>OY284496.1:19609995-20356211 GCA_958336395.1 Ctenicera cuprea
TTCTTGCATAAATAATTTTATCGTTGCATTCATGACGAGATTGTGATATAATAAAAAGGAAATTAAAAATGTAACTTTGTTCATTTTACTACGCCGTTACCGCAAGGCGCCGAACATGTTAAGGAAGTTGACGGGCCCGTCTTTAACCTGAGTGCCCGGTTGTACCGGTACGTCGTTTGCAGGTTGACACTGACATGGAGTAGGTGTAAAAGAGTAAAACTCTATTTTACAATACACACGAACTTACTTGTTTGACAAGTCGATTCATGACAACTCTCAATAAATACTACATACTATTCATATCGCAACCAGTGATGTATTTACAGAGGCCGTCCAGGGAAACTGGATTCAAAAGCTCAACGAGATAGGCTTAAAAAAATACAAAGTATGGCAAATGAATTGCCAAACAAGTTTAAACCAAAATTAAATTTTTAAGTAATTTGTAATATGTAATTGAAACAAACAGGTGTACGTTCAATTGTCATCTTGAATTTTGGAGTACAGAACTATATATTTCGTCAAAAATCCATTTTAAGACGTCAAAAATTATTTCCTTAATTTGAAATAAAATAATAAAAGAACGAAAAAATTTCATATTCGTAAACTATAAATAAATTATTTTCAGACATCAACAAATATAATAAGTCAAAAACTGAATTTTTGACGTCAATGAATGAATTTTGTCAAAGTCACGAAGTGAATCTTTGATAAATGATAATTTGGCCTCCATAAATAAATTTTTAACGTCGAAAAATGCTGCCACTTAACGGGATACTCATGGTACTAGTGTGAATTATAGAATCATGCCGCAATAATGACTAATGGGAGAGCTACCTACCAAAAGAGAGTGCACGTACATCCGCACCAGTTTGTCAAAGTACACAAAATAGTTGTAGTAATTAAGAATAATGTGGAATGTGCACGATGCATGAGTCACAAAATCACATCATAAACTAGTTCTTGGGTTAGGACCCATTAACATTCTTTGATATAAATTATTAACTTAGCATACAGCGCACTCTTGTGGCCAAGTAGATCAATTACGGGCAAATAATTTGGTAAGGCGACTGACTAACACTTCGTTAGTACGCCAGCTGCGTCGTTTAATAGCAGTATTTTTCGATGGTGGCATGATTTTTGTTGTTAAAAAATATGTTTGTTCCTTCAAAACTTAATGTTATGACGTGAACAAAATATCTTTATGACTTTAAAAACTCACATTTCTTTATGTCTGAAATAATTATCCGTTTTGTATATTAATAAAAAATGTTTTTTGAATTTGCAGACGCCAAGAAATCATGTTTGTTTCCAAAAAATAAATTTTTAACGACTAAAAATGATTTTTGATGTCAAAAATCAATTATTTACAAATTAGTTTTTGGCGCCTGAAAAGAAATTTTTGACGTCAAATAATATTTTTGACGTTAATAAATGTTTGGTTGACGTCAGAAAATCATTTAATGGTGTTAATTGCTTTACGTATGAATAAAGATGAACGTATTTAGAAAAACAGGATTTTAAATAGTTTTTAATGTAGTTTAATGATTCTTGTCATAAGTATGCACAACTATACCAAGGTATTGTTTACCATAGAGCTGGCTTCGAGATGAACGCGTCCGCCTTTCATTCGGGAAGCCTGGGTTCGAATTCCGACCGGGCAAAATGTCTTAGCTTAGGTTTTTTTCGCAGTTTTCCCGAGCCAAAAGGTGAATACTAGGATAGTGCTTTCCGCGGAAAATAATCGTTATCTAAATTCTTTGTACTAACCCATCTTTACCATTTCGTGAGGTTTTCATTACAGTGGTCTTACGGCCTCGCATTTATTACAATAGACTAGTAGGCGGCTACTAAAGTTGCAACTCATAAACGTTTTTCAGTGGTTTCCTACACGACTGTTAGGCAGGTATTTACTCGGACGGATTGAGTGTCTTATATCAGTCACATTGAGCAGTCGTAGAATATGAATGATCAAAAGTACTTTTCGAAACACAGATTTTATAAAACGCAAAATTTTTTTTTAAATTGAAATGTAAAATAACAACCACGAGTTAATAAAAATATAGCGTGTAAATTCATTAATACAACGAGAAAGTTCTACGAAAGAAAAGTGTTGAATAAAAAACTTAAGAATCGAAGTGTACACAATATAACAACTTTTTCTAAATTCCCCGCCAAAAAATCAGTTGTCTTGTTTGATAAAATACCTTTAAACACTGAAAATGACCTCTCAACGTCGCAACTCGTTAACGAAGCAAAACTGTAAAAGTTGGCCGGTGAACAACTGACTGGATTATTTGTCGATTTTAGTGTATTTCCATTTGCTAATAATTGTGAGTAACCAGGATTGCGATCCAATACTAGTTTAATATATTGCGACAATCTGATGCCAAATTCTCCACCGAAGGCCAAATTGCCAATAATAGAATAAAAGTGGTCTATTGATTCTAATAGCGACAAATTTTTGTCTTACAATGATTTTATAACTTTAGAAATATTACTTAAACGATTTTTAATAAGTCCCATTTTCTATCATAACAAGCACATGCATGTTGAAGTTTATAAAACCCTGCTTATTCATTTCTTTTGGAACGTTCATTTCTCGCAAAATTAGGTACTTTACAACATTAACTTTTAGTAAATATCGCAGTTGTAGAAACCTTGCAAAATCGTGCAACATGTTTCACGTATAAGTTAATGGATTTGAGTATGCCCATGGTTTTTGTTTACTTATTGAATTTTAACGATATTTTTTGCTATTCTGCGACTAAAGCTCCGGTCTTTGTTAATAATGTCATAAAACTTTTTTCAAACAGTATTAGATAACGATAACGGCAAGAATTGTTCATTGACTAATACATTTTGCCGAAAGGTACGCTCCCACGATTCAGCTCCGTGATCCAAATATGAAAAACTCCGAAAACGTTACCTGGCAGAGCATGTCTGTAACAATATGCAAATATTGAAATTTTTTAAATAATCAGGTTATCTACTGCAGCAGACCGCTGATTGGTAGCCCAGTTTTATTAATTATATTTCACCCATTTTAATTCTTTCTCTCGTGTTGTAAGTTCAACTATAGTCCACGCAAATTAGACTTTTTAGAAGAAATAATTTATAAAGTTTTGCCATTCACGTAGATGTATTTCTAATAGGGGTAGGAACAAAATCCAGAAAAGTTCCCACCCAACATGTGTCCGCAGCATCCCCATTTTTCGCGAAAACTCACCCCTAGCGTGTACAGGTTACAGTTTTTTCAATTTTTTGTGCGAATCGTTTCTCCGATTCGCAAAATGTATAGGAAATGAAATGTTTATTATTAAATTCTACATAAAAAAGTTTCTATTGTCTTTTTGGCTAATTTCAATCTAACTCTGGCAAATTACGTTCAAAGAACCATGCATGTTTTAATTTAAGCTCGTTTCCGCACCACCTATATGAGGCAGAGCTTTCGGCGCGGTTTTTTTCAAGTGGTATCCTCAGAAGGCCTATTCCACTAACAGCTCGCTTCCTTATTCGTCGGTTGGGCCATCGTTTAATATTTCTTCGGATGGTGCATTTAGGAAACCTTGTCCATGGCAGTTGGAGCACATAGTGGAACAACGTAATCCAACTTGACGACATCCGCATCGTTTACCGCAACCCTTTTTACAGCTGCAGGATGTAACTTCCAAAATAGAAATTGGAGCTGGTGCTTCGGTATTATAAACTGGTGATAACATATTGCCCATTTTTTTCCAACCCCACTGCGTTGGCTCCATTTTTTCACCTCGCCAGGATTGAATTTGGTGAAATACCCGGTATGAATGTTGTTTTAACGCGGCAGATGTTGGTGGCAATCTAGCTAAAATTACAGCATGATTCGATTGGCCAGCCAATTAATTAAATGAAGTAAATCTATAGCTATTTAAACAAGTTTCTGTTCGTTCCGCTTTATATAATCCAAGTGTGAATCTCTCTCCAGCACTTGCAATATCATCTTTGGAGGATTGAGGATTGTTGAAAATAGGAACAACATCTTCCAAATCTGTTCTCTTGTTTATTATGCTTATTATTAGTGCTTTGCCTTTTCCAAAGAAATCAGAAGTTGTATCACAACCACTAAACGCATGTGCAAATAAAACGGTTTCTTTGAAATTTTTCAAAACATTTCAAGATTGTAAATCAAGGGAACTATATAGTCTTTTCTTTATATAATATATAAAAAGACCCTCTTTTGTGAATTTTTGAAACTCCTGGTTAGTCATTTTTTGTTGTAGAGATTCCATATCTTGGAGGTATATTTGGCATGATTTTGCGTATGGGAAGTGTCCGGTTGCATGAAAAATTGGCAGCATAGCTCTCACACAATCTAAGTGAAGCCTCCAATTTCCCATACGTTCTGCCTGAATGAAATGTATGGCAATGGTAATAAGCTCATAGTAGTGTAACCAAAGTTGCGCCGTTTTGCCCCTTTCTTGCATTTTACGGATTTGTTCGATGAGTTCATTATTAACTTTTTCTACGACAGTGTCGTCATTAATGGAACAAAAGTTATTGAAAAATTATTGAAAGTTGCCAGAATTTCTTGCAGATGTTTTTGTCAGTTTCGTCAATCGACATTTCTTCAATTATTATTGTAGACAAAGCAGAAAATGTAAGAATATGTGCTCGTATTGCTCGAGCATAGGCGTGACCAGAAAGCATATTGGGTTATTGATGCTGATGCATATACTGTTGCCCACAATTCGGAAAGTCCACTGCTGCCCATAATATACCCAACCGATTCGAGGTAAGACATTAATAAATGAAAACCTCCCTGACAACAACGTTCGACAGTTTTTCATTGCCGATTTCCGCAGCAATTATATCTCTTGCTTTCAGATAGAGCGGCTGATCAAACGTAACCATACATGTTGTTTGACCAAGTTTGCTTGTCATTTCTGCGGCATGATTCAAAACACTATATATGGTACTTAAGTCGGTTGGAGCATGATTGAGGAATGGCAGAGCGATAATTTGTGATTTTGTGTGTGGTTAAGTACACGTCACGGCATCCATAAATCCTTGCCAAGCTGGAAAAGTCGGCAACTGTAAAAACTTTCCATACATCCATAGAAAGTCCTGTGCTGAAGGTGTTCCAGCTCTTTTAAAAGCATCCTCCGTGTACATATTTTTTAATAAAATTTGTTCAATACCATTTTTCGATTTGTGGAAAGTTTGCATACTTATTTTACTGCTGCTAGCAATTTCCTCGGAAGAAGGAACATATGGCAATTTAATTATTCTTTTATTACGTACGGCGTCGTATGGTGCGACGTACTGTATTCCACCCATCGCATGGAATGTGTCTTTACCAGTCATTGTGTTAATATTGAAGTCGGCGTTATCGAAAACAAATTGTGAAAAAGAATTTCTGTTAATATCCGGATCCCAAGATTTGACGGCAGAGTTTTCTAACAGCGCGCTAATTACTACCCTTAACTTTAAACGCTATTTGCGCGAATTGAGTGGGGATTAGCCGAAACATTAATATAATATTTTTTGTGTAAAATTTAATAACAAATATTTTTATTTCTATAAACTTTTCCCGTTTAAGTAATGACTTAAGAGAAAAATGAGAAAAACAAACACAATATGCGAACTGAGGGTGATTTTTGGAAAATAAGGGATGTTGCGGACACATGTCAGTTGGGAACTTTTCGGGTTATTGTTTCTACCCCTACTGAGAGTTCGTGTACGCAATATGAAAACTTTATAAATTATTTCCCCTATTCTATGTTTTAAAGTCTAATTTGCGTGGACTACTAGTTAATCTAGACGTAACAACTAAGAATTGTTTGTTTACCGGACCATTTGTTATTTTTTGGTGAACTCGTATAATAAAAGCCGATATTAAATTCTTGAATACTACTTTTGTGTTTAAATGGTTTTGTACGATTATTATTATGTCACTTTAGGAGTTATTTTTAATAATATTGCGGAATAATTTGTTACGCGGGTATTGGAAACCCACGTGTTCTCAAACCAAATAATTTATAAAAAACTATATGTCTGTTCTAAATTGTATAAATATGGACAAGCCGGACAGGCTGATTCTTTGTTTTATATCCGGCCTGATGTCAAATAAAAATAACAATTGCATATTTTTAAATTTCAGTTATTTTAAGACTTAAGAGCTTGTGTTTTGCTTGGAAACCAGCTACGCGTTTAATGGAAAAGTTATGCAATATTGTCGGCTTGCGTCAGATGATTATCACAGGTTTGCTTATAAATGCAGAGGTGGTGTTCAGAAAGCAGCGATTCATTCGTTTTGAGCAGCCAGTCAAAACTCACTAATCACTCGCGGTACTCGATATGGATGTACAGGGTGTGTATAAATTGGTGAAAGAACTACACGTGGCGATGTTGGTCATAAAATTCTGAGTGAAAATCTTAATGCCAAAATGTTGGACAATGCTTCCTCTGTCCTCAGGAACCATTTCAAAGGAACGTACATTTGACAACATTGGATCCACACACCACAGGTGTTTTGTTATAATGCACGGTAACTAAGGATGTCCGTTACATCGCAACACTTCGTGAATGTTGGAACAAAGTTAAGGCAATTGTTCGAACTGAAAACCGTCTGTTTGCAAACACAGTTGTAACCTTTGTGGTATAGTTTGCATTGCTCGTTTAAGTTTTTGGAGGGTGATTTCTAATACAGCCGCATTAATTCCATTCCTAACTTCGTCAGAATTTGGTGGAGCCGTAGCAAGGAAAAGTTTCCTTTAATGAAACCCCAATCAAAAAAGTCTAACGGATTGAAATCGGGAGATCTCGCGGGCCATAAGATAGGGTCGCCGCGATCAATCCATCTGTTTGGCAAGTGTTCGTCCAACCACTCTCTTATATTACGAGCAAAGTGAGCAGGGGCTCCATCATGCATGTATAACATTTCGTGTCTTATCTGCAACGGCATCTCCTCTATTACTTGTTCTAAAACAATAAGGTATTTATCGTCATTAAAACGATTCGGCAAATGATTGGTCCAACAACCCCATGGTTTATTATGCCAAGCCAAACATTAATGGAAAATCTTCTCTGGTGACCACATTCTCGATATTCGTGCGGGTTCTCGTCAGCCCAATGGTGAATATTATGTGTATTAAACACGCCATCTCTAGTAAACAGGCACTCATTGCTCTAAAGAATACGTCTCAAGAAGCCGTCATTGTCACGAATTGTATTTAAAATCGTGTTGCAGAAATTCAATCGGGCTATGTTATCATTTTCTTAAAGGGGCTGTACTTTGGTGACATGATATGGATGAAGAAGGTTTTGTTTTAGAACCAAATGAACGGTCTGATTGCTGGGAATATTTAATGTTGCAGCTAACTGTCGGGTGCTGACGGAGGGATCTTCTTGTACTGCATCTAAAATTTGCTCTTCCAGTTGTGCCGTGCGCCTTTGCCTTGGTCGACCAGGGTTGGAACAAATGAACCAGTTTCACGAAGACGTTGGTCCAGCCTTCGAAAAACATTTGCTGTAGGATGCCTCCGGTTTGGATAACGTGCATACGATATTCACGTTCTGCCATGTCGCCATTTCCATTACAGAAACCAAATACCATGTACATATCAGCATAATCATTGAACGTAAAATCCATTGTTAGTGAACGAAACAAGAAAACGAAAATAATAATAATTAATACTAATAACTACAAGAAAAGCAACGATGATAGAAAAAGCAAGTCCAATTACAAATTATGAACTTGTCAAACTTTGACGTTATCAAGACAGAAGTAATTTAGAGTCGCATCATTCTTGAATAATTATTGTTTTACAATGCTGCCATATGTATCTTTTACAATAATAAGTTAACCAAGAAATGTTTATTACAATTCTTATTTCTTCTAATTTGCAGCTCTTTCTGTCAACAAATAATGAATTAAAACACTTAAAAGACTTCATTTTCAAACTTTGAAGATCCCGTGCATACCCAGGAAGCATGGTACAATATTTTGGTATTAAGATTTTCGACTCAGAATTTTATGACCAACATCGCCACGTGTAGTTTTTTCGCCAATTTATACACACTCTGTATATTTCCTTGCCCTTACCTTTACTCGGCGCTTGAGGTATCTCAGCTGCTGGCGTTGCTATGTTGTATGAGTGTGAGGCATTTCAGCTGTATTTGCAAGATTTTTTTCCCTTTAGCTTTATTCAGCGCTTAAAATATTTTAAATGCAGCAGCAACATTTCCTTGTCTTACTTTTACTCAGCGCTTGTGTTATCTCAGCTGCGGATATTCCCTTGTTGTATCCGCTTAAACTTTGTCAGCTAGAACAACAAGATTCGTTTCTCCTTATCTTTGATCAGCGGTTGAGGTATATCAACTTATGGTATGCCTTTCTGTATGTGCTTGTGGTATCTCAGCTGCAAAAGCAACATCTCCTTGCTCAGCGATTGAAGTGTTCTTGCTGCGAGTTGTTCCTTGTTGCATAATGCTCGAAATATCTTAGTTGCAAATAACAAAATCTACTTCCTCTTATCTTTGCTTAGTGCTCGATTTAGCACAGGTCTTGCATTTACTCAGTGCTTGAGGTATTTCAGCTGCAAGTACTTACTTAATGTATCCGCTTAAAATGTCAAAGCTGTAGCAACAAAATGTCATTTTATTCACCTTTGCCCAGCGGTTCAAGTATCGCAATTGCGGGTGTTTTTTTGCTATATTAACTTTAGATATCTCAGCTACAAAAACAAGATCTCCTTTATCTTACCTTTGCTCGACGCTTGAGGTATCTCAGCTGTTGGTATTTCCTTGTTGCATACGCTTGAGCTGTTACCTGCAGCTGAAACAGCTCAAGCGTATGCTTACTTAATATACCCGCTTACGGTATCACGACTGTAGCCACAAGATCTTTTCTTCTCACCTTTGCTCAGCGGTTAAAGTATCGCAGTTTCGGGTGTTTTCTTTCTGTATGTACTTCAGGTGTCTAGGCTGCAATAACAAGATCTCATTTATCTTACCTTTACTCAACTCTTAAAGTATCTCACAGCTGCGGGTACTTACTCAATATATCTGCTTAATATAGTTGCTGTAGTAGCAAGATCTCCTTTTCCTCATCTTTGCTCATCGGTTTTAGTATTGCAGTTGCGGGTACTGATTTGCTATATGTATTTTTGGTATCTTGGCAGCAAAAACAAGATCTTTTTCATTATACGTTTGCTCAACGCTTGAGGTATTTCAGCTGCGGGTATTCCCTTGTTGTATACGGTTGAGGTATTTCAGCTGCTGGTACTTACTGAATATATTCGCTTAAGGTATCACAGCTGTAGCAACAAGATCTTCTTCCTTCTAATGACCAAAGGTCAAACAAAAGCAAGCAATTGCAAAATTCTCAAATGTTCAGAGGCTAGCATGTCTATGCCTAACAGGAGCAATGAAAAGCGCACCCACGGCAGCCATGGAAATAATGCTAAACATACCCCCCTCGACAGTTTCATCAGGGGAGAGGCCAGGATGGCAGCATACAGGCTGATATGTAACATGAACTGGAAAACCCAGAATAACTTTGAGCACACCAGAATCACAAATGACATCGCAAACCCTCTATTAAACATGGGTAGCGACACCATGATTCCAAAAATTTCATATGACAAACCATTTGAAATCCAAATGGATTGGGATCAATGGCGTCGTAGGGAAGAACAGAATCCGTCAAGAGGGCTGATCTGGTACACGAATAGCTCCAAGATGGATAACGGGTTAGGTGCTGGAATACATGGCGAAACCCCAAGGCACAACATGCATGGGCAACACACCACGGCATCCCAAGCAGAAATATTCGCTCTGGGAACCTGTGTCTGTGAGAATTTGAGAAGGCAAACCAAAGGCAAACCTATCCACATACTCACTGACAGTCAGGCAGCCCTAAAGGCATTAGTATCAAAGCAGATAAAACCCAAGCTAGTCTGGGAATGCCTGCAAAACCTGAAAACCCTGGCAAAACACAACCGAGTAACACTGGTGGGGCCAGGTCATAAGGGCATAGGAGGCAATGAAAAAGCAGACTAACTAGCGAGGAAAGGGTCTGAGGCTACCTTTACTGGTCCCGAACCAGTACTAGGTATTACAAAGGTGGTGGGGTAATAACTGAGTGGATTAAACAACAACACCGGCAATATTGGAACCATGTGCAAGGACAAAGGCACAGTAAACGGATGATGGGAAAACCATCTCAGACTCTAACAACTGAAATACTGAAACTCAACAGAAAGGATCTTAGAACTGCGACGGGGCTACTAACCGGTCATTGCAATCTAAGGAAACACATGCACATAATGGGCGTATATACAGAAAAACCCATATGCAGACTCTGTAATGAAGAGGAAGAAGCTGCTCGTGTAATCTTTGAATGTGAAGCATTAAACCGCCGACGTCACAACCTGTTGGGCGAAATAGACCCACAGGTAGGCATACCGGAAAAAGATCTGGTCCACATGCTACTAAACCTAGTAAAGGGCCTTAACCTGTTCACCTAAATCAAAACACAAATGCAGAGAAACGCAATTGGCCTTATTGGCCGGGGTGTTCAGGGACTCACAAAACCGTGCTCTGCAATTTGTATTACCAATAACCAATAACTAATGCTTCCTTCCATCTTTACTCAGCGGTTGAAGTATCGCAGTATTTTTTTGCTATATATACTTCAGGTATATAGGCTGCAAAAAAAAGATCTCATTCATCTTACCTTTGCTCAACGCTTAAAGTATCTCACAGCTGCGCGGGTACTTACTAATGTATCTGCTTAATATAGTTGTTGTAGTAGCAAGATCTCCTTCCCCTCATCTTTGCTTATCGGTTTCAGTATTGCAGTTGCAGGTATTGTCTTGCTATATGTATTTTTGGTATCTTGGCTGCAAAAACAAGATCTCCTTCATTCTACTTTTGCTCAACGCTTGAGGTATCTCAGCTGCGGGTATTCCCTTGTTGTATACGCTTGAGGTATTTCAGCTGCGGGCACTTACTTAATATATCCGCTTAAGGTATCACAGCTGTAGCAAGAAGATCTCCTTCCTTCCATCTTTGCTCAGCGGTTAAAGTATCGCAGTTGCGGGTATTTTTGTGCTATATGTACTTCAGGCATTTCGGCTGCAAAAACAATTTATTTTTCATCTTTGCTTTGCAGGTATCTCAGCTGCAGGTATTCCCTTGTTGTATACGCTTGAGGTATTTCAGCTGCACCTACTTGCGTAATGTAACCGCTAAGACTATCGCAGCTGTAGCAACAAAACTTCCTTCTCCTTGCTTTTGCTCAGCAGTTGAAATATCGCAATTGCGGGTATTTTCGTAGTATATATACTTGAGGAATCTCGGCTTGAAAAACAAAATGTCTTTCATCTTACCTTTGCTCAAGGCATGAGGTATCTCAGCTGCAAATAGGTTTTCTGCAGCTATTCTAGTCTGAACATGGATAGATAACTGTAACACAGCTGCATATGCAATTATCTTTTGGAAATAGTATTAAAGACACTTAATAACTGTGTTAAACATCTCCTGTGTTTCATTTAATCAAATTCAGCTACTTTAGATCCCGTTGTTACTGCAAGAAGGGACGCTGTAACGTAGCAACAACGTACTACGGAAGGCCTCATCTTAAGATATATAGGGTCCGCAACGTTTTACTATAAAGAATTGTAAATATCAATATTAAATACCAGCATATCAGATTAGAGATATAAAATGCGCGAATTTTTGAATATAGGAACATTTCATGGCCATACACTTGCAAAGATGCGCTTCCGGATAGTTATTTTTATCTTATTAATCTGGTAGAGCTCTAATACTGTTAATACTATCGATTACAATTTCTTAATGTTATAAGTAGTACACGTTTTTAAGGATCATATTAATAAAAATACAGCACGGAACTGTGCAAATATAGATATCGTATAACTGAGTTTATTGAGGACATGGTTTCTATGCAATAATTTGCATGCTTCCCACATATTCCGGTTAACTGCAGTTAGTAATTACAGTAGACATACATTGTGCTTGGCGTCTAAACAAGTCTTCATAATCCATTACGTGAAAGCGAAAAATATACATCTAAGGTAAAACAAATTAGTTACTAACTGCTAGAGTTTCGAAAATTGCAAGAAATGAAATATATGTAAATAGCAATCTCATTCGCATTCCTGGCTGGTCTCACCTGCGCTTGCTTAATTTTGTAAATATTAGAATTTTTGTTTGGAACTCGTCATATGAACTGTGTCAATTGACAACTTTCTTTTTGTACGAGAACTGTTTCCTCTTTTAGTGTTTATCTTTAGACAATCATGTAAATTATTGAAGATCCAAATCAACAACATACTCCTTTTAACAGTGACATAGAAAATTTAAAGAATTATTTAAAAATTAAAAAAATTATCTATGACCTATCTTAAGTTCTACGACCTTAAGTCTACTAAGTTGTTTGTAAGGCAATGAAGACTTTGCGAAGACCTTTAATATTTCGTGAATTATTAGGCTTAAATATGTAGCAATATTACTATTTGTAGGTGTCAGCACAAAACACGATACACATTAAAAAAATTAACGAAGTAATGCGCCTGTACTTTTCTATTAAAAAACCGTAGTCTGAAGAAAGTTTCGGGAAAAACAGTTAAAAAAACACGGAAAAAAGTCTCCGCAAAAAAAGTATTTTTAATTCCGAAAAAGTTATAGGTATTTAAGGTTCAGTTGAGGTATTTTTTATTTTATTACTTTCTACGAAAGTAAAACCAATTATTTCAATATTTCTAAACACGCTCAGTAATGCAAACTTCTCTAAACAGGAAGTAGCACTAACCGAACACAAATTTTATTTTAGCAAAATAAAAGAAACATCTTTCATACAACTTAAATAGAACATGATGATTACAGATCATATGCACCTAAAACAGTGATACAGTTTCAAATATTCAAAAATCGATCTAAAAGTAAAAAACATTTGCATGGTCTATAAAACAACGCGTTGATAATTTTATACATGACCAGTTTTTGATTTATACTTGTGCACAAAAAATATTTTATAATATGAAAATATAATATCGTAAATTTTATTTCTTATTTTATCTTAAGTTAGTTTGGGTTAGGTTACGATTATTTCGCTTTTAAATAAACTATTTTGTCCAAGGAATTTTATTTCCGGAACATTTTTTCCAGGGACTTTTTTTGGGAACTATTTTTTTAGATTCATTAAAACTTACTACATTTTAAGTTCTGAAAAATATTTTAAATCGTAGAAGTGTAGTCTAAAAATTTATGCACCATCTAAGATCAGATGTTCCTTGCTGACAATGCCGCTAATCGGTTTAACTCTTAAAAAAAATTATTTAAATTTTTTCTAAAATAATTGCTTGGGAGTAAAGATTACTAGAGACAAGAATATTGATTTTGCCAGTAAATAAAAAGAGGAGACAACGATTTTTAGTTCCCCTAAATATTGCTGCAACGGAAAGCTATGTAAACAATTTTATTCTACTACTACTGATAAGCAATATAGCTTAAAAATTATGATCTATCGTCTCTTATTAAATAATTACAAATACATCATTAATTGTCAAATTTTAAAAATTCATAGAAAGCGTCACAAAGAAATAAGCACCTTGTAGCTGATATCTTTTCTAGCTCTATGCGCAAACAAAAACTTAGCCAGTTTTTGAAAAATTGTTTTAAAATTTTAAATTTTGAATTTTTTTAAATTTAATATAAATAACTATTCAGCAATTTGCTGTCTCATTAGATATTGTAAAAATAATGTATTGTATGAGGTATCATTACATAGGCCGGGAAATATGACGGCAATTGTCTGTTTCAAACCTGTTTTGCAAAAAAAAGTATTTAAATGTTTTTAGTTAAAATTAATACTCTTTATTTGCATAAATATTTCTTTGCATAGTAATATTTTTATAATTTTCTTTTTCTTTTTATGTGACTAATTGCTAGTGTTAACTAAAAGCTTGAAAAAGATAGGAAGTTTTAGAGATAAAATGATAATAATTATAAACACTCTGTAAAACTATGCACGTTAACAGAAAATGTTAACCTCTTTATGTACTTTAAATCAGACTATGAAGAATCGATTTTTATTAAGTAAATAAAAAACATTTTTTTATTTTAATAGATTTTTATATCTGCACCGTTTTTGTTATTTCTTTATTTAGATCAACTAATGCAAATCAAGCGTAACCTGCTCTCAAAATATAATATCATTGAAAACAACAAATAAGCTGAAGTGTTAACTTCGAGTGAACTTTCATACATACCAGATATTAATACTTGTCGTATTTGCAGAAGTGTAATTTCTGTATAACTATAACGTTGTACAGTTCACCGACTGTAATGTTTCTATGAAAACAAGCCGCAAGAATTTGAACTTGCGCCTACCGTAACTGTACGCATAGGTGCAGCTACTAAACTGCATGAAAGCAAGGTAAGTGCCGCAAATTCCGCTTCGGATGTTGGACAAAAATTGCTATAATAGCTATATTTGAGGAGTTATCAAAAATATGCAAAGATGAAAAGATGAAAAATATATTTTTTAACTAGAGCTAATTGATAGGCGTAGTTAAATCCACGTAAATGCCGAAAAACATTAATATTTTTTGGAAATAGATTTTTTGGGACTAAAACAATCCGATAATCAACGAGGAAATTCCTCAGCCAAAATATAGATGAGAGAGGGTAAATTAGTCTCCCTAAATATTGCTCCACCTAAAAATTAACTTGTGAATCTTATTCTAGTTTATTACTCACGAAAAATGTAGCTCGAACAACAAATATTTTATCGTTCACATTTTATTAACTAATTACTAAAAATACAGGAAAGTGAGAATTTCCAAACACGATAGCAAGTATTGAAACAGAATTTCCAAACCAATTTACTAATTTTTCTGTTTGTTGCTTTAGGGTGTTCTATTGATCTTGCAAAAATGTTAGCCATTTTTTTTTATATTTTTCGATTTTTTTAAACTATTCAAATTTTTTAAAACTTTATAAAAATTTGTAAACATTTTTAAATATTAATAAATTTTCAAAATTAACAAAAAAGTTTTTAATTTTTCAAAATTTTAAGCAGCTTGATTATTTTCAAAAAATGTTCCATATTTACAGAATTTAAAAATTTTTAAACAGTTTTTTTTTAATCTACAAAATTTTCAACCACTATGTAAATTTATAATTTCAAACAAAATTGTTTTCTAGCTTCATTTTTTTTGAAATTTTCGCAGTACAACTTTTAAAATTTGCAAAATCTGGAAAATTGTTAAACAGTTTCAATATTTATAAATTTTAAAAAATTTCAAAATTCATTTTAAAGTGAACAACAATATTTTTAACCATTTTGTAAATTTTAAAATTTAAAAAAGATTTGTAGTTTTCTAGATTTTAAAAAGTTTTGAAATTTTCACGTTACAATTTTTAAAAAGCACAAAATCGTGAAAATTTTTAAACATTTTCAATATTTTTAAAATTTTCAAAGTACATTTTAAAATGTACATAATCTTTAACCCTTTTGTAAATAACAAAATTGAACTTAGACAACCAATCTTATATGGAAAACAACCTTTTGCTATTACAAAATGTAAAGTGTATCTCAAACCTTCTACATATTACAAAATAGAATTAATTTCAATTTAATTGTGGTTGTTTTTAACCAACCAACCAGCAAAGCATTTTTAATTTTATATCAATGTTTAAAAAAATTATATATAAACCTAAAACTACAAGAAGAACTATAATAAGCCATGCCTCTCTGGTTGCTTTAATTTTATATTGGTAAGCGTGCTGAAGCAGTTTTTTGTTAGGTTGGCTAAACTAGGAACTTAAGTCACTTAGTATTTAAAATCGAAGCGACGCGACGTTTTTACATCTCGTTCCTGTAAATTTATTTTTGAGTGATCCATCAACTTAGAACAATGGACGGAGTCTCAAAGAAAGACAAAGAAAACCAGCAACAATCAACTGACCGCCGCAGCCAAGGTAAGTGCAGACCATACTTAAATTTAAAAATAGAAGTAGGTAATTAAAATTAAAAAAAAAACTGATTTTGAAACTCATTTTCTTCTGATTTTTTAAAGAAGGGCTCAGATTTTGTTCCTCTCAAAATTCGGAACTTGTGAAAAAATTGGTTTTTTAAATATTCAGTTTTATACTGAAATTTTTTAAATTTTGATCTGAACAACTGCGTTTTCAAATATCTTTTTGGAATACATTTTTGATTATTGCATGTTCTTTAAGCTACTATTACAGAACAATCCCTTTATTAAGGCTAAATGTCTTTTATATAAATATGACACGTCACAAATAATGCCTGTTTTCAAGATAACTAGAAATGTTTAAGTAATACAAAGACAAAGGGCAGCGGTTTTGCCTTGCAGTTCAATTATAGACATATCAGTTTATGTCGCCTAAACAACTGACTAATACACGCAGCGTCACTTCAGATAATCTTGTGTTTATGTAAGGGGATTTACTTTCATACTTGAATGTTTCTATTACTCATTAATTATCATCAGTGTGTAGGTAGATTATCAATTTTTCTTTTAATGTTTTTTATTTATTAAAATGGTGCTTTATTACTAATGTCGCGCAATCGCCATGGGACTTTCTCCGCATTTATTAAATTTTTTGAAAATTTTTAAAATGTTACGTACTTTTGACAATTTTATGGAAATTTAGAAAACTCAAAATATTTCAAATATATTTTATACCATGTTTAACAATGTTTTTGATAAATTTTTGGTAAATTTTGACTACTATGAAGTTTTTCAAAATCTTATACATTTTAGAAATAACTAGAAAGTTTTAAAATTTTGCAAATTTTTAAGTATTCTAGCTTGAAAAACTACAAAACTGAAAAATTTAAGAAATTTTGGGAATTCTTATTAAGTCTGAAATTTTGAAAAATTTTAAAATTCTGAAAGTTCAATAAATAGACAATTTTTGAAAATATTGAAAATATTATTAATTTTAAACATTGTTTTTTTTTAAGATTTAATAAATTTTTAAAATTTTTGTAATAGGTATCTAAAACATTTCAAAATTTCAAAGTTTTCAAATATTTGCAAAATTTACCAAAGCTTTTAAATTTCAAAAGAAGAATTTTAATTTTAAAATTTTTGTTCAAAATATTGGAAATTATTCAGATGTTGAAACTCATATATTTTCAAAATATTGGAAAATCATTAGTAGGGAGACACTGTGGGGTAGTAGAAAGATCGGGCTTGAGCAGATAGGCTATTCGATACGTGTATTTTACGAATCTAAGGTTCTTTTCACCATCGCGTCTATTTTGAAGCAGAGCATTCCTCCCCCTCGCTTCCATTTCTTAACGCAGTCGCCCGGTTTTATGATATTTTGTGTTTTCTAGTTGCAAGCAATGTTTGTCTATTAAAATCTCAAAATCGATTTAATAATTTGGTGATAACCGTTTTTTTTTGGCGATTACTCAATTACTCAGTTTGAGTAAACGACCAAGAGAAAACCTCTCAGTGGTGTTTTTTCAATGGAAAGTTTCCTATAGTTATTTAACATTTTGATATCAATTTTGAAGCAGCAATTCTAAAATTGTTGATAAAACAAAAACTCGATGGTGAGAAGCAGTGGGGGGTGATAAGGAGATTGCGTTTACGCAGATCTGCTATTCGACAGGCGCAGAATACGAATTTAAGGTTCTTTTTGGAGCGTGTTCAGTTTTAAATCGAGCACCCGCTTCTCCCTTTCTTTTGGCGGACCTGTGGTGTCATCCTATTACAATTACCAATTTTGAGCCATATTTGGTTGGACACCTCTGCAGCGTCCGCTTTATCGGTCTCCCAAAGCCTTTAAACCTGCTTATTAGTTTATTAGTCAAAATGTTTGGGTTAAAAATGATTGGCATAAAATTACCTTTTTTTAGGCATTACTGGCGTGGAAGGTAAAAATTGAGTTATTTAAAGTACTTTTGAAATTGTAACACAAAGTGCTTTAAGAAGTTTCCTGCACCCTCCCTCCCCCTCACCCCCATAGATACAATGCCTACTTACTTTTTGTATGTTTTTGTTTAAAACCCATGCAGTGGTGTTCACTATTTGAATTGTTTATTTTTTATTACAGGCCAGTCTTCATCCGGGAGTGCTGGGACTAGTAAAGACGAGAAGCAGAAGCAGCAGCAGCCTACCGACGATCAGGTTAGGTCTCCTCTAAGGAAGAAGCCTCGTTACTAAGGATAGACGGTGGAAGGGACTGAAGCACAGTTGCTATGAAATATATGTTATAAAATGTATTGTATTGTATTACGTAAATGTATTGTATTACGTAAGTGTATTGTGTTGTATTACGTAAATGTATTGTGTTGTATTACGTAAATGTATTGTGTTGCATTACGTAAATGTATTGTAATATGTGAATGTATTCTATTGTATTATGTAATCAAATAGTAACTGGCATGTAAAATAAATAATAACTTTTCATTTATTTTTGATATCTTATTTTTTAAATAATAAAACAGTTTTGACTTGATATCAATGGAAAATTTAAGCATGTCTGCGTTATTGTAAAAAACATGTATCTAAATTACAAATAATCACTAAAAATATACAGTAAAGTAAAATTTTTGTAGAAAATATCAAAGGTTTTTTTTTCATTTTATTAAATACTATTTACAATCTACTCTACATGGAGTATTAAATAAATGTGATGACGTTTAAAGGGCTTGATAGGAGAACCCATCCATCGATGGTACTCCTGTAGTACTCCTTCCACTTAGGGTGTTGTTACCAGATCACGAGGCCATCTTCTATTTAAGCGTCTTACAGGTAAGTGGTTGTTGGATAATTGCTGGACAAGTTCGTTGCTGTATGCCTGGAGGTTCTGGTGGTAGTTCTCTGCAAATCTCTGGATTTCGTCGACTACGAATGGAATACCGAGATCTTCGTGTATCGTCAGATTGGAAACGTACCAAGGCGCATTCACCAGGGCGCGGAGTGTTTTAGATTGAAATTGTTGGACGGTTTTTATAAGTGTTGGCTTGGCGCATCCCCACAGCTGTACACCTTAAGTCCAGATAGGCTTCAGCATTGTTTTGTACAGTAACAGTTTGTTGCTTAAGGATAGTTTGGACTTTCTTCCGATAAGCCGGTACAACTGCTGGCGTTTGGTTTTGATATGTTTCTGCCATGTGAGTCGCTGATCCAGGTATAGTCCAAAGTATTTGGTTTCAGTTTTCACGGGTATAAGTGTGTGGTCAATACTGACCGTCGAACAGACACTATATCGCGTGGTAAATGTTACTTGGACCGATTTAGATTCGTTTATTCTAATACGCCATTTACGAGCCATTCAGAGATCCGGTTTAGATGATGTTGGAGATTTTCGGAAGCAATTATAGGGTTTTTATGAATGGATATGATGTTTGTATCGTCGGCAAAAGTGGAGGTAATTGTGTTGTCGGCTTCTGGCAGGTCAGCAGCAGTGTTGGGTAGTATCTAGATACATGTATGATAGGTAATGGTAATAAATATTCAAACATCTCCATTTTCAGGGGATAAGAATTGTAAGAAGCTTAAGATTTTATGTATACATTTACCTACTGTGGCAATACAATAACCGCCCTTGCTGTTTTGGATACTGGGAATTTCCCAGTAAATCTCATAACCGCTTGTAGGCTTGTCTTGACAAAACTTGAAGTGTCCTCAGTATAAATGGAAGTAGTGGACAAGTCCAGAATCAATTCTTGTGCTAGTCTGCTAGTTATACCTTGTGATTACAATTAGAAGAATGAATGATAACGAAAGTGCTTTTTTGGAAGTGCCAGCGATACTGGATGGCGAGTTTTTTAAGATAGTGTCGCGTTGTGATAGTAAGGTTGTCACACAGTGTCGAAACTGCCCCTCAAAGATTCAGGGTGATGTAACTTCAAGTGGAAACTTTATCAAACATCTTAAGGTGTGTAATGAATTTTTTCATTTAAACTAATAATTAATATTATCATAGTTTATGCGCGCTTTCAATTCTGGAAGTGTAATTTTTTAATGTGGTATCTAATTTGTATCTGAGAAGGATCTAGATACATTTAAAAGTATCTTGTATCTGTATCTAGATACACTTAGTAAAATGTATCTTGTATCTGTAACTAGATACACTTTTTTAAAAGTACCTGTATCTGTATCTAGATACAAATAAAAAGTATCTTACCCAACACTGGTCAGCAGTATATATGAGGTAAAGGAGAGGTCCTAAGACCCTGCCCTGTGGAACACCGGATTTAATGGGGTAGTATAAGGATAACTCGTTGAGCTTGACTGATAAATAGCGATCTGTTAGGTAGGATTTAAGAAGTAAGTAGTAGTAGTAGCTTGGGAATAATTGTTTAAGTTTGTAGAGCAGCCCAGATTGCCACACTCTATCGAATGCCTGGGAAACATTCACAAATACGGCCCTGCAGAACTCTTTATCTTCAAGGCTCCTTGATATTTGGTTTACTATCCTATGCGTCTGTTGAGTTGTCGAATGATATTCGCGAAATCCGAATTGGTGGTTGGGCAGCTGAGCTAGTATATCCATGTTTTCGCGAAGCCTTTTGAGGAATAGCCTTTCAAACACTTTGCTTGTCAATGGCAGAAGGCTAATGGGTCTATACGACGTAACATCCTCTGGTGGTTTTCCAGGCTTAGGAACCATTATTATGTGTGCATATTTCCATATTATGGGATAGTAAGAAAGACTTAACATGGGATTAAAAATTGTTGTTAACAGTACGATTGTTTTTTCGGTAGCATTCTTAGAATTTGGCCTGATATCAGGTCATACCCGGGAGCTTTATGTTGATTTAAGTTGAGTAATTGGTGCTGCACCTCAGCTGGTGAAAAGGACTTTATAGGTAAGGACATTGGGCACGGCACATTTAAATATTATTCTAGTTCATTATTATCAAAGGCTGCCACAGCTTCAAAGGGCTTGAAAACACCAGATAGGTGGTCTGCAAAGGTGTCGGCTTTTTCCCTGCTAGATATTGCCCAATTTCCATTTGGTTTCCTTACTGGTGGTATAGAAATTTGAGGTCTATTGAATTTCCTAGCCGCTTTCCAGATTGTGTGGTCATCTTGCTTTAGATCTGTGACATACTCGTTAAACTTAGAATATTGGCATTCCTGCAAAAGTGTGCGGCGTCTTCTCGTTAATCTGTTATAATTTAGTTTATCAGTAACAGAGCGGGTTCGTTGCCATTTTCCCCTAGCACGTCGTTTTTCAGCAATTAATTCCTTTATGGAAAGAGGTATATTCTCAGTGTAGTGTATTCGATGAGTCTGGCTTGGTGTAGATTCCCATGCTGCTTCTTGTATATGGGTGGTTAAATGGTGAGTTGCCATGTCAAGCTCTTCGGGTACTTTTATTCTCAGTTTTAGGTCGCTTTTCTCCTCTGGGTGGAATTTGTGCCAGTCAGTTTTTCTCGAGACTAGATAGTGATTGGGCTCTTTGTAGATTGGGATAGTGCTTATGTTCATTATTACGGGTAGGTGGTTCGACGATAAGTCATGGTTTGGTTCTACTGTGACATAATTTGTGGCAATTCCATTCGAAATGTAAAAGTCTATTAAGTCGGGTAACTTGTTTGGGTCAGACGGCCAGTGAGTAGATTCACCCGTAGAGTGATTGTAGTTTTTTTCCGTGACGATATTTAATAGGTTTCTGCCTTTTGTTGTTATAAGCCGAGAACCCCATTGGGTATGCTTAGCATTCCAATCGCCTCCAGTAATGAATTTGTTTCCTAAGGTTTGGAAAAATGTCCTATATTGGTCAGTAGAAATTGTATGCCTTGGTGGGCAGTAGATAGCTGAAACTACAAACGACCAGGGAAATGCATTTACTTGAACATTTGCGGCTTGTATTTGTTCAGTTTGGTATTTAAGTAATTCGTGGTGTGAAACGAAGTTTTTGATGATAACTGCAGATCCTGCATGTGCTGTGCCATCAGGGTGGTTTGAATTATTATAATTAGGTAAACGGAACATGGTTCCATCAGTAAAATGGGTTTCGGACACTAAATATCAAATATCAAAGAAATATCAAAGGTGACAATTTTTTCTTCAGACAATTAACGATAAAAAATTAACCATTCGTTACCATTTTTTTGTTAACTATTTAAGACGTTATTAAGCTTTAGTACTTAATGCACGGTTATAAAATATTTTTTCGAAAACAATAAAAATTGAAAAATTGTTTTACATCAGTAAAGTCAATGACAAATTTAACGCGACATACAAACATCATAGAAACATAATACATTGGGGATAACTTTGCACTAATGTAAATTACGTTGTTATCCTTTATTCATTTTGAGGTAAGGGGCGGTCCACCTACTTTTTCTTTGGCCCAACAGTGGCCGACCCTATACCAACAGATTCTTGTTACATCCCTGCCCAAGACGAAAATCCGGGCTTGTGGCTTCATAAGCGTTTGGGTATTAGTAAATCAACGCCAAATCGTCCCAATTTGATTTCTAAGGTATTGTACACATTTTCGCATTCTTCCGTGACGTAATAGCGTAATGTGGACGGTGTTGCTGTATCATTCGCGCCTGTTCGCCACGCAACTCGTTTTACAATACTCTTGTAATCTAACGTGTAATGTAACTCTAACGTCAGGCTACGTTAGAATGCTGAAATATGTACATTGTACAAGCCCTAAAAACCGCTGTTAAATTTATGACATAGCTTTTACACACAACCACTTGCCAGATTCGTTGTTTATAAATGACACATTCACGGCCCATGGGCGTGCCACTTACGTGCACGGTTTACTCAGTTTGTATGTTATTATACGTAAAGAATTTAAAATTAACGGCATTTGAATGAATTTGAACTTTCTGAATCTAATGCATTAAAATTTTTAGTTGAAGCAAATTATTACATTGCATATTAGCAAGCTAGTGCAAGCAGCCTGTTTATGTCACCATTCTTATTACACATTAAAAGAAAAGTAAATAGAGGGCAGACTGTTAAAACGCGTAAAGCATGATAAATAAAATATAATCAGTCTCATTCAATCATAAACTTCTTTCGATTGTTTAAACAACCTAAACGATTCTGAAATCAATTTTACGGTCACATTGGTCTGCTTTTATGTGATCGCAATTTAAAATATACTCATTTCTATATTCTGTTATCCTACTTTACAACTGGTATAGGTAAATTTATTCCGTGAAAGCTAAATGATAATGTTGTGTTCCGTACATATTAGTATTAAAGTTGTTCACTTTCTCATAGTACTATATCAGAAATTCACTACAAGAACAAAAACTTAATTAAATAACACATTAATTAAATAATCTAATTATTATTCAAAAATTAAAAAAAGTCCCATATTTTAGGTACCTTCCATGTACTATTTGTCACTCATTTGTAAACACAATAAATTTATTAGCTCATCAATCCACTTTTAAAAGTTGTTGGGGTTTTAGACACCGAAATCGCATACTTTATCAAAATTTAAGAATCTGGTTGTTTTACGATCCTTACACCAAGGTGATGGCTAAAAGTGTAAATAATAATTAAACAACACAGGCATACCATAACATTAAAAGTAATTAAGCAGCATATAAATACAAAACATTTATTAACAAGAACGTGCTTACATTCACGTTGCAGCTTATAAAAGCTTAACGTATTTTAGTACATATTTTGAGCGTATGTATCTTATTTATATTAGACAACGTAAAACTAATATTACAGTTAAAACACTACAGGACAGTACTATTGCCATCTGTAACTACTTTAAAGCTTGGTTCTAAAGAATAACAGGATAAAATTAGAAATTTCTGCCAACAAACAGTTAGCATTATAATACACAGGAATTCGAGTGCAAGATGTCAACATCAGTCGTCTTAAGATGTATGCACGTACGTATATGTGTAAGTATGTACAGTTTTTTTTTTGGCAGAAGGTTTTAAAATAGCTGTAGGTAAAGGGGGATTTGTACTTTAAATTAAAAAATACGCGTTATTTTTATTACCAAGTTGTTTCTTAACATCTACTTTTGAAACTACAATTACACACTATGGTTTAAATAACTATGAACAAAACCTATATTTTTATAACTTTAAATAGTAACATTAACCTATGTATTATAATAATATGTACATATAAACATGCGTGGAATCTTAACCCTTTTTGCTAAAATAAAGAAAAAATTGTAACTTAACGCAAGCATGCCAAATATCGATCAAAATAATTTCAAATACTCTAGTTTCAAATATCATTAAAAAACTCACTGTGCCATATTTATGTTGTTTGCATCTAAAGCTAGTGAACTACATTTCCTGAATTTAATTTACATAAAAATAGAAATAGAAATAAATACCTTTCTATAATGGAAAGTATTTTTTGAAAATCAAGCTTTCACCATCATTGCATGACTTTTGTATAAATACAACACACATTAACATGCGCAAGCAAGGGTATTTTTTATTGTCTTTTAGATAAGCATCATATTTTATAAGAGCAAAACGTAAAATTTATTATTGTAACACCATTTATCATTTTTAGTGCACATGCAGATGCAGCATGCAATAAAGAACAATTAAAAAGGCACTGGCATTCAAATTTTTATAAACGCACTTTGTGAAAAAGTCTTACAAAGGTAATTACCGTAATAATAAATTAAATAGGCAGTTTCAAACCGCAACGCTAAAAACGATTAATTACATCTACAGTTGAGGCTACGACTTTTTGCAATGTAATGTTGAAGAATAGATTATTGCGAATAACCTATAAAGTGATAATTGTAACTAATTATAGTTTCATCAATTAATGAAGTAATTAATCTTGCAATAATAAATCTGCATATACAAGGTGGGCTTTTCGAATACAATGACCTACACTGGAGGTCTAGGACATCTAAGCTGAAATCTTAAAAAACTGAAATGCTATATTCATGAGAGCGAATTAATTATTTCTGTCCACCCTTCAGTCTAGTAGTCCACCCTCATAACCGACCTCTTTAAATCCCTGTCATATAAATAGAGGTACTTTTATTTTTTTCATGTTCCTCAGGAAATATTAAATATTTATGTAAATATGAAGATTATTCGACAATATAGTAAATGAGCCAATACGATGGTTTTATTTTAAAATCACACCTAACACAACTACGCAGTAGTGAAAAGCCTTAATGTCATCGGGTTTTCAAGCGGCGGGATTCCTTAATTTGTATAATTGTTTGGTTTTGACATGAACATCAACGTGAAGTTTCTAGTTTCATACAGTAAAACAGGTATTACTATACGTTTCGGGAGTGCCTCCACTGGAACAACAAATAAAAGTATTCTAAAAAGTATGGTAAAGTAAGTTGTGTTATTTTATATCGTTGAATAATCTTTCCAAATGCCACTCGCGATCAAAAGTTTTTAAGGATGTTTTGTGTTTGTATGCAAATTATTACCTCAACAAAATCACTCAAATGTCACTCGACCTAAAGTCTCGCGGCATTTTAAACGTGTTTTTGTTTCGCAAATGATTGTGACAAAATAAACACAAAAATTTTCACCACTTGTGCTATTACTCTTGAGTATAAAGTATCACTTCTATGCCTTTTATTAAATTTGCAATTTCTTGTTAAACAAACAAATATTTCATGGAAAAAGCGACAATAACTTTTTAATGCATTTGGTTAGTTCTATAATTATAATAGTTGGTACTGAAAATTTAGTTTTTACTTTATGTCATTAATTTTTATCTTTCTTTCGTAGAAAAAATTTAATACTTTAAAATATAAATACAAATCTTGGGTAAGTGAACATTTCCATTAGTATTTTCTAATTTTTTGTTAATAAAACTTACATTTTTGAAATTTTTGGGAATATTGTAATGAGGACAATATTAATTATTTAATTTGTCCATTATCAATTTTTAATTTCCTCTAGATTACACAAATTGCAGTAAATGTTTGAAAACATTTCGTGGTGATTAGAATTTCTCCAGAAATTTCTTTCTTTTTCAATATGATCTTGAAAAATCATTTTCAAATATTAATATTTTAAATAAAAAATTTCTAATGAACTATGTATTAATAGGTGACTATTCAGGTAATCATAGCAAAACTAGTTCATCCAAAAAGAAACAGAATAGACGACACGACACGTTGCTCACAATAAAATTGTTAAAAAATCCCTCCCGCCAATAGTGATGTGAGCTTTGTCATATGACACGATTACGCCACGGTCATAATAAAAATGCCACATATCGGCACCTAATCAATATGACGTGCCGTCATTTTCATTCTGGCTGTCACAAACATGTCAAAACCTGCATAATATTTGTCGGCATTTCACTATTTGCGGTTTATTGGTGTGTGGCTCTCTTTTGAAAATATATTAACGCAAATTTGTCATAAAAATGTAGCAAAGCATGCGTAAAACACTAAGTAGCATGTGCTACATATTTGTCCAGATCTAGTAAAAATTTAAATAATAAAGGTAAAAGAGTTAATTTATTGCTTGCTGCATCCACATCGCCGCTATCAGTGAAACTAACTCAGTTTTGCCACAGACACCGACAACAAGTCGCACAATTTACATAAAACTTGCCAAAATCGAAAATGACATAAAATGACAGAATATGAACATAAATGACGGGCAAATGTCACAATGTTTAATTGACAGTCATTTTACATTACTACCCACCAAATGCAATAGGTACATTTTGTAATACGTACAACAGTTCTCATTGAAGTCAACGTTTTACTGGGAAAAAATTTTTTACTTTAAAATAGTCGTTGTATTAAGGTAAGCTCATAGTTATCTCAGTTGATTTCACATTTAACAGTTAATTTCACAGAATAATAAGAATTAATATACATTTAACAAGATTTACTATACACCTCTTTATCAAGGGAAAATTACAAAGGTAACGCTCTCTTCTTGGTATATTTTTGCTTGTCGTATTTGGTTTCAACTATGGCTAGGATTGAGTCTACCTGCAGAGTTCTAAGAACAAAACATATAGTGGTCTGTCCTACCCATAGTTGAAACCCAATCTCTGTTTCTTATTTATATATGCGTCTCACGTTGTTAAATGTAAAAAAATCTTTTACAAAACAGAATTTTGTTCCGAAAATGGTGGATCTTTCGTGGCAGGTTAAGAAGCAAACATTTTTTTCTATGCTGTATCAGTCCCCTTTGAAAAAAATAGGTTTGTCTCGTTTTTTATCTTTAGAACACAATAAACCGTTACTAAAATTACTATCAGAGAAGTTTTTGTATTTATATTTGAATTTTAAGGAATAATAATTAATTGTTGGAAAAAATTGACAAACATTGAAAAACTTGCTTTCTTATTCTACCCTCGAGTACTTTCATTAAATTTTGTGGAAAGTTACGTAACAAAGTATATCAATTACTTTAATAAAAGTAAATGCTAATAAGCAGAATATTACCTAGCATGTGTTACATACAAACATTCCAACGACATTCTGCAGCTACATTTAAGCAAACGGCTGTTTGTAATTCTGTAGCTTGCAGTTTATTATTATGTTATTTTTATATGAATTTTATTTGTTGTTAAATCCGAGAAAGTTTATTACCAGAAGCAGTGAAACAGCTAACAGGACATACATTTAAAATTTTTAATAATAAATTAATTACTTAGAAGATTAAGGTCAGTGGCGCTAAAACCGGGAGGGCGGACTTTAACTGTCCCTCAAGGGAAATATAAGCGGTCGAGCGTATCGCCTTACACTCCCTAAAGTTTTCTCATCTATAATAATGAATATTAATCAGGTATTTTAAACGTGCGATGATGGACAAAATCTAGCTTATGATGTGACGATACTAGTAATATTAGACCTTTAATATCGGTATTATTGTCGGATGTATCATTTAATGAGCCTTTTATTGTAGTGTTAGCGTAATAACATTTACACACCATATGTATTCTATAAAAGTGGTAGTATTAAATTTCCCGTACATTAAAGTTTATTGATAATAAGATTAGAAAATATGAATTTTATGGAATTTTATTTTATACATTTCTTGTAAGTTAAAATTAATTGGTCTTTTTGCAGCTATTGACACGTTTCTTCTGTGTAAATTTCAATTGCTACACATGACGCATTAGAAATTGCTATTTAATAAAACAAATATTATTACTAGTTTATAAAAATCCAGATAAAACCCTTCCATGAGAGTATGAAAATAAGTACAGATGTGATTTAATCGATTTGAAACTGCAAAACCCTCTTTAACATTAAAATAGCGCAGTTACATTTGCTGTTTTATAATGACCACTTAATGCAGTATTTGCAGGCAAATTCCATAACTACGTAACTGTTAACTTGACGTGGCAGTTTGATGCATATTATTTCACCTTAACAATGTTTAGTACAGACCATGAAAAGAGTAATGAAGTTTGTACAGTAAAGCGAACTCGTAATATGTTTTCTGTACAAACTAAACACTATAGCTTTGTGTTTGTCATTTAAAAACATTTGAAATATGCCTGCAAACCAAGAAAGTTACATTTATAAATTTTGTAGTAACTATTAATTTTGTATTTAATCTTTTTTGATCAGTGTTGCTATTTCTGTTACAAAACCTTAAATTTATCGAGTTGACGATTTTAATTGAAAATATTTCTTGCACCATTTTCAGAATGTAATTTAATTTGTTAGGAAGGATTAAGAGCGTTCCGACAGTCTGGTAAAAAAAAACTGTGTTTGTTTAATTTTTTTGAAAAACTCCGTATTACATGTAAAAAGTAAAAAGTAAATCCGAAATTTCACCAGTACATCAGAGCGGTGCCACCTCTTAAGCCTCGTTTACATTATAGCCTCGTTTACATTATAGCGAACATAAGCGAACGAACGAACTCGTTCGTAGCAATTCGCTAGATGTAAACGGTGAATAGTACACGAACGAACGAATTCGTTCGCAATCGGTCATGTTCCGGCCGGTGTCGGTAAATGAGCGAATCATCAAAGAAAATTCGTGCTCTGTGTAAACAGTTTAAATACGTAGACGAGCATTCGGCAGTTCCTTGCAGAAACGAATCCCACATGATGCTTACGAATGTATGGATCATCAACGAATGCGAATGCTCTGCGAATCCATTCGTTCGTTCGTTCGTTCGCTTATGTTCGCTATAATGTAAACGAAGCTTTAGATCACGAAAACTGAAATGCAAAGGTAACAAAGAAAATTGATAATTCCCACATTTTTCATTACTTGAAAAAAATTTGTTTCATTGTGAAAAGAAATGTTGTTATAATTACATTTATTTTCAATTATTTTCAGAAAAGTTTCAATGTTTAAGGACCCGTTTTTGAGACTTTATGAATTATCGTTATTTGAAACAAGATTTAAAAAACTATAATTTTATGCCAACACCTACTGGTACTTTATCAACGTTTTTATGGGAACAAAACAAAAAAAATAATTAATATTAAACTCGCAGTTAGTTTTCTACGAAGTCATTACACGGCGCCCAAAATCTGTTTGTGGAGCGCTCTTAGTCATTTATAAAAAAAGAAATGTATTTAGCCAATATACAGCTACCCTTTTCAGTAAATCAAGGTGGCCAAGTATTTTGTGTTTTTAATAGAGTTCTCTCACAAATGGATCACATCTTTAACCTACAAATGTAGCTCTGAAGAGCTGAATACAGGTTGTCACAGGAGTTGTGTGACTGGCTTATAGGTCAATTATTATGAAAAATAGAAAATAACCCTACGGTACAACAATTGCCAGGAGAAAGTGACAATGATTTTAATATCACTTCCAGTGAAACCGGAAATAATGCTAATTTTTGTTTTTAAGCGGCGTTGTGCCATTTGTATTCTTATCTTGTTGAGTAAAATTTTTTATTTTCAAAAGTACCAAATAATTTATATCTTGCATAAGGAAATAATTAGTTGACCTAGAAGAAAGAGCAATTTGTTTATTCACATGTAATATTTAGTACATAGTTGGATGTGACCATGTTATTTAAAAACAAAAATACACGTTACTTCCTGTTTTACCGGAAATGATATTAAAATTTTTTTATTTTTCGTTGCCAATTTTTGTACCGTTTGTTTGTCGTTTTTTTGCATGATAATAAAATTTATCTATACCCCTGTTTCACACGTTATGGCGCACACTGTATATTTAACGACAATGTTTCCTTTTATAATATTTCCAACAATAATTTTTAAAACGCTTCACTAAATATTGCTATGATATTTGGAGTTGTTTGATTTGACTGGAGTATAGTAATTCCTGGAAGGCAGTTTTTGGCATGCTTGTTACAATTTAATTTACGATTGGAGGTTTGTGAAGACTGTAAGGTTTTGGTATTCAAAGTTATAAACTCAGGGTTGCGTATTATTGCTGTAATTTCTCGTTTTAAAATTCAAATAATGTGGTTATCTTTAAATCATTAATAATTTTCATATTTGTGAAGTTTTGTTTACTCAGAAAGAAAGAAGAACACAATCAAATAGATACGATTATTGTTTATGTTAATTTTAATTATAAAATTAGTTCAGAAATGTTTAAAAGGTTTAATATATAAGAAGTTTTAAACTTACTTGTTTTGTGCATCGTTAAATGTCATTTGTGGGGGTTATGGCTGTGAATGTCAATTTGACAAATGTAAAAAAAGAACACTCATTGTTTCATGAGATTTATTTGTTTAAAAAAAATGGGAGATCAAGGAAAAAGACAAAAGCAAGTGAAAATTTATTAGTTAGTTACGGCTCGTACTGAAAACATACAGGATTTTTCATTCTCTGAAAGAAAAGGAGAAAGAAATCGAGTTATATGAAATAAATAGTGGTTTTGAATCGAATAGAAGCTATAACAAAACGAATACAAGTGTTTCTCAACTAATTTTGGAAATATTCTAAAAGAAGAATAATATAAAAGCGGTCCAGAACGAGTTTTACAGTTATCATGGTAGAAAATGCCAATTATTAATCAATGTAAAAGCAGTCCAGTACATATTGGTACTACAGCGGAGAAAGTTTCTTACTAAAGGCGAGTGGTGTGGTTTTTGTGGAAAAAGCAAATCAGAGAAGAGGTAGTTTATCATTCAACGATTGTCGAGTTAAGGATATCATTATAAAGAAGAAACAAAGATAAGGGTTTATTTTAAAGAATAGTAGAATAAAAATAAATTTCTTGATTTTCACAAATTTAACTTCAAATTGACTTTTAAATAAAAAACTGTTGTAACGTTGATATTGGTTTGTGTAATTTTTTTTGAGTCTTTATTTATTAATACCATTTCTTCCAAAGCTTAATAACGACCCTGAGAAATTTTATAAAAGAGTCTCATATAAAATATAATTAGTGATTGCGTAAATTGCAGGCATTTAAAGGATTGTTTTTCTGGTAAGTGCATAGCCTTATATCATAGCAATATTTTATGATTTCCTAGAACCAACAAGTTTGACTGATCATTTTTAGAAATCTCTAACTGCTTAAAAAAATAATGTAAGGGTACGGCAATGGGTCTTTCGGAGAGCTGTTATATCGGACTAAAAATGTCGGGGTAGGTACAAGCGTGTTTGTTACCGAACGCACTTTCAGTTGCCATAACCCATATTATTTATCTCTGGCAGCCATAAACACTTGACTTGTGAATCAACTCGATATCGCTTGGCCGTCAAAATCCCCTGACCGGTCAGATCTAGATTATTACTTATGGCTTTTTTAACGCATCGAGTTTATCTCGACAAATCTCGCACACTAGATTTGTAAAAGCAACATGGTAAATAAAAAACAGAGCCGTTGACTACATCCGTAATTTTCGCGATCATAATGAAAAATCAAAACCACGTGCGCATTTAAAAATGTAATTAGGAAAAATTCATTGCATGTTAATAAACTGCGTTATATAAGTAATTCATTGAAATTTTTTTACTTATATTTCAGTTTTAACACCTCTACTATAATGTCTAAAACGTCACAACCCATTGCCTTACCATATATAGATTTATTTTGCTAAACAACTCTATTGCTGGTTCTAGATGTTACTTTAGATGTTAGGTGTTTTCTGAAACATTGTGTATCAAAACCTAAATATCAAACTAGTTTCTTATATTCAAAGTATATGAAAGTACATGGTTAAACAACTGGGAGACAGCAAAATGCAACAATACTGGATGTAAAACGAACATGAATAATTTCTCTTGTGGGTTACAAAAGTCCTTTTTCTTCTTCTCGTTACTAGTGCTGATCGTTTCGCCATCTGTCAAAAGTCTTTTAAGAAGGCAAGCAGAAACCACTGTAGGTTCTCACGGCTTCTTCTATATACGTTTTACCGGCAATAACACCGTAGTCTGTGTGATGGTGAGGGCACCTGTGCGCGTGGGGGCATTGGCATAAAGTGTTAGTGTTCACTTCATCCAACAGCTCTTCTCGTTTATGTACGGTGAACAACCGGCAAGGTTCCTTCCTCTGGCATCGAAGTCTCTGAAAGCAAAACAGGAATTCACTATAGCGTCGTGGGCGCTGGGTTTGGTGAAACTGGCCTGCGTTGACTCGAAAATGTAAATGTGTTACGCGTTTTTATTCCAAAAGTAAAAGTAATAATAAATTTAAATTTTATTAGTCTGTCGTTGATATACGATCAAAATTGATTTCATAACTTTTCTGATTTTACCTTAATGTGCTACATAAAATGCGAACTAGAATGGCATATAAGTATTATTTAATCAAACATTACATCTACCTTTGATATTTCATCATTTTTAAAAGATATTGCTTCGATTTCCTTATTATAATGAACGCGAGCTACTGCCATTAATACAGTTCTTTGATTACTACTCTTATTGCCATTTGGTGATCAACTAGATGTGCAAAAAAATTAAACACTTAAATGAAATCTAAAGAAAAATAAAAAGAAATATCTAAATTGCCTGTTTCAAAAACGATATTTTTACAAATAGCACTATAGATATAGACAGTATTTTTTCTAAAGATAAAAGAATTGCTTTACGATATATTTTTACTTTATCATATTTTCATATGTCATTTTCATATACTTACAGCACAACAATAGAGTGAAAAAGTTTTTTGAAAAAATTCGGAACTAGAAACAGAAGTTAAATAAAGTTTCCATTTTTTCTAAATCCGACAATTTAGAAACAAAGGGCTTGAAAAAGCGCGTTAGGGCAAATCGGATGCATTTTTCCGATTATTCTAGTTTTAAAATGCTGGCGGCAGGTATGGTTCTTGTTACCAAATTTGGGAATTAACATTAAGTTACTCAAAAATGAGTAAACATCGACATAAACCTTGGTTATAGCATCCAGGTGAACATAATACTATTATAATATAGAGAATTTAAAAACAATGAAAAGTGTGAAGTGTGAAGAATAAAAATGTTCAAAATATATTGTTCGGTATCTGACGGCATAGCTTTTATTTATTTCTTAGGGTCATGATAGAGCTAACAAGGAGACACAGTTTGCTTTTTGTCTACACTGCACAAATTTTTCTGTGGCGCTTTCTCTGAATTTTTTTATTTTGGAAATTATAATTTAATAAACGGCGAACGGCGAACTTCTTATCGCTGATAGTAAAATAAGATTCCAAACTTATTTCTTAAATGCAGTATACAAAAGTAATCGTCCACTTCCCCCTTATTTTTGTCTGACTATTTTTAGCTCCTGGTGCTCCATGACTCCAGCAAATTGTTTAAAAAAAAATATTTTTATAAAGGACTTTTTGAATTTTAACTGTCGCATGACTATAGACAAGGTTGGCAACGAGTAAGGACGAAAAGAATTATGTGGAGTTATGTTTTCAGCTAGAAACTCAAAATGTTGGACGCTGATAGTATACAGGATGTATCAAATTGTGTGGTAACTGTTGGAATCTCGTATATTTAAAGAGAAGCGACGACGGTTGAACGAAAGAAAAACTGTGTAATTGTATGCTTATTTATAATTCCAAAACAAATTTGAGCTGTCTTGATTAGCTTCTGAAAGAACTGAAAAAATTTAAAACTGTTGATTCTTTGTTTTTGGCTATAACTCATTTGTTATTTATATTACATATTTCTAGCTAACGCAATATTTTTGATGTTAAATCTAATTTTTTTATCAGGTTTGGGATAACTGCTACCATTGTTTATTTTCATATAACCTTCACACAGACTTACAAAGGCTGAATGCAAAAAATTGGAGGAGAATAGCATTGAATAGAAGGAAGTGGAAGGAGATTGTTGGGTCGGCAAAGACCCTAGAAGGGTGATAAAAGCCAAGAAGCAGAAGAAGATTTCTTAATTTTTGACTGTCACCTTTTTTATTTCTTATGGTAGATATTTTAAACTTTTTCATATCTGAATAAAATTTTTAATTCTGATTTCAACGATGTATCACACTTTGCATTTTGTTTACGTTTTGAGTATTTTATTACAGAAAATAAAAATTTCATAAGAGTGCCATGGAAAGACCACCTCATTTAACTTTATCGCGCGACCTGCGGGTCAAGTGCCTTTACTATAATCGGTTGTGATACTTATCGCACCAGTAAGTAACACAATAAAAACTTATTATGGCTTTTTATAGCAATCAAATCATACCTGTACAAAACACTCAACAATATATACCAATGCAGATAGACCAAAATCACCAAATGCAATATTATCCAAATTATCAGTATACACCAGCAAATAACATTCAATCAAATTTTACAATAAATGATATTTTACAATCCAAACCAATAACAAACCCGGTTCAACATAACAATGCAGTGGCGTATCAATTACCAACAATCCAATCACACGAAAATGATTGGCAAACAGTTGAAAGTAAAAAACGAGGCCGTAAAGACACCAGTGACATCACACAGAGACAATCCAAATCGGCTAAACAACCAGAATACTGGCTGAATCCCACAAATCGTTTTCAGCCCCTTACTGATAATCAAGACAATTCAGACAAGGATGCAAATCCAGACCAGGATGGAAATCCAGCAGATAAGGAACCTAAACCACCCCCAATATTGCTATCAGGTGTTAAAGTCATCGAACCGCTTGTGAGATTACTAGAATCGATTGCGAAATCCGAATACACATTAAAAATACTAAATAACGACGAAGTAAAAATCCTACCAAATACATCTGAAAAATACTCTGTCATAATTAAAGCCTTAAATGAAAGAAACACTCAATTTCACACCTACCAACGAAAACAGGATCGAAACTTCAGAGTAGTCCTTAGGAATATACATCCAACTACTAATCTAGAAGAGCTAAAAGGAGAGTTAAAAACACTTGGTCATGAGGTCATCAACATTGCCAACATAAAGCAAAGAGGTACAAAAATAACGCTACCACTCTTCTTTGTGGAACTAAAATCGGCCGAAAACAACAAAGATATCTACAACATAAGCAGACTGTGTCACTCGATAGTGAAATTTGAACCACCTAATGTAAAGCGAGAGATCCCCCAATGCGCTAAATGCCAAAAGCACGGCCACACTAAAAACTTCTGTAATAGAAGCCCACGATGCGTCAAATGCGCTGGAAGTCATCTCACCGCACAATGTCAACGTAAAGAAAAAAGTCCTGACGTTAGATGTGTGAACTGTACCGGAAATCATCCCGCAAACTACAAGGGATGTCAAGTCTATCAAGAACTACAACAAAAAATGTATCCCTCGTTAAGAAGTAAACAAATTACCCCTACCCAACGGTTCTCGACACAATTGATCCAACCAAATACCAGTTATGCCCAAGTATCGAACATTAATAATCTGCAACCTCATTACGACACAACACAAGCCCAACAACAACCCACAAACACAAAAGAAACAAACGAGTTACAAGAACTTAAACAAATGCTAAAAACTCTAATGGAACAGATGGGCAATATGTTAACCTTACTGACCACAGTCGTTTCCAAAATAAGTAATGGACCTACACCTTAAAATAGCTGTCTGGAACGCTAATGGATTAGCGCATCACAAAGAAGAACTCGCCTCCTTTATATCAAACCACTGCATAGATGTTATGCTAATCGCTGAATCTCACTATACGGATCGCACTTACGTAAAAATTCCAAACTACACAATTCACGCCACACAACATCCAGATGGAGGGGCCCACGCTGGAACAGCAATTATTATCAGAAACACTATTAAACATTATGAACTACCCAAGTACAACCCAGAGCATCTACAGGCTACCACAGTGGCAATAGAAGATTGGAAAGGACCTCTGATACTCTCAGCAGTATATTGTCCTCCACGACACAATAACAAGCTAGAGCAATACGAACACTATTTCCAAACCCTAGGTAGCAGGTTCATTTCTGCTGGTGACTACAACGCGAAACATACGCAATGGGGATCGCGGATAATCACAACTAAAGGAAGAGAATTGCTAAAAGCACTCAACAATAACGGAATGCACTATAGCTCCACAGGTGAACCTACACACTGGCCATCAGATCCAGCAAAAATGCCCGATGTACTTGACTTCTGCATCATAAAAGGCGTAAATCCAAGCTACTTTAAGGCTGTATCTTGTCTTGACCTCACAGGTGAGCACTCGCCGATCATACTAACCATGGGAACACGAGTGATCCTCAATTCGAAGCATCCTAGTCTCTGCAACAAATACACGGACTGGAATCTTTACAGAGAGATAATTGATGAAACCCTACTGCTTAATGTATCCTTAAAAACAAAAGAAGACTTATTTACTGCAGTAGAATTATTTAATCAAACCATTCAGCACGCTGCATGGACGGCGACACCACCAAGCAAACAGAATATTGCTTGCATTGATTGTCCTATCGTAGTTAAGAAAATGATCGCCGAGAAACGTAGACTGCGTAGAAAATGGCAAACTACCAGGCACCCTGATGATAAGAGAAGACTCAACCGCAAAACACAGGAACTAAAACAACTTCTATCGGACATCAAAAATGAATCTGTTCAAAATTACCTGCAGCACTTGTCTCCAACAGAAGCCACAGAATACTCACTCTGGAGAGCGACAAGAAGATTAAAGCAACCGCAGAAGCACGAAACGCCATTGCGCCTTGCAAACGACACTTGGGCGAGAAATAATCAAGAAAAGGCACTTGCATTTGCCAACCACTTGGGTACTGTTTTCACTCCGTTTGAATCTAAAATCACGCTAGTAGAAGAACAAGAAATCCAACACTATCTAGAAGCACCGTTTCAACTGAGCCCACCAATTCCGAAGTTCAAACCTACTCAAGTCCGGACCACGCTCATGACAGAACTAAACCCAAGAAAATCGCCAGGCTATGACCTAATTACGGCAACAGTGTTGAGGGAACTACCGGAAAAGGGGTTTATGTTTATCACCTACCTCTTCAATGCAGTACTGAGACTAAGAAACTTTCCTGAACAATGGAAAGTTGCTGAAATTATCTTAATACCCAAACCTGGCAAACCACCTACTGACCTGTCTTCTTACAGACCAATTAGTCTTTTGCCGCTCCTGTCCAAAGTTTTTGAAAAACTGCTCTTAAGGAAACTACTACCTATCATCTTAGATAATAATCTCATACCTGATCACCAGTTTGGGTTTCGGAGGAATCATGCGACCATTGAGCAAGTTCACCGCGTGGTAGACAAAATTACAAAGGACTTTAATGACAAACGTTACTGCTCGGCCATTTTCATAGACGTAGCCCAAGCCTTTGACAAGGTGTGGCATCAAGGGCTCTTATTCAAAATCAAAAGAACACTACCTTCAGACTATTATGAACTTCTCAAGTCTTACTTAACCGACAGACACTTTCTAGTCAAATATGGAGATAGTCGTACGCCCCTATTCCCTATACACGCTGGAGTGCCCCAGGGCAGTGTGCTGGGCCCTATATTGTACCTGCTTTTTACAGCTGATCTTCCCACCACTAATTCCACTATGGTAGCCACATTCGCAGATGACACTGCAGTACTTTCTTCTCACTCTGTACCCCACATAGCAAGTCACCATCTTCAGCAACACCTGCATGAACTAGAACTCTGGTTCAACAAATGGCGTATAAAGGTAAACGAAGGAAAGTCAGTTCATGTGACCTTTACTCTAAGAAGAGGTACCTGCCCTCCTGTTCTGCTCAACGGCGCACCAGTACCGCAAGACGAACACGCAAAGTATTTGGGACTTCATTTAGACCGACGCCTGACCTGGAGGAGGCATATTTTCATGAAAAGGAAGCAGCTGGGCCTTAAGGTTCAAAAAATGTACTGGCTCTTAGGCCGAAAATCTCAACTGTCCATTGATAATAAAATTCTGCTCTATAAAGCCATAATAAAGCCAATATGGAGTTACGGCGTACAACTCTGGGGAACTGCTAGCAACTCCAACATTGACATATTAAGGCGCTTTCAATCCAAAGTCCTACGATCTATGGTAAACGCTCCCTGGTATGTCCCAAATGAAGTTATTCAACGTGACTTGGACATCCCTTCAATCACAGACGAAATCAAAAAACACAGTGTCCGTTATGCTAATCGTCTTAGTATTCACCCAAACGTGCTAATTGAACCCCTTCTAGAGGAAGACGACAACCAGCCTAGACTCAAAAGAATAAAACTTTCTGACCTTCCACACCGCTATGTGTGATAGTGTGTAGTGCGCGTTGTGCTCGTAAAAGTGTTCAGTAATTTTAACAATACAAATCTATTGTGTTTACTAAAAGGAATCTCACGTTGGTTTGTTTCCTACATGTCTGTTCTATGTATGTATCATACTATATTGTCAAATCGCCTACTGAATGTCTCTGTGAGACAGATTGTAGTTAATAAATTAAAAAAAAATAAAAAAAAAAAAAAAAAAAAAAAAAATTTAACTTTAACACTGCTTTTATTTACTTTAACCTATAGGTACAACAACGTTTGAAATTTTCAGGAAATTTTATTTTGAACATAGGCAACAGGTTAAGTTGCTTTTTTACAAAAAACAATAAATGACAAAATTACTATCACAGATTACAAAAATTCCAATCAACCAGATGACTAAAAAAACGAATGTTTTGTGTTTAAGTAATGAAAAAAAATTAATACAAACTGGCGGCTTTAAAAACAGAATTTTTGCACTATTCTTCCAAACTCTGGCAAAAATTGAACCACAAAGGCGGGATAGATATGGCGCGAAAATGGTGAAAATTGAATTAAAGAAAAGGTGGGGTTGGTATAAGGGGAATGGCATTTTTCTCCGTCAAAGCGAGCGATGGTAGGGGAGCCGGGCGACTATGTGTATATCTGCTAGTTATATTTGTAATAAAATCACACAAAGCTAAGGTACGTTTTTCGAAAAAAAATAAATATTACTGATTTTTTAAAACTTTAATAACGTAGATATATACTTACACTTTGGGGCGAGCAAGCGAATGAATAATGGTATTCAATTCGCTCATTTGGCAAGTGGTATGCTTGAGGTTTAATTAAATATGTCACCGAATTTTTTGGACAATGACAGTGAACTGTTTGCTCTGTGAAGTTACCAGGACTGGAGATAAATGTCCAGGTTATATCACGAAAGTATCTGTAAGAAATGCCAAAATGAGTTTAGAAAATCTTTACATATTCACGAAGAATTACCTGCATTTAGGTAATTTTTTAACAGCTTCGCACAATTTGTACTGTCTGTGTCTGTCACTTAGGGTGAAGCCGTCATTTGCTGTGATGCTAGACGAACATTCTTGATCAGCTGGGCAGCGACATTTGCGTTCCAACCAAGGTGATTCGTATAAGTCGATTTTGCTACATACGGCCCATCTACTACAGAGGGGAAGTTGTGATTCCGAGTTCTGAAATAATTCATAATTATGTATAGGTATAGAAATATAACATATATGTTAATATTACAAAAATAACATCTTAAAAAAATAACCATAAATTTTAATTTGATAGTAAGCAACCTCAAATTTAATATAACTATATTCGATCTGATGTAGGCAATCAACATGGTTTATTTTTGATATTTGTTGCATCGATAGTAGTGTCATTTTCTTGGAAAGTTCATCATACTGATTCCACTACAAAGTGGTCTAGGTCAATATTTTATGCCTATGTGGGATTTTAAAAGTGCAAGGTCAAAAACCTTTCGTTTTCATGTTATTTCCTAACAGAAATATTGTTTCAAATTAAACCTGGGCGTTCCCAAAAGTGTCTACGCTGTACCATTTGCTTTTTATTTCATATAAATTTTATTTTTTTTACATTTTAGGTTTACTATACAAATACCGTATGGGAAAGTTTTATGAAAGCAGTCGGTTACATTTTTTTATTTAATAGTAGGAACTTACAATTCTCTTGTGGAATGTTTTTCTCTCTGCGTTTTTGTATGTGAGATCGCTTTACAATCATTAGTTTAGTTGTTGAAACTGTTAGGTATTACAGCTCTTTCAGCGGATACAATTTCCGTTTTTGTTGCCTGTTCGATTTAAATGTTGATTTCTACGTCACTGCATAATTTTAAATGATACGAGTATCCTCTTTTTTGTCGCTTTTTTAACGACTTTTACGAAATTGTTTCGATGTGATCTCATCGTTAAGTTTCATGCTTTTTTTGGGCTCAACTTTAAAAAATAGGCCTCAATAAGCACTAATCGAGGGCCCCTCCCATGCCCATTGCGTTTTAAATATTTATTTTTATTTTGATAGATATGTATAAGGGTAACTATACAATATACTTTTCTTTTTACTTTACTATACTTTCAGCATAGGAAAATATTGATTACCTGAAACTTTTCAATCTGGAAATTTCGATAGAAATGCACGTTTTGGACTTCCAAGAACCCACCAAAATGTCTGTTTGTGGATGGGTATGTGTGTGGTGCATTATAACTATCGAAAAGATGATGGTTTAATTTCGATGAGCTTTGGCTGTATGGTTATATCAAACATTCATCGACAAAATAAGCTTTTAAAAAATTCGAAACCGGAAGCGAAAGTTAGACATGCTTTTATGGTAGCATTTTGTTCCTAAACTTAATTTTGTAAGTCTGATAAAAAAGTTTAGGGTAAATCTAACGCCTTTTTCCGACCTTTCTAGCTAAAACTGGCGGCCGCTACGAATTTTTGAAAACTTTTACTTTAGCGACTTAACTCAAAAACAAGAGAGATCGCGTTCAAATATTTTATCGTAATAGCCCTAAAAAGCCACAACGTTACTGCGCACAAAATTTTTCAAACAGTTGAAAGCTATAAAGTGAAAAAATTTCCAGCATTTCGAAAATTTTCAAAAAAAAATATTGCTCTAAAACGATCTTTTTAAATTTTTGAGTTCATAGAGCTAAAGATGAGCTAAAATTTGGTTCTGTCCCAGCTGGCAAATTTCTCTCTCACGCCTTCTATAAATTTGAGTTTTAACTCTGATTTACTCAAAAACCAGTAATGAAATCGAGATAAAATTTGATATTATAAATGCCGTAAGAGTACACAATGTAATAAGCTACTAGAACTTTTGGAACTATTAAAACTGTGAAATGATGAAAACAATATCAAAAGTTTGACTTTTTCAAAGACATACTGCTCAAAAACTAACTACGCATTTTTTTTAAATTTTGTAGAGCTGTGAATGAGCTACAATTTGGTTTGTGTTCTAATCCGCTAACTTCTTTGTGACACCTTTTATGAGTTTTTGAAAATTGAATATTCCTACCTCCTTATTTAATAAACGGGGGTCGATAAAAAATTCTGTTTAGGCTAAATTGCTCATGAGTGATAGTAGAATAAAGATGTCAACTTAATTTTTAAATATGGCAATATTTGAGAGGGTTAATTTTCCTTCTCCAAACCCAATTTTTGGTGAATGAATTTGCCTTTCCGTTTTTGGCAATATTTTTCCAAAAATTCGACTTTCTTTCACAAAAAATGCAGTGAAATATCAGTTTACTGTACAATATCACTAGCTTTCTCTTTCTATCTGACGCCCATGCGTTGACCGAAGACCTGTCTATTTTTGTTTCACTATTTTCACTTTGTAGTCAATATTGAGCCGTTACACTTAAGTAACAATCTCTAAAGTATAGGAAAATGTAGGCCTTGGTTGTTCTCTCTTTTAGCGTAGCTACAAGTAGTACTCTTTGTTACATTCTAAAGCAAGGTGACAAGCAAATTATTAAAATTTTATTAGAAATAGCATTTCTAACCTATTTATTATTCGAATAAAAAAATTAAAGCGGATTTTAGGTAAAAAAAAATAACAACGCTTTACATTTGAAGCCCTTCAATATGAATGACCAGCAGACAAATTTTATTAAATCACAGATCGGGATCAAATTTTCTATTGTAATAGCCCTGTATAAACATAATTTTACTATGCACATAGCTTTTCGAAAATATGAAAATTTTGAAGTAGAAGTTTTCAAAATTATGGATATTAAAAAAATTACCCAAAAACTGGCTATACGATTTATTTTTCACTGTGTAGGCTTATAGAGCTGCGAACGAGCTACAATTTGGTTTGTCTCCCAGCTTGCTAATTTCACTGTGACATTTTCTATGAATTTTTGATATCTGTGATTTTAACGCCTATTTATTCAAAAACAAGTAATCCGATTAGGATGAAATTTGATATTGTAATTACCTTAGTACTTCACAACGATAAGAACTAGACGAATTTTTTGAATGACTAACACAGCGTTTTGGAAGTTTTTACATTTACAAAAAAATATTGCTCTAAAATTAGCCACACTATTGTTTTTTAAATTCTGTAAATTCATAGGGCTAAGGATGAGCTTGAATTTAATTCGTACCTCAGTCCGGTAATTTTTTGTCCCGCTTATTAATTTTTGAAAATGGCTCTTTATTTAAGGATGAAGAACTATAAAAAATTCTGTTTAACTTAAGTTGCTAAGTTTTTTAGATTCAGCAAACATGAGGAGTTAATTTTCTTCCTCCTACCCAAATTTTGGTAGACGAGTTTGTTTTTCATTTTTCTTTTTCTTGAACCACAAGAAACCTTTTTCAAAAAATCACAAACCGATCTTTTGTCTCATGAAGAACATAGAAATATTTTCTTATTTCTAAATACAATAAGACATGCTCATGGGCAGTTCGCGCTAACCCATCGCGTAATTTTAAGTAACGTGAACGTCATATTATGTCTTTTTCATTGCACGACCGGTATCTGTACGACGTGTTGCAATTGCTCTTTGCGAAGTAATATCAATGTGGGTTTGTGTTGTCACTGCTATAGAGCTACAACTTTGTGCGTAAATGCTTTTGAACATTTGAACAAAAAGTAAAAGTTTTTTTTAAGTATAAGAAATTCCAGGCAAAGTTATTTTTGTGTTCACCATTGAATTCGCTATAAAAAATTGGAACAATAAGCTGCAAACGGTTTTTTTTGTAACTTTTATATTAACAACGTTACTCATATACTGTATCGAAAATAAACCACCCTGTACATTCGTATAGAAAACAGACACGATGGTAGTTCACGCCGAAGCCGACATTTACGCAGTGGTATAGCGAATTTAGTGATTCGTGCAATTATTTGTTATTCACATTACTTAACGTACTCTACTGTAAACAGGAAACAACATATTATAACCCTTGTCATGGAAATCTTTCACCGGTTATTTAACGCCGCCCGATGTAAATGTCAAATTCAGTTTTTCATTAATAAGTGCGTCAAACCGGCTGAAGCTTAACACAGTCTTGGCTCACAGTAATAAGAAAGCTGCTAGTATTTATATTAACTAATTGTTTTAAAAATGACCGTGGGACTGTTCGTGACCTTCCAGTAAGAGTAGGTTTAACTGCAACAAGAGCCATTTATGCTGTCATTTAACGTGTTGTTGGTCTTGTCTACTATTGCATAAACAGTTATTCCGCAATTTGCATTGATCGAAGCTCTAACACGTCTAATGACCGCATGCATGACTCGTGTTACAGTTGAACCTTCTCTTCCTGGATTGTCACGAACAGTCTCATGTACCCACTGTCTAATTTAATACAAATATTTAATATATTTTTTTATTAAATACTTGGGCCTATTTCCATTAATGTTTTTCTTAAAAAATAAAATATTCTTAGACATGGGCTTATTTTTAAACATGGGCTCATTACAGCCTCAAGTCCCAATGCAACTGAATTAGCGTAGTTACGCCACTGCTTTTAGGCTTAGTTTAATGCTGCATCATTTAAAACTACATTTGAAATCGATCACATGCGAAAGACAATCAAAAATATTTTTTAGAAAAAAGGATCCAATGACATGTATTTTAAAACAGTTCCTTTTATGTCTATAAAATAATATTATTGAAAGTTACATGCGTTTTTAGTTGTGATAGACGTGGAAATTTCTTATACCAACATTCATAGTTAGTACTAACACTGACAAAAACAAAGATTGTATAAAACTGTAGACACGTACACTTATTACCATGGGCCAAGAAATACATACCTTTCCATAGCGCGGTCCGCCTAAACGTTCGGCGCCCAAAGGGCGGTCGCCTAAACGTCTAGGAGCCGGAACGGCGGCACCTAAAAGTGCTGCTCGTCTATAGCGTGTAACAACTTTCTGTGACTAACTTAAAGAGCACATTCTTGAGGTAATTTTAAGTAGAAAATATCTAATTAAATAAGGGGTCAGAAACGCTTCCTTACGGTGTTACAGCTTCCCGAATTTGGAATCGTCTAATCACGTTTTAATTAATATCTCCGCCAAGATATTTGATTTTATCAATATTGTATTAGTGATGATTTACATTTTGGCTTGTTATCATTTAAATCCATCAACCAGCGGCGTAGATGTGGGGAATTTTAATGTAGAGCACCCCCACATCTACGCCCCTGGTGAATAGATTTTAACAAAAATGAATGAAAAGGTAATCATCAAAATGTAAATCTTAACTTTTGCCAGGGGTACTAATTACAGCGTCATTAAGTAGTTCCATCTTCGGGAGGCTATAAATCAAGGACGCGTTTCCTAACTATATTATTAGAGATTTTATTTAAAATGACCTCAGGAATATGCTTCTTAAGCTTGTACACAAAACCATGCAACACCCTCATATGTTTGTATTATTATACGTTAAATGTTATTTAAAATAGCCCTTTTACTAAAAACATTAATATCTGTTTTTATTTAAATGTGCCTTGGAGGTGGGTTACAGATTATGTTAAGTACTATGAAACTTATCTGAACAATAATTATCCAAATTTTATTATTATTACAAATTTGCACTGTTGCTTATAATTAAATGCCAGCGTATGTTTTATTTAAATAACTTCAAATATAAATTATTTATTTTAATCGCAATTAAAATCAAGTAATTTTTTTGTTAAAATTGTGATTTTAATTAAGATTTTTAAAACCGGTAAAGTAGTTAAAGTAAATTGGAAAAATAGGCGAAGCGCGGAAACAAAATTTGTTAAAATTATCACTTGTTGTTATTTCCAGGTAAGTGCCTTTAAATCAGATGTAATAATATAATTAATACATTCCACCGCTATCGTAGCTTCATGGTTCCAACCACTCTACTTGATTTAGAGTTCCTACAGAGAAACATCTAGAATTTGTAGTAAACAGTTTTGTAGTAAACACCTTTTAATAATCAGCAGGACCTAGTCGAGCTTTTAATTTTTAGGCTAATGTATGGTGGAACTTGTGTGGTACGTATTTGTTTGTTGTCAGCGCGATAAATACACATTTCAGATCCGCTTGAATTAAAGTAAACCATAAATAACCAAATTATACCAACAGAAGTGACAACAAGGTAAACTTTTGTTGATAAGGATCAATAAACTGAATCGACATGCAAGGGTCTGCCGTTGTGTTATAGTTATAAATCTTTCCGAGCTGCAAAATTTAGTTGCCTTATTGTTATGGTGAGACAGTTAGGGATTTAGTGTATAGATACCCAAGTATAGGTTATTATCTGATTACCTATATATGCCTATATGTTCATTACTTTTTTTGATATTTGGTTTTATTGTTTGTTCCTAATATTAACTGTTTATTTTTCATTTTATCAAATGCACTTTTAAAATACCAAAATAACAGACTTTTCTTTAGAATTATTATTATTAATAGGCGCCTGCATTTGCTCGCACACCGACGCCTAGTAGTCTTGTTACGCCACTAAATAATAAATATACAGCACAACTTAATAAAAGATCTCTATCTAAATTGTTCTGGAAATGAAAATGGTTCTGAATTAATAAAAATGTACTAAATTCATTCGTGTCATTAGAACAGTTTTCTACTGGTGAATAATTTAATAGTTTTTCTTGGATAGTTCTTATCAGTAAGCTATCCGGAAGTTCGTTGCGCCAAAAGCATAGACTCTTAACCCATTGATACCGTGGATGCCATGGTCATGTCAAAAGTATTTTGTGCTTAAAATTGAAATGCAGTCTGCATGAAGATGTCGCGGTTTACGTACATCCCTGCTAGGTGTATTTGTCGCAATTATCGAAAGTAAATCCGAATATTGATATTATTGTTTTATTAAGAATTGGCTTTATAGAGCGCAAGCGCTTACTGAAGCTACTGTGGATTTTTAGTCTAAACGGTTAGTATTTAGACAGACTTTGAATTATGCGTTGGTTATGAAAATAGATTTTAGCACTCCGGTAATAACAATTAGATAAACAAAGCGTGCTTACTCAAAAATGGATCTATTTTCAATTCTTTGCATGGAAAAATTACCTGGCGGATTGTGTATACGATTATAGCACTTACATACAGCTTACAAAGATCAACTTGTATAGTCTAAACATTAGACGCTCAATGCTATTCCAAAAAGTTCTCTTACACTGCACAAAAATCACTTAAATAACAAATTTATATCAATAAATCAATGAAAAAGATAAACTTTACATCACAACTAAAATTTATATAAATAAAGTGACTAATTTTTAAGAAAATATGTTTTAACGACCTTAAATCGATTACATTGACAAGTTTTTATGCAATGAAATGTTTTGGTACCTTAAAACATATCTCTACTAAAATTAAATAAAGTTATTTTAAATCAGAAATTATATTTACTAGCTGGACCCGTGATCTTCGCCTCACACTGTTTTGATAACGTCTAAATGTAATACTTCTATGTGGGGCGCCGCTCTACGTGTCTAACATAACAATAAATAAGTTGTGTCGAAATGTAAGAGCCCGTCGTCGTGCTATGGTGAGACAGTTACGAATATAACATATAAACAATTATGAATAGGAAAAAGTTGTTTAGAATGATATTCCTATGCACTAAATGTACGAAGTAATTTCTCTGCTTTAACATGTTTAATTATTAAGCTATGAGAAAACAAACTGACAAATGACCTTGCTCTGAGAAAAGGGGTACCTTACGATGATCATAAACTATTAAATGAAAGTAATCAAGTCGTATCCTACTTTAGATGGTAGAATAAAACCACGGGTACTATGAATAGTTTTAATGCGGATATATTATACATATATAGACATCGCAGCCTGAATTCACTTCCTCTCTATTGAAGGTATAGGTACAATGCTGATTTAGGGGCAAAAATGGGGAGCAGTTACTTGATCGGTATTCAGTGCTTCCGCTCGTATACTTTATCCTACTGTCATGTGTCCACAGAACATCTATTACAAGAATTGACAGTGATGTGAATAAGATCACATGCTAATAGTGTTAATTGTTATCATTGATTTGATGTATTCAATAGCAAAGTGTGTTTAAATTTTTATTCTTGTTTTGTTCCCGCGTTGATTTGTGGTAAACTTAGAATTGGCGACAATGTAGTAATGCGAATTTATATTTAATTTAAACGTTCGTCGTCAAAGAAAATATAATGTAAAATTATGCAAAATCACGAAAATATGAGACTAAAATTTCAAAAAACCTGGTTGAATTTCTCCATACTTCCTAGAATTTTGAAAATAAAACTGAATTGAAATTACGACAGTATGCTTTAGAACGCTGATTATTTTGTAAGCACAGTTTTTGCGTTTTAGAAGTTCTTTGGTTGCATCATCTTTCAAATTTTTGATTTCGTAAACTACTCGGTGTGTGAGCAAAAAAGTTAAAATACGTAAATAATGTTAGTTCAGCTAATAAAATAATTTTGAGATTTGATCAAAACTGTATCGGTTTATGCCGTGGGAATGTCTTGTTTCTAGTTTTCATTTTATAGAACTTTTCACTATTATAAATATGTAGATTTTACCTATTTAACATTTAATACAGTTTTAAAAATTTTGTACGTAAACATTCGATACGCTGAATTTTAACTAATCAAAACAAATCCTATAAGACAGTTTACAATAAAACTCATGTTTAATGTCCAGTTCCGGTATTTTTGGTACACAAATATTACAATTTTAAATTTCGTTCATATTATAACCTATTCGTTACAGATATACGGGGATGAAATGAATAGACGTTAGTTAGTCAGAAACACTTGCTTTGGTTAAAATTCGAAAATCTATTTTTTCAACATTACAGTGCTTACAGAAAAAAGAACGAAACACTTCGCCTAAACTTTCCTATGCCGTATATTGATACTTAACATATATTCAAAAGTATTTTATTGTTAACGTTTTACGCCCTAACATTGACTACAACAACATCCCACCACTCTTACCACTGTACCGAGAGTATAATAGTAATAATATAAGAACATACTACATGATACTAACGCTTTCATATAGAAAATCGTTTCACTTTATATAAATTTATCGAAAGTGATATAATATCATAACCTGAGTCGAGATGCAAGGCATGTTACTGAATGTGCGGTCACTACAAGTTGAGAGAGAAGAAGGAATCCGGATTCAATGAATAATAGAATAATAAATAACCGGTGTCGAGATGTAAAACATGTAACTGAATGCGCGGTTACTAAAGGTTGTAACAGGGGGGAGGGATAGCCCGCTACGCTACCAAGAAAAGAAACAAAAAAGCGAGAGGCGAACCCCACGGGTTTCACTAGTATTTATTAATGACCTATTTGCTATGGGTTAAGGTGTTTTTCAGGAGTTTCTTTTTCCGATATCATTTTCAAGAGATTTTTTTAAACGTTTAGGATGAGGAATTACAACAAAACCACAATGTGATTTTGATAGGAATGTTTAATGGTAACAGTGTTGGGATTTGTTCTCTCATCAGTAGTAATTTCCTCACAAAGCCTAAAAGCAACAACTCACGTAGATCTGTTTTTATGTCATAGTTTTTCGTACGTTTAGCCACCTGTGCCGTACGCCTGGATGCACACCTTTAAAGCACGATTGAAGTTCTTGTAGGTAAACAAACAACTATCTCTCAGCAGACTGTCCTTTATTTTGATGCTGAATAGCTACCACGCGATTCCTAGAATATGACGTTCGCGGTTTGGGCTTTTTTTAAGACAAAATATTCTGATGTTTTGTCAACTGCGTATGTTTCTTGTTTTTGTTTGAAACTGTTTACATTTTTAGAAATTTAAGCGTTCTTCTGCAAAATATAGGATCTTTTCAGCATGCTAATTAAAACAAAACGCGCAGTTACTGCAACACCTATTTACGTATAATGAAAAAGTTTGTAAATAATAAAAAAACACTGGAAATAAAACACTACTAATTGCAAAAATATACAACAAATAAAACGTCGCGTACTAGGTACAGAAATACATACTTATTTATAGAATTACAAAAACAATACAACGTTTTGTTATTTTTCCTTGTTTTGCATTTTTCAGAAATTGAATGCTAATTGGGTCAAAATCGTAAAAAATACATTGAAATATCCATTGTAGAATATGTGCAAAAAGTAACTAAAAATATCGTCCCATAATTAATTCAGATAGCCTGTTCGATTAATCAAATATCACAGACTCTGGAACATTCTAGAAGAAACAAAGAACATTCCATTACGCTGACAAACACAAAAAGCTTCTGTGTGTAACAGCATAAGGAAGCATTTATCCTAATTCGCCAAAGCCAGAATGGCGTAATTACCCAAATTTGGCATTCCTGGCTAAACGAGTTACACGCAAAGCAAATAGTATTCCTAGCTTCCTCTGATTGTTTTATATTTTTACGAAATGTTAAATTTATCGCCATTATGTTTTTCCAATTTGTATTTATATTGAGATATCAAATTTTTACATAAGTTTAATAACCTTATTTACTTTTTATTAAATTAAAAACTACTCATTGCGGAAAGTGATTTAAGAAAGATCATGTTATAGATAATCACAATTATTTCAAAATACCTGTTTTCAGTAACTTTAACTTCTCACAGGGTGAAGTGCATATACGGCTTACATTACTATTTTTATGTTTAAATTAATATTTTACTTCATAGTAACGAAAACCATTGGCGAAAAAGATATATTTGGACCAAAAAACTTTAAACGTCTTATCACATGTAAGATTTAATTGTGATTTCAAAAATGTTAAAATATACAAGGTGTTGTCAAGTGTTATTAGAAACAATAGAGGGGGTTGCGTTAGCGTCACTAAAAAAGGTAATATGTTTGTTTTAACTTTTAAGAAGCCTAATATTTCGCTATTCCATTCCACGCAGAAACGCCGATAATAATATCAAAATATTTTTATATTGTTCAGGGTTACCACTAACCACTAAAAACCATGACTGTTTTTTAACCGACTTCAAAAAAAAGGAGGAGGTTCTCAATTCGTCTGTATATATGTTTTTTATTTTTTTTTATTTTTTTATATATTTTTTTTATGTATGTTCGGGCATAACTTTTTTGTTTATGAACCGATTTTAATGATTTTTTGGTGTTGGGTTCAGTATAGTTCCAAGGTGGTCCCATTATAATTTCATTGGTATTGGAGCTTGAACTTCGAAGATACTCCTCAAAATCTATTTTTATAACCGACTTTTTAGTGTTTCCGTATTTCATCTTCCGTTTCAACTAGCCGTCATTTCCTCATTCGAGAAGCATCCTTACTAGGTCTACCCATCACTTAAAATTGTAAAATAATTAACTTTTAAAACAAAAAGGGAACCGACTTCAAATAAAAACACAAAAGTGACATAAGTTAACTAAAAAGCAAAAAATAAATGTTTTTTATACAACAATTTAATACTTATTTGTTGTTCCGTTTAATGTAATTAAGAAATTGCTGTTTATTATATAATTATTAATTGTTTTATAATTTTGAAGTCGGTGCCAAGTAAAACATAAAAATTATATACCTTGCTGCAATAATAACAAATTAGATTCGAATTTTTATGTTTTACCTGGCACCGACTTCAAAATTATAAAACAATTAATAATTATATAATAAACAGCAATTTCTTAATTACATTAAACGGAACAACAAATAAGTATTAAACTGTTTTATAAAAAACATTTATTTTTTGCTTTTTAGTTAACTTATGTCACTTTTGTGTTTTTATTTGAAGTCGGTTCCCTTCTTTTTTAAAAGTTAATTATAGAATATTCACCACCAAAATTCGTACCTACTTATGACATATTTAACCACTTAAAAATATTTTTAATAATGATTATTCCACTCTTACTATAAGCAGCCAATCAGAATCTACACTTTTGACGGTTTCTGCCTATTACATACATTTTATTTGATAAAACACTAACATGCCGTTTTCAACTGAGATTACAGCAACTTGGTGATATCAGTCGACTATATCACAGATTTTATTTACCCAATCAGAATCCTTGATTTCTGTCTCAACAACCAATTAAGTCCATTTGTATGTGATAAATCACTAGTAGACTTCATTCAGTAAAAAAAAACACAATAAAATTACGATCTAACCACTCGTTGCTATGGCTGCGCTTGTTAGCGACAAATGCGACAAATCAATATCTTAATAGCGTTACAGTACGCGAAAATCGACGATTGTTAATTTGAAATACGTCGCAATTAATTGTGTGTGATGTATTAGCTATTACAAACACAACACGTGGCTGCGTGTTTTCTGTTCAAATTTTGGGTGCTAGTTAATTTTGAACAATTTCACTAGCGTGTCGTGCTCGTGGAAATATTGCGTTAACCAGCACTCGTTAAAACAATCAACCTCAGTTTATCGAAAAAATGGAATCACTAGTTGTATTACTTATCATTATTCCACTCTAACTATAAGTAGCCAATCAGAATCCACAATTATTAAAATGTCTTCCAATCACATAACATTTTAATTTGATAATTTGATACAACAACTGGCTATTTTCAACTGAAGAAATAGCAACTTGGTGCCTTTTAACTAAGAAAAATAAAGTAGGTCATAATATACTAGCAACAACGCAAACAAAACGCACTTTTTTAATCATAGCAACGACACCAAACAAGGATTATAGGTTCGTTTCTTAATGGCGAAGTAATCTCTCCACCACCATTCCACCATTCGTGATTAAGAAAAAGTTTTTCAATGGATATTGTTTCGGAAAATTTTGCTTTTGAGCAACAGAACTTGACGTTTTCAAATTTTCAAAATTTCTTCAGGGAAAAATGGGGAAAATTTTTTTAATATTCTGTAATACTAAAAATCAGGTTTTAATGTAACCCGAGAGAAAAATCGACCTAAAATCCAAGACTTCTAGATTGAAGTTTTTAATTCGTTACTTTTCCAAGATTCCAAGTCATCCTGGATAATAAATGGTAAATAAAATTCAACCACGTTTATACTAAAGTTTCCATTTTAACGGCATGATAAGAAATAAATTACGGATTTTGCTGACTGACCCAGCATTGAAGTTTCTCGCACGGGTTTCGTAAAGGAGCGAGAAGATATTTCTTTAGACAATATTAGATACCTAGAGGTACATATCATAAACTATATATTGGGGTATATGATTACATAGCCATACAACTTCTATTTGGTGGTAAGTAATCATGATTTTTAAGAAATAATACAGAATGTTCTAATAGCATTCTACTGTTCTCATGTCAGCAGCGCTTTGATGTTTTTAGTGAAATCATTGGCAGTACCAAAGTTGGAAACTTGGTTTACTGATGCGAACGTGTTAATAGTAAAGTGTCAAGGAACGTGTTTAAAATTACTAGGCAATAGAATGAATAGCTCGGGGCGCATTAATCGAATGGAGCGCTGGAGAGAATTTCCGTTTATTTCGGCGGGAAATACCTGAACATTTATGAATGGAACGTAAACATCTATTTATCGCTAACGTTCCTTGTTATTATTTTAAATATTTTATTTCGGAAATGATTGAAAATAAACACTACGGGATTGTTTTTCATAAAATAAATAAAATTTTAAGTTGTTGTCACCTAATGTTGGTAAATTTGTAGAGAATAAATTAATCTGAAAAGAATATATTTGGGAAAGCTATTTAAGAAAATCTATGTGTAGTTTTTTAGCTGATTTCAAACTAGAAAAAATGAAAGAATAGAACTAATAACCACAATCCGCAGAAACAAAACTTTCCGTTACATACATTGTTATACAAAAAAGAATACAGAGAAAACAAAAACCATTTAATGTAAATAAAAGTAATGAAACGAACTTGGGGAATGCACAATAAAACATGTAAAGCAAATATAATAGAAACTTAAAACAATGACGATTAGAGGAGGACAGAATCAATACATGATTATGACCCTTAAAGATATTTAAAGAAAAAGAAACCGAAATAAATGAAAATAATATAAATTGGAGAATTGACATGCTAGTTTTTATGAGATAATGTAACATATTTACATTTAAAAACGACTTTATTTAATTAAATTTTACGTTGTCAAAGTGCTTACCCCCAATTGATAAAATATGCGAAAGTTGCTTAGTTCCGTCATTTTCTTTTTATGTACACCAGAATTGTGATGATTGAGTCTATGGTGATGTAAATGATGTTCCGCAGGTTGTTCTTGAAATACTTCTAGGGGCAGTTTTGAACTACATATTGTAGACACTAACACCAATATTACTAGTGTTTCAGCGTACATTTTTTCACGATAAAGTAGAGAACACCAAAGTTCCACAAAATCAAACAATGAATTTTCGAATTAAACGGTTTTGTAAAATCACGTGTATTCAAAAATGCACGAAGTCGCGTTGAAAACCTTTAACATTTTTTTTTAAGAATAAATCTTTTAATTTGAAACTGTTGTAACTTCTATATTACTTCAACAAATCAACGGAAAAAAAATTTAAACTGTAACGGTGTGGTAACGTGGTCGAACAAAATTTGTAATTAGACAGGCGCTCGAACGTTCGTTTTTCAGAATGAATTGCGTAACCTCGCGAGTATTTCAAGTGCTACTTTGATCATTTCTCGAAACGTACTACTACACACTCCACTGCTGCTGTAAAAGCATGAATGGAGCCCGATATTCCCCCCTACCCCCTTCAGTCCTGCTTCTGGCCGTTGCTACACCACCTGTTAGACGACCAGGTGTCGCCCGAGTTATTACACACGTACCCTAGAAAGGGGCTTCTTTAATGTTCATGGGATGCCCTATCTAAATAAATGAGATAAAATCTGTTTATTTTTTTCTTTATGTTCTATATTGCATGCCACTGTATATCATCGATATTTGTGTCTAGTTTAGTCATAGAATTTTGTTTTTTCTTCAAATACAACTTTGAGCTTTTGCAAATAGTATTACATAACTAACTACCACCATTTAAATTTATAAAAAAATTCCTGATTACCTAGGAAAATATACCTATTGCCATATTGCTTGTAATGTTTTGATAAATATAATTTTAGAAAAATTACCCTCACATTAATCTATCATCGTACTAAACAATAATTGATCTGGAAGTTTGTTTATATATCTCGATATTTAAAGTCTTTTGGTCAACATTCTTGAAAATGAAGTTTTTACAAAGGTTTATACCGGGTGATTGTAAAAAAAAAGATTCAGAGCAGGCCATGACCAAAGTGTTAAAGTTGGCAATACTTAATATAAGCCAATTGTCAAATGTTGACAGCTGTAAAAATTTTTGCTTAGATACATTTAACTTAATGTACCTAATCAAAAATTTTTACAGCTGTCAACATTTGACAATTGGCTTATATTAAGTATTGCCAACTTTAACACTTCGGTCATGGCCTGCTCTGAATCATTTTTTTACGATCACCCGGTAGGACATGTTGTTTTGTGCCACCACCAAACACTTTATAACCATAGAAAAATTAAAAAATAAAATCGCACGTTTTAAGCAGTTCTGAAGATGTAACAAAAACATACAGGGTAATCAAAACATAATACACTCCAAGTTAGTTTTGCAAAAAAAAATTTGAATACTTTCCATTGATCCACTGTTACCAACAAAATAAGCGCTCAAAAATATAAAAAAAAAATGTATGACGGATGACAAACAAATTTTATTTTCCTGGTTTGTTATGAAATCTGGTTTTTAATGTTTTCTCAATTCAACTATGACATCTAAAATGTACGAAATAGGAAATAATGAAAAACAATGTTTTTTTACTTTCCTATACTTTCAGTATTATAGGGAAGCATTAATGTCACGCAAATTTTCGTATTTGACGGAAATACATGTTTTGAACCTCAAGGTACACAAAAAAATGGCGTTTAAAAATTGTCTGTTCGTGGGTGGGTGTGTATGTGTGTGGTGCATCATAACTTTCAAACGGATGGCGCGATTCTGATGAGCTTTAGAATGTGGGGGCATATCTATATATAACTTTTAAGAAATATCTGAAACTGGAAGCGGAAGTAAGACATGTTTTTTTGGTAGCATTTTCCTTGAAAACAGAATGTTAAATCTGAACGTGGAATCTGATAGAAAATCCAATGATTTTTTAAAATTTTCTAGCTTTAAAATGAAGGCCGCTTTAATTTAAAAAAATTAATTTTAACGCTTTATTATTCAAAAACGAGTTGGCAGATCGGAATCAAATTTAGTAGTGTAATAGCTCTAGAGGGACACAATGTTAATATGTACGAAAGGGTTTAAAAAAATTAAAATTATAAAGTAAAACATGTTTTCAAAATTTAGAATATTTTTAAAGAAATATTATTTTAAAACTGGCAAATGATTATTTGTAAATTTTGTATGTTTATAGAGCTGGATGAGGGCTACAATGAGATTTGTGTTCTAGTACGGCAATGCCTTTGTGACATCTTCTATGAATTTTTAGAAACCGTAAATTCATGCCATAATCTTTCCCTTTCTACCAGATTTTTGGCGGACGAATTTGTTTTTTCGTTTGTGGTTTTCTTTTATCCCAAAAATCAAACATAAATACTTTGCCATGAAAACACAAATAAAACGGCAACGGACAGGCCGGATGGTCATTAGTCAGGTGGTAGTCATAGCTTAGCTTGTTATAACTCACGTCATATTATGTCTTTTTCGTTACACAACCGGTATCTTCCGTTTTCTGTACGACGAGACGTGTTCCATTTGAGGTTTGCGGAGGAATATTAATGAGCGTTTATTTTCTGCCACTGTTGTAGAGCTACAGTGTTATGGATAACACTTTTAGACATAAGAAAAGTACAATTTTCTCAAGTATAGGAAATTTCAGGCGAAGTGGGTCGCCCATTATTAATTTTTTATATAATCGGGGTTATAATTATGTTACTGTTTGATAATTATATGTTTACGCATAAACATTTTAACGTAATATTTGTGTCGTTTCTTCAGCCTACATCAAACACATTTATTAAAATTTAAAAATGATTTTTTATAATCCCTGTCGGGTGGTGACTTGCGAAACGCATCATTGGAATTTTAATGGTAAATTTTTAGTGTTAAATTCGTTCTTAACCTACTTATTTTACAGCTAAACTGTGATTATGTTTTTGTAGCAAAACAAATACTGTATCCGTACATACTATCGTGTACAATTTTCCACTTTTTAGGAACGGAAAAATCAAAGAAATTAAAACAAAACTGTTACTTTTATCAAAATTGGTGATATCTTGAAATTTAATAACAGAGAACTGTAAGCGCACATGTTTATTGCAATAAGTCCAAAAAACTGCTGTTTTTTATACAAATATAAAGTAAAGTTTTAATTTCCTCGATGTTTTTCGATTCCGGAACATGTAAAATTGCAAAGATAGCATGCCTGGATACTGTATGTATTTCTTAAAAAAAACTTAATTGCGGCTCTAAAATTGTTCTTAAAATTAATTTGCATAATTCCACACTTTTGCCGTTAAAAATGTAAGACTTTTTTCGACACTAACAGACTGTAAATTTCATTTTCTAATTTCGTGATAGTTAGTTGTGAAAAAATCAATTTACAAGCAATGAACATGCTAAAATAATCAAATTTTTGTACACAAAAAAATAAATAAATATCTTTTTCAATGAAATAAATACTTTCTTCAAAGAAATAAATACTTTATTTACAATTTTACTGCCAATACCATTTACAATAATAAAAATTTATTTTTACAATGTTCTGTTTAAAAGTATTATCAATTCAATTAATTAAACAGCTAATACAAGCTACGCATCTGATAATTGTGGAGCTTGAGTAGAACTAAGCAAAGTACGAGAGAAAATTTCTAAGCAAAGTATTATGAAATCAAAACAATTATGAATAAATATTTAACTATTAAAAATTAATAGTTTATTAATAAAATAAAACACTTGGTAATTGTTAAATATTTCACAAATTGTGAAACAATTACCAAGTGTTTTATTTTTTTAATAAACTATTAATTTTTAACAGTTAAATATTTATTAATAATGTCAGTAGCATATTTTGGTTTATTGCGCACGGATCATGAGATGTTGCAACTACTCTACCATGTGCCTACCACACAATCAATTCAAAATAAAAACAATTATGATTGGTTTCGTACGTTATCGATTGTAATTCTGTTGTTTTTTTTGTTACATTAAACAAGTGTTTAAAAAGAAAAAAAACAACGTTATCCAGTTTCCGATAAACATCAACGTAGGTACCTATACAATAAATTGCAATCAGTGAAACATAAATAGTTCCTGTGGTACCTACTCGTACTGAAGTACCAATGCGTTACTATACAAAAGGATTGGTTTACGGGAAGACGGAGTAAGAAGAGACAGAGAAGGTTAAATCAAGAGCGTTACACCAAATCTCAGAGCAATCTGATTTCCGGTCACAAATTTTCTCAAAGCCGTTCGATACGATACGCGTCCAAGAAAGGCGGTTGCATTCCACACCTGTTCTCTCCGGAAGTTCATATAACAGCAAAATACCTTAACAAAAGCCTGACTACGTTACATTTTTTGCTTCCGAAATATTTTTCTCCAACATTAGCATTATTTCAAAACACTTCAGTAATGCCTCAGCATTTTTTTATTTAGATAGGTGATGATATCAGTTTTTTAAGTTAACAAGAAACGAACTTTGGACTTGATTATTATATTATTACTATTAATATACAGGGTGTGCCAAAAGTATGGAATACTGGCTGTAACGTCTAAATTATTATTTTTTTTTAATTTTCTCAAGGGGTATACAAATTTTCATAAAAAAGAATATGACTCATTTAAAAACAATTTTTAGGCAGATATTTTGAAGTTATAATATCATACTTTTTTAATTGACACATTTGGTGTCGTTTAATAGAGCATTTTTTATTTATTCGACGGTATAAATATCTGGATGATTGTTTTACCCAAAAACAGAAATCAACAAACACAAAACGTCCAAATTATAGCATAATTTTTGCTTGCTCAAATAAGCAGTGTTGTGTCAAAAACCTGAAAAAGTGAGAAATGTAGTGTTGTTTTATGTTGGTCATTGTATTTAATTTATGCTCCTAGCATTTTAATCCGTCTTTTTAGATTTTATAAAGTTTTGTGTAGAACAAAAGAGCCAATAACTCGTATCATTGGGTAGACACCAAGTTTGACTAATTTCTATTAAAAAATATTGATGACGTCATAACTTCAACATGACAGCCCATATTTTTTTAATCTGGAATTATATTTCTTTTTACAAAAATTTATACATCGCTTAAAGAATTATTTGATAAAATTGATAATCAAGACGTTACAGTAGGTACACATAAAATATTTTATAGAAGAGGAACGAAGGAAAAAATTAACGTATCATTTCATTTAAAAACTATTTTTGTAATCAATGTATCAATGTTTTGCGCACCAACAGTGACTTGTAAGATCGCACCAGTGCTGCAGTATACCGGCTCGGTCAGCGTGCGTACGGTGGTAACCTGTTAGTCTGCCTGCGGGCATGTTGTTTAGTGTATTATATTTAGTATTTTTATATGATAATAAAATTAGTTCTTTTTCAGAAAGATTTTTTATGACAAAATATAACCAAAAACGAGAGGACAAATTCGTTCACCATAAATCTGGTGGGAGGGTCAAAATTAACCGCCGTAACTATTGTTACACCTAAAAATTAAATTATGAAACTTAAGTGTTTTATCGTCACCCGTTTATAGAACAAAAGGGCATAAATTTTCGATTTTAAAAATTCACAGAAAGCGTCGCAGCAAAATTAGCGGACTGGGACACACACCTAATTATAGCATACCCCTATCTCTATACGTCTTCCAAATTTAAAACATATCGTATTGCTAGTTTTTAAGTAATATTTTCGTTTCAACGCTAAATTTGTCTCAAGATCTTATATCAGATTCTGTTATTGAATTTTTTAAAATCTGTTACCAAAAAATAACCTATCAATAAAACATGTCTGACTTTCATTTTTTGTAATACTTATTCTATCGCTGAATTTTTGATATAATATATCCACACTCCGAAGCTCATTGAAATTAGCCTATCCATCCGTTCCAGAGATAAGATGTCCATACGTCACGATTTTGGTGGGACAGTGGCGATTTCTAGGCTCTTATATACAAAATATACAGTGCATCGTTATTGTTACTTAGTTTTGTCATAATTATATGATTGCTATACTGATACCACAGCACAACTCAGATATGAAGTTATACAGAGGGATAAAAATTCAATAGCAGTTGTCTGTGAAACAAGACCGGTATGTTGATAATTATTTTGCAAATCGTGACGTTATTATCATAGTTCGTCGGCTTATTATTCTATCTAAAAAAAAACGAAATAGGTTACAAAACAATTGAAAGTCTCAACAAATGTTGAAAATGTTTACATTTCGTTGCTAGGTATAAACAAACTCATCTTTTCATGTTTTCAAAGGCTTTTTGTGTGTGTTACATTTTTTTTAATGAAAAAAAAAGATAATAATTAAAATAAATTTAGATATAGGGCAAGGTAAAATTTTTAATATAAGAAATTAAGAATTGAAACATGTCTGTCACGGAATTTGAAATAAAACCGTCACATTACCAGCCCACTTCTTTACCCTTAAACCAAGTCACCGTTTAAATTTTTTTTTCATTATTACAATGTTTACTTTCTATTTGCTTAAAAAAATTAAACATGAGCAATATGTTGAGCAACTATAACAATGGCTCTGATTTGTAAAATGATCATCGACATGCCGGTCTTGTTTCATAGACAGCTGCGATTAAATTTTGTTTGATCGCTCTGTAACGCTTGTTGGTGACGAACGTTGATAGTTTGTATGGATTTTTTCTCTACATCGAACATTGTTGAATTTTAATGACTTAATAATTTGTTATACATATAATGTTCTGTTTATTATACGAGATCTTGAAAATGAGCGCACAAAAACGTAAGTATACTTTTACTACTGAGCCACTTAAAAGGTTTCGTTTTCTTGCAGGGGGGGGGGAGTCATGTGTAGAATGTGTCCCGCATTTAATTCTAAGAAAAGTGGTCACATTATCCATACATGCATACAAACCCACAACCCCACCAACAGATAGGCGTTTTTAAAACACCGCGATTTTGGGTTGTTGGAGGTCCAAAACATGTGTTTTCGTTACAATATCGAAATCAAAAATTCTTAGGAATTTAATATTGAACCTGAGAAAAGTAAAAATGCATTAGAAAAATTGTCCTCTTCTTTTAAAGTGTTAAAAAAAATGTTGTTCATTGATTACAGTCCACAGATATATTTTAAGAACATTTTGTTTTGGAAATTGTCAGACCACAGTAGCTTGTCAATTAGAAGGTTACAATGTTAAAGAGTATACGTCCTATGTTATTATTTTGATAATAAAAATTGCTAGTGTGTATACTGTACATCAGTAACACTGAAGTTTTAAAAGAAAAACTATAAATTAGTAAAAAATTTATCAAAAACCAACAACCACAAAGTTTATTTTGTAATTTTGTCTACCGATAATCAGAGATTTCTTTATTTATTAACAAAAATGCGTTTGATTTTATGCAGTACTAATTAACATCTTTAGTTAAAAAGTGCTAGCATAAGCTTGTTAACAGCAAGAGATAGATTTCAAAAACGTATAACTCTTATATTTCTATAGACTAAAAATATAGATTTATTAAAATTGCAGTTGGTTTTCACGCTAAATATGAGAACATTGTTGCGTAAAGCTGTTCTAAAAAACGTTATTTGTTTAATGAAATGTTATAGTGCTTATGAAAATTCATCAAATAGGCGTATTCGAAGAAAATAAGTTAATATTCATTGCAGAAACACACCCGGAGGATGTTCAATTGACTTTTAAAACCGGTATATTTTTGGGGTATGAAAAGGAATAAAGTAAACATTAGTGGAAAGAAAAGAAATATTTCATGTAGCCTGTTTAGCTTTTAGTAAATAGTAAGGCGATGTAAAGTGTTGGCGCTTAATTGATAATGGCTTTTTCTTGTTAGCAAGAGTATTTTTATGGGTAAGCATTTCAGAAAAGTTGATGTTTACAGAAAAGCCCAAAAGTGGTGGGTACATTCGAAATTCCGTTTGTCGTCTTCCTGTCGACAGTATTACTAGTCTCATGGAATAATATTATAAAATCTGGCGCCAACATAATTTCAAAAATATTGTTCATAAATAATATCGGTGTAAATGTTGGCTTTGGCACCGCACGACTTCCTTTGCCAACTTATAGATTATTATCTTACTAGGAAAGTATTTATTATCGTTGGTTGTTTACCGGAAACTGAGTTTTAAGAAGACGTCCGCTACAGGGGATAACTGGAAGATATAAAGTAGGTACCTTCATTTTGCGACCGCTACAAAACCAACTTTTATGTATATTTACATTTAAATTTATATTTTATTTTCCTATACTTCCAGTATAGATAAAGAGCTGTTTGGTATGGGGAATTGGTATTATTGATATTGTAATAATTTTCGAATTAAGATTTTGATTCAAACTAATGACAAACTATGAAACAAATAAATAACGGCTTGCTATTATCAACAGCCAATGCTTAATTGAGCACGTAAATTTGAGTTTTGCAGACATTTTAAATAAAATTTGTAATTTTTCTGTTAATTATCGCTTTGAACTATCTTTTGTTGTTGTAATGTATCATGGATTTATTTTCAGTACTTGTTCAAACACTCAAATTTGAGATTGAATGTTTATTTTTTGATTATTTTCAGATTTTTCAAAACTTAAATAAATCCAAAAATATAGGACAAATCGCAAAATCGCGGAGGGACTTTTTGGTTTAGTTTTTATGGTAGAATATCGTTCCGCAGTCGGTGTCCACGAGTTTCAGAACACCCTGTATGCGAAATGCATTATTTCTTATCATTTGGAGAAGAACATATATTTTATAAAATGCTTTTATTTTTTTTCTTTTATCTTATTACTCCTTTTCTACTATTAACAATTATTTTACTTTACTAGTAAATGCAATATTATTTACCAGTTTGGGAAAATTTGTTTATCTTTTATTATGTTGGTAAATTTTTTTGTACTTGTATTTTTTCCCATAGTGATACATACTTTATGTTTATAAAAAATGCAATATTTAATATTTCGTAGCATTTGTAAAAATTGAATAATATAAAGTGCAGTTACACAAAATATCTTTTTTCTTTGTTTCAATGGCTTGTCTAAAACTAATAAATTTTGTGTTAGGAAATGAGAATGAGAAATGCGTTATTTCTTACATTACCTCAGCTTATAAGTTGATTTCTGTACGTATAATTAAAAGTTAGGCTCAGGTAAAATCAGGGCAATTCCGAACTAAACATAATCGCTCATCAGAGGATACCCGGATTATTTTTATGGTCATCGGCGCAATTCCGAAACCTTCAAGTTTTCTGTAAAATAGACATTTTACCTACGTTCCTTGAAATTAAATTAAGAATCTTCTACTACATTGAAAAATTATTATTATTTTTATTTGTAATCATAATAATATATGTCTAATATTCAATAACTTTTTACGTACGTATGACAAAAAGCTTATTTGTGTCTAATCAACATCACAACGTTTTATGAAATTACCATTGCTACCTTCTATGTTATGATTGATTGATTAGTATGCAGCATTACTTGTGAAATACTTGCATACGTTTTTAAACCATAAAACCATAAACGTATAATGTCGAAATAAAAATATGGGTTTGGTGTTTTCGGATAGGCAATAGAACTTTGCGAAGAATTTTAAATTACGTTTCAAAGATGTATTTTCGGTCAATTCTAGGACTTCAACACGGTGGTTCCCCCACTTATAACGGATGCAGGATGACATATTCCTACACTTTCTATTAATAACCGGATATTTACAATTATAATGTCATTAATAGCATGGGAGAGAAATAAGATTTATTTCTCTCTCGACACACATCGAACTACTGACGACTAAATCAGTCAAGTGTTGTTGGTATGTACCTATTCATTTATATGGCGGATCTTGCAGTAACAGAAGTCTGATTACAGGAAATGAACAAAGTTGTTCAATTACATTAAAGGTATCTCGTAACATTACAATTGCACGGCAAAGAGCTTACTATTTATTTGTTACAAACATTAAATGCGTTTAGCTATGGCGATAGTTGACAATAATAAATCAGTCTATTTTATCAATTCCAGCTTTACTTCGTTAAAGTCCATATTTAATGAGTATCTGTATATAAAATACTTAATCACTTTAACAATATCTATTTATTTTAACCTTATACGTATTTAGGCATGTTTACATGCCATTGTCAAAAGTTATATGAAAGTGAACAGTTAGTGTTGTTATAGCAATAGAACTTTTTTACTTATCTTGGTAATCGTCTGCAGATGACTTGATTTCTTATTCCGAAATGTCCAGTAGAGGAGAATTTAACAGATCAATTTGCTCATTCATTAACGGTACAGTTTTTAAATGTTTGTGAATTTCAAAAGCTTCTAGTATATCTAATTTACGTTTATCATCACAAAAGTGTAAACATTTTATGGTGTTATTAGATGTCATTGAATGATTTTGTTCTAGTAAGTGTTTAGCGTAATTGGATTTATGTGGGTGTTTGTATTTGTAACAACGTACGTGTTCTTTATACCTAATATCAAAATTTCTAATTGTCTGGCCTATATAAACCGAATTACAATGCGAACAATTTAATTTGTAAATGCCTGATTTTAACAAATCGTCTGTTTTTGATTTTGCATTAAACAAAGATGTTTTTAGTTGTTTTAAAGCTTACTGCATATTTATTTGTTTTGTTTATAATTTTAGCAATTTTTTCTGATTTGTCACTAAAATATGGGATCGAAGCATATATAATTGTATCGGACGAAGTTAGGGTATTCGGATAAATTTTTTGAATGGCTAATTTATAATCGTTTTCTTTAATTAATGTATCAATAAGTTTAGTATTATAACCATTACTGTATGCAATTTGTTTAATAATTGAAATTTCTCTATTATAATTAATTTCATCTAAAGGGACCGTCAAAGCCCTATGTATCAGGGACCTGTATGCTGCTAATTTATGTGTTTTATGGTGACAAGAATCGTGTGGTATTGTAATGTCTGTTTGTGTAGGTTTTCTATAAACTGAGTACTCAAATTTATTAGTTGAATTAATTTTTATGTTTAAATCTAAAAAGTTAATGGACTTATTTTGTTCAGTTTCTAGTGTAAATTTTATGTTTGGGTGCAAGCTGTTAATAAAAATTAAAAATTCATTAATTAAATCAAATGAACTATTAAAACATGCTAAAATGTCATCAACATAACGAAACCACAATATAACTTTCTCAGATTGATTTGATTCGAATATTTGATCTTCTAGATTTTCCATAAATATGTTAGCTAAAAGAGGTGAAATTGGACTTCCCATGGGTAAACCATCTTTTTGGAAATAAATTTTATTATTAAAAGTAAAATAATTTTGATTGGTGCAAAGTTCAAATAATTGAATCAACTCAGTCCGTTTTATTAACTCAACATTTTTGTTAATAAGAATATCATTTAACAAAGGAATACACTCTTGAGGAGGTATTTGGGAAAACATATTAGTAACATCAAAACTAACTAGCTTGCTTTGTGGTGGTAAATGTAAGTTAGACAACTTTTTGATTAATTCGGAAGAATTTTTAACTGAATATTTTGGTTTATAATCAAAACTGGTAACTATATTATTTAGTATTTTTGCTAGCATATGGTTGGGGGCATTTATGTATGATACTACTGGTCTAATGGGCATGTTGGGTTTGTGTATTTTTAATAAACCGTATAGTTTTGGTGGTTGTGGATTCGGATTTATTATTTGTCTTTTTTGATAATCTGTTAAACAAACCTGGCAATTTTCTAATGTTTGTTTTAAGTCTTTTTGATAATTTTTGGTAGGATTACTAGTTAAAGTTTTTAAGCCGAAATACGTATAAGGTTAAAATAAATAGATATTGTTAAAGTGATTAAGTATTTTATATACAGATACTCATTTAATAAATCAGTCTCTTATTCAAATTTTTAATGTTTTTTAATTTATATCTCTATTTCTTCATTGAAATCGCTAAAACTATGGTGCTTCTTTTACACTTTTCGGATGTTTTTATATCGTTAGGCTAACCTGTTCAGGTACACGTTCAAAACTAATCCGTTCAAAATTGTATTCGTAGTAAAACGTTCGTATGGTGATGTCATACCTGCATGACAAGGTTGAAATTTCTGAGAAAATAGAGAAACGATGGTGGGACGGAATTAGTGGTGATAGAAATATTACGTTTAAACTAATCAACTAATAATAAGCTAACATTTAAATGGAACACCTTTCCCCAACACTTATTTTTGGCGGACCAGTCTCGTGCTTCTGGTATTTCATCTGAAAGTGATCACCAATCTTCCCAGCCCTAACTAGTTTTCTTCCGTTAATGTTTCTAGACTGTAACGGTAGGCTACGCTGTAAAGTGTATACACGTACACATACATAAACCACAGCGAAAACCTGCTTTCAGTATCATCGTACCTTAAAACGAGCTTATCCATCAAACTCTGCCGTCGACTTCTGGACCTTCCTGTTAGCTCTACTTCATGAAATTGCAAGTTTTTTGCCATAATTGTGATATTGCAAGTAACTAAAATGAAAACCAACAAACTTAAATCATTTTTGGTGAAATGTGAGCACGCCTCTGATGTTTTCTACAAAATTTACGCCTATTTAAATTTTGATTGTAGAATTATTATATATAATTATATATGTTTTTACATTATTGATCAAATAGGAAAACTAACTTTCATATGTCTTAATTGAATAAAATTAAAAATTTATATTGTGTGCTAATTAAAACTGAAATCTTGTTGTTTAGTTTTTTCTCGGTCGACCTAATTTCTGATACTCTTTTTTATTTATTTTTGAGATCGTCTGGACGTATGTAAAATATTCTGAAACTGTTTAAATCATTGTAGTCTACTGTTGTTTACAGTTTTAATTAAAGTAGTATTTTAAGGTAAGGTGGTATTTTAATAGGTTTTCGCTTAATTTCCATATTTTTTACAAAAATTATAGTTGGTTGAGAAGTGGAAAGTTCTTCGTGTTTGTATTTTAGCAATTTAAAACAAGCCAAGAATATTCTAGTAGTACAGCTGAAACTCACATAACAGGTTGTACGTTGTATCTACCATCTCACTATAAACGAAGGACGTTCTTGGAATGCCGTAGGTGACGGAAGTCGCTCACCTAATATGAACGGATTTTATCAACGCACCCAATTACTGTACTATAAATAATAAACGAATACCTTCGCGCTATTTCAGGAATATGTTGATTAAAAATGTTATGGTTTTCAACTGCAAATGGAAAATTACTTGAGTTCATGGCTCAATTACAGCCTACATTCGTTGTTATTTTAGGGAGTTTTGTTGTTTTCCTTTTTTTGCTGAATAAACAAACTTTTTGTTTCAAATTTTTTTTGTTGAAAGAGGTTGTGTAAAAGAAAAAAAAATTATATTTTTATTTATACAATAAACATAGTGTTAGCGAATAATTTTTTTTATTAAATTAGCTTCAAGTTGAAAATTTAACTTAGCTGCATATTAACACACCATACACCCACACAGTTTATTTGGTTAGAAGTACCTATTGTAAATATTAATTTTGTTAGGCATGTTATAGTGGTTGCAACGCTGGATTTCTACACAAATTCCCGAGGTTCGATTCCGGGTAACAGCTAACTTAGCTCATCTTTCGATGAATCTAGGACACAACCCCTATTGGACACAACCCTAACGGTGTATATTGCTCAAATCGTGATGGTCGTAACCCCCATGTTGGTCATAGCCCCCCAACATTTATTTTGGTCGCAACGCCCACATTGGACACAACCCCTGAATATAGTTTTGGGCGCTACGGCCACCTTGGTCACAAGCCCCACTTTTCGTTTAAGTCACAAATCCCAATTATTTCTTTAGACACTTCGTCCACTCTTTGTTTTGGTTACAACCCCCAATTTCTTTCGTGGTTACATTTTCCAACTATTTTGCAAAAAAACAACTACTTCGATTAGCCAATCAATTAAATTAATCAAACAATTGATTATCAAACAATCAATTATTGAAATAATAGTCGTCCATTTTCACAATCGGTTATCAATTATTTATTTTGATAATCACACAGCGAAAATGTAACCACGAAGGAAATTGGGGGTTCTGACCAAAACAAAAAATGGGCTATGTGTTCAAAAAATAATTGGAGGTTGTGGCCAAAACAAAAAGTGGGGCTTGTAACCAAAGTGGCCGTAGTGTCCAAAACGAAATGATATTTGAGGGTTGTGTCCAATGTGGGCCTTGTGTCTAGTGGGGGTTGTGACCAGGTCCCTTCTCTATCGCAAGGCTCAGCGCAACACTGAACTGTAAGTCTTCTGCTCAATAAAAAGAAGAAAAAGAACTCGATAATCTCTCTAATGTAAAAAAGTCGTACAATTTGAAATGAAAATTTGTATTAAGCAGCCATAATATGTCTCGTCATCTGGGTAGATCTCTACGGAGATAGTGAGGCATTAGTGGCTCTTTAATACAGTTTGTAAAATATTTTGGTTGGTTCAAATTCAAAAAACACAAAAAACTATATGTGCAAATTTTGGAAGTTCAAACCAAAAATAATTCAATAATTAATTGATGATGAAATTTTAAATCAAGAGGTGTATCGATAACTGTAGTTCTAGTTAAGGTTTTCAAAAAAATCCGAAAACGGAAACGGAAGTTATTCATGTTTTCTTGGTAGTGTTTTTTTATAAACTACTTTTGGAAATTTGAGCACGGGAAAAACTTATAACAAATTGAAAACTTTTTACCGAATCCTCTAGCTTTAAAATGGTGGCCGCTACAACTTTTTGAAAACCTCGACTTCAACGCCCATTTATTCAAAAAGCAATTGTTGGATCGGGATCAGCTACTACAACTTGTTTGAGAGCCCTTTATTGGTGGTATAAAATGAAGTAAAATTAATTTCAATAATTCGAAAACAATCGATTTGCGCTGATTGTTTTTAAACTTTCTGAGTCGATAAAGATTGCAGTGAACTACAAATTTATTTTTTACTGATCTCCCAAATTTTAATCTGACGCTTTGCAGAAATTTTTAAAGAATTTGAAATTGATTAATTATTTACTTAAAAATGCCGATCGTTATAAACTTTCATCAGTTCGATAGACTATTTAAAGTACTTTATTGGGATTAGCAAGAATTTTCAACTATTTTAAAAATTAAGAAAGAAAAACGATACTTTTTAATATCAACAACGCGTTTTCCGACAGTTACGTGATTTTAAGTGCGCCTATCAGTTAGCTCTAGTTAAAAGTGTATTTTTCATTTTTTGCATATTTTTGATAACTCCTGAAACAAAGCTATTGTAGCAATTTTTGTCCGACATCTGAAGCGGAATGTGTCGGGCGCAGCCGCGGCGCTGACCTTGCTTTCGTGCAGTTTAGTCGCTGCTACTATTTGTAGTTGCGGTACGGAAACCAATTGGTCAGGTCATCGCAAGTTTAAATTCCGCTGCTTGTTTTTTCAGAAATCTAACTGTCGGGGAAATATACAACGTTATAATTATAAAATTGACACTTTTGCAAATACGGCAACTATTCATATCTAGTATGGGAAAGTTCTTTCGAAGTTAACACTTTAGCTTATTTACTGTTCTAATCATGTGTAAAATTTAGGATCATAATTCTAAACAACTGTGTATATAGATTAGTTTGAATTTAAAATTAAGCAAAATATTTTGCTTGGACTGCCAGTAGCTTTACTTATCACAATTTCAATTTTACATACGTGAAAAAATTTCACATAGTATGTGAAAAGAGTTCCACATATCTAAAATGATTTTTATTGAAGTGAAATACATTTGCGATATGAGAAATACAATTAAAAATAAACCTATCATCAAATTTTTAATTGAATTCAAAATATGACTGGCATATTTTTAATGCAATTAGAAATTAGCCTGTTCTATGTGATTTGTTTGAAAATATGCTTTAAATATTTTTATTTCAATTAAAAATATGCCTGTCACATGTGAAGTTGAATTAAAAACACGCCTGACATAATTTTAACTGAATTCAAAGTATGTCAGACATATTTTTAATTCAACTTCGCATGCCATGAGTTGGCGCCATTTAGTGTTAGGTAGCTTAAGTGGTATACATAACTTACCTTTACAGGTTTCTGTATTTGAGTAGTTTAATGTCTTAGAATCTTTCTTCGTCGGTTTGATAATGGGCTAACAAATGAATAATAAATCGTGAACAGATCGATTGAATATAGCGGATGATAAAAATATTTTTCAAAAACTGTCTACTCGATTTTTTTCACATTTCTGAGGCAATAGAGCTTGCAAAGAACTACAAATTATGTTGTTTACTAATCTCCTAAATTGTACTCTGACGTCTTCTAGAAGTTTTTGAAAAATTTGAAATTGATTAATTATTTATTTAAAAACGCAAACGCCGCTTGTTATCAAGTGTTATCAGTTGAATAGACTATTTAAAGTACTTTATTACTATTAGCAAAAATTTTCCACATTTTAAAAATTAATAAAAAAAACGATACTTTTCAATATCAACAACGCGTTTTTCGGCAGTTACGTGATTTTAACTACTCCCATCAATTAGCTCTAGTAAAAAAATATATTTTTCATTCCTTGCATATTCTTTAAATAAATCATTTATATATTGACTATTAGTCTGAAATCCAAAGCGCATCTAATTAGCTGTAGAGCGGCCGGTTCCGTTCTTACTATTTTTATACGCTCTATATAAATTGTTTTTTAGAACTCTAACAAGAAGTAGTCGCCTGACCGGCATTAGCTTGTTTGAGCGCAATGACGCTTTTTTAAAATTGTAAAATTAAAAAAAAAAATTATTAAAAAACAGTCCACACGATTTCTTTAAAACTTTCTAGTCTGTTAGCACGGAAGATTGGCTACAATTTGATCTTTTTCCGAAAGCTATAATTTTACTGTCTATGAATTCGGATGGATGGAAGGGAGGGTTGCCTATATAGCTTGTTTTCTTAGAAATGTAACAGTCGGTGAAATGTACAACGTTATAATTATTAAAAATTACACTTTTGCAAATACGGCAAGTATTAATATCTAGCATGGGAAAGTCCACACGAAGTCCACACTTCAGCTTTTTCTTTGTTGTGTACATGGTGGTCTGCTACAGTTTATGTCCCTTGGGATGTTTTTAGTAATAATTGCAGCGCCGCCGCAATGCCGACGCGACGGTCTGAGTTGCGAGACAAGCGCAGTGCTGTCGAATTAGAAGCATGCGCAGGAATTAACACGTTTTAATTTTTGCAGATGAAGATTGTTTGAGATTAAAAAATACATAAGTTAACAAAAAATAAATTATGTTTAAGAAAATTAAAAAAAGGGGGAGGAGAGCAGATCATCCACCCAACTAATAGTATATCTAAAATTAAAGTTCCGAATCTTATTGTATTGCTGTTACAAAATGGATTTTTTTACACATTTTTGTTCTTTTTATTTAAATAAATAGCCATTAACTACACAGAAATTTAGGCCTTAGGGAAAATCGAATATAGCTCAGTAAGTTTATTCTTTGGGTTCTTTGTATTTCTTAATTATGAATGAACGAAAACTAAAAAACTTTGCATATGTTTTATTTCCTAATTTGCCATTAAATCATTTTACACAAACATAAAAATGTATTTGTTTAGCGCTTTCCTGGAGTGCCGCCGTTGTTTAGCCAATCTTCATCATTACCAGCCCCCGGAAGTCCACCATTAATACAACCTTCGTCAAACAAATTCGCACAGCGTTTGCTAACCACTGACTGAACTCTATGAACCAATTCTCCTAATGATTGCAAAATTCTCTCTCGTTCAGCTGCAATTCGACGTTAAAAGAGTACATTTTTAATAATTTGTAAATAATTGTTAGACTTGCCTTGTTCTTTGCGGATGGCATTACGCTTTCCAGGTGTGGATTCAGGATCAGGATCTGTAATCCACTCTTCATCTTTTCCACCCCCAATAATACCCTCGTTGATGCAACCTTCGTCAAGCAAGTTTGGGCAATCTTTACTACGATACTGTTTTGGAGCGTGTTTGAATGGAATGCTTCGTCTTCCAGGTGTATTACCGGATTGAATCCATTCTTCGTCTCTACCGCCGCCAATTACTCCTCCGTTAATACAATCTTCACTGAATAAATTAGCGCATCGTTTTACGGGATTACCGCAGGTGTATTTAATAGTAATGACCAGTCCAAGGAGAAATATTAAGCGGTTCATGCTTTCGCTGCAATGTTAAAAAGAAAATTTATATTACTATTTGGAAATGTTTTACAAATTCCACTCTTTGATACATAAAAGTATTTTTTCAACAAAAAGCAAAACAATAATAGTTGCTAAATTGTAAGAACACATTTTGCATTTAATAATGCAGCTAATGCAGCCAGTATTAGGGCCTGGGATTGAGGGACCTAGCTCACAGTACCAAAAGAGCACATTCAAAAAACTAAACAAAAAATAGGTTAATGGTTTTAAAAATGACCGTGAGGCTGTTTGTGAAAATCCAGGAACAGGAGGTTCCACTGCAACAAGAGGCATTCATGCTGTTATTAAGCGCGTTAAAGTTTTCGCAGAATAACTGTTTCTTAAATAGTAGAGAAAATCAACAACACGTTTAATGACAGAAAGCGTTACTCTTTTTACAGTTGATCTCCCTCTTCTTGGTTTGCCACTAACAATCTCACAGCCATTTTTTAAAACCGTTACGTTATTCAAATATTTGTGACGTTTTGAGTTCTTTCGTGTACTTTCGCAAAACTGTGAGCTGAGTCTGCGCAAAACTTTAGCCAGTCTGACGCTTTTATTAACGAAAAGAATAAACTAAAAATTAAATTATATTATACTGTTTCATGACATTTGACTCGGTTATTTTAAAAGTAAACGGTATCCATGACAACGGTTAGGTAGTAATTTCTGTTTAGAGTAAAGTACGTTCAGTAATGTGATCGGTTATTTTTTTTACTTAAAATCCACGTCGGTTATTATTATTATTCAAATAAAACGTGAGTTGTAAATGGTGTTCCGTAAAAATTGTAATAACTTGCTTGCCATGTTGTATAACTTTTAGAATACAAAAAAAGTAGTACAAGTTGGGGTCCATTTCCTAAAGATACGCCACTAAACGGTGATACAATAAAATACCCGCGTCCGTTTCCATGGCGACCAAGTAAATAATATTCTTGAGCTTGAAAGGCACAAATCCTGAGATGTATAAAGCCAGTTTATATAGTATATTTTTAGCGTAAGACTTACTTATGATACATAAGTGAAATCAGAAAAAAAGATTCTTTTTAACTAATGCCAAAAATATACATACCATTCTATTTAAAAAGGAAAATTTAGTTTCACTTTCGGTTAAATCAGAAGTTTTAAACAACTTTGTATATATGTATATCGCCGTTTCATAGAAAAATGATTCCATACAAACAAGTTTCTGTTGACTGTAATATAGCTACAATGTCTAGTTATAATATAATGATTTTTAAAAATTATGTGAAAGGCCCTATACATATAGGGTGATTCAGAATTATGGTGCAAAATATTACTCATATGTAGAATACAACAAATAAAGCCAGCCCTGTTTTTTCGTTTTGCTCTATCTAAATTTATAAGGTAACCAAGAACCCCCAAACGGACCCCACTTAAATTCTTTTATTAATTAATTATATCTGAAAGCGTTGGTTAGATTTTCTTCAAATTTGGTACAGAAACTCAAAAAATAAATTCATATATTGCTCTTAAGGAATTTCTACAGTGCCCGCCTTCTTGATTTTTGCTTACAATTTCTTGTCATCAATTTCTTGTAATTCTTAATAGTACAATTAGATGTATAGAATTTAATTATACAGAAAAAACGGTGTAATTGTTTTTTTTTGGCACAGGATGCATCGTTTCGAGAAAAATGCTTAAAAGTATTACCCGTGTTATAAAAATGATCAAAGGTAGAAACTGTCATTTAAGCTAATGAGTGAAAACAGAGGAAACTGTTTTGGGGTAAAATAAATATCTCCATTTAAATCTAAGACTATAAATTACAAGAAAAATTAATGACAAAAAACTTATAAACAGGACCCCCCCCTTTTGGTTGGATTTTCTTTGTGAAAACTTTATATTTCTGTTGTTAAACTAAAACTTGTTGATGTTTTCTGAGATTGTATGTTATACCTGTATTTTGACAAACTCTACTTTTGCTAGTTAACCTGTGTTGGAGCCACATTGAGGAACCAAGTTCGTCGTCGTTAACGCAGACCACGCATTTGCGCAGTTGATTGGTTAAAACATGATTCTATACAAGATGCAAAATCGTTTTACGCAACATAGGGAATGTCATGGGAAAGAAAGTATACGTGACAGTCCCGTCTTAAATGGCGGGTACCGGGAGCGTGAACATTTTGACGAGCGAAGACAATCACACCCGAGACTGATCGTAGCAAAACGGAATAATACGCTCTCAAGCTTCACGCCCTTTGTTCTTTGGAAGACTGTCTCATATGCTAGCTCTTTCTTTCACATGGAATTCTCTATGTTCGGTAAAAAAAAATCTACGCGCTATATGTAAGCACAATAATTACCAGTGTGCGCATTTACATTCAAGTTGTCACTATTTCATTGGAAACACTGGAAACTAATGAGTGAAACAACTAAAAGTTAGGCAACCAATGAGTATGACAAGGAAGGGCGATAATAGACAAGTGTCGATTCACGTACCCATAGATGTTTTTGAATTTATTTAAAAAAATCGCACATCCATTTTTAATTTGAAAGTATTCATGGATTCCTGAATTACTGCTTCGACTACCCATTAATAACATTTGTATATAAAAGTAAATTAGAAGATTTAAAATTGATGAAATTTCTATCTATATTCTGTTAACGGTAAAAGTCACTTCCATCATAAAAATTTTTGTTTCGGTGTAAAACTTGATCATACCGACATATTCTTGTTAAGTACGTTATTTGCTATGCCAAATAACCATTAACGACTTTTTTGCTCAGTACCGAACTTTTCTATTAATAAACAATGCCCCGATCACCAATTTCCAAATTAAGCGTTTTTAAACAAATATCACGTAATATCTCGAGAAGTGCTTAGCATATCAACTTTATTTAAAAAAGTTTAAAAGCAGATGCGTCCGCGCTGTCAATGATATTATTCTATTTTCAAAAAAAAAATATTTTTTGCCCTAAGAAATTACGACTATGACTTTTTGCTTTCGATAGCAACAAATTGTTTTAATTCTAAGTTTAAACATATATGTGCAGCGAACAAAATCAAGAACAGACTTTGAGAAATATTTTTAAAAATGATGAAATGAATTTTTTTATAAAACGCCGCTCAGTTTCGGTGCCGCATCGAGGCGTAAACCTTGATAGTGCTTGAAGCTGTATACATATAAAGAATAACTTTAGTTAGTAGATTATTTAGATTAGTTTTTTAAACACGCTAAAACATGCATTTTGATCAAAATCACAGAACTGATATTCTAATAATTATGCCTGTATAATCGTTGAAATAATACCTTAAATTTAAAAGCAACAGAAAAAGTTAAATATATTTTTTTTTAGAAATCGAGGTTTTCCACTTACCTGTGGGTATTCAACTGCTTTCACAAAATACTTTTTGCTCTGACAGTAGCAGCGTATTACGAGTAGCAAATATATAGCAAATGTTATCTTTCAATTAATTATTATTTGAATAAATCAAACAGGGGCATATGGATAATAATTGAGATAATTGTGGAAAGTTCTCTAAATTAATAAACTCCCCTCAATTGGATTCTTATCACAGTTTTTGTTTTCTGTTAGAAATACGGTTTATTTGTCCCCTATACATGTATTGCGTCAATCTGCAGATATATCAGCTAATTATTTTCATTTCCACTCACGTTTGCAAATAATAACTGGAATTGATAATAAATATAACAAAGACTTTTTAAAATTTTTACTGTAAACAGAATATTTAAAATATACCTAGCAACTACAAATTAAAAAAGCTGTTGTGCAACCTCCACGAAACCTTCCACGCATATATTGAAATTTTTGAAAATTTTAATTTTCGAAAATATATTTTATCGAAATTTTTTACATTTTTGACAATTTTATGAAAATTAAGAAAGTTTTTGAAAATGTTTTGATAAATCTTCAGATTTCCTCGATGTTGTTTGAAGAATATAAAATTTTGTTTTGTTTTTTATTTTTAGAAATTTGGAATAGGTACCTATTAAGAATTTTTTTACGTTTTAAGAATTTTGAAATTCAAAAATTTTGAAAATGTCGATATATCAAAAATCGGTTAATCGGTATTATAGAATATTTCTTAATATCGATGATTTTCAGTATTGCGCAGTGCTTACCCCTATTTTTAGGTAAAATTCCCTTTTTGGTCAAGGATTGCAAATTCTTGTAATATTTGTATGTCACACATTCTTTTTACTTTCCCATACCTTCGGTATAGGGAATATTAATTTCATGAAAATTTTCGAAATCTAGATTTTAACGGAAATACACGTTTTGGAGCTCAAGGAGGCCAATAAACGGTTTTTAAAAAATGCTTGTCTGTGGGTGTGTCTGTGAGTGTGTCTGTGGGTATGTCTGTGGGCGTGTGGGTGGGTGTATGACGCCTCTACAGGCGAAAGTACTGGAGCGATTTTGATGAAATTTCAAATCAAGAGGTAAGCATCCCAAATATTGCCTTCCAGGAACCACAATACCCCAGTCAAAACATACACCTCCAAATATCATAGCAATATATTAACCAATTTATTCTATTCATGAAACCATGCATGCGAGCCGTTAATCACGATGTAGTATAAGTACAAAAGAAAGCTTTTATAAGAAAAGTTATAATGGTATACATTTTTTGAGAATCTTGCATTTGGTTTTCATTGCTATCTGTAAATAGAGAAAGTGCTAAATGCATCCGTCTACAGAATATCTGTCCCAAGCTTGAGAAAGACTAGATGTAATAGAAGCTGGTTGTGCACTATAACTTACCGGAAATTTCGCATCTATATTTAGAAACTGAAAATTTTCTTGTAAAAATATATAATCGTTTTTTTTTTAATTTTTTGAAAAAAGATTCGTTAGGATTAAAACACAAACAAAAAAAATACCGTCAGCTAAAAATTGGACGAGCGAAGGAAAATGAACCCATCTAAATATTGCTATACCTAAAAATTAAGTTGTGAATTTTATTCTAGAATTAGTCATTAACAATTTAGTTCAAACAGAAATTTTTTATCATTTCCTGTTTATTAAATGGAGGGGTATAAATTTTAATTTCAAAAAATTCTGCGTTGTAGATAATTTAATAAACTGCAACACAAATCAAATTATAGTTTATTCTTAGCTGTATAAGCCTACAGAATTAAAAAAAATTCATAATTTTCTAAATTTTGAAAATATTTTTCGCTTAACAGTTTTCATTTTTTCAAATATTGTCTTACATACTAACATTGCTAACACTACTATAAAACTAAAATTATGCCGATCTGGCAACACGTTTTTGAGTAGTATGACGTAATAATCAAAATTAAAAAAGAAATCGCAGCGACCCCCATTTTAAAGTTAGAATGTTCGTAAAAAAACGCATTGAATTTGCACTAAAATCTGCTATCTCTATTTTTTCGAAGATACGAGGCGCACACACATATTCTCACGGCCACCCACAGATAATTTTGTAAGGCATTTTTTTGAGTTGGAAGTATATCTGTCAAAATGTCTAAATATCGAAAATTCAAAACTAATGCATGCATTTAAATCTTGAAAGAGCACATAAAATGTAAGCTTGAGGTAGATGAAAAATAACAGAGCAGGTAATGAAGTTTGATTACCTAGGGGTACAGAATTCGAGCGATAAAAAACTTTTTAAAATTTAGAAACAACTATTATAGTAGCCCTTATTGTTTTAAGTAAAAAAGAAAAACATGCAGGTAAACAGTAGAGGCCATTGAAATTTCAGCTGTTAGATAATTATGTGATATTAGTTATACCTACTTGGTAGCTATTTGCTACCACTTACGTTATTAAAATGTGTATGAAAATTTGGCAGTTATAATTATACAGGGTCGCTATTAAAGATGGAACCAAAGCTCTCCTGCTAAATCGGTTTGAGATATAGATATGAAAATTGGAAGGCTTCCATTTGAAATTATTTCGCATATTTTGAGGTTAAAACAATTTTTTTGACATATGATTTTTGAGAGCGGCCGCCATCTTGAATTTTTTTAAATGGCAACATGGGCTTTGTGATGCATCATTAGAAAGCTTATTTTTTTTTCTTTCTTACTACCTTAATCATGTATGGTGTAAACGGTTAATTGATCAGGAATTTATAAATAGTCTTCGTACTAAAAGTGCATGTCCCATGCTACTCGTAACTATATTAAATCTGTAACTGTCTCACCATTACGCGCGCGATTACCAACCTCCGCGACAACAAGCCATCTCTCTATGCCCGCTGCCTCATTTCCAAACCAAACTCCTCGGGTTTGTGCCTGGGTTGTAGATATGTGGAGCGTTCGCGCGCGCAGGTTCCGCTAGTATTTCTTAAACGCAGAAGTGCCTATCTTTTTATTTGAATTCATTGGAAATTTTATAAATAGTCTTCGTACTAAAAGTGCATGTCCCATGCTACTCGTAACTATATATATTAAATCTGTAACTGTCTTACCATTCCGCGCGCAATGACGAGTCTCCACTACAACACGCCAGCTGTCTTTGCTCGCTGCTTCATTTTCAAATCAAACTATTTTTTATTTTAATTGATCAGGAATTTTAAAACTAGTCTTTGTACTACACGTGCATGTCACATACTACTCGTAATTTGTAAATTTAGCGAAAGAGGTTTCGGTAATACTGATAACAAAATCAGCATCTTATAATAATAGTGGGAGGTACTAGTACTGATGTCTTTCGCAAATCTGAAAACAGACAATTTCAATCACCAACATTTATCAACATAAAAATCATGAAATAATGCACATTTTAGCGAATTCATAATCAAACTTGACTCCAATGCATGATTTTAAATGCACGTCTTTCCTTAACAGTTCTCATAAATCAACACCCTGTCATCGCCAATTATTTAATAATGAACAAGCAACATACGATAAACAACCCTCTTGAAGTTTAGTGCTTGTTTTTGTCTGCAAAAACCTTTTGCGTAAAAATTCCGCTCTATTATGCAGGTGTTTAGAATGTAATAAAAGTTGTCAACACGAATTATTTATCGATAAGAAAGAGGGTTGCAGCTGCACATTATTTTTGTGGGCAAAATTCTTTTTAGTACTTTTCTAGAAATTTGCGATAGTGATTTCTCCATATGAGAAATGCCGGTGGTTAATGCAGGAAGTTTTAATTTTTATGCAAAAATAGGCGAATACTTTGTCCGAATTTTCTCATACTTCAAAATAATTACGTTATATTTTCAAAAACATTATTACCTAACATGATCGGCTGTCTACGCTTGTTACTTGATGCTCACCTCGTATACATAGTCGGCCGGCGCCAAACGTATTTATGAAAGAACATCAATTTTTGAATTTTTCGCAAAACATTGTTTAAGCAAAATAGCGTAAAGTTTTAGGTAGTTTTAAATCATATGATTGTAAAATAAACGTTGAAGAGTACCAAAGTATAGGTGGTATGCGCACGTAAGATCATGTGACGTTGATCGATAGTTTTCTAATTACAAATACATTCTGAGCGACCCATGGAAAAACGTCGCGTATCTTACCTAATCCTGTATTTGCAAATACCAGAATAAATGCCGTTTTTCTGCATATTGTACTATTTAAGTAGATACATATTAAGTGCATTTTTTAAACCGACTTCAAAAAAAAGAGGAGGTTCTCAATTCGTCTGTATATATTTTTTTAATGTATGTTCGGGCATAACTTCTTTGTTTATGAACCGATTTTAATGATTCTTTTTGCGTTGGGTTCAGTATAGTTCCATTGTAATTTCATTGGTATTGGACCTTGAACTTCGAAGATACAGCAGGGAACTCCCCAAAATCTATTTTTTAACCGACTTTTTAGTGTTTACGTCTTTCATCTTCCGTTTCAACTAGCCGTCGTTTCCTCATTCGAGAAGCATCCTTACTAGGTCTACCCATCACTTAAAATTGTAAAATAATTAACTTAAAAAAAAAGAAAACCGACTTCAAATAAAAACACAAAAGTAACATAAGTTAACTAAAAAGCAAAAAATAAATGTTTTTTATACAACAGTTTAATACTTATTTGTTGTTCCGTTTAATATAATTAAGAAATTGTTGTTTATTATATAATTATTAATTGTTTTATAATTTTGAAGTCGGTGCCAAGTAAAACATAAAATTTATATACCTTGCTACAATTACAAATTAGATTCGAATTTTTATGTTTTATTTACTTGGCACCGACTTCAAAATTATAAAACAATTAATAATTATATAATAAACAATAATTTCTTAATTACATTAAACGGAACAACAAATAAGTATTAAATTGTTGTATAAAAAACATTAATTTTTTGCTTTTTAGTTAACTCATGTCACTTTTGTGTTTTTATTTGAAGTAGGTTTTTTTCAGTTTTTAAAGTTAATTATTATTATCTGTACTTTATTTTTAATTTATTATATTTGCCAAAAAATATTTTTTTTCTTAAATAAATTGCAGTAAACAACTCTTTCTTGTCGTGTTCTTGCTCACTACTATAAGAAACACACGAGTGTCTTTGCTCACTTTCAACAGAATCAGTATAGTAATATTTATTTTATTAAAAAATACCACCTCGTGTTTAATTGTTATAATTCTGTTCGAGAGTTGTTTTTTGACTGATGATACTTGTAAGATATTTTCTGCACTGTAAAGCTGTTTCAGACTGAATAGAAAAACTCGATCTTGTGTGGTTAAGGTTTTTCTTTCAGGAATGTATTTATATTTTCATATTTTACAGAAATTTTCTGTTTTTGTCTTAAGTTGTGATTTAAAATTTTTATTTATTTGCCATTAATATATGATGGTATATTATCGTATTATTTATTATACAAAAAGTTCAAAAAGCATAAGGACAGACGTGCAACTAGTAGAACTCAAATTATATGTTCACAATCAAAATAATATGGTTAGATATGTACTTAACAAAATTTTTCCACTACTAGCATTAAACGATATCATTATTTACTTTGTTTTAGAGCCAAGAAGATGAATTTCTTTCCTAGTGGTTAATAATATTTCATTTTTAACTACTGGTTAATAATGAAAACAATTGCTACCAATCTTTAAATTCACCATAAACTTTCATTTAAAAATCTTTTGATTTTACTGGTAATAACTGTTCACCAACACTTTCTGCACCTTCACTAATTTCAGGAGGAGTGCAGTTTTCACTCAAATCATCAAAATTGGACATTTTATAACCACTATTATAAAATATATATTTTACATAAATGTCAATTGAAATTAACTATTCTCTTGTTTTTAAGCAAGGCTGCTTTATTTTTGTGCATATTTGCATTTGTAATTTTATTTTTTATTGATGTAAAATCAATTAATTATAAAAGGAATAAAGGTGCTAGTAGTGGAAAAAATAATATATAAACCACGGTAGAGAAGACTTATCAGCCTCGCAACTTATTTCCCTCGATGCTTCGCATCTCGGGAATTAATTCTGCTCGGCTGAGAAAAATGTCTTCTCTACCTTGGTCTATAATATACTATTTTGGTTGCATTGCTATATATTATATATCATGTAATTCATTTGTGTGCTTTTTAGTGTCGTAATTACAATTTGTTGGATCCCGTGCAAGATTTCTATATGGGCTTGTTTTATGGTTAGAATGACTGTAGTTTCTAATGTGTTTAGTTTTCTTCATTTTATTTTCAGTAGAAAAAGAAAAAAAAACTCTTTCCAAGGTAAGAACAAATATTACAATTTGTTTTATACTGCTCTGTTTAGAACCACCCTACACCCACAAGATTCCCTGAGATTTACAGGGATATATACAGGATGTATCAAATTGCGTGTTAACTATGGGGATCTCGCTTATTTGAATAGATATGACGATGGTTAAATTAGAAAAAAAGTTGTGGAATTTTATGCCCAATGATAATCTAAAAAGATATTAGACCTATCTTGCTTAATTTCTGAAAGAACTGAAAAAAACTGAAATTTTCGATTTTTATTTTCGGCTATAACTCATTTATCATTTATGTTATATATTTCTAGTTAACGCATTCTTAGGACACTTTTTTATGCTGAATCTAAATTTTCAATCAGATTTGGTATAACTTGTACCATTGCTCATTTTCGACTGTCAACTTTTTTTTCTTATGGTCGGCATTTTAAATTTTATAATATTTGAATAGAATTTTTAATTCTGATTTCAACAATGTGTCACACTTTGTATTTTGTATAAGTTTTGAGTATTTTATTACAGAAAATAAAATTTTTATAAGAGTGCCATGGAAAGACCACGTCATTTAATTTATTTTGAAAAAATTCTACTAGGCTGTGAACTGATGGAAGTAAAAAAATACTACTTTCATTTACTTTTACTTTTAGATACAATAGGTACGCGAACATTTCAGCAATCTTTCTCTTGAGCGTAGGCAGCAGGTTAAGTTATTTTTTTATAAAAACAAATAAATTACAAATTTTCTAACATACGCAATTTACTGAAAATTCCACTTGCAGTTTTTATGTTTGCAACTGACATTGACCAACAGGTGAAATAAATACCACAGATAACACTAGAACTGCACGAATACAAACAATTATTACATAAATGTCCAAAACATTTAAAGCTCGTCTAAAATAAACTCTCTAATCTGTGTGTTAGTAACTGTGTTATTTATTTGTTTTTGTAAAAAATAACCTAAGCTGCTGCTTACGCTAAGAACAAAGTTTCCTGAAATGTTCGTGTACTTAATGTATCTAAAGGCCAAATAAAAGTAGTGTTTTGTTTTACTTCCATCAGTTCATGGCCTATTAGGATTTTATCAAAATGAATTGAATGACGTGGTCTTTCCATGGCACACCTATGAAATTTTTATTTACTGTAATAAAATGCTCAAAACTTAAACAAAATGCAAAGTGTGACACATCGTTGAAATCAAGATTAAAAACTCTATTCAAATATGAAAAAATTTATAATGTCGACCATAAGAGAAAAAAAAGTTGACAGTCGAAAATGAGCAACAGTAACAGTTATACCAAATCTGAACAAAAATTTAGATTCAACATTAAAAAGTGTCCTAATAATGCGTTAAGTAGAAATATGTAACATAAATGACAAATGAGTTATAGCCGAAAACAAAAAATCTCGAATTTCAGTTTTTTTAGTTTATTCAGAAACTAAGCAAGATAGTTCGAATTTCTGTTCAGATTATTAGTGGGCATAAAATTCCACAACTTTTCTTTAATTTAACCATCGTCGTATCTCTTCAAATAAGCGAGATCCCCATAATTAACACGCAATTTGATACATCCTGTATACCTCTGCAACTGTTTTTTTCTATACGCGGTAACATATTGGTTTGTTTCTAAAAACTGCAAAATGAATGTTTTTCTGTACCTATACTTATAGAGGGCACTAACATATAACATACCAAGACGACAAAAACACCCCTGTTCCTGGGGAAAACTTGAAATCTAGACTACCATGGCGTTAGGTTTCGGTCTGTCGACGTGCTACTAGCTTATCGAGGTGCAAGAGCACCACTTTGATTGTTATTAATTTAACAAAAGCGGCAGGCAACAATACAGCTTTACTTTATTTGGTTTCTTTTTTTTTTCTTTATTTGCTGTTTTATATTTTATAGCGCTTTACAAAATCTGTAGAAAAAAATAACAAAGCTACAATTTATGAAATACCGTGTGTAGGTATCACTATAATAATAGTACCCAAATGAAACTTTAAATCTACGATACAGATTTGTAAAATGAAATATATAGAATTAAGAAAAAATGGACAGCCAGCATTGACGAATGCTGAAATTTTTTAGTGATATAGATTAACTTCGTTGACTTAATACGGGTGCTAGTTAAAGCATATTTATGTTGTACCTTGCTCAAAACAATAACTAAGTGTTTTATATACCAGCATGTCAACTTGTTGCTTAATTGTGTTTAATTTCATTTCGCATTTCTTAGAAATCTAATAAAAATTTAAATATTTTGTATTGTAGCAGTAAAAAATGTTATAAATAATAATACCTATAGATTTGTCACTTTAGATTTATGCTACTACCGTTAGAATTTTCTTTGAATTTTGCATTATTACACTATCTAAAAATAAAAGATTGAAATGCTATATGCCAGAAAATGTTAGTAAACTGCCAATGATTTATCTATACCTTAAAATGTCATCTTTTAATTAAATTATTACAAATATTTTTAGCTAAACGCTTTTTTAATTCTTTTATTTTCATTTGGTAACAAATTTTTCTTAAATAATAAGATATATTTTAAAAATTATCATCTATTCCGTTCCTCCAAATAACTTAAATTATATATACAAAATTAACTCTTATTTGTTGCATAATAATGACAACTGCAATAAATGATTAAATTTTGTAACTGCCTTCATAGTAAACTGTGTTTTTTTGTGATAAATGTATATGCACCCATTATTATGCTAACCAGTCATTTCCATTAAAAAGAAGAAAAAGCTTGGTTATTACAAATTGTTAACACTAATAATTTGATTGATCCATCCAATAAAAGATGATACTTTGACATAAACTCCAGGTACATCGAGACGTCCACAACCAAATCCCCAAGACACTAGTCCTGCTAATTCATAAAAACCGTCATCTTGACAAACGAGTGGTCCACCACCGTCTCCCTACAAAGTAGATTTTATTGATAATGAAACAACTGCTATTACACATAGATTCAAAATAAACTTTTGTTTGTTGACTGCAAAGTACACAATCTGAACCAAACAATACCTGACAAGCATCATTGCCTTCCTCTCCACCTGCACAAAAGCTGCTAGCAGGAAGGATGAATATTTTCTCTGTAACAGCGTTTACTTTTCGTATGCATTCAGCATCACTTACAATCGGTATCTCAGCTTCTCGAACATGTAACGGTATTGGACCAGCTAAAATACTATTTTATAATAATCTAGTTATTTTTTAGTAGCAGAAAATTACCTTCTCCTGTATATCCATACCCAGTGACCGTACAACGTTTTCCAGCAGCGTGACTTACTCCTCTAGCCGGAAGACACACTAAACATACACCTTCTTTTAATTCTGCTTGTCCATGTAGCTTTAGCAATGCAATATCATTATCTAAAGTTTGGCTGTTATGATTATGATGTATGTATGTTGTTGCAACTCTCAGAGTTTGTGCTCCCGGACTTCCATATCTTTTTGTTAAATCATGATCCCCTACCCTCACATATATTGCATCTCCAGATCTTACAATACTGAAAAAAATTAAAAAACAGTGTGTGCCATTTCACAAGTGTATCAAACTAGCTTTGTAACTTACTTTGTTACACAGTGTGCAGCAGTTAAAACCCATTGGGTACCAATTAATGCTGCACCGCATAAGTACTGGTTGAGGGAATTTATTAAAGCTACTTGCCAACACCATTCTGCTTGATCTCCATCTTCACCACCAACTACTCTTGCATTTCTAGATGTACCTTTTACACCACATACATATTTGCTATATGCAGGTGATTTGGTAGTGCCAGATGAAACGATCCTTGGTGGTACAAGTGTTGCTGCAAAAATTAGAAATACATATAAGTAAAATATTCTTTTACAATTTGAACCAGTACTTTAATATGAATTAATAAATGGAGAAAAAAATATTTAATAGTTACTATAATATAAAATATTTGTTAAATAGATAAAGTTACATAGCTCATGGAAAATTTGTGTAAATTACTCTTTTTAACAATAATACTTGTTAAGAAACAGATTTCGTTTAAACTATAGTTAGGATAGACGTTCTTCTTAGATTTCGGCATGTGGACACAATCCTAGCTATAGTTGAAGCTAATAGCAACAATCAGAAATATACCCAGAAGACAAATTCATCAAAGGGAAATTACAAAATTAGGGGTTATTACTTTTGTAATTCCCCTTTGACGAATAACTCTTGTGGTTTACAGTTGTGCCTATAAATTCGTAACGCTAATTTTAAGACCATCGTACTTTAATATTTTTCTATTTAAAACTAAATTTAAAATCTAAAAATGCAATAATATACAGGATGTTCTATTTAAAACAACGAAGTAATGTACTGTGCAGGCATAACTAACCCTAAAATATAACTGGTAATTATTTTAGGATTCGCACAGTAACCAAACAAACAATTTTTCTCTTAACCATTTTTTGCTAAGTGCTATAATAAAAACGTTAGAAAACAATCTCGCCCTGTATTTGCAGTAAACAAATTATGCATGGAGGTTAAAACAAGTGTTAGGTAATAGTGTAGACTCTGATATGTATTAGAAAACAAATTTTATAAATATAGCAATCTACAAACATATTAATTTCACAGGCCTTAGAAAAAGTGTTTATTTTTTATCCGCCCCCAGAGTACTTTCAAATAAAAATAGCAAAAAATAGAATAGTAAATCTAATAGTTAGTAAAGACTATACCATTTATAGGGTATATTCGTTGGTAACAGACTAATAGTTAAATAAAGTAATAACTACAGCCAGAATAAATTTCGGTATCTATATAAGTTAGTTTAACTATCTAGATTCCTTTTCGTATATCTGTATCTAGCTATTTAAACACAAAAAGTAGGTATATGTAATTGTATCTATTTACAAATTGTGTTTAAGTATTTGTATTTAAGTTTAGATATTAGAAAAAAGTTTAACTGTTACAACACTGGCTTAAGCTGTGCTGTTTTTGTATTTAAGTAGATATAGAAATCAAAGGAAAATAATATTTTGAAACATAAAAACTGAAATTTGCATAAAAGGTTTATAATGATAAACATGTTAGTGATTAAAAAGAATTACTTATCGATATAGGATCTGTAACCACTGGCAAAACTGTAGTAAAAGCAATACTCGTTGGTTGGATGGTGGTGTTTTGTTGATACACAAAACTATCATTTTCTTTTAAGCCAAGTGCTTCTCGAATAAGAGATTTTGGAGCACAACATTTAGTAGTGGGTTTTCGACATTTAAACACCTCAGTCATTTCTGCGTTTCCTGAAAAACGAGGTTTTATTTTCAAAGATGTTAACTGTTTCTCATTTGCAAATTATAATTTACTTACTGAAACATGTAAAGCTCAAGTATGGCACTATACAAGAACCGGGGCATTCTGGACGTGGATTTGCTGTAGTTGTAGGCATTGTTAAAGGTGGTTGTGATGGTTGTGGTGGTTTAGGTCTAGGACGTGGCGGTACAGTTATAGCTCTCGTGTTGTCACAACACACAGACCCTGTCGTACAGTCTGATGTTCGAGAAACAATAATAGCTGGTCTTTTACAAAACGCAGCCATGATATTTATAAGACAATAGCCAGGACAACGTGGGCCTGGATCAGGTGTTGTTGGTCTTGGAGTTGTAGATGGGGTAGTATAAATACTTGTTTGTTCATTAGACTAGCAAACAGTAATCATAAGATTGAGACCATAAAAAAAATAACTCGACTTACAACTGTGGCAATACAACAACTACCATCTGCTGGGCAGTCGGCTTCTGCGTCGATTTCATCACAAAAAAGAGCGAAGAAACCACTTACACATTCTCCATTACATGGTCTCAAAGGTATAGTTGGCAGTTTAGTAGACACAGGTATTCTTATGCTTTCTGTTGTAGCTGCTGTTATAGGCGGTGGGGGATTAGAAGTTGTTTGAATACTCGGTTTTGTGATGTTGCTTTTGGTTTTGTTTGGTATTATTAAATTAGGTGGTATTTTGTCTCCATATGCATCACTTGATACACAACATTTTAAACCAGTCTTACAGAGATCATCTGTTGTAAGAATAGCATCACAGTAGTCTGATATACGTTCCGCAACGCATACTCCTGGACACGCCTTCACAGATGCTGCATGAAAATAGTTGTTGAATAATAATGTTGTTATTGTAACAATAAGTATACTTACACTGTTCCTTTTTACTGCTTTCCGTTGTAATGGATACATTAGCATATCTGTCGAATTCTTGCTGAAAAGTAGGTGATTTGTTTGAGTTGTTTTGATACTTAATGTATTTTATGTAATAATTATGTTAATTACCATAAATGTTTTGTTTTACATATATTGTCACTATTTTACTGGAAACATAGGCAACTAATCATTGCGACAAGGAAGAGCGCTAAAAGGCAGGCCAAGGTCAACACTTATTTAAAAAAAATCACTTATGAAAAGTATCCATGGATGCTGCCCATTATTTCCCTTCCTTGTAGCACTCGTGAGTTGCCCGTGTTTCAGTAAAATAGTTACATACACACTATTTTACTGGAAACAGGCAACTAACAAGTGCAACAAGGGAGGGAGATAAAAGGCAGGCCAAGTAGGTATTTACGTATCAATAAATATTTTTACCTTAATTTAAAAAATTCCCGTATTCTTTTTAAATGTAAAGGATGCAGCCCAGCATCTCCCTTTCCTGTCGCACTCGCTAGTTGCCTGTGTTTTTGTAAGTAAAATAGTGACAATCTATATATTGCATATTACCTGGTGTGAAGTAGTTATAGTTGGTGAAAAAGTTGTTGTTGTTTTCTCAGTGATCACTGTGCTCCTTTCGGTTGTGGTATGGTTTGCGGTAAAATTTGTACTTGATGGCATCCTTTCTGTTGCATTAGGTGCAGGTGGTTCTACGCAGCATTTCATTGAAGGTGTTGGACAAATTACGTCTTCGAGTACATCGTAACATATGATTGTTGCTAAAGCATGTACACATACGCCAGGGCAGTCTTTTGAGTCAGCAGTGCTAGTAATGGTATCCAAAAGGCCTATAGGTACAGTAAAATCACATTACAATACGCAGAACAATAAAATAATAAAAATAATAATAAAATAATATTTAACGTGATTTCAATTAAATAAAGGACTAGACACGGTAGTTACCAGGAGCACAAGTATAAGTAAATACACGATATTTGTTATTTACAGAATTTAAAACACAAATTGTTGTTAATGCTCTATTCTGACTAATTTTATGTAGTAGTCACTGGCGAGCAGTTTCGAAAGTTTAGTTTTTCTTGATTGCTAAAACTAAAACATTTTAATGTTTTCTCTTCATTAAATAACTGGTAGCAATTTAATAAAAAAAAATTAGTTATTTTATAGTTAAGTATCTATGTGAAAATATGTTTTATTTATCTACTCTTGTGAGAACAGTAACTGAACAAACAATTGATTACCAAATATCTTTTAGTCGTTTAATGTAGATTAAGACCCACTTTTTTTGTATTTACTTTATATTGAACATGGTTCTTGTCTTATCAAACTAAATTATAACAACTAAAATAGTTTAATAGTACCTGACGTGAAAGAAACTTTTTGTAGTAGTGCGATTAGTACTTGCCCCAGTTCTATTATATAAAATTATTATATGCAGAAGTGTAGAATGATAAGTGCATTAGTTGGGCTTAGCTACTTTTATTTAGGTACTTGGAAGAATCCACTACACCTAAGTGGAGTTGAACAGGCCAGTAGCCAGGAATCAGAAATAGGAAAGCTATAGTTTTATTAGATGGAGCTCAAAATTAATATTATTATGCATATAATAATTAATATTTAAAATTGCAAGTTTTTATATACGTTTGTATAGTTTCTAGGAAATTCTGGAAGACACTGACGCATGCTCATTATTATCACAGTATAAGCATGTGCACCGCTAAAGCGTCGCCCGCTGTTTGTTGGGCCAAAGCGTCATGTATTGGTCATCCATTGCCGCGATACGCCGACGCGTGAATTATTAATTACCTATATTTAATAAGAAGTAACGCATAGAAATATCTACTTTTCCTGATTCTGAAATAAATAATTTTTGTAGCCCCACGTGGCCACGGTTGAAGAAACGTGTATTCGCAAAATGGTTTAATTTGAGACACACTACCCAAGTTTCAATTGGAAGCAGTTACTCATATAATTATTTAAAAAAATTTAAGAATGTTTGTTTTAAATCATACAAATTTTTATCCAATGATACGGTTTACATTATTATCTATTTTTGTAGTTTTAAGAATAATGCAGGAGAAAATTTCAAATTTAGTTTAATTGTCTTACATCATAGATGGCGCGAGATGGTAAATTTATGGAGGATACTTACACTTTCCAATAAATAAAATAATAACAAAAGTAATCAAAAATTAATAGCAGTTTCAGAGTTCATGTATTAATTTAACAAAACATCAACTACAATCATTAGTTTCGACGTAAGTGGATATAAAAGTTTAATTCATACCTTTTTTTTTGAGATTTTGTAGTTCTTGGTTATAACAACAGAAATAGAAACGAAATTCCACCGCTAGAGTTCAATTAAAAAAACAGTGTTTACATATAGAGAGCGAAAAAAAAGACTGTATTTTAAGAAAAAATACTAGAACTATGGTTGATTTGGTGTGTTATGTACTGAGTAGCAATTTTTAGAGCAGTCAACTCATGTTACGCAACAAAATTGCGTTTTCTTGAAAATATGGATTCTATATAATTGTATTAAGCATGTTTTAATTTTTAGGGAACAGTAGTTACACTACGGTGTGTGCTGAAAAATTGTATTTTATCATCGCGTGTTGCCGTTTACAAAGCGCATGTTAAGATGACATTCAATTCGATAATTATTTCACTAACAACAGCATTTTATGAGAATAAACACGTTAGTGTTTCTTAAATTTTGTTGGAACAATAAGAATGTTGAATTGTTTATAAGTTCGGGGTTAATTGAAGTTTCATAGTGTAATAAATGCGTATTATCAGATTAACAAATTCTGATGAACAACACAAAATTACGAGTGTCTTTGGTATGCAACATTCACAATTTGCTGTGAAATATAGAAAACAGAAACACGCAATTTAAAGCTATTTAAAATCGCAGTGTAAAAACTGGGCAATAGATGACCATAGTCAACTGCGGTGCCTAAACCTTAATCTATCTACTATACACCGTTTCCCAGAAAAGTTGATCTATATGCAAAATGCATGGGAAATTATATTTTTTTAGATTATATGTCCCCAGGATACTTTGGCTAAGAATTTAAACTGTATTATTGTGTTCAACTATTACTAGTGAGTATCTGTATATAAAATACTTAATTACTTTAACAATATTAATTTATTTTAACCTTATACGTATTTCGGCATGTTTACATGCCATTGTCAAAGGTTATATGAAAAAGTAAACAGTTAGCGTTGTTATAGCAATAGAACTTGGTGACTTGATCTCGGTAATCGTCTGCAGATGACTTGATCGATTACTTATTCCAAAATGTCCAGTAGAGGAGAATTTAAGAGATCAATTTGCTCATTCATTAACGGTAGAGTTTTTAAATGTTTGTGAATTTCAAAAGCTTCTCTATATCTAATTTACGTTTATCATCACAAAAGTGTAAACATTTTATGGTGTTATTGAATGTCATTGAATGATTTTGTTCTAGTAAGTGTTTAGCGTAATTGGATTTATGTGGGTGTTTGTATTTGTAACAACGTACGTGTTCTTTATACCTAATATCAAAATTTCTAATTGTCTGGCCTACATAAACCGAATTACAATGCGAACAATTTAATTTGTAAATGCCTGATTTTAGCAAATCGTCTGTTTTTGATTTTGCATTAAACAAAGTGTTTAAGATGTTTCTAGTTGTTTTAAAGCTTACTTTATATTTATTTGTTTTGTTTATAATTATAGCAATTTTTTCTGATTTGTCACCAAAATATGGGATCGAAGCATATTTAATTGTATCGAACGAAGTTAGGGTATTCGGATAAATTTTTTGAATGGCTAATTTATAATCTTTTTCTTTATTTAATGTATCAATAAGTTTAGTATTATAAACATTACTGTATGCAATTTGTTTAATAATTGAAATTTCTCTATTTTAATTAATTTCATCTAAAGGGACCGTCAAAGCCCTATGTATCAGGGACCTGTATGCTGCTAATTTATGTGTTTTATGATGATAAGAATCGTGTGGTATTGTAATATTTTGGAATAAGAAATCAATCAAGTCATCTGCAGACGATTACCGAGATCAAGTCACCAAGCTCTGTTGCTATAACAACGGTAACTGTTTACTTTTTAATATAACCTTCGACAATGGCATGTAAACATGCCGAAATACGTATAAAGTTAAAATAAATAAATATTGTTAAAGTAATTAAGTATTTTATATACAGATACTCATTAAATATGGACTTTAACGAAGTAAAGCTGAAATTTATAAATAAACTATTACTAGTGCCGTTTAGTCAAAAAGAAAATAATTTTTATGTTAAAAAAAACACGTGTCTTTTAAGTTGAGAGAACATGTTCTAGTGTCTTTGTAGCGAAGCGGTTGGGGCGATGTCTTCTAACCAGAAACCAAACAATTTTTTTTAGTTTCTTTTGTTGTTTATTTAATTTTCACACCAGTTCTACAATCAAATAGTGAAAAGAACACGATTTATATAATAAATTGTAAATTTAAAACTTTAGGTAATAAAACAATTAAATTGATACGTTAAACATTGAACATTAAAACTTCAGTTAATAGTTCAAAAATTTAATAAAAAAAATTTTAAATAAAGTTGGTCCCACCCACGATTGGAACCCGGGACTTCTGCTTGGAATACAGCATCTTCGACCACTTTGCTACCAAGATATTACTATATGTTGTTGTTATTTTGGTATTAAAAAGACACGTGTTGAATTTATTAATATTTACTTAATTGTTACTTAATTTTAAATGTAAAAATTATTTTCGTTTTGACTAAGGGGCACTCATAACAATCATGCAGTTTAAATTCTTAGCGAAAAGGACATAACATTTGTAAAAATATAATATCCCATGTATTTTGCATATAGTTTTTAGGAAATCCTGTATACAGGGTGTTAATGAATTGTAGGGACAAACTTTTAGGGCTTGCAAAACACAACAAAGCAAACAACTTTTGTTAATAAATGTGTGGTCAAAAGTGTTTCCTTTAGAAAATAGAGCCTCTTAAAGATTCTTTAAGAAGTACCTGAAAAGAGGCAACCCAAATTTCATTTTCAATTATTTTGCACAGGTCACACGGAATTTTGAAAAAAAAACGATCTAGACATACATGCATTTAATAAATTATAAATTAAATAACGTAAATTTTGACACAATTCGATATTTTTGTGATATTTTTTGACTTTTCGTTTCTTTCTGTGCCTTTTATAATTAGTTTTTTTTTCGTTCTGTGATTTTATTGATAATTATTTTCTTCGTTATTTTCGTTCTGTGTTTCGTATTTTTGTGTTATGGAGAATTATACTTTTGCCGAACAGCATGACATGTATGGAGCTGCTTGGGCTAACGCACGCGAACCTGCTCGCCTGTAACAGGAACATTTTCCGAATAGGAATCATCCATCGCACAAGGTCTTTAGTGTAGTTTCACGTCGGTTGCGGGAGGAAGGTACATTCGTTGTCAACAGACACAACTGTGGTTCAAAAAGGATACCAGCAAAGGTTTTCAGTGAACATTTGGGCCGGGATTGTTGGCGATAGACTCATTGGACCATATCTGCTACCCCAAAGGTTAACAGGAGCAATTTATTTAAATTTCTTGCGCCATGAGCTTCCTGAACTTTTGGAAGATGTTCCACCTCAAATGTGGCTGCAGCACGATGGTGCACCTGCTAATTTTTCAGCGGAAGTCGGGGAATTTTTAAATAACACTTTTCCCAACAGATGGATAGGTCAAGGAGGGCATGTGGGAAAGCGGGCTTTATTTATCCTGTATTAACTTCCGTCGTTATGGAAACAAATAGCAGGTAGTAAATTGAGTTGCCTACATTTAGGCGCTTCTTAAAGAATCTTTGAGACGCTCTATCCCTGAAAGGAAATACTTTTGACCACCCATTTATTAACAAAAGTTGTTTGCTTCGTTGTGTTTTCAAGCCCTAGAAGTTTGTCCCTACAATTCATTAACACCCTGTATATAAATCTACAAGATGTTCCTAACTATATAACAATCGTACTTATATAAACATTTATTTTCATAATGACTGTTTGTAACGGTATGGAAAAAGTTTCGATATAAATTTGTTTTTCATGGCTAACCCTTATCTAAAATTTTGTTGATCATAGTGTTTAGAACATAAACTAATAAAAAGCAGTGACGATTACATAGTTCATGACTTCATGAGAAAGGACATACTTGAATCTTGGTGAATCATAACAGTCATAAAACATAAGTAACTTCCTCTTTAGATTCAGTTCATGACTAATGTTGGTATTCGGATCTGTAGATTTTTTATTCTACCTGCTTGTACAATGTACAAGCTGACCCAAAACTCTTTCCTTGTTAGCGGCATATTTAAAAGCGATTAGAGTTCCACAGGAAACGATAATGTCTGTTCGTTTTATGTACTATACAACGATCAGGTATGGTAGCAACTGACCCACATTTAACTCTTGCAAGGTAAATGTTACTTCGACTGAAAGCTACAAGTTTTAGAATGTTAAGTCGCAACTAAGGAACTCTTTAAATTTAACAATTCGGACTAATCTTATTCGATTTGAAATAAAAAATGTCACGATATTTCTTACTAAAAAATTTCACTTGGAATGTTTTAGCTTAGAAACATTTAGCCTTGTACCGCTATTCGTAAAAACGTGCTGGTATGAACGTTCTATCGGTTACACTGTATAAATTTAAACTCTCTTTCAACGAACGAGTCCTCAAACAATGCATTAGTAATGTAACGTTTTACTGCTTGAGGAACAAAATAAAATTAGCACGCATTATTTAGACATTAAACATTATAAAATTGCGATACGCGCGTGAAAGTGTCAGAAATACAGTTTATGTTTTTCATCAGATCCCATTTAAAACTATGCATTTTGCAATTAAAAATGTTACATTTATTGGAACGTAAAAATTGAAATTTTTGCGAAAACTGCGACTTAATTATTTGCAATTTTTGCATTATTTCGTCAATGTTTTATTTTTGCACCCTACATTATTTATCGTGCAAAAAATTTCACAGATATTTGATGTATCGTTTGTTGATCCCTCAGGGAAAAACCTCCCGGATTGCGTAAAAGTTAAATCGAAGGAACTGTGGGTTTATGTTTAGATCGATCAAATAATTAACGGATTAAAGGGGAACTGTATTTACATAAAACTGTGCCTTATATAGACCCCTTTCAGTTATCCGTGGCATTCATAATATACGATTTTGAATACCTGAAATAAATAGATTTTACTACAAAGTAAAGTCTGCGTATCGCTATCTGGTTAAAATTTTTAAAATGTTAACTATTACAAGGCAGTTTACCGATAAGGGCCGGACTGAGTCAGCTTTGTTATAAATTGCCGTGAAGTGCTAATTTCAATTATTGTGTCCGATATGTCGGTATATAATACTTCTGTTTCTATGTTTTGAAAAAACAAAAATTACAATTAACAAATTTCTCTCCTGAAATAAAATCTTAAAAGGTTCTGTTATTTTACCTGCGTACACCCTTTTAACAAGTAATGGTAAATTTTGAGAGCCGGTGACTAAGCTGTTATCGAGTAGCAAAAGAAGTATTTCTAGTGCTGTTGGTCATTATGGTACCAAGCACAATTCCTCAGGCTGACCAGATTGAACAATAAAAATTTTTTTAAACACGTTGGAGGAAAATATTCCCACAAAAATTTAATAGGTATGCAACTCAATTGAATGGAAAAGGAAAATATAAATAGATTTCAGCAGTTCCAAACCTAATTTTTTTTTACCAATTTAATTTAAGTCACTTCTTTAGATAATATTCCGCAAAATCTGCTATAGCACATTTGATTATCCGGACTAGACTGTTTTTCAAAGGTTTTTAAAAACAGAAACATTTTGGAACTCGGATCATTCTATAAGTTTTTTGAATTAAATTTTTACGCGATTCGAATACTAGTAATTTTTATATTACTGCAAAATATTTATTTTGTAATTAAAAATTACGCTTTGGTATAATAACTCATTTTCTAAACAAAGTGAGCTCGCTACCCCTGTTTGGTATCAAAAACTAACTCGATCCTCAATCAGATAACAAACATCATCATAATATAATTATAATCAATTGAGCGACGCTAGTAGATTAATAGTGACATTTACCTACGTCCTATTGGCAGAAATTTCTGTTTTCACTGTTCATTGATGAACAATATAGCAAGTTTACAATTTAATGACCGTTGAAATACTACGATCTTGACATTAAAAAAAAGTACGTTCGTACAAAACTTACTTTGAACAATAACCAAGTTCGAAAAATAATTGTAATTGTAATTTAAATCCTCAGACACTCAAATCTCCGTTATTGCTAATTAGTACTAAATGCACACCTCATAAATTACTGAAATCATTCCACTAAAAAATTTAAGCAAATTCGAAACTTTAATTATCATCACACATATGCAATTTAAATTAAGATTGTTTTATTATAAATTAAAAGTTTAGTAAATTTCATGGTTGTTTGAGATTAACTAAAAACATCGTGCCAAGCCATTACACACAGATTAACTTCAGCTTGAGATTCCAATTATTATTTTATTTAATTAAATACGAGTATTAAAGCTGTGATACTGAAGAAGGCAACCTTTTTTTATTTTTTTTTGTAAGTTGGTTTTTAATTATTAAATGTTTTTAGAGTTGCAATACACACTTAGCAATTTCTTTTGCGAATTTTAAATCTTTGTAAACATTTATTTTAATTTTAAGATTTGGTTTTAAAGTTTTTATTGTGATGCCTTAAAATTGTAGTTGTCGATGGCAAATTTTTGGCCCTCTTGACTTGTACCGTTTAGGATCATAGATATTTTCTACGTCATGTTTTAACATGCCATTCTTTTAATTTACGTTTTTCTTTAAAGGGATTTTACCAAGGTCATACAGCTCCGAGCTTAAGCCCAAATAGAGTACATTTTGGTTCCTTTAATAATGTTGACTATGAGAACTGGTAGTCCTATTTTGTACTTCCACTTATGTTCACGATGAAAACGATTGACTTATTTATATTAAATTAAAAGTTCGTACGCACAAGTATCAACATTTCCAAAATGAATAGGTAGGTAGTAGGTATTAAATACTATTCGGTTATAACAGTAAATACGCGTAAATGGTGGAAGTACCGTTTCTTCGTGAGAAGATTCTTGTATGTAGTAATGGACTAGGTATTAGACGGGGTTGCAGAAGAAGAAACGTACCTGAGAAAAAACTTCCGGCCAAGGATTCATCCTGGCCCAACACCTCGACGAGCACAGTGCACAAGAACACAAGCAGCAAGAAACGACCGGGTCCGGGCATAATAAAAGTCAACAAGAGGAAGAAGCACGACACCGTCAGTACGAGCGCATCGCCGCCCAACTGGTTTAGTGGAAGCCGCTGGCACTGCACGCTGCTCCTCGTTCATTCATATATGCGCGAGGAACTGCCGTGCAATACGGAATTGCTTCCAGATACCTACCCGCTGAAATTTACCGTTGGTAGCTATAGTGGATCAAGGTTCGCGCTCGATTTTGACTCGGGTACCTGGTTATGGCCACGGCATTGTACAGTTATTCAGTACTCCGGTGTACAGTATTAGCCGCCGCGTCGAGGCCCTAGCCTTGACTAAGAGCGCATCTGGTCAACGACCTCTTGGTCTTCGTTAGGTACCTACATTGATCACGCATGTGCAACCATGATGAAGACTCTGCTTCATTCTTATTGTCTTGGAGGCGGTCGCAACCGAAGGTGTAGGAGTTACTCGTAGCCTCAACCTCGGCATTACTGACATGTTACGTGCATTTTCTTGTAAGGCCAAGGCGAACTTCTTCGTGCAAGAATATGTACTGCTGCGCTTATGGTGCTGTATGTGTTCTACCTCTCTTTACAGCAACAGTAGTTACACATTTTAAGACATTTGAATTTAAACGCTACGATTTTAGAATCACAACTGCTTCAACGGAAACTGTTCAAACATTTGCCATTGAGAGCTGTATCCGTTTCCATTTATCTTAAGAACAAACTTACCGCCGGTCGTACTTTTTAAGGTATCTAACATTTTTCTACGTTTCATCTGTGTCACGTGGCGGAGAGTTCCTTTTTGATACGTACTTATGTGGAAAAATGGTAGTAAAAGGTAACATTACAAAGGGATACGTAAGCTTTCATAATTGAAGGTACTAAGCAACATACAAGAACACCATTTTAAATAGATTATCACTTCTTGATTTTCTACACGTTTTGTTTCAACTTCTTTGTAACTGAACGTTATTTACGTGTGTAGGTTGAGAACTAAAAAGTGCTAAACAAGAAAGGATGTAATAAAAATGTGGCGTAATACCAAGTTCATTGCAAAGTTTTAAATTATAGCTATATACCTTCTAAACGTACCAAAGAGAAGTTGAAGGAGGACATTGGCTTAAAAAAATTTCTAAAAAAATACATACCTTCAGGATGAGCTCTTTGTATATTATATTTTTCTTTTATAGCGTTTTTGATTAACACATGATTTAGCACCAAGCATAAAATTATCAATAGCAGGAAAGTCTGGAAAGCTGGGAGGCCAATAGAGCATCACATTCTGAGTAATTTTGTTATTAAAGTTTTCTCTAATTTCTATACCAGTTTGTAAATGATTGAGGTTAATACAACTGATTGCTTGTTCTGCATATTCCTTTTTGAATTGCGATAGTCTCCCAAAGTGGTGAAGATAGAGTATTTCTTCAATGTACAATGGGAATGCGATGTATGAAAAATATAGCAGGAAAAATGTTTCTCTGAATACATATTTTTTATAATTCACCCCACTTAGTTTGCGCATAATGGCTGACTTTTTCAATGACAGAATAGATAGTACCATAGATTTATTTGATTATCTTATTTTTCAGCAAATGGTAATAATTAGGTGTGAGAATTTTTATTAGCAATAGTAGACTCTTCACGCACACTGTAAATTAAGCTATAGAAACGCTCTGAAACGGAGGAACTAGGATACTGCTTGAAAAGCGGTTTCCGAAGTAAGTGTTACAGGTTTAAGAGCGTGTTTAGGTATTTGCAATAAAGTTTGTATGATCATGGATTAGGGAACGCGTCCTTATGGAGATTGGTGGTAATGTCTATACTTGGAGCGAAATACTGAGTTTCTATCAACAATTAAAATAATCAAGCTATCTATGATAATTTGTTTACAACATTGATTTTTATCGTTAGAAGGTCTTACTATGCCAAATATGTGTCAGTAAATATTTAGTTTTGAAATTACATTTTGCTTGAGTTTCAAAAGCTTCTTGCTTATTTCTACAGAAACTTTAACTCTATATCTTAGTATTAACGCAAGAAGGTCATGTCAAATAATAAATAAGCAATGTCTCTATTTAGATAAGTATAACACGTGTACGGATGAGGTTCTAGCAAAATTTTAAATTTTTTAAAACGGTTTTGCTGATACATAATAAAATGAAAATAAGAATTTTAATACGTAATTTCGGTTCTCATTTCCGTTCTTTCTGATTTCGGTGGAGATTACTGCTTGGAAGTTTGATTTTTTACTTTATTCATAGCTTTGATGTTGAATTCTCATCAGTTTATAAAATATACATTGTGTCTGTCGAGTAAATAGGCAAGCCTACAATTTCATAAGTAATGAAAATATAGAAAAGCGTTTTTAATGAAATCATATAATTTCTTTCATCCTAATGGCTAGAAATGTTTTTCCTGATTTGAACTATACCAAATAACCTATATCATATTATCTATAATAATAAAACTACTGGTAAAATATTAGAAATACGATAGACTGATTTGCAGGATTACAAAATTTAAAATTAAAGAATCGTTGACGTTAGTAGTAACAAATGCCAGTTCAAAGAAATCGAAGCAATGTTGATCACTTTTCGTTAATTAAATTGATTAAATTTATTTTTGGCTTACAGCGGTTAAACGATCTTTGCAATTACAAAATATCAGATAATGTAAAACCAAAAGAACTATTGAGGGGAGGTTCTACATCCAAAATCTACGAATTTCGGTTTGAAAATCGGTATAAACATATTCATTGACAATAGGAACAACTTTCCATCTGGAAGGTTTCCTTTTGCTGGCTTTACCTAAACAGGTTAATTGGATAATTTTTTTCAAATAATTTTAAAGTTAAGTTTTGAATAGTTTCAAACATATCGATAATTTTAAAAATGTTCGTTAATTCCAAAACATTTCAATACTTTCCAAATTTCCCAAAATTTTCAAAAATTTTTAAATTTTCTATAATTTTCCAATAGAAAAATTTCAAAAAATTTTAAAATTCACAATTTTGACAAAATTATTTTTTCGGATTTCAGAAATTAAAAATGTTGGCTAAGTAGCTAATCGATGATGGTAAAATAAGATTCTAAATTTCAGTTTTAGGCGCAGTAATATTTAAGGAAGCTAATCTTCCACCGCCTCTCAATTTTTTGGCCGACAAACCTTATTTTCTAGTTTCTGGTGTTTTTATTCCTAAACAATCTTTTCAACAAAAATTAAAATCAATTTTTTCGGTCGTCACTGCTAAACGAAGTTGTGGCGAGTAAGTAAACGCAGCCAACCATATCAGAAGTAATATTTTGATCTTATATTAGGACTAGAATTTATTATCAACTGTTTTTGAAAGTACAAAAGTTATATATTTTTGAAGTACAAGAATTTATTCGATAATTTTTTTGAATATTTTTTAACGCCGTTATGATACATTTAATGCTTATGGTGAGTGAAACTGTATACAGTAACATTTGTGCCATGCAACTTTTAAATATTCTTATGATTTATGAAGAAAATTAAGTTTTATTATACTTTTTCTTATAATAATAATAATAATAATAATAATAATAACGTGCAACGACTGTTAAAAAGGTAATAAAAACTTACCGATGTAGAAATGATGTTCCGCTGAAAATGAAGACACGAGAGGGTTGTTAAAAATAAATCTTCGTACCAAATATCCATTGCTTAGTACAACTAAGCTGCGTCCAGGGTCTCCTAAATTAAACATTCCAGTTTTGACACGTAGGGTACTGTTCCTAACAGATATTACTCGCTAAAGTAGGAAGGAGTGCTTACCGTAGTCGCTTATCGAAAGCAATAAATATTGAGCTTCGGGGATTTACTTTGCAATATCCACTTGGTAGTAGATATAAGACCATTTATTTTCGATTGTGAAGGGCGTATGCTGAATCCTTTTCATTGTTCAATAGCGGGTGAGGATTCGCGAGCACAACACTCATTACCGAATCTGAAATAACGTAGACGCTTTTATGAAATACGTTTTAGGGAATATTTATTTGCAAATGTCATTTTAATCCAAACATTTTCATTTCCGGTTAAACAGTGGAAGGAACCACCAAATTAAATACTTAAATAAATTAAGTTTTAAACCGAAAATCTTTTTCCACTGGCGATATATCTTTTTATTGAACAAATAAAACATAATTTAAGTAAGTACTTATTTATTAACAAACTGTATTATAATATAAATTACAGGCAACACAGTTGCTTGGAAATAATGACACGAATATTTCTAATAAATTAATGCCCTTTGTTGTGGAAGTAATTGCTCGAATTACAGATTTGTTCCACAAAACTCGTACGCTTTAGGTACTGATTACTAGGGCATTAATTCTGACATAGTTTGTAGATTTACAGATAGTACATTTATTTTATAATCAAACGTGGAGGGTTAGGTTACTCTCGGTGGGTGATTGGAAATTGTCGGTAAGAATACAACGTGTACTGTCCGTTATATCTATACAACAACGGCTCATTTTCCACACAGTTTACGGATTTAAAATAATATTACAAACCACCAATATGTTATGTAGGAATATGTTGTTCAAAAAAATTCAAAATTGTTGAATCGGTATGTTTGTAATAGGAAGCTTAATAATTATAAAATTCTAAAAAAGGATAAAAAAAATGTTACCTTTTAAATAATTTTAATCCCCACTAACTTTCGTTTGCAAGCTGTGCATATCTTCTCACATATTCAGATTTTCATAACGTAGCATGTAATAAAATAATTATACAGGGTGTTTAGCGAGGAATGTTTTGTGTATATACCCAGAGTTTTTGTTAACGTATTAAAATATCACAAAAACTGAAACTTACTCTGTAATGGAAACGTTTTTATATTCTTTTTTCGTTACAACGGCAACACAGTTATTTTATTAACGGTGGTTAAGGAGCCACGTAATTGTTTTAATTATAAAATTATAGCACTTTGAATTAATTGTACGAAGCTTTGTTTTGCTTCTTTCTATGTAGGTACAATGTACATCCATTTATTTTATTGTATTAAAAAAATTATCTATTTCTTTTATACAATAAACGTTATTCTTCCGTACACATAACACAACAAAATAAACAAAGCAAAAGCAAATTATACCGATTAATCCACTGCCTTATAATTTTGCAAGTATAACATAACTGCATAATTCAAATTAAAGTCACCGTTATAAAAAGAGTAATAAGCGCTTTCTATATAAGTCTTACATACAGGGTGTTCAAATTTAAAAATGTTTTCATTCTCGTCCTAAATATGGAATGAGTTGCAATATTGATTTTTCTTCGTTAATACGAATAAATGTGCCGCTTTCACAACCTCTCAATTCAAAATATATGTTCCTCGCTGAACACCCTGTACACCGCCAAGTTTATTTTTATAGTTAGAAACCAAATGAAATTGGTTTTTATATTATAAGGAAATGCTTATGTTGTAATTAGTATTGGTTTTGTCTGGTGTACTCGAAATTTGAGATAAAACGGAATGTTTTACTTCAAGACTTGGCAATATAAACACTTGATAGTTTTATAATAACTACAATCATAAGCACCTTTTGCTTCTCAATCCATTTGGGATATTTTGTAATAAATATAAATATTTAAAAATATTATAAAATAAATGAAGCTTATGATAAGTAATTGAAAGGACTATTAGTGAAAAAGCAGATTCATAGAAAACAACATGTCGGATACATTTTTGAAATAGGGGCAGTGGCGGCTCGCAAGGGATGCAACGTGAACGATTCCCTCCTTAGCAGATAAATTACGTATAACATACTCCACTTTTCTGAAACGTACAATACCGATTAAGCTGTACTATAGGAGAGCAATCCTTTTATAAAACATTGCAAGGTGGCAAAACTTCAGATATGCACGACCGAGGTGAACACCATTGTTTTTAAAACGAAGCCGCGGCTATGTAAACAAACAACATAACATATACAAAAACCCTCAGCAGGGATTTGTGCCATATTAGTGTAAGTCAGAAACAATAGATATTGCGCTTTGGGCTGTGTTATCGTATAAACAAACCTTCCCGCGAGATAGCAACTTTAAATTCGAACTTTAATAAACAGTACCTTTTGCGTTTATACTTATATGAAGTTTTAAATAAAAAAATATGGACCTGCAATAGAAAAAAAAAATTGTGCGAAAATTTAACACAACTTATGTATAATTGCGAATCAGAAACAAAGGTATGTGGATTTAATTTATAGAACTGTTAATTATAAAGCAGGATTTTTCTGTTTCAAAATTCGTGTCACCCTTTTGCAGCAAAGGTTCACGAGCCACCAGTGAGTAGGGGTATATTATACGGTGATGAGAGAAAACTGAAAAGACAAGACGAGGGTAGATCTTATTAAATCGCGGCCTTCCTAAGATATTATCTAGAAACCATGGACACAGGCCAACACTAAGCTGGTGTATAATAAAATAAAGTATGCAAATATTTCAACAGCTCGTAAAATCGCAATAACGACATTTTATATTCTATTCTTTGCTTGGTTTTTGTCGATGTGGATGACACAGGGATGACTATTGAAAAATTGCGTAAGTGCAAACAATTTCAAATAATTTTCATTACAATATTTTACTGATATTATTTGAGTTCATCTCAAATACATGGCTGAGGAATTTGCGGAGTTTAGAGTACCACCCAGCAGCTAAGCGATCTAAGGGTTCTCCTTCAAAAAGCGCCAAACATTTTTAAAGTTTGTATTATATATGTAGTCATATAGATTTGCTTGCGAAGTAAAACGGTATTTAAAAAGCTTTCCAATGCTGAATCATGTTTAGGCCGCACATCAATCAATTTTGGCGATTTCCAATTTAAAACACTGTCCTATTCAGCCAAGTCAGAAAATGAAAATTAACAATCACGAAATTTACAAACTGGATAAAATTTTTGCTTTGAGAACTACGTATATATTACATATAAATACATGCACACATATTGACGGTTTTCAAAGTTAACAAATTAGAAGATAACAACATTGATTTTGGTATTGTGGTATTGTTCTACATTGAAGGGTTGATAAGCTAAATATATTTTCGTGAAGAAAATCTGCAAACATAACGCTGCAATTCTCAGTTCCATTGACTTGTTCAGTTTCACTCTGTCGACATTTCCTCAAGTAGGGATTAAGTTGTTGAGTTATTGCTACTTGGCATGTCAAAGGACAATGTATCCTAAATTAATCTATCCACTCGGAAATTGCTATTGATTTGTTTAAATAAAGTTGCACGAATGACAGGTTTGTGTTTCATAACGATTTTACAGATAACATTTACTTACTTCTAAAAATTAAAACAATTTAAATTGCATTACTTCCTAATTTCTCTTTTCAGTTGTAATATGTACACTAACTCTTCTTATTACAACAACATTTTGAGTGTTGTAGGTGTTTCAGTCAATTATATTAAGGAAACTAAGTTTAACTTATTTCTCTAGATTTAAAAAATATGGTGACGTTACATAACTTATTACCGAACAGGGTTATTAGTCATACTCGTGTAGATATTAATAAACTTTATACAAATCTATACATTAACAAGACTTATACTATGTTAGATTTAAATCTATCTATGCATTTTATCCAATATTTTATTTGTTTCCACTTTCAAAATTAAAGCAGTGTATTGGGCGATTAAAAAAATATTCCGAGAAAAACTGTATCTCTGACTATAAAAAAAATACTTAGAATTTCAGTTTTAAAAGTATAAACAGATTGCCTCTGGTTTCAAATATCAATCAATCATCTTACTCTTTACAAATTTAAGAATAAAAATGTACGCCGGTTTGGAAACTCATTTTCTCGTCGCTTTCTCGTTTACGGAATGTAACTGTATCGTCCTCTTGCGCATATATTTCGTTAGCATATCTAATAATTCTGTTCAAGTAAATGCCGAATTTAAAATTAATTTATGCGTACAACACTAAATGTTACTGATGTTAGTTAGCAATCCGATTGTTTTTATTTTAGCATTGTTAGCTAATTTTTTGCATTCACTGTTCTAGAATTTAATCATAAAATCTTACCGTGTACCGTGTAGATTATAAATTTAATTAAAAAGATCAATGAAGCTATTGTTTGACCTCTTCTTTGTACGCGTTTTTATTCTAGAATAGTTGCATTGCATTGAATAGTGCATTTATTTCTTAAGAAAACAAAACAGTAAGGTATAAAAAAATATTACTTATTATCTACCAAGAATTGTTCTGCAAATGGTCATAGTATTTTTTTACTGCAAATTACCTTCGACCTTATATATATTTGCTTATTATAAAATAACACCTTAACAGTTAGTTATAGTAAATCCTTACTTCTACAAAGTAAGCCCAATATGTTGCGTACGCGAACAATAAATAAACAGTTACTTTTGATTACCTACGCGCACAGCTGCAGAAAATGGTTTTGTACAGCAGTTAATGGCAAATAACACACTTCTTAATTTTTCCCCCAAATTAAAATGAATATTGTTCGAAAAATGTAAATCTTTAGCTGGCTGTGTATATTAATCTTGCTAAGTAACTGACAGTAATAAAATTAGACTAGCTCGTCTAATTAGTTCTTTTTTTCTTTTACAAATTGGATCGTTGACATTTCCTGTTTACATGAAACAATTACAATAATTTAAGGAAGTGAATGGTCTCTATTACACTATGATACTACTAGAGAAACATATACAGCGTGAATGTAGATTTTCAGAATAACCTACGTTATTTCATTTGAAGGGAGAGTTTATTCGTCGTGGAAATTATGCGTCGAGAGGACTAAGGAACATCAACAGGTATGTTTTGATTCATGAAAATGATTAATGCAAAGTTTGTTGGGTGGGTAGCTATGAATTTCCTTAGTATATATGGATAAGAAAGTAACACAAATAACATTAATTTTTTTTGTTTATTTTTCTGTCGACGGATTAAGTAATACAATATGTTATGGCCTGTAACGTGTTCTGATACTAGACAACTACATTAAAAAACATCTATTTTTTTGTTTTTATTGTTTTGCTGTTGGTCTGTGGGGAATTTTTGTAATGTTACATATGATTATAAAGCGTGGTAATTTTACTATAAATGGGTGATAAAATGTGAAAAATGTGGTATACAACTATATCGATACTAAAAGAAACCAAATTTTGCATTTTCAGGTAAGTAAAATGTATACATGGAGTTTCGAAACTTATGCGATTTAGACGATACCTTTGATTTAATTTTAAATGCGATTCTTTGTGCATACAAAAAGCATTGACTAATACACCCTGTATAATTATGCTATTTACAACTTTCATGTACATTTAGATTAAATTACTTAAATCGTCGAATTATTTAGCCATTGAGTTTTATGCTATTTACATTTAATGTCGAGTCAAACCTGATGGCTACCTTTGAGCAAATGCCTTTTCTGACGAATCCAGTTGCAAGTTGTTGTAGATAGTAGAGTAGATATAACATATGATCATAAGTATTACCATGTTTACAGAACTATTAGACAATCCTGCCGAGCCAGTTTGCATAGCTGCTGGTCGCTCCCCTACGAAAACATACAGGAATTAGTTTGTTGAACAGCACATTCTTATTGGTTTTCTGACTGAGAAGAAAGAAGAGCAAAGCAAGCAACACGAGGAAAATTAAGCAACATTTAAATTTTAGTTGTATACATAAAAAGTGCAAAATATAAATTCTGAACGCATGTGTAAAATATTTTCTATTCTATTTTTTTTAAAGTGTGTTGTTTCAAAGAATACCGGTATGGAGCATTTTTATACGGCTGTAAACGAAACAAGACTCACGTTTTTTTCTTCCCTTATTTATAAGTTTAAATAAATAAAATTTGGAGTGATTAATATTCACACACACATTTTTGCACTATCTGTACCACCGGAAATGATTCCAGATTTGTTATTTTAAGTGAACATCCTGTATATTTTGATGTTTGGGATCGAAATAAAATTCTACCTAGAGTAGTATTCGTTAAATAACAGTTTAAGAATAAAATGTTTTTTGGGCTAAAATTTTGTTTTACTTCGACGGTGCCATGACTCGTATGACATGGTTGCAATAAAATAAAATATTAGTTTGAAAATAAAAATTTTTTTTTAAAGTTTTGTGCCTTACGTGGGAGAGGTTGAAGTTACTGAAAACGGTATTTTTGAAGAATAAGTCGATTTTTTTCAATAGGAACGCTATCGGCTATATATAGATATTTTCGCTTATTAAAAAATATTTCTGATTGTTTTAATTATCTATTTAGAAACATTCTATAAATATTTTCAAATGTTTAAACACAGTTTGAATTTAAAATATCCGAGATATTTTTAATTATATGTTATTTTCCCAATATATTAGATATTTAAGAATAATTTTATTTCAGAATATTTTTGATATAAATTTAAATTCTACAATAAATTTAAATTAAAATATCTATGATATTTGGAAATTACCGCCATCTATAAGGTTTGTATTACCACTACGTCCAACTAGGTCTAGCAACGTTGCGATTTCCATTGTTACATAATAACCTTATTTAGTAATGCATTTATTTATGTGCTACCCCGCGCAAACTAGGTTGCTAAGTAATAGAGGATAGACTAATGGTATATGTTTTGTGACTGCAACAACAATTTACAACGATCTTGTTTTACAGATAATGTGCATTAGCCATGTGTAAACTTAAATAAAAATTCTAGTTTCATCAGAGCGCTGCGTCCGCGTTTAAGCCTGCAGCTGTTCAATGCTGCCAGATTTAAGATTGAAACTTAGCGGACGTACGAACTTATAGATCGCTGAAATTTCCAAACACTTTAGTTATACAAATATCTTTTCCTTATGTTTTAAAATGTCTAAGACATTTTAAAGAGACTAATATTCAAATATCTAAGATATTTAAAATACGCCAATATTCAAATATCTAAGATATATTGAATTAAAATCGTTTTAAAATACCTACAATATATTTAAGTATAAAACTTTTCAAAATATTTATAAAATAAATAAGATTGTTTAAAAGTATCTTTGAATAGTTCTAAATATCTAAATAGTTAAATTCGATATATCCTAAACAGATTTTTAATTCTTAGTAATATCCTGTATATATTTTTAAAACATTAAAAGTTCGCAGAAACCATTTTTAAGTAAAATATTAATATCTAAGATATTTGTAATTTAATTGACAGAAACAAATTAGTTGTAAGCGTTTAAGACATTTTTAACGAAGTGGCTAATTTTATTAACAACGAAAACATTTCAAGAATATTTTTAATTAATTAGTTTTAAATATCTTATAGATATTGGGTTTTTTTGGTAAAAATAACCAAACTATTGTTATGATAAAAAATATATAAGGTATTGCATATATATACTTTTTTTTATAATTCCGATTGAAAACTTTAAACAAAAAATATCTTAAAAACATCTTAGAGATATATATTTTTTTATAATTCCGAATGAAAGCTTTAAACAAAAAATTTCTATTATATTTATATTAAATTAAGTATTAAATTTAAGTATTTATAATAAACACACGTCCGTCGGCTATTAATTCATGACACGAGGGTGTTTAAAAATAATTTTCAATTTTCTCTAAGATATTTTCAAATATATTTATCAATATCGACAATAGTTTGGAATAATTACAAACATCTAAGATATTTTTAATTAAATATAAATATCCTTCAAATATTATTTAATTACATAATTTTTTACTTTTAATTTTGCAAAAATAACTGCCAATAAAAAGTAAAACCGAGTTCCACGGAGTTGTGTTGACACTACATAAATATACAAATGTATTGGTCATGTTTAATTAATATCTTGAATTTTTAAATGAAATTTGGTTTACAAGGAAACCAGTTACGTACCCTTGATACAAGGAAAATATCGAGGTGTAGAATTTAGCTTTCACAATAATCGTAAAAAAGCTCTGTTTAAAGGACATAATGAGACGATATTGCTCCATGGGCAAAATCGACGTTTTCACAGTGAAGCGCATAACGCTTAACCTACGAATTCTATTTTTAAAATAATATTTTATTTCATAGGAGTTAGGAACCGATTTCGCCCAGTCATGGCACTTTTGACGTGAGACATAATTTTGGCCAAAAAAATGTTGGGTTTTAAAAAATACTACCATGGGTGCGGAGGAACTTACACAGCATGGGGATCTCAGCAACTATAAGAGATACAAAGACGGTTAAATCAGATGAGTGTTGTCTAATTACGGTAGCAATGTAATGGTGATTTTGTTTTTCCCAAAGTGTCCATGGCTTACTAGATACGAGTGAAAAACGGAAAAAGCGGAATTTCTTTAATATAAAATATCTTTGTTTATAGTGAAAAGAGAAAAAAATAATAAATAAAGATTTGTAGATTTATTGAAACTGTAATAAGAGGAGGAATATTTTCAGGATTGTGTTTTGTTTCGTTTTCGAGATATAACACAACCATACTATTTTTTGAATAAAAACCACATTTTATTTTAGCAAAAACGTTATTTTTTTCTCTTTTGAACGATATCTAATTTGATATACTTAATTTTAGATTGCTTATAGATTGTTTTTGCCATTTCATTAATTGCCCAAATGTAAACACAATAGAAGCAAAGTTAAACAATCGTCTCTATAATCTTGAAATTAAAAAATTGTTTCTATTATAACTGCTTAAAAATGTTTTCCTAAATAAATATTTTTTTAAATTATTAAACAACTAAATTAATAGTTCTTATGTTAAGAGCCCGTTTTTTTCTTTTCGTTTTATAGCACTGCCATACTAGAAGTGAAATAAGTTTTTTATCAATACCTTTATGAATTTAAAATTAAGTATATCAAGCCGTATATAGTTATAGATAAGAGAAAAAAATAAGCTTGTTAGTTTCATCAAAGTAAAATATAGTTTCTATTTAAAAAATGCATGTTTATGTTTAATCTCAAAAACAAAACAAACTACAATTACAAAATTTTTTTTGTAATACAGCTTCATTAAATCTACAACTTCTTCCTTTATGATTTTTTTCTATTTTCAGTATAAACAGAGATATTTTACTTAAGAGCAATTCCGCTTTTAGTTTTTTGCTTGTATCTAGTAGGCTATGGGTATTTTGGGAAAAACAAAATCAGCATTATATTGCTCTCCTAATTAGGCAACCTTCATATAATTTAACCGTCTTCGTATCTCGTACAATAATTGCTAAGATCGTCATGCTGTGTAAGTTATGCTAAACAGCCTGTATACAGGGTGATTTTGGGAACCGGGCCACTATTGCCAACTTTTTTATTTTTTAAGATGAAAAGTTGTTTAAATTAAGAAAAAAGTGTAACTTTTCCTTCTGGTTATGATGGTAAAAACGATAAAACAATTGCGCATCGCCTTTTCAAGTTATTTGTTAAAATAACTTTTTTTTAAACGGAATTTTTTTATATTTTTAAATTGAAAATTTTTATTGTCTTTAAAAAAGTATAAGCTCAAACTATAATGAAAATAAGAAATAAACCTATATTTTAACTTTTAATTGTTTAATAACATAATCGTAACAGCCGTGAAACAAAAGCTACTTGTTTTATCGTATAAGGTCAAAATATCATTAAATTAATATGTATAAGAGTAATTATTATAACAACTGTTCAAATTGGGCACTATCATTATCTAGACAGCCATATTTTAACTTTTAATACTCTAATAACATCATCGCATTGTTTTATTGTTTCTATTTAGACATTTAGCAGTCGTGCTAATTTTATTTAACATTTAAGATAAATAATTTTACTCAAAACACAATGCCGTTGTAGATCCTAATTTTTCCTTCGTTGTAATTCTACCATCAGGATGGTGCACCCCACCACGCTGGTGTAGTAGGTACCTACTTAAATAATCAGTTTGGAACCCAATGGTTGGAACATATGCGCATGTACGTTGGCCCCCACGGGCACCTGACACGAATCGCTAGATTTTATACTTTGGGAATATCTACAGGATAATATTTAATGAGATCGATACAACAGTGTAAAAATTTAGTCGAAACCATTACAAATGCATTGTAAACATTGACCACGGAATGCTACGTCGAGCTTCGAATAATGCACTTCAAGAATTTACTGCTGTCTAGATAATGATAGTGTCCAATTTAAACAGTTATTATAATAATTACTCTTATACATATTAATTTAATGATATGTTGACCTATACCATAAAACAAGTAGCTTTTGTTTCACGGCTGTTACGATTATGTTATTAAACCGTTAAAAGTTAAAATATGGCTTTATTTGTTAATTTAATCATAGTTATACTTTTTTAAAGAGAATAAAATGTGCAATTCAAAAATCTAAAAAAATACAGGGTGTTCCGTTTTAAAAAAAGTCATTTTAACAAATAACTTGAAAACGCGATGCGTAACGTTTTCACCATCGTAACCAGAAGAAAAAGTTACACTTTTTTCTTAATTTAACTAACTTTCTATCTTTAAAAATACAGAAGTTGGCAATAGTGGCCCGGTGCCCAAAATCACCCTGTATACAGAATTGTATTCTAATGCCAAAATTTGTCAAAATATACAAGCTGTTCCATTTAAAATAAGAAAGCTAAGATCATTTTTGGTGAAACCGGAAGGGCAACAAAATTGAAATTCCTATGATAAATGAGCAATGTTGCTAATACACCAGTTAAATTTAAAATATTTTTATTATTTCGCTTACAGTTGGTTGCACAAACATCTAGGTGTTGAGTTTGGCGAGTAATTTTTTATTATGTCTAAAGTTTAAAAGCGTGACATCAATGTATTGGAACTACTGGGATCATAATAATCACAGATGCAGAAATTTTATGCTAAATTAATTTTTTACACCTGAGGGTTTTTTAATATGGTTCGTTAAAGCTAACTTTTCGTCAGGTTTTTCAAGCGTAATAAAGCCGGCCGCAATTAAATAGTTGGCGTTTGTAATATTACAGTTTGTTTATTTTGTTATTTGTAGGTACCATAAAAATGACCTAAGAAAAAAAATCATCAATTAATTATTAATCTCCGACTTCACAAAAGGCAAAGTATGATAACTGAAAAGAACTCCTTTGGAAAATATTCCATGGTTTTCCGTTATGTAATTTTGCAGGCATGATGAAACAGTATGGAGATAGCTCTAACTGCTTTTTGCCCTTTTGTATTGTATATTTTCTATATTTTGTTAATTTTTTGTTTTAGATAAGAATACATTATGCTGATGCGAAGTTGTAGCTGAATTCTTTGGCATATTAACGCCATCGTTTTATCGTTATATATTTGTAATATTATTAGCGGAATCCGTGGGCTATGCCCCACCCTTTTTCAGCTGCTTGACTTGGTAGTGTAGCGGACCGTAGATCGTAGTCCTAGTTTTATAAATTTTGAATAGAGATTGCTGTAATTCCATATAAATCGATTTAGGCAAATGTTTTCGCCAAAAGTAGGGAAGGAGGGGGAATTTTAATTTTAGTGTTATAAGACCGACTTGTTTATTGCAAACGTAAAATAATTGATTTCAGCTGTAATTAAACCGGAAGTTCACAAAAGTAACACAAAAATCATCGTTATGACGTCTGAAAGCGTTTCGGGGATATATTATCTAAGATTTTCAATTTTTTCAATTTTCCCATGTTATGTGCCTACGTTCGGCTTGTCTTGGGACACATTGTATAATTAAGTATTGTTTCTGAGGGATTATAACCCCCAAAACCCCCTTAGCTACGGCCTTGAAGGGACCTGAATCATAAATCGATATTTATAATTAACAGAGTGGTACCTAAATAATTACATTCTCTCTATCAGGGACAGGGATTAGCAAATGCTCGGATAGCATACAGATGTAAGTAAATAATAAACCGACAAACAGCTAAAAAATGTGTAAGCATTGAGAAGCGGAATGAGGTGGGCCACATTTATTGACAGCATCGAAAAATGCTGTATTACTGTGTGACAAACGACTGCCACATCAAGATCGACAACTGTTATTTATTTACACCTATAGGGGCGAATAACACCTTTTTCCTTGTCCCGAAAAACATATTTTTCTCTATAACAAGAATTCTGTATGTATATATGTAGTATACATGTGCTTTCTTCATTAAATTTGTAGATTCGTAAAATCCCGAGAGTAATTCCAAACAGTGCGGTAGACAAAACAAATAAACAAATTTAAGAATGAGAAACAGTCGACGAACGAGGGAAACCTGGTTAAACTCGGGCAGTCACAGACATCCTAAATTGTTTCGTTAAGACAAGTTGAGACATAAACACAGAAAATGCAGAAGTGCCTACGGCTGTTACAGACCTTCCTATTTTGTTTATCGTTGAAAGTAAATACGATTGGTGTAAATTGTAACGACGCATTGTAGTAGAAAAAGTTATAGAATTTTGGCAAATCAATTTATAATTCGTTTGTAAGAATGTTGACAAAAAATGTTTACTTTTGAGTGTATAAAAAGTTGGCTGTAAAATCTTAACTGGCCCAAATCAGTTGATTCTGGGCTCGTATAATATTGCTTGACATAACTCATAGTTAAAAAAAATATATATTGATTGGTGATTGTCTACATTTTACAGAAATAAGCTTTTACTGTTATTAACTCTAGTTCGGCTTGAGTTAAATTGTGGCTCTAAGCGGACTGTGACCAAGTTTGCTGGATATAGTTCGCACCTTATGAGATTTCTGGAAAACTGCATGGATATAAACTGTTAGACATTAATTTAGTAATTTTAGAAGAATTTTTGACGAAAAATACCGAAATACTTCGGTATATCAAACTACTGATTTTATAAAAAAAATTTCAATCTTAATATTTTATCGGAAAATAGGTTTTGGATTCAAAGAAATTAAAAAAAATTGGATAATAGCTACATACGATTTTACTGAAATTTTAAAAGTGGAGTATTCAGAAATGTTTTATTGCTATAATTTATCTTTTAAAGCAAATTATGATAGAGGATATCACACCACAGTTTGTACTTTTTCGAAATTTCTGGTTGTAAATGGCGACCGCTGCAACTTTGTGAAAAATTAAATTTTATTTAAAAATGAGCGAAACACTTCGCCTGGACTTTCCTATACATTTAAATACATTGTTTTATATTTTCCAACACTTTCGATATACACCTGTCTAGACACGACTAGTTAAAGTAAATAGTTCTTATAAGTTGTAACATCTTGAAGCGGTTGAAGAAAGACCGACCGCTGCGTTGCAAGCATAAGGTTGGGTAAAATATTCGGACTGAATCAACGGAAGGGCGGAAATTGACATTTGAAAATATATTAATAACTCGAGAAGTATTATTTTTAGCAAGAAATTACTCTTATTAATTTGTATTTAGAATTTCAAAACCTTTCTGATTTTAAAGCCAAAATGCCACGTTTCCATTTAAAAAAAGTTATTTTTTACCGTGGCCGCCGTATTAAAATTGGAAACTCAAGTTTTTTTCTTAAATACAATCGAGAAGAATTTGCCCTACAACTTTGCTCTTGGGTTTGCGAGTCTATCTATTAAAATAAAAAAGTTAACCTACACTGAACATTAAACGACTAGTACAAGAATACAACTGTTGTAGAAAGTATTCTTCAAAGGACAAAAAGATTATTAAGGGGCAAAAAATTCGATTTTTTGATTTTTTGTAAAAAGATTCTCCTAGAGCAAACAAAAGAAGAAATCAATTTTTAAATTTTGTAGCGAATATTTTGGGGGGAGGGGGAAAACAGTAGCACCCCTAAATATTAAAGTATCAAAAAAATATTATTATATTCGGATTTTGCTATCAATGATGAGCTATATTGCTTTAACAGAAATATTTTATTGCCCCCCGTTAAATAAATAAAAGGGTACCAATTTTCAATTTTCAAAAATTCATAGAGGGCGTCACAGTGAAATAATAGCAATGCGCAAAAAAACAAATTGTAGAAGATTCCCAGCTCTATCAGCTTAAAAAGTTTAAACAAAAACGTGTGGGCAGTTTTTGAGAAATGTTTTTTTGAAAAATTCCAAAATTTTGGAGTGATGTCATTGCGATCGTTTTTATATTTTCAAAATTAATTATATTTTATGGTATAGTACCCTTAAAGGGCTACCAAACAAAACGTAGTTGATTCCAATCAGATAACTGGTGTTTGAGTAAATGGGCGTTAAAGTCGAAATGTTCAAAAATTCGTGGCGGCCGCCATTTTAAAGCTAGAGGGTTCGGTAAAAAATCGTTTGATTTGTCCTAAGGCCTTCTTTAATCTCCACTATTAAAATTTCCAAAATTCAGTTTCTGAAAAAAATGCTACCAAAAAAACATGTCTAACTTCCGCTTCCGGTTTCGGGTTTTTTTAAAAGCTTATTTTGTCCTTGAATTTTTGATATACCCCCTCATTCCAAAGCACATCAAAATCGGTCCAGCCGTTCCGGAGATATGGAGCGTAACACACCCACCCACAGACAGACATTTTTTAAAAATTACTTTTTTGGGGTCCATGGACCCCCCCCCCCGACTATATCCGTTAAAATCTCAACTTTGAAATTTTGCATGAAATCAATACTTCCCTATACTGAAAGGATAGGAAGGTAAAAATGAGTGGCCAGATCTGCGTAAAATTTGTTGTACTTTTAGAGAGATTCGGAGTTATTATGTGAAATCATAAAAACTGTCAAAACTGAAAATTTTCGAGGGTAATACCACGAGATGTGAACATTTTTTGTGTATACGCAAATTATTGCGCCAAAATTTTGCGAGACACAAACACGTTAGAAAAGCCACGAAACCGAAGGTTGAGTGGCATTTGAGTGTTTTTGGTAAGCGAAATTTGCAGGTAAACACAAAACATTCTCTTAAAAGATTTAGATTGCGAGTGAAATTTGAAAGGATCATTCAACAATATATAGTAACACAACATACTTTACCTTATTTTTAAAATACTTTCATTTATTGTTTCGATAAAAAACCTCCCACCAATTTTACTATATGAAACTAAAAACTTCACGTTTACGTCAGAACAAAACAATTATCAATCAAGACATCTTGCTATTTGAAAACACGATGACATTTTACTGTTCCCTATAATTCCAGTTTTGATTGCCGCGTTTTTAAAAATAAAGCCATCGCATTGGCTCATTTACTGTTGCTAAGAAAAGACGATAATTTTTGTTTTTTTTACTACAATTCAGTTTTGATTGGTGTGATTTAAAAAATAAAACCATCTTATTGGCTCGTTTAATATATTGTTGAATAATTAATAAAATATTTCCCAAAAACTGTCCACGCGGGTTTAGCTTTCTGTACAAGAACATAAATTTTATACATTGCGTAACAAAAATATGTAAACAATTTGCTAGTGTCGTTAATTAAGTTTACCCCAAAAATCTCGAATGCGAACGACAATTTAAATCAAAAGGCGCATTCTCATGGTTTTCAGAATTTTTTAATTAATATTTTTCCGTAATAATAACGTCATCGATCCTATCAGGGGTAATGTTTTCTATGAGTTGATAGTATTTGTTGTTTTTTTTTATTCGGCTATGTAATTTTCCAGAAAACTGAAGTTTAAAGTCGTTGAATTTCAATAAATTGTGTTCCATTTAGCACCTGGCAATGCCCGAGACAATAAATAAATTTATTCAGTACATCTTGAAGAGATTCGAGTCATCACGTGTTGTTAGTGATACCTCAAGTCAAATACACTTTTTCAGATCTTTTAAATTAGTAGGCTTGTTTTTGTAAACTTTGCGTTTTAGGTATCCCCACAAGAATATCTAACGGATTTTGATCCGGGGAGCAAGCTAGCCACTCCATAGGACCTCGTCTTCCAATCCATCTACATGGAAAGATTTTGTCTAGGTAGCGGTGTGCATTAGCTGCATAATGACATCATCTTAGCTGCGTTTTCACTGTACTAAAATATCAATAACAAAGTCTACTGGAAGAATACCACAAATGAGGGCATTAATTTATGAAGCCTCGCTGTTTGACGGACACACTTTATTCTGATTAATACACAGTTTTTGATAGTTTTATAATCAACTGCGTGCTCTTAAATTTTATAATTTTATTATTATTAAATATTTAAATATTAGCGATCTAATAACTTAATAAAAGTCAGTGTAAATCCGTAAAATCAAAAGACGATGCAGTGCAACGCTTCCACGCGAAATTTGGTTTGTAAATTAGAAACACCATTGGATCGCGTGGAACTTCCAGTAATCCAAACCAACAGCGTAAAGCCAATTCTCTACGTTGCATCGAAAACTATACTAGTTCGACAGATATCAGGACATACGAATGAGTGCTTTATATAATGGACGCACAATGATGTGGCTTCTAGTAATGGGGGCATGTTGTTTCAAAAGTTGAGACAGGTGGAAGAGATACCGATTTAACATATTGCTATGATATTTAGAGGTGTATGTTTTGACTGGGGTATTGTGGTTCCTGGAAGGCAATTTTTGGGATGCTTGCTGCAATTCATTTTGCGATTGGAGGTTTGTGAGAACTTTAAGATTTTGATTTTCTAACTTTTAAACTCAGGGTTGCGTATTTTTTTGCTATAATTTCTTGTTATAAATTCTAATAATTTATATTTTTCATATTTGTGAGGTTTATTGGTACCGAAAGAAAAGAAAAACACAATCAGATTGATACGATTTTTATTTATGTTAATTTTAATTATAATTTAGTTCAGAATTGTTCAAAAGGTTTAATTTATAAGAAGTTTTAGACTTACTTGTGTGTGCATCGATAAATGTCATTATGGATGTCAGTGTCAATGTCACAAACGTATAAAAGAATACTCATGGTCATGAGATTTATTTGTTTGTTCAAAAAATGGGAATCAAAGAAGGAAGACAAAAGAATGGAAAATTTTGTTTAATTAGTTACGACTCGTCTTTGTAAATAAAGACAGAGAATTTTAGATGCTCTGGATGAATAAAGAAGAAAAACGAGTTAAAAAGTAAGGTAAAAGTAATTTTAAATATAAAAGAAGATAATACAACTAATTATCAACGAATTGTGGAAAGTCCAGAAGAGTAGCAAGTATAAAGCGACCCAGAAAGTTTTTCCAGTTGTGATGGTGGTAAAACCAAGTTCAAAATAACGTAAAAGCAGTCCAGAGAAGGACTCAAATTAAAGGCGAGTGTTTGTGGTTACTTGAGGAACCTGCAAACTAGTGAAGTAGAAGTTGGACATTCATTTTGCTCGAGTGAAGGATATCCCAATAAGGAGACGTTAAGGTAAGTGTTCTCTTTTTAAAGGACGATAGTATTTAGTAAAATGTATTTGATTTTTCGCAATTTCATTAGAAAATTGATTCATTAAATAAAACCTTTTTTTTTGTAACGTTGATATTGTTTTGTGTTTAACCTATCTCAAATTTAATTCTTAATAACTTGTCTGACAAGCTAAATAACGACCCTGAGAAAGTTAATAAAGAGTCTCATAGAAAATATAATTTAGAATTGCGTGAATTGCGGGCATTTAAGGAATTGTTTTCTAGCAAGTACATGCACACGCATATCATTGCAATATAGAATAGGATCTTTATGCTCGGATAGGATTCAGTTACATAACCGGGTAGAGAAAAAAGAATGTAATTAAGTGATGGTAAAAATTATCTATAAAGCCATTTAAAATCGATATGTTGTTATCTCGAAAAAATATCGATGAAAAGAATTCTGACAACCAGCAGATTGTGCATTTTAATTTAAATCGTAATCCATTTGAGAGTTTTTGCGATAAACTTCAATTAAGGACACTAGCGAATTTATTTCATACTTTTTTTATACACTGTATTTCATCCATTAATTTTCAGTATGGGCTTTTTGACAAACAATTTCCACCTCAACATTTTAACTAATAGAGCTAGGTGCGAGCTTTTGAATAAATTTGTGAAAATTCATATTTAATTATTTATTAACCGTAAAGAGACGATAAACAATCTACTTTTAAGCTTAGTTGTTTTTTAATGACACAACAAAATTCTACAGGTTGTATCAAATTGCGTGTGAACTATGGGAATCTCGCTTATTTGAAGAGATACGGCGATGGTTAAATTAGAGAAAAGTTGTAGAATTCTATGCCCACTAATAATAATCTAAAAAGATATTAGACATATCTTGCTTAGTTTCCGAAAGAACAGGAAAAAACTGATATTTTGAATTTTTTGTTTTTGGCTATAACTCATTTATCATTTATGTTAGATATTTCTAGTTAACGCATTATTAGGACACTTTTTTTATGCTGAATCTAAATTTTTGATCAGATTTGGTATAACTGTTACCATTGTTCATTTTCGACTGTCAACTTTTTTTTTCTTATGGTCGGCATTTTATGTTTTTTTCTCTATTTGAATATAGTTTTTAATTCTGATTTCAACAATTGTCACACTTTGCATTTTGTTTAAAATTTGAGCATTTTATTACAGAAAATAAAAATTTCATAAGAGCGCCATGGAAAGACCACGTCATTCAATTTATTTTGAAAAACTTCTAGTAGGCCATGAATGAACTGATGGAAATAAACCAAACACTACTTTTATTTACTTTCACTTTTAGATACATTAGGTACGCGAACATTTCAGCAAACTTTGTTTTGAGAGTAGGTAGCAGGTTGTTATTTTTTATAAAACCAAATTAATGACAAATTTTCTAACATACACAATTTACTGAAAATTCCACTTGCAGTTTTTTATGTTTGCAGCTGACATAACAAACTTGAATAACGGGTTAAATAAATACAACAGATAACACTAGAACAAACACATACAAACAATTATTAAATAATTGTAACAGTTGACACCTTTGTAAAACATGCTCAGAAGCTCGTCTAAAATAAACTCTCTAATCTGTGTGTTAGTAACTCTGTCAATCATTTGTTTTCGTAAAAAATAACTTAACCTGTTGCCTACCCTCAAAACAAAGTTTCCTGAATTTTTTGCGTACCTCATGTATCTAAGGGCCAAAGTAAATAAAAGTAGTGTTTTGTTTTACTTCCATCAGTTCATGGCCTATTAGGATTTTATCAAAATAAATTAAATGACGTGGTCTTTCCATGGCACACCTATGAAATTTTTATTTACTGTAATAAAATGCTCAAAACTTAAACAAAATGCAAAGTGTGACACATCGTTGAAATCAAGATTAAAAACTCTATTCAAATATAAAAAAAATTAAAATGCCGACCATAAGAAAAACAAAAGTTGACAGTCGAGAATGAGCAATGGTAGCAGTTATACCAAATCTGATCAAAAATTTAGATTTAGCATGAAAAAGTGTTCTAACAATGCGTTAACTAGAAATATGTAATATAAATGACAAATGAGTTATGGCCAAAAACAAAAAATCCAAAATTTCGGTTTTTTCCAGTTCTTTCAGAAACTAAGCAAGATAGCTCTAATTTCTTTTCTCTAATTTAACCATCGTCGTATCTCTTCAAATAAGCGAGATCCCCATAGTTAACACGCAATTTGATAGATCCTGTATACTTTTCAGATTTGGTAAGATTTAGGGGCTAGCGAATTATATATATATATATATATATATATATTTCTTTGGCAAAATCAATTATTCGATTTTTCTTAAATGTTTGATAATTTTCAAATTATAAAAGTATTAGTATGGCCATTTTGACTGTAATGACTGTTACGAGTCGGAACCTAACCCATCGAAGTGTGTGTTGGTTAGTCGACATTTTTTAATAAATTATTTTCTTGCTGGGTCATAAGAATTGCATCTTTAAACTTTCCTTGCTGTATTTGTTTGAAAAAGAGTTTATTTGAATCATTTGCAATAACAAAAATTTACAGTTTTAAAAATAATAACGTCCAAACATGGTACAGCTGCATTATTGAATGTTGAAATCAACAGCAATACAATTTATATGTCATGCTAGTAATTTACAGGGAACTGAAGCCCTGAGCGGTGCAAAACAATTAGTGGAGAACCGGCATTGTTGTTCATTTACAGATGACCAAACATTAGTTATATTGCATCAAGTGTACATAATCCACACATTTTCAGTTTTTAAATAAACAAATGTGTTTAGCAATAAATTAATATTGTTTTCGTTCGTATTTAATGTTATATGAACATAGTACACATTCGCAGAAGTTTAAAAGGACAATGTTGTATTATAGAAATCATGTTCAAAAACTAGAATACCGGAAAATAATCTCGACAGTTAAAACTTTTTCATCTAGTGGGAAGTGAGGGGTTTGTGGAAACCCCTGTTAACCTCGTTTGCTCCGGAACAAAAATTCTGCTGATGTGGAACAAGTACGGAGGAAGTAAACAGTATTCGAGTAGAAGTAAAAATTACTGTAAGCAAAATGTACTCTTTCTTTTTTTTCATAATTTGGTGCACTAACAATTGAGTTAAACAATATCTAACAGATATTTCATTTAACTTTTACAATCATTTTATTAGAATAATGTCTTTTCTGTATTTTTCCTCTAGTGTAATTAAAAATTCGTATTTAATAAATGGTCAGAGATAGAATACTGAATGTAATGTAATCTTTCGAAATTTGTAGTAGTAGTCTTATTACAGAAATACTCTGTACTTTTCGCTATACCAATTGCTGTTTTGTTTTGTTGCATTTGTTCATAACTTTTTTCAAAACGCTGCGCTGTAGTATACAGACCCATAATATGACTAATAGCAGCGGCGGCTAGTAAGGGCAGAAGCGTGGGCGACGCCCTCCCTAGCAAACACGTAAAGCAAACAATATGACATATAAGTTATATGTACAAGTCTAATTAAGGGTTGCTATAAGAGAGCAAGGTTTTTATAAAAGACAGGGCGGAATAGCACCGTTGCTTTTAGAACGGAACAGCGGTTATGTAAGCAAAACAGATAAAACATGCAAAACTGCTATGTTAGATACATTTGTGCCATACTAACGTGAGTCAGGAAACAAACGCTCTTATTATGCTGCAGGTTTGTCTGGCGTTCTTATCGCGATTATAACTACGGGTTAGCAAGGTCGTATTCTAATCGCTTCTAAATGCATGTGTAAATATTGTTCAGTTTTAATAAAGGAGTGTTCGGCTATGAAGAATTCGGTAAACAGTATTTTGAGGTAAGAAAATAGTTCGCAGCAGTTGGCTTACAAGATGAAACTTCAAAAAAATTTGAGCCACTTTCGTTCTAACTTACAAGTCAACTGTAAAGGAAAAACAGACTAAATAAATAAATGTTAAATTTTTTAAACAAACTTTATATCTTTATTATAGCAAATGACTTTTCCTTATGCCAATTTTCTTTTTTTTTTGATAAATAAGGGCATTCCAGGCCATTCTAAAATTTCAAATGACATACTCGCGGTGTAATGAACAAATATTTTTAGCAACTTTCTGATTATTAATCATGCTGTAACTAATACCGAAACCCATAACAAAAAAGAACAAATTAATAAAAAAGTTTTCCATATGGTGTAGACTTTTTGGCGGTCATTGTATATAATCTGTGGACTGGATTTGCGGCTCGAAACAAGAAGTGGTTTATAGTCACGAGAATCCGAATGTTTGGCGTTGTGGCCACCAGACATGAAGTAGACGTTATGGCCACTTTTAGTGGCGGGAGTTGTTGGCACAGTGGACATTGCGGCCAATATGCAGAGTGGGCGTTATGTTCCCGGTAGGCGAAATAGACGCACACGCACAAGCTTTTCTTTGATTTAAATTTGTCTGGCTTTCCCGTACTACATGTTCACAGGCCGCCACTGACTAAGAGAAGTCGATAACATCTGAACTTCATCGAAGCATGGAAGACTTATTTGTTTGGATAAACTAAAAATCGTATAAACGTTAAAACAGCGCTAATGGAAAAAAATAATTTTGTGGAATCAATTTTTTCAAAGGATAATGTATAGAGAAGTATGACGAAACAGGTTCACGTTATAGCGACCACTTGTTCCATTTGGAAAGAATAAATTGGACAAGGGTGTAAAAGCCAATAAAAACATACCAAACATAGCCGACACATACTGCACACACAGTACGAGATATGGACTGGCCCGTTTGAAAAATATGCGCATAATTATTGAATATTGAGCATCTGCTTTGTTTTCATATATCGGTAAACAGGTAAATACGATATTGGATATCTAGAGATTTAAAATATTAACATGCAATCGTTGCTTCAGGCTTTTATGATAACCTCTATATTCGATATAAGTTGTTTTTTGCTGTAACACAATTGACGTCTAAATTAATTACGTTAAGTACACCTTTTTTATTTATTAAATTAGTACCAGTTTGTTGATTAGCAAAAATCTAATATCCATCTATAATTCTCGTTGTAAGGCAAAATAACCTTCCAATGCCAATTATTTTAGAAGCTTTACACACACAAAACGCTGCAACCCACAATACAGCGAAGCTGCCGATTCCTGGCATTCGAGAGACTTTTTGCCGTAACCTTCATTGCCGTATGCTATGATAAAGGCTACGGTAATACGGTATTTATGATTTTGCTAAAAAATGATAAATGCAAAATTTTAAATCGCAACAAAATAAAATTAACAGTTTCCACAATTTGCGAAGTCTGTTTATTCATCTAAAATGCGTATAACATTGTTGATAGTCAAAAAATGTCTGTGATATATAAACTATTCTATCAACTTCTTAAATAATTACTTTTTCAGAATAAAGTCAGTGCTGAAAAAAAAAAGATTAAAAAAGAAAAACCGATTTGGTGCACATTGAAAAATAAAAACTAAAACATTTTCTTTTCCTATTTTGGAATTATTTTATTCTGGATTTGGAAACAATAAATAAATTATATTTGAGCATCATTTACTAAAGTACTTAACTGATTTGAAACATTAATATTTCCTATACTTATCAGGGTTTTCTATGGAAAATCACAAATGTCCTGTTTAAAAAAAAAATAGGAATAATCCTTAAAAGGTTGGCGTTGGGAAATTTAATTTTAGTCTTTAAAAAATTATATGACCGGTTTTTTTGTGTTTTATTACTTTTGTTAGGTTGACTGTTACATTCGACCGAATTAAAATTTTTGATGTGGTTCTGTTTGAACGCTTTGTATAGTTCGTTTTTATTATTAAAAACAGCGCATCGCATTTTATTATGGTAAGTATCATACAATTCCTCTTATAGCATTTTTCAACGTTCTGTAACCAGAATAAAGCAGTTAGTTTTTTTGTGAAAAGTTCAACAAAATAAATGCGAGTTTTATATGAAACTTTCCGGTTTCATATGAAGAGCGCATGTAAAGTACATCTTGCTAGAAAAAAGGAGAACATTCATTGAACGTATTTCTGACTCTACATAACTACCTTTTTTCCAGTATTTAAAATGTATACAGCCTGTATACCAAAGCTTAATTTTAGATTTTCTTTTTATAATTTTTTATTTGCTACTTTTATGTGAACAGCTACAGAAAAGCTAACTAACCGTCCACTTTTATTTGAGTTTAATACCTTTCATACGATTTCAACATTATTAAGCATAAAGTAATATTACTTTCATATATAATTTATTGTTTATAAAAAAAGTAATACCGAAATCAGTACTTCCACCTGATTTAGTATGTAAAACATTTTTTTACCAATTGCAGTACACAGCTTATTGGTTTCTTACAAATTTTATAAACCAATAATTTCGATGATAATAACAACATTCAAAAGCGAATTAGCATAAACCATTCCCAGCACTTAGTTGTTCAATTAGCAATATTTCTGGTTTAATTATATGTGGCTCTACGTTTACTTTTGAAGATTTGGACTGGGATTTTGTACTTCGTAGAAGTTTGTTCAATTGTATACGCTTCACTAATAAAAGCCGTGTGTTAACTACGCAAAAGAAGTTTTATATTAGGAATAAACTCTCTACCCATCATGTAAATATAGAAAAGGTCCTAAGTAGTTCTATTTGTGTGTATGTGCAAGTGTAAAAAAGCCGTTTGTGGTAAAAGGAAAGTTCTTCAACGGTAAATTAGAAAAAGGTATTTATTTCTTTAATTGAGCCTTTATTGGGCCAGTTAAACTTCTTTTACAAGAGTAAAAGGAAGTTAAAACTAGCTGTATTTGTAGTTTTCCCCCTTAAGCGTTTTTTGGGTAACTTGAAAAAAAGTAATAAATAAGCTTTGTTGAGACATAAGACATGTACTGAATGCATAACTACGTCAGTGCAGCTATTGCAGTTGCATTGGACCCTTTTTAGGCAAACATCTATTTGTGTAGGTTTCGGGCCCCTATGTGTAAATATTATTATTATCAGGTTTACAAAATGTTGTGTTATGTTTTTAACTAAAGTATATATTATAAATTTTTTTGAATTATTTTACTTATTTATAGGTTTTATTGGCTACAATTTAGGTACGTTTTATGCCTGTTTTAGTACTATTTTTATTATTTTTTTTATCAAAGTATAAATCAAATTCGCCACCATCTGCATAAAATGTAGTTAAAGTTTTGCGCAGAAGCCCCTGACTTTTGTGACCTCACTTTGCCTAAAATGTAACTTTTGGTTTTATAAATCTTACACAACTTTAAATCTAAACTTTAAAAAAAATTTTAAAATTTCCAAACATTTGCAAACCTTTTGACAATTTTTAAGTACTCAAAATTTTAAATATTCTCATAGGTATTTAACTGAAATGGTATTTAGCATTTTACAAATTCTTGTATATTTTTTAATTTGAAATTCTATGATTTTTTGTATTGTTTAATTGCAAACAATGTATATTAGATGATATTTGGTATTTTCTAGTTGCAACCAATCCGTTAAAATCTCAAAATCGGTAGTACACCTTTGATTTGGTTTTTCGGCCAAATAAACTGTTCAGGTAAACGCCCAAAGTAAATCTCCTATAAGTGCTTTCTCAATGGGGGGTTGTTCTTATGGTCATTGAACATCCCCGTAGCGATTTTAAAGCTGCAATGAGTACATTTTCGAAAAAACAAAAAATTGATGGTGGAAGTAACCGGTGGGGAGAAGGTGGTAGGATAATTGCGATTGCGCAGATTACGCCTATTCGACGACATGCGTAGAATAGAAATCTGAGTTTTTCTCAATACAAGTTGTTTTTATAATCATGTCCATGCCGATTTTCAAGTTGAAAAGGGTGTTTTTTACAAACAAAAAATTGACGGTAGGAAAATCTGAGCTTCTTTTCCGAGCGCGTCTATATTGTACTAGAACACCCCTTCACCACCCTTATTTTTTGCTGAAGTTATATGGTTTTATGAAATCTGATATTTTGTAATTGCCAACAATATTTATCTGCTGAAAATCAAAAATCGATTTTCAACTTCTTATATGTACATCTTCGGCTGATAGTTGTTTTTTAAAATTGTTCAGGCAAACAATCACAAGAAAATACCCTGTAGCAGGTTATTCCTATGATCATTTAACATGTCCATACCGAGTTTGAGGTCGATAAGAAAAAAAGTCGAAAAACGATTTTCAACTTTTTATACACTTTTGGCTGATACTCTTTTTTTCAAACTGTTCAGGTAAACGACCCAAAGCCCATATAGAGGTTTTTTATGGAGGTTTTTACCAATGGTAATTTAACATCTCCAAAGCGATTTGGTAGTCGAAATGACTAAAGTTCTGAAACGAAAAACCAATAGAGGGAGTGGAGTGACTTTTAGGGGGAGATGCTCGCGCTTGCGCAGTTCGGTTATTCGACATGCGTAGAATACAAACATGATCTTTTTTTCGAGCGCCTCTATATCACAGTATAACACCCCTCCCTACTACCCCTTTTTTGAGCGGACCAATCTCGCTACGTTGCGGTTTCATGCTAGTGATAATCGCACTATAACACATCAATCTTTTAAACCTAAATTGGATTTTCTGGTTCAAGGAGTCTGTACTGTAAAGTGTATACAGCTACACAGACAGACACACACACAGACACCATGGCGAAACCTGTTTTTTTGGTATTCTCGGATCCTAAAATGTGCATATTCATCAAAATCTCGAGGTTTGCAATTTTGACAGTTTTTGAAAGTTTCTAAAAAATATTATAATTTTGAAAGAATTCGCAACAAACAATTTCACTTAAAACTAAAAAGAAAGTCATTTCTAATTTAAAATAAAAGCAGTCAGGTTGTCGAAATGTAATTTACTTAAACTTTACAAAGTTATCTTTCGGTACAATAATAATCGATTACAGACAGCAAGCTCTAATAACTCAATTAAAAAGGTTGTTAAAAGTTTTTTATAAAGTAGGTAACAACACATATGTTTGAAAAAAGCCCATGTTGGCAAATTTAGCGGAAAAAGATGATTAACGAAAGCGTTAGAGTTTCTAACACTACGTTAAAAGGCATTTCCAACGAGAAGTGCAGATAATTAATCATCAGAAAATTAACGAACGAACGATCTAAATGAATCCTTAAAGCTGTCACCTAGATTTTGAAGTGCAATTTCAATTTTTAATTTTGATTTATCTACTTCATATAATTTCTTTTGCTTTTAGTTTTTCAGAACTAATTAAAATGTACTTATCACTGCAATTGCATATAAATCAGAGCACTCAAAATGATATCTTCTGTATATTAAAGGCTTGACTTTCGGATGCCTGCGTGCGATCCTAAACGCTAGAATATTATCTACTAAAAGCGATGGCGCTATTACATAAACAAATTCCGTGAACATCACATAGAGCCCCGAGGAAACGTTTTACAACAATTAAACATATTTACAAAGCGATTCATAACCCACCAATTTGACTCGAAATAAACAGCTTTGTATAGTTTTACCTGCTGAAATCGGACAAATATGCAGATTTTAACTGATCTTTTAAATACAGCCAACTCGAGTTTACTTTAAATTTTGGTTATGTTTATAGTGTTTTGGCGATTTACACATACACAGACCACGAATTCCTATTCAGAAACAACACTTCACTAACTAAGCTATCATAAACACTAGCATTTCTACAAGAATTAAAGAAATCGCAAATTTATTTTTATAAAACTAGCAAAACCCCTGTACTACGACCCACGCTTTTCTTAACACACAATTGTTAGCAAACTAATGTACAGAAATATAATGATGTCAGATCTTCAGATGTCGGGATCGGCGGCAAGAAACAGAAAACCCACCCCCTTTGTCCCGTGGCAGAGTTGGTTGGTGGAGAGCTGACTTCTATTAAGTCACTCTTTAAAATAACTTAGCGTCAAAAGCTCTAAATGCGATATAGTGTTTGTATTTGCACCCACTTTAACTTGATAGTAGGATTGCATGTGGCAGTTACGTGTAAGTGAAGGTAGACAAGTTATAAGTCATAATTTATGAGAACCGAGAACGTAAAAGTGTAGACAAGAATGTAATGTTTCTGATTGGCTCCATCAGGCGATGGCGGATTTTTATAAAACAGTGTCAAAATAACGTCAAATAGAAATAGAACAACAAAAAGCTTATTATTAGATATTAAGTATTTGTTTGCTGTTCCATTTGAAATATAAATTAATAATTCCAAAATTTTAGTTAAACAATAATTATTATATTTGTTCATGTTGAAATATTTGTAGCTACAAGAAAACTTCAGTTGGATTGTTATTAACCTAGACAGGTGAGCTCCGTAGGCCTTCGGGCCTTCGGACCCCTCGCTAGTTACGCCACTGAATGATGTAATTAATACACTCCGCCGATATCGCAGCTTCATAGTCCCGATTAAACTGCCGGACTGTTACATAAACTTTTACAAAGCCCGTAAACATCAGAAATGCGATATGTCGAAAATGTTACTGAATGTTTCGTCACTAAATCTTGAGACAGGTGAAGGGGCCCGGATTCACTATTTAGGGTACACTAGACCAGGACTTCGATCCGCGGCCATATACGTTACCCACTTCAATTACTTATTTATTGTTAACAAAGAAAAGCAGGGAGCATAGCCCACGGGTTCCACATCCATCTACCTATCTATCTATCTATATACTCAATCCGGATTCCGTCCGCATATCTCAACTTTTAGTGGTGTGGAGTCTGCGCTATTAGAAGCTAAATATTTACGTGTCCATTATATAAAGCGCATATTCTATTGTACAGCGGGTCGCTACAGTTTTCGATGAAGATAATTAAAAATAAATGTTTGTGGTTTGTGTGTATGATTGGGACATAATATTTATTATTTCTATTTATTATTTCACTTAATAAGGGGTAGGTCATACGATGTAAGTAGTTAGTTAATAAGCACATTAAGAAATATATATAAATAAACATAGGTATATGTACGTTTGGTAGTACCAATAATTAATATACGCGCGCTAGGGAGATAGAACCAAGAAGTCATATACATTTTTAAACTTATTAATGGATTCCGCATTTACCACTTCAGACGGTAGAAGGTTCCACGGATTTTGCACTCTTCAAGAAACGAAATGCTACCATAGACATTCGAGAAACACACATTTTGGGCTCTGGAGCACATCAGTACCAAAAATGACTCTAAAGAGAGATGCAAATCAGTACATGCAAACGATGCCGCGCGCTAAGACGATCATAGATAACTCAAATCAGGTTTACAAATTGCATTGCAACTAAAATTTCAAGAGGGCAGCTATCTAGAAATTTTGCTTTATTACGTACAATTATTTTATCACCCTCGGGCACTGGATTACAATTTACAGTGCAAAATCATGAAATTTCAGATGACATTGACCTTACCTAACCGAACCGTATACAATCACCATTGATAGGAATCAAGGACACCATCCATTTCTACAGTTACAAGAGTTTATAATGTAAAATTTAAAATCTTAAATATCAACGAACGGAGCCAATTTGAAGAAAAAGTGGGTACATTTGCTTTAAAGATTATTTGATGTCGATCACGCTGAGTAGGGTTGTAAATACAAAACAATATTCATTCGTATGGTCTACTTTGTAGTTACGCAGTTTAGTTCAGTCGCCGACTTTGTGTATTCGAGAGTATGCATTACTGCAGCACACATTCGGTACATGTCTTGCGTTTCGACACAACTTATTTTTTAAAAAGAACTTACTAAAAAACGTGGGCGGAGACCACAGGTTGCGTTAGTAAGCAATTAAGCACATAAAACAGTCAAATATTAAAAATATGACATACTTAAGTATAATTTCACTTCCTCATACATAATTTTTTGTAGTAAGTCTTATTAAGTACCATTTAAAAGCTTGCTTTAAGAAACGAAATATTTTATTCATTTCAGACTTGTAAAAATTTTTCCAGAAAACTGCTTGTTTTGGAATTTTATATTAATCAATAATAGTGTGCTGCTACGTTGCAGAAAGCAGTTATGAGTGGGAAGAATGCGTTATTTTATTACTATGCAACCAGGAGCGACCAGGAGGTCTTCGTTAAGAACTTCGCATTTAAGGTGGTCCTATACGATGCGAATGTGAGAACAAGCCTATTTCATTTTGATTGTGATTTATTTGTAACACAAGCCAGTTTTTGTGATATTCTAAATTGAAATTTTATTCACTTTCTTGTATGCGATAAGATGAATAAAACAATATATTCGTAATAACTTAGAATACGCATTGAAGTTATATAAAATGGAACTTTCATGTTTACCATTGACTAATGTAGATCTGATTTACGCTTACGGGAATTTTAGGCTAAACTTTCGATGAGCCGCTTCTCGCAACAGATGGGAAAGTTGCAGCTATGATTGCACAGTTTAAAATTATGTTAACTTTTCAAAATCTTAGAGACAATATTATTATGACATTTATTTTGAAGGCTTAGGGTGTATTGAAGTCCATTTATTGAAAAAGTTTTGCATTTACTGAAAACCAGGCCAAATTTTAAAATATAAACATTCCTGATTTTAAAAAAATATGCTGTGCCGGCATATTCGCGCACAATTTAATTAATTTTTTTTTCATGGCTCTTGCGGCATGCTTGACTACCTAGCTCTAAGCTACAGCTTATTCTGGACTACATAAACCAGGGCCTGATTAAAAATGAAAAATATAACATGAACCACATTTCTTTTCAAATAATTCACAGCAATTTAATTGGTTTAATTGAACAAAGTTAATTGACAGCTCGTGAAATACAATTACTTTTTAAATTGTGACAGATAGTAATATTATTGATTGGGGCACGATTACGAACCTTGGATCCCACACACATATTAATATATCAAAAAATACAACTCTACAAATTATTATGTTGCCTTACCCGCAAAAAATGAAAATAGTGAAAAATAACAATAAATTTTTTGTACCGACTCAAGCAATTCTTATTACTTAAAGAATTTGTAATTATCTGTAAAATTACATATTGCTAAGGGAACCCGTGGGCTACGCCCCATGCATTTTTTGTTAACTTTTTTTTAAATAATGCTGTGTCAAGATGTACAACATGTACTTAATTCATCCAGCAGTATTGCATATACTCAAATTCATCAAATAATTATTAAAATAAATGTATCTACTTTTCCCCCGTTCATTAATATTTTCAACTTAAATTTTCACGTTTGAAACTATTCTAACTGTAGAATACTTTAAGTGTACTTCCCCATGTGAGAATCCGGGCTGTGGATTTTAAATTCCTAGTTTATTAAATGTCTGTCCTTAATCCCTCTTAATGATGATTGCGTGTTCTAGATTAGGCTAGTCTTATCTGACTAATAACGTCTACTTGTCAAGTTTTTAAGAGTACCTACCCTAAAATCTCATGTGTTCTTAAAAGAAGGTCAAATAGGCTACGCCTACTTTTGAGCAAATTTACCTCTTGCACATTTTTTACATGCTTTCATAAATTGCCCTCCCATTATGCCACACCACGAGCCGCTACTGAAATGGTCTCTCCGTGTACGTGTGTTTTTCTCGGGATAAGGTAGAAAATTTAAAACATATGCGTTAGAGAAATTTGTGAAGCCATTTAAGAAAAATAAGCATAGCGAAAAACTGTACGACGATAGATAACATGTTGATATTTATTAAGTGCTTTTGTTTTGAAAATATATATTTTTTCAAATATATTTAATAAATTCGTGCGAGGAGATTGATGCTTCCGACAAATTTGTCCACTTGGGAGCCCACTTATTGTCTTGAATTGTGCATTCCCAGCAGGATGTAGCTGGCAGCTTTTTTCGTCGATTTTAACTACTGCCTCAAAGTCGCTTTATGAAAAGCAATAACGTCTATAGATCAAACTTTTCTCGTCAATTAGTGTTTTTTCATTCTTCTGCATCACTGATTTTATCGTATGAGGAAAATACGATCATCTTTAGTAATTTCAAGTTTAATTAACTTAGAGCTTCAGCAAATGTCAATTCTGTTAAAACGTAATTCCGTCGAAGGTTTTCCATATATTCTAAATAAGTTTCCTCCCTCTAGCACTAACAACATGTACTCCCTACTCCATCACAAGCTGGAGATGAATAAAGCAAGGGTTGAAAAGAGGAAAGAGAGAGAGTAAAAACTTTGTTCCGAATTAGTTTAGAAATTTTAACTTTTATGATATACAGGGTTCCCGTTTATCGACGCTCGCCATTGGCATTTTGCTTATTAGAAAAGATACGAAACGGTTAAATTAGGACAAAGTTGTGAAATTTTACGCTCATTAATGACTGAAACGAAATTAGAGCTAGCTTGCACGGTTTCTGAGAAATCAAGTGATTTCGTATAGAGCAAACTCTTGTCTTGTGTAGATTGTCAAGACAAGACCGCCCAAAGTCTTTAAGACAAAATAAGACTTTGGTTTATCTAGACAAGACTCTTGATAAAAATTCTTAAATGGCTTTTAGAGTTTTGAGTACTATTTAATTTATATTTTATTGGAAAATACGAATAACAGAATGTATTTTATTTAATATACGATTTTTCATGGCCCTTCACGGTTATAATATAAATTTGAAGAAAATATCTTGCTTGCTCGGGATTCGAACCCGAGACCACCAGCTATTGCTGTACTGATGCTCTACCAACTGAGCTACCGATAAGCGAGAGACGCGGTGGCAGACTGTCAAGCTTTCAAACTTTATTGGGTTGGATATTTCTCATTAAATAAACATAAGAATATGCGAGAAGTATGTACAATTTAACATGATTATTTTTCGATTCACGCGTGGTATTTGATTGGATGATTTCAGGAATAATAAATTAATAATACATCAAACTGTCAAGTTAATTTCAATTTTCAAACTAACAAATATAGCAAACGCGTAATTTGCTTAAATTTATTAGCGATAAAATTGTTCGGCCTGCGGTTTCGCGATTTTTTCATGACAATTTGTCTCATTAAAATAAGCCATACGGAATGAAAAGTTGTAAAAGTTTATACATACAATTTTGCTTATCCCTATTAAGTACTGTAGCGGACCGCTTTTCACAGAAACTTGCGCCTTATATAATGGACACACAAACATGCGGTACTAGAAGCCACTTCTTTGTGCAGGGGGACACTCGCCGCTAAAAGTTCAAACAGAAAGAAGTGATCCACATTTGGTATATAGAAGAAAGATAGGTATTGTAATTATTTTAAGGGTTATTGAGAATTTATTTTAGCAGAGGAAAATTAATTAGCGAAAAATTGCAGAGATGTAGACGACTACTAAACTTTTTTACAATGCCATATGTGAACAATCTTAAGTTTGCCAATAACACATCTGCAACTATAGTGCCATAGTGGCTATTACATTTGCATATAAATGCAATACATCGTAAAAGCATTTGAACAAATTCAATAAATTTAGTAGTGCTTAGATTAAGTCTTTGAAGGTATTTCAATTTCGTTTAATATGATAAAAAGTTTCACATAAAACGGTTTGAAAAACAAAAAAGTTTAATTAAACCACTGTCAAACGTAAGTAAGGCATCTGCAAACTAGAACTTTTACAATTCTGCCACACAATGCAGTACCGAATACTGCAATATATGTATTGCTTTTAAGTGTAAATTGCTCATTGTACTAATAAAATATTACTAATCTAAAAATGTTAATTAGAATGCGTTCTTGTTAGCGTTTCTTACTTAAAAAGCGTAAAAGTGTTTTTCCACTACTAGCATTAAACGATATCATTATTTACTTTGTTTTAGAGCCAAGAAGATGAATTTCTTTCCTAGTGGTTACTAATATTTCATTTTTAACTACTGGTTAATAATGAAAACAATTGTTATCTAGTACTCACATGCCTATTTAAAATTATAAACTTTCATGTAAAAATCTTTTAATTTTACTGGTAATAACTGTTCACCAACACTTTCTGCACCTTCCCTAATTTCAGGAGGAGTGTAGTTTTCACTCAAATCATCAAAATTGGACATTTTATAACCACTATTATAAAATACATATTTAACATAAATGTCAATTGAAATTAACTATTCTCGTGTTTTCAAGCAAGGCCGCTTTATTTTTGTGCATATTTGCATTTGTAATTTTATTTTTTATTAATGTAAAATCAATTAATTATAAAAGGAATAAAGGTGCTAGTAGTGGGAAAAATAATATATAAACCACGGTAGAGAAGACTTATCAGCCTCGCAACTTATTTCCCTCGATGCTTCGCATCTCGGGAAATAATTCTGCTCGGCTGAGAAAAACGTCTTCTCTACCTTGGTCTATAATATACTATTTATCTTTATTCTTTCGGAAAAAATCATCCTCTTCGACCAGCGGTAAAGCGATAATCCTCGTAATAAGTCCAATCGCGTACTTTTACAGGCCAAATAATTTTTGAAGAAAAATGTATATTTCATAAACTAGAAAATCATTTACAACAGCACAAGTAACGTTTCCTACAGTAAAATGGTAACATGACATATAAGAACACTCATGAACAGGGACCCTTTTAAAGAAACGTGGGTACATTTACTAACAATATTGTATATAACAAAATAATCTATACATTAGATCCCGATCCCTTTTACCTGTCTCAACTTTTGTGACGACTAACGGGCCCGAACAGAATGCACAGACTTCGCCCATACAAACAAAAGCGGGTCAATTGCAAAGCGCGTCTAAACTACGTCTGTTGATGTTAACCTCGCTGTCAGGAGTGGGGGAAGTAGTCCACAGACTCAGCTAGTCTATATAGTAATTCTCTAACTGTCTCACCATAATAAAACATCGAGACATAATATGTATGATTTTGAGTTTATGTTTATATGTTCAGACACATCAAGCAGCGCGGTAAAATGTTGTCAAAACGGTGTGGGGTAAAAGTGTTTGTTAATTTGTTTTTTGGCAATGGCCAAACTTTCGAGTATATTTTTACTGCACAGCTTGTATTTGTAAAAAACTTCTCTTATGTAGACACATTGTGTTCCTCTATTCTAATAAAAATTTAATTTTCGCTAGTACAATATAGTTCCATACTGTTAGGGTAAGAGAAAGTGGAAAGCGTACTGATTCAGCTTGTTCGTCATGAAATGCGAGCTAGGGTACGGTGTACACACAGCAGTTTTTTACGCAAAGTTTATATTATGACTGCTCCCAATATGTACCGCAATGGAGCGTCGAATGCGTAACGTATATTTGTTTATTTTGTAAAATGTCTGTGAGTAGACCTCTGTCGTGGCTCTTCCCCGGTAGCTTTTTAATATTAGAAGGGGCAAAATATAACAGCCTCAGTAATAAAAATTCTAACAATGTTCTATGTGCAAAGGTATTATTATATTAATGCTGTTTTATTAAAAGAAATTATATAGAAATAGCAAAACCCATGGGCTACGCCCTCCGGTTTTGCTGGTAACTTTGATTGAGACAAATTTGACAAAGACTCAAAACAATTAAGTTTTTACTTTTAGTACATCTGTGCTGGTTTTAGAGCTTGTTTTATTATACTCTTATTTATTGTATTTTGTTATATATATTGTAATTTGTGTCGCATGTATTATTGGTTGCCTACTATATTGCTTTACCTGAAAGTTGTTCCCCACTTCCAGAAAATTCATCGTTAAATATATTGTTAGTCTATTGAGGAGTACACTTGATAATATCCTAGCGGATGAAACATGTTGTGTAGAATTTAATTAATAAAGTGGAATAATGACAAGTTGAAAACATTTTTAGTGTTATTTTATTTTAATGTGAACTTCCACAGAGTAACCACGGCACCTGTTAAATGTTTATAATAAAGGAGATTAGAAAACAATGTCGCACTAACAACTCGCCTTGTATATCAAAACCAGAAATATGTGCAAGTAAAAGCAGTAATTGGATAAACAGATATTGTACAATTACATTACAATCAATCTTTGCTCATACATTTTGGAAAATAAATACGGCCCCCTGGGTTTAGCTGTGAGATAGATTGAACCGATTTCATTTTGTTTATCGTCAGTAGATGGTGTTATTACCCTAATGTTTAAAAATAAATAAGTCAACAATAAATAAACAGAATCGAAACTTGACCCAAATATTGGGAGCTGAACTTACAACAAATGCTCTAGGAAAAAAAGTAGCGCCTACGATCCCGCTTAAAAAAATAATAACTGCGCCCTACGGTTTTTGTTTGGTAACTTTGAAAAACATAATAGCCGACGCGCGCCTCTTGTGTCGTACAATCTCGGCTGCAATCTCCTCAGGTTGAGATAGGTCAAAGAGATCTGAATTTAATATGTAGAATTATAGTAATCGCTATGTAATTCATGGAACTAGGACTTCGAACCGCACTGATACAATACCTACTTAATTAGACTAAAAGTTAAATATACACAAAAGCATGAGACATAGCCCACGAGTTCGGATAGTTTTTTTTTATATTCGTTGACCGATTTATGAAATTGAAAAAATATTAAACAATAGGTACATTATTTTATCCAATTTTTTATATTGGTAATATTGTTGATTTGTTGATCACTGTGTAATGTGTATTCCTTTTTTATAAAGTAACATCTTGGAATAAACTATAAATTATCGAGTTTAAGAAAAACAAAAATTCCTGTGCTTTTCGTCATCGTTTTTAGACGGCAGAACATTTATTTATTTTCTTAATATCTAACTTCAAAGTCATAAAAAGGTAATTGCATATTCGCAATTTTTCAAACGGCGAAATTAGCACCACTGGAATTTTGTGGAGCTTGGTATAGAGCTAAGTAGCACTATACAAAAGCAGTGTTTGAAAATAACAAAATATCAGCTAAGATATGTAATAAAAATAAATTTAAATTTTTTATTCGCTATTGTTATATTTTCACATAACGACCACGGCAGCTTTAGAGCCTGAGGAATCTTTAATGTTTGTTTGGTTTATTTGTTTCGTCTACATTGTTTTTGCAAACTTATTTTAACATTTTTTTCTACACAAAGTTAAAAATTTTAGCGACATTTCACTGGGACCATCCGTCTTATAAAAACTTTTTCCGCGTTGCTGTTTTACTTTATTAAGCACGATTGCTAGCTAGCTACAGTGTTTCCATTTTGATATAAAAAACAGTTTTTTCTAGTGTTAAGGTTATACAATTTTGGTTATAGCTTGTGATTTGGTGGATGTTCAGGTCGGTGATTAACAATTTGTTTACCTTGAATTAATTTCAAATTTGATAGGGGTTTAGAGGTATCGCGTAGTCACACTATCCGATAAATACGTTGCCTACATATGTCTAATATTAATTACAAGTGATTGTAGTTAGATTTTAGTACTAGACTTGAAAAATGCATAGTTAAAGTTGTTTTAAGACGTTAAAAGTAAAATTCATGTAAGCGTAGAGGAACGTCGAGTAATATTTAATTAGTACGGATTTATGCAATCCTATACTCCAAAGCTACCGGAAGTTTAGATAACGAAAAACAGAGTAAATCAATCACAGTAATTACGGACGATGTTCGCTAGAGGAAGTGGAAGCGAACGAAAGCGTACAAGGGGAATTAGATATATTTGCCAATTTGATTATTGCGTGTCCAGAACGCTTACCGTTTAGTACGTGAACTCGAACACTCGCCACGTCTGCGTTGGAAGGACTGCAGGAATATTTTCCGGAGTCTGCGAGGTCAGCGTGTTGGATAAGAAGAAAGCTCGTTGTGATGTCGCCCTTCTCCGTGATGACACTCACGCCGCCACGGCTGGAGTCGTAGCTAATTACCTGCACATAGAAAACGTCTTAATCGAGGGATTGCAATAGGACACAACTATCTTAATGTACTGTCGATAATTAGAACCATTAACGGCGAGAGTGAAAATTGGATCGCGATCGTGATCGTGAGGAGAAACCGAGAATATCTCATATAAAACAAAATCAGGTCTCGTATACGGTACGAGTAAGCCGTGCGGGCGAAAATATCCCAAATAAGTGATCCTGTTTGTATGTATGTATCTCTAGGGAACGTAATGGGTGTCTAGCAGCGAGTAGATATCCTAGGGGTGTTGTGAAATCCCATGGTCGGGTCAGCAATAGGATGAGCGCCATGCTCGGGTGGGAAAGCTGCAGAGATTCGCAACAATGAAATATATTCTCGAGGCAAGCAACGAAGAATAACCCGAGCTTTGGAACAAAGGTGCATTAAGATTATAATCCTCGCTCTCCCGCGAAGCAATTTATTTTGCTCGAATTCAAATTTAAATTTAAAGGTTTTAGGCTGAATAAAGGAGGAGCCGTAATAAAATTGGCGTGTTTTGTACGTACGTCGTCCTGATGATACCAAAATATGTAAGCCGGAGGTTCGGGGCTGAAGCGGATTGAGCAGGTCAGGTTTATCGTGCTGCCCTTATCCACGTGCAAGTCTGGACCGCCTAAAATCGTGGCTGTCGGCACTGAAACAAAGACACAAAATTAGCAATTCCGACAATTACCACCTAACAGCAACCACAGCAGCCTGCCCACGGCAATCTCGCGTCTCAAAAGCTCTTTGCTGGTAAAGTTAATTTAGCATTTGCAAAGATTAGTTGCCACTGCACACGTTCAAAATCGGTTAGCAGTTTACTTCTTAAAATATAAATAGCGTGCACCTTATATCTTAGCACCTGTATCGGCAAACATTTTATGGTAGATGTCGTCTGCTTCGTTAGTCTTGCAGGGACAAGGAGAAGGAACTTGCTCATGAGCTAGAACATCTGTAAATATAATGCTGTTAAACTTTCTGAACTAAGCTATTAATTATGTGTTTTTCAATATTTAGCACAAAAATAGAAGATATTTTAAAACTTAGCAATTTCTCGTAAATTCAGTCAGGATTTCAAATTTTAAAAAATCCGGAACTGTTTCATAATAAAAATTCAAAATCATAAAAAAATTTCTAAAAATCTAAAAGAAATGAACCATAGTGGAATTTTTCAGAATCAACGTTTGGCGTGGAAAAACTGTACTAAACAAAACCCTCATACAGTGTCGTTCCAAATTCCGCTGACAATCTTCGAGAATAGTCTCTTTGGGTCATTTTAAGAGCGTGACCGGAAATGAGAGAGAGAGTGCTAGTGCTGGTGCCAAAACGGAATAAATATCACATACGCCTTCTCTTTTTTGGCACGACATTGCCCATGTTTCGTAAAACAGTTTTACATACTGTAGAATCTTTTAATATGAACTACAAATATTTAAAAATCGTAGCAAACTTGACCGTTTAAGTATTTAAAAAACATTACTCTGTCGGCTCTATTTTTCTCGTTGTGAAGTGTGTTTGAACCTGTAAAAATATTTCGGCCTCTAAATCTGCTTTAAATACTTGCTTTTGAAACACACTCTGAGTTAAGTATTTTGTAAAAGTGATTTACAGTGTTTGTTTAGAGCAGTAGTATTCAACCTTAGGTACGAGTACCCCAAGGGGTACGCAAATCAATGTCAAAGCGAAGTAACCTGTTACAGAGCTATATATTAACAAACTAAAACTAAAGCAATTTCTCATTGATGTTACTAATTTACAATAGCTAGCTGAACTCGTGGCTTACGCTCCACGCTCTTAATAATAACTTCATTTAAAATACGCAAGCTTTTGAAATTAAATGCCGCGTCGCTCTGGCTGATTGCGACATAGCAATTCACGCCAAATACTGCTAACAAAACTATAAATAAACTGTGTCGAGATGTAAGAATTGTAAACTGTAAAAGGTTATGTTTATATGCCTAAAATTATGGGTTAACGCTAAAAATATCGTGTAAAAAAGGGTACGCACAAAAAAAAAGTTGAATACCACTGATTTAGAGAATACCTGCCGAATCAAATACTTATGTTTTTATTTCACGAAATACCTGTAGAAATTATTTAAAAACCTTAAAAAAAAAGAAAAAGCTCAATAGTTAATTTTAGTTTCTGCTTATACCATGATTTAGTTGTAGCATGTCTTTATACCAGCAATAGTTTCTAAAAAAAATAGTAATAAAAATATTGCATCAAAACTGGATAAACTAAAGAGTTTTTAATAACTTATTAGCTCCCTAACAGAATGTTTTTAAAATGGGTTACTACTGCTAGGCTACGCGGCAGGACGAAGAAATTGGCCAAAAGTGTAAAAAAAATGTTATTGGGGTTTAATGGTTTTATACGCTTCATTTGAGTGTCATTTGCGAAATCTTAAGTTTAACTCCTCTCTTGAGATCGGCGCTAGCCACCATGCGGTAAAGGTACAATAAATCGGTTTCTTGTCAGTAATTCCCTTTCTTTTTGTTGTATGACAAAAATAATTCTATATAAAGTTGAAGCAGATAAAATTCTCTACAAAAAAGGTTTTATACATCTTTTTCGTATAACCTATAGTTTGGGAGCAATAGCCACGCAAATTTGATCAAGCACAGAAAATATCTGTTGCCAAACAGGCATTTGATTGGATGTTTGTGCCGCGCCCTTTTAACTAGAGATTGGAATTAACGCGCGAAATTGCCGCTTAAGCAACAATTAATTAATATAAATAATAAAACACGGATTTTATTTCGTGTTTTTACAAAAAACTTATTGATTTATATTTTTTACACATTAAATAGTCACTTGCATAACGAGTAACAAGCTGAAGCTTCACACTTCGAGTGGACTTTCCCATACTAGGTATTATTACTTATCGTATTTGCAAAAGTGTAAATTTTATAATTATAACGTTGTACATTTCAACGACTGATTTCTAAGAAAGCAAGCTATATAGGCAATCCTCCAGTCCATCTATACTTAACTTTTATTATAGCTATTGGTTCGTGACGATAGCCATAATCATGTTGGCTTAGTAATCATGCTCGGATCATAAGTTGTCCAAGTTCAAAAATTGTATCTTTTCTGCACCACGGTGGCTAGCCTCAACCTCGGGAGATGGGGAAAACTTAAATTTCTCTAATGTCATCAAAATGTGGCGTTTAAAAGCATTCGATTATTGTTTTACGGGCAAACTTACCTGCCGCCTAATTATGCAAGTTTACTAATAAAATTTTTATGACAACAAAGACGGTAATTTGGTTTGCACTTCGTATTAAGAAATAAATTCATCTACTAAATTCCAAACAAACTGAATAACGAATAGTTAAAGAACTGAACACAACGTGCAGCGTTTTGTTGATCCAGTTTTTCTAATTTTGTTCACTTTGACCGACACGAATTTGTTATACATAGAAAAGAGAAAAGCAAAATGAACGTTTAAACGGTTATTGTATTAAATTGCAGGCTATGTGCACTCACCTACAACGTTAAGGTAAACAAAGTAACTCGTAACTGGTTGCGTGCTAATTTGACACTCGTAAATGCCAGCATCCCTTTTCTGGGCCCATTTAACTTGGAGCGTCCAGTCCTCGTTTTCTCGGTGGTGCGTGGCTTGAAAGCGTTGGTCGCTTGTATATGTATAACCGCCAACTGTGAGGATGTGGATATCACGATGCCTAATCCATGAAACCTGAAACAAGGATTTACCATTAGATCATTTTTAGATGTACGCGATGTGGGTAGTTTCTACAAGAAATAAATAAGCATGTTGTCGTGTGGAATTTAAAATTCTGACGAGAAAGATTAATGTTCTGATGTAGATATACCATCTACTAGCATATTATTATTAACTGATTACGTTATTACGAATGACACGAATTTCATTAAAGTATCCAAATCAATTTTGGGCACGTAATCAATGTTTTCCCGTATTAAAGTGTGGAAAATTCAAATTTTGAGCACAAATATTGGCAGCAGTATTATTTCACCGCTATGGGAAATTAAAACAACTTCCTTACATGTATGCATGTTTTTTAGAGATTTTTTTATTGTGCCATAAAGTTTCAAAATAACTATGGAGCGCCCTTTTATTTTCATCTTAAATTATTTTGTTATTAAGTTAAGTTAAAATTTACAATCTGTTCTGTTAGAGCAACAAGTAAATAAATTGAGTAGACACAATTTAACAGGAGAAGTTGTCCAGCGACAACATTCCAGAATTCAGTATTAATAATTGATATGATAAAAGGACAAATGAAATTTGCTGTTATTGTCCTAGGTCTATAAGCCATTGTCTCTTCAATCTTCTTCGTTCTGCTGGAGGGGCATTTAAACCGCTGACCGCGTCATTTGGATACCCCGCAAGACTATTTTGGTATTTGGTAACTAGTCTGTGGATCTTTTCTTCTACGAAAGCTATGCTTGAGTGCCCGTGAAGTGTTTTATTGCTGACGTACCATGGAGCGTCAAGTACCATTGTTAGTATTTTGGATTGGAGTTTTTGGATTATTTTTGTGTTGGATGGTTTAGCACAACCCCATAGTTAGACTCCATCGTACAAATTGATTTTAGTATACATTTGTACAAGAAGAGCTTGTTGTCTGCGGTGAGTTTGGATTTTCGTCCAATGAGCTAGTTCATTTGTCTCAACTTCTGGTTAATTTGTGTTTTATTAACCATTCTATGAGGTTTCTTATCTAATGTTTTTCCTAAATAGGTTACCTCGTTTTTTACTGGTAATTAAGAGCTGTTTACTGCAACTTATGGGTAGTCTAGTTGTAAACGTAACCTAAACTGATTTTGCCTGGTTTACTTTTACTCGCCAAATGTTAAACCAATCTTCAAGGAGGTTTAGATGGTTTTGCAGATTTTCGGAAGCCAACAGCGGTATCGTCAGCGAAAGTGGCAATCATAGTATTGTTTGTATTTGGGATGTCAGCAGCAAAAAGGAGGTCCCAGGACACTACCTTGGGATACTCCTGACTTAATGGGGTAGTATGTGGACGTTTTCAAGTTGAATTTGGTTTGAAAGTAGCGGTCAGTAAGGCAGGATTGTAGTAGAAGGTAGTAGGGTGTGGATAGGGTAATATTGAGTTTCATACGCGGTCAGTTATCTAACATGACAACGAATATAAAATAATATAATATCTAGTTACAACATTCAATTTTCTAGTATTAATTTTGTAGTAATTTTTTTTCTCATCCAGTTTACTATAGACAGATAGAAAAGAAATTGTGACTTGGTGTATTTCCACTAGTATACTGTTGCAAATGGTGGTGATTATACCATAGCTTTTATCGGGAGTTCTTTGAGTATTTCACCCATCATTAGGTCAAATCCAGGTGCTTCTTTACATTTAACGATCTCTTGTTTAACTTTTGTCAGTAAGAATGGTTTTATTGGTAGAGTCATATGGCAAGAGCCAACCAAACAATTTTCAATGTTATTATCATTATTATTATCATTTATTTGAGGTGGACTAAAAACTTGTGTAAAATGCTCTGCGAAGTTATTGGTCGTTTGAACTTATCTTGAATTATGAAAAAGAAAATTACATTTTTCTCAACTCGCTATAATTTATGACGCCAAAAGTTAAATTTTACACGTCACGAATTAAATGTTAGATGCTGGAAAATAATTTTTGACCTCTAAAACTCATGAATTTCGGACCAAAAATATCATTTTTGATGTTAGAAATACATTTATGAATGTCGAAAGTTTATTTTCTGACGCTAAAGAGTTAGTTCTTGTTACCTGAAAACCATTCAAGCAGTTTTACCCTTACAATAAAACGAAAATAAAATATTTGCAAATAAAATTAAAAATTATCATTAATAATTTAATTATTTTTAGCCGTCAATAAATGAATTTTTGACGTCAATAAATGATTTTTTATGCCAATGTTGAAACCGTTGCAATGTAACGCAATGCTCATGGTAGTAGTACCATATTGCAAATATTGACTTATAGGGGGTTTCCTGCCAAAATAGGACGCACGTACAACCTAGCCGCAACGACCTATCAAAGCACACAACAATAATGAATAATAATGTGGCATGTGCACTAGGTATCATGGGTGAGGTGTGTATCGTAAAATCACAACTTAAAATAATTCATGGAATGGGACATAACAGTCTTTGGTAGAAGCCTCGAATAAACCCAACATAAAGCGCATTCTTTTGGCCTCTAAATCAAGTACGTGTAACTAATTTGGTGTAGCGACCGACTAAGACGTCAATAAATAATGTTTTGACGTAAAAAAATGTGTGACGTCAATAGATATATTTTGACGTCAAAAAAATGTTAATTCACGTGTGAAAATAACTATAGGTAATGAATAGCGTTTATCTCAATTTATTATTTAATTTTAAATTTTTAAATTGTGTAAGCGATTTTCGAACAAATACAAACAATTTTTTAAATCAAAGAATAATTTTTTCATTAAAAAAATTATTGAACAAAGAATCCGTTTTATGCATTAAAATTTAAATCTTTTTGTTTTTAATTCCTACATCAAACAAACAATTTTTTGCATCAAAGAATAAATTTTTAACGCGTGAAACTGATTCTTGGGCGTCACAAAATGATTATTGACTTCAAATATTTTTTGATCTCTCTAAGTAAATTTCTAACTTCAAAAAAATTTTAATATGCTTGTAAATAGTTTTTTGCCGTCTATAAAATTATTTCATTGCTTCAAAAAACATCTTTGACGTTAAAACTTAATTTTATGACGTCAATAAAAAGTGTTGTTCTTCCGTCAAGGGAAATGCTGTGTTTATTTTGAATTGGTATTTTGTTATTCTCTCTGTGAATTTAATTTGTTAAAAAATGTAATTATACTTAATCCATTTATTTAGTCGAATAATCATTTAAAATTTAATTAAAATTATAATTAAATTAAACCAAAATTATAAAATCTACCGGTTTGCTTTGATAACACAGACAAAGTTCTATAATGTTAGTAATAGTCGTAGAAAAAGTGCATGAAATATATAGTTCAAGCAACAAAAATAGACAAGATGGAGCTGAAAGTAGAAAAGGAGAAAATTAATGCGGAGCGGCAGTAGATAGTAAAAAAACATGTACCTACAAAATAATGAAGAGATTTACACATAATAATGAAGTAAGCTATAAAGATAAACATTTGTTTGAGAATTAGGTGTCAAGGACCAGAGATGTGCAAAAGATGTTGGTAAAAATGCAAAGACGATGAAATGGATGTGTAAGCTGTTAAAAAATGAAGTAAAAGGTAAAGATTTGTAGGTATGCCAAGAGTTTTATATTTACGTATAAACGGATGAAATGTAACATCGCGTTTCTTTTCACCTCCTTAAAACGGCCTTAGTGTAAGCTTAAATTGTTTTAAATCTTAAAATAGCATTACAACAAACCGAAGTATATACACTATACAGGGTGGGCCATTTAATTGTCACTCCACTATTATTTCCTAAACTATTGAGAATATAAAGTTTTTTTCTTAATAAACGTTGTTGTCCATTAACTGCTGCATAACCTAAAACTATTACCAATTATAGTTAGTGCTCAATTTATTATGCCGGTACAGCATATTACTTTGTTGTTTTAAATACAACACCTTGTATATTATTACATTTTTAGATTCTATATTTAATTTTTGATCTGAAAATGTAAAACAATACTATTTTAAAATTAGTGGTTTTCGAGTTATTTGCATTTTTTTTTTAAATTTTTGACATTTGTGGACTAATAACAATTAATAAATGTTTTAGATACCAAAAACGTTCAACCATCGTTATTTTTCACAAACTATTGACACAGTACAAAGTATTCAGCGGTATGTTTGAAGCAGCAGATTATTCCATAGGGTGTAATTTAATGTCAAGTTTGCATTACTTCATACGTCAATAACCTTTGTTTTGCAAATAAAACCCCCAGTATTTTTTAACACTGTCAAATGTGGAATTCAATTTTCTTTCAATTTGATATAAAGTTTGGTATACCAAATTTTTAAATTACTATGGTTTTTGTGGAGTTTTTGATTATTTTGTTTTATAAATTTTAAATGAAAATAGGTGTGCTATAAAAACAAAACAAACATTTTTATTTTTTAAAGTTTAAAAAGTGTAAAAGTGTAATACCCTATATATCTTTTACAACTATTGCGATTATTAATTCCATTTTAAAATAAAGTGTTGCCTTTATGCCATACACGAAATTTTATTGTCACGTGACTGACCATAATCGATAAGTTTTTTAATTGCCAACATAAATAGTTTTTTAGGCTGTTCGATAGACTTTTTCTGTAACAATGATATAAAATTTTCGCACTTTTACATTACAAAAATTATGAAAGTTTTAAGTCAATGAAACACGAAAAAAATTATCTAACTGTCTATTTAAGAAAATTATTGATGACGTGACAGTGCAGAAAATTTTAAAATGTGGCATAAAGTAGCTCATTAGTTAACAAACCACTTTTATTAGTAAAAAATGATATTATTGATAGTTTTGAAAATAGTATAAGGGTGACATAAGCGTAAGAAAATAAAAGTTTTGGTTTTGTTTTCATAGTGTACAAAATGTATAAAAAAAATTTTAAACAAAACACAAAAACCATAAAAATTTGAACATTTGGTATAACAAACCTTGTATCAAATTGAAAGAGAATATAATTCCACATTTAATGCTGTTGAAGATACTGGGTGTTCCATTTGAAAAACAAAAGTTATTGGCATTTGAAGTTTTGCATTAAATTACGAACACCCTATGTAGTAATCTGCTGTTATTAACATACCGATGAATACTTTATAATGTCTTAATAATTTGTGCAAAATAGCGATGGGTAAACGTTTTTGGTATCCAAAATGGCAATTAGTTAATATTAGTCCACAAATGTCAAAAATTAAAAAAACAGTGAAATAACTCGAAAACCACTAATTTTAAGCTAATAGTACGTTTACACTATTAGATCAAGAATTAAACTTAGAATCTAAAAATGTAATAATATACCTACAGAGTGTTTTATTTAAAATAGGAAAGTAGTGTGCTGTACAGGCATAATTAATAAAAAAAAAACAGTATAATTGACAATAATTTCGTGTTATGCAGAAGGTAATGGTCAACTACTTTTATAAAAAAAAAAACATTTGATATTCTCAATAGTTTAGGTAATAATAGTGGGGTGACACTTAAATGACTCACCCTGTATAATTTGTGTCATCACTTATTTTCGTAGACCGTGTTATTAATAAAGATGACGTGAGATAATAGAGTCATAATAATTATGTTTGTACATTGTTAAATAACTACTTCGTTTCCACATCTTACTGTTATGTAATGTAAATTTTATGTAAATTTTTGTGAATACCAAAACAGTTTTACATCCCTTACACACGAGCCATCTTCAGTAACGCTACTATAGCGCCACTGTTAGATCTATTAATTAATTTAAATGAGAGTTTTCACACAAGAGACGCGCGACAGTAGTAAAGCCGCGTGTGAAAACTGTCTCTTAAATGAATCTATTTCTAACAGTGGTATTGTTCGAAAAGTGGTTTGTGTGCGCAAGGGGTAATAGAGCATGTTTTAGCGAAGACGCTCAAATTCGATTTCTTGAAACTCCCCAAATGACAGAAGTGGGATAGAGAAGCGAACTGATAAATGTGCACAGTTTTACAGGTGTTTTTGTCAGTTTATTTCCTAGTATTTTAAAACTGTTTAGCTGAAAAATTTAAAGGAGTTCTTAGAAGATGTAATATAACAAAACTATGAAAAAAGATATATGTATACATTTTTGGGGTAGACTAAAAAATAATAGTCTTTGTCCATGCACACATAATTATACTTTAAATTAAGTGAATGTAACATAACTATCACAACTTTAAATTGAGATAACATTTTTTAAGAGTCATGAGAGGCCGTGCGTGAGCACGACTCCATGATTCCTATCCCACCCCCTTACCCGGGCTCAGCGGATTTGCGCTATACACCGGTCTAGCATGCCCCACCCCTGAAAGACATGCAACCCAGCATACACACCACACACACCATCCACAGACACGCCGGATTTAACTTATTCAGAAAAATTTCCGACGGGCAGAGGACTCGAACCTACTGCCGTTGTGAGTCTAGTTTCAAAGCCTGGGACTTTAACCACTAGACCACCCGCTGGCTCTGAGAAAACATTTTAACTATTAACGATAGAAAAATCAATAATTATTAGTAAAAAAATCTGCTAAAATAGCATTTTAAATCTACTAACGCAAATTTTAAAAAATTACACCATTTTGATCTATTACTAGTGCTGTAAATTGGTGAGTGTATCCAACAGTATTCGTCGTGTAATTCTTGGATGTCTCGCCAAATGCTTTAACGAAGCTCTTCCAATGTGGCAGGACGGACTGTGCAGAACTGTAGACCGTAGTCTTTAAATGTTCCGATAAGTAATCTGCAGGATTAATGCGCCGATACAATAGCGGCTAATTATCAAAACAAGTTCTACCAATAACAAACCTTCTTATCAGATTGTGCAAAATGTCATCCGATGCCTTCTTGTTGCAGTAAAGGTACATAATCCTCTTGCTATTTCCATTGCGATAATAACACTTTTTATGTTTGTGACTGTATTGTGATCACGAAAATGTTCGTTTCTGCGATTTTGACGAAAATACATGTTTTGAACACCCAGGAACCTAAAATGTGCTTTTTAAATAATGTCTGTCTGTATGTGTCCGTGTTTGTGTAACGCGAAATCACAGCGACTACTGGACCGATTTTAATAAAATTTGGTATACCTGAGTACAACAGATTTGTCGAGCCAAAAAGTTTTTTACTAACCGGAACTGGAAACAAGTGTTGGATACGTTTTTTTTGTATAATTTTTTTTTCAAAAATAGAATACTTATCAACAATTTAAGAACACAGAATGATAGAGACGGTTAAGACAAATTGAATGTTTTTTTTTTCAAACACTAGCCTTAAAATGGCGTTCACTACAATTGTTTGAAAATTTTGACTTTAACGCTTAAACTCAAAAAGGAGTACTGTAGTAGCTTTAGGAGGAAGCAATGGTACCATGTACGAGATTTGTTGAAATTATTAAAATTGGAACGTAAAAATATTTTTAAAATTTTGGTCGTTTTCGAAAAAATTGTTTTAGAGCTAGCTCAACGATTCTTTTTAAATTTTGTAGTCTCATGGAGTTAGAGCTGAGCTATAAAGTTCGTGTTTGTGTCCTAGCTCGCTAATTTTTCTGTGACGCCTTCTATGAATGTTTGAAGATTTTAATTTTAACGCTTATTTACCCAACAACGAAATGACAGATTGGAATAAAATTTGTTACTGTAGTTACTCTAAGAGAAAGCAATGTTACCATCTATGATATTTGTTGAAATGATTAAAATTAGAATGTCAAAATATTTTGGGAAATTTTAAAAAAGTCCCAGCTTCGTAATTTCTCTGTGACGCCTGCTTTAAATTTTTCAAGATTTTGACTTTAACGCTTATTAATCCAAAACGAGTTGACAGATAGAGATAAAATTTTATACAACTATAGCCCTAAAGAAACACAATATTACTGTGTAAAAAAATTTTTGGTTAAATAAAAACTGCTAAATGCAAATATTTTCAAAATGCAGGACATTGTCATAAAAATATTGCACAAAAACAGACCAAACAATTATTTTAAACTTTGTAGACCTATAGAGCTACAATTTGGTTCGTGTCCTAGTTCACTAATGTCTCTGTGACGCCTTCTATGAATATTTCAAAATCGAAAATTCATTTACCTCTATTTAATAAACGAGAAACGATAAATAATTTTTGTTTGAGCTAAATTACTCATAATTAACAGTAGAAAAAGATTCAGAACTTAATTGTTAAGCCCAGCATTATTTAGGGGGGTTTATTTTACCTATCTTTCCCTAATTCAAGCGGATGAATTTGTCTTTGCGTTTTTGGTTTTTTTATATCCCTAGGAATCGTTTTCCAAAAAAATTAAAAATGTATATAGATTTTTCGTAAACTTCCGATGTAACTTAGGCATCGTAGGAGCATCGATGACAATTTAAGAGTGTGCGAGGTAGAATGCGAAGCACGTAATGCGTAAGAGATGAACATAGTACCTACAATCACAGGCAGAAGCTTACGTGATAGCTAAATGTGGATTTTTACACAAGTTGTTTATAATTGGTTTTAGTTGTTGTTCTTGCAATGAGAGATTAGCAGAGTTTTATATTTAAATACCTTACAATTTACAACAGTTCTTAGTTAGATTTGCTATAATTGATGTGATTACATATATAAAAGCAATTATTATGTATGAGAAAGTACAGGCAAAGTGTTTTGCCTATTCTAACCCTGAAAAAGGGTTTCACGAGATATACGCAACACAACTCGTCAGAGTACATTTGTGACTGTCCGAGGCTTTCCAACGGAATATGACGATTTTAAAAATTCCGGTGTGTTTCCCCCGAGACTACACGAGTGGGCGAGAGCTCAGCACCTAGACCACTACCCCAATCAGCTGCTAATAAAACTATACAACTTCATTAAGTCAATTCAATCTTGTAAAGACAGTGTCAGTTTACAAAATTTTTCAGTAAAATTCTCAGATATTGAGTTTTTATTTAAATGCCAAATTGGAAAAATTTATACATTTAACATTTAAAATTTATATTTAACAACTGTCAGTTGTGTTCCAGATCCCAAAGCGACCACAGCCCTGAAGATGTCCCGTGCAACCGAGGACGAAACGTCGGCAGTTCATGCACCGATGACGTGGCTCCAACCCGGAAGCCTAGATGTTATTACCAACGGCCGCGGAAGCCTGCAGCTTAGATTACTGAGAAAATTTTGTTTAAAATATACCGAATATGTCAACGAAAGTAGTCTTACTGCCTGTATTTTCTTTCTTTATTAATATAATAACATTAAACTTTGGTGGGTTATTATATATAAAACCACGTTTTCTTATTTCAAGTAGAACACTTTGTATATTTATTTAATTATTTTAATCAACACTAAAATGAATTATATTTTTTGTATTAAATTTTATAACATAACAAACTATTCTTGTCATGTGATGAACTGCTTAAGTAATTTTTCAACCAACGTAAGCTTGAGATCTTTCGTTCTCTGTAGTAGACACAGGTAGTATCGCTAATATATGCAGTATTGTTGTGCTATTTGGTAGCAAAAATGTATAATGATTAATTTCAGAGAGACCCAAAACCCGTATGGGTGCGCCACTGCAACAATCAACCCACTTCATTAAGCATAATGAGCTTTTTCCATAAGGTGTTTAATGGATTTTACAATTAAATACATTATGCTCTCATTTTGTATAATGACATTATGCTCTTATACAGGATCTAATGCCTACAGATAAAATAAGAAAAACGGCGCAATATACCTGCAGAAATAAACAAATATACGGAAAGCATGTTCATAATCGCAACTTCTTGCATTTTTGAGAATATAAAATATTGCTAAACACATTAAGAACATGTGAAACATCTCGACACATTTATAGATTTAATTATAGTAACTTATTACGTAACAAGGCTGCCCATCCAAGCATAAAAACGCCAGAAAGCAGTTGCAATTCATTACAGTAAATGCATATTTTGTTTATCTAAATATCGATGGTAATCTAGAGAGTGGGAGGGGGGGGGGGGCATTAAAGCTAAATAATGTTCTTTTAGGAAAGAAAAAAATCAAAATAGTTATTTTGCTTTACAATTATTATGTCCAAAATAAAAGCCACAAAAGAGCACTGACGAAGCACTGACAAATAACTTATGCAAGTAGGAAATATGAATCTTTGTTTGCTGGGTGGGAAGCCAATAACGAAAAATTGCATTAAAGTAACGAGAACAAGGGTACTAATAAGCACTAATGAAGCTTTAGTAATTGTATACAACGTTAATGCTTTTACTTTTTCACCAACCTATGCACCCAGAGTCAATTTCCACGTTTCTTTATTTATATTTAGCTTTTCCGATATCAATTTCAAAGAAATACGATGATCAACTGCTATTAATTGACTTACAACTTGAATTATTTAATGAGTTCGAGTAGTTTTGGACGTCCGGACCTAACCTAACCGGGGATACATATTTGCGAATATTTCGGGATCGAGCGAACACTTTAAAAACTTCTTTATCTCTATTTTAGCTCATTTAATATGTTTTCATAGCGGCTTTTTTCAATGTAAGGCAGAATTGGATGTTAATTCCGTGTTTAAGTAACGCATAGGTAAAAGTAATGCAATTGCTTATAGAATGGCACAGGTTCTCTCACTCATACCGCTAGTAGGTTTATAAATTTTTACTGTATAAGACTAGTGTTAGAGTTTTATTGTTTTACCTTGTAAGTTCATTTCTAAACTTTCTACTGGGCAACACTGTTGATTTCTTAAACTTCTTTTATTTATACAACAGGCAATTCATTGAAAAGAGGCGCAAAAAAGGACAAAAAAAGCCACTTTGCACATGTTGGTTCAACATTTTCAACAGCAATTCTAGATGGCGACTTACCTGAAATTTCCCTTAGGGTTTCATACGGAAACCATTCCGCAAAATAGCGACTATTTGAGTCTTCTTATTAGTTATCCAAATAAGCCGTGTTTCAAATAATTTCTAACTCTATAATTTTGTTCCTACGTCTTTTTACCTTCCTTTACAGATTAAAGAGTATAGCTGGAGAAGGTTAATGTAAACGGTTTCAAAGACATCAAGCACATTAAATTTTTTATCAAATTTTTTATCGCTTTGAGCTTGCTCTCCAATACACGAGTTATGCCTAAAGCTAAAAGAAAGGTATTTTTAAGGCAAAACCTTTCCACCTAAAGTGTATCCTAATATGCTTTTTTTAGAAGCTGGGAGACCGGTAAAACAGGCGCTATATTGCTGTATGCTGCTGCAACACCGGGTAGTTGGTAAACTACGTATCAATGCGGGTTTTAAGTACGTAACCGCTTGTTTTAGTTCACGGTTCTCTATGTTCAGTATGTTATCGGATGCTCTTTTATTTTTTTCTTTGTCTGGGGCTCTTACCATCGCTTCACATTTGCTAATGTTTATATCTAGTCCTGCTTCGGTTAAGTTTGTTATTAGCAGTTCCAGAAGTCTCCCCGCGCCTTCCTTCTCTTCTGATATGATTATTAGGTCATCCATATAAGCAAAAATCTTTGGCAGGTTAAAATCTTCTTTGATTGGTGATGGTGTCGTCATTTGTGCAGCTGTTTCTCCAGGATTCTGTGCAATACCATCGTGAATAGTCTGTGTGGGAGTAGACATCCTTGTATAACCTCTTTCGTTTTCTTATATCCTTTTGTTCTTTTCCCAAACCATTGCAACATCGTATTTTTCTTTAGAAATACTGTTGTAATCCGGTTGGTGAGATAATGCGGTGTTCCTAAGTCTTTCAGGGCTTCCAACAAGGACGAGTGCTGTACGGTGTCGAATGCTTTTGTTAGGTGTAGGGATACCAGTACTGTTTTTTCTCCCCCTCTAAATCTTTTATCCAGTATGAGTCTTGTTACATAGATATGATCCTCCACAGATCTGTTGCTTAGAAATGCTGCTTGGTACGACGGTATTTCCGGAGTTGTTCCGTCCAGTACTCTCAACAGGTATTTCGCAGCCTACACTGTGAATGCTGATTTTCCTGTAATTTCTCGTGAATTTTAGTTTTTAATTTTTGTAGGAAAATTTGCATGGCTGTAATCCATTCCTTTGGTATCTCATTACGTATCCAAATTTGTTCTATCGTTTTGCATACTGTTTTTATAAAGGTGGTTGAAACGAGTTGCAGCAATTCCACCTGTACCTGGTGTATTTGTTTGAATGTAGTTCTTAATTTTGAAATTGGTCCAAGGTGTGAAACAATAGTCGCGTATAAACGTACCGCTCGTCCTGCTTGTCTATTAGAAGCCCTCAGTGTCATCAGCATCAGCATCAGCATATCATATAACTCTTGGTACCAATAATTCGCGGCCATTCTGTTGCACTTTAGAACTAAATTCAAACAAATGACGAATTATGAAACAAATAAATAATGACGAGCTGTTTTCACCAGCCAATAGCGTGCTACTGCTTAATTAAGACGTAAACTTAAGTTTTCAGACGCTTTAACCGACATTTGTAATTTTTCCTGCCAATTATCGTTTTAAACTATCTCTTGTTGTTAATATGTGTTATGGATTTATTTTCAGTACTTGTTCAAACACTTAAATGTGAGTTTGAATGTTTATTTTTTGATTATATTCATATTTTTTAAAGCTCCAAAAACATTGGTCCAATCGATAAATCGTAGAGGAACTTTTTGTTAAGTTTTCATGGTAGAATAACGGCCCCCAGTCCGTGTGCGCGAGTTTCGAAACAGCCTGTGTGCTGCCAAATTTGTAGGGCAATCTTCAAATAACTTCTTATTGTTGTCCATCCGTTCCTAGGTATATACGAATTCGGTCTTTTCATGTTTTCAAGACCTTGAAATAAAATATAAATAAGAAAAAAAACAAGTGTGCCACGGGATTTGAACTAGAGCCGCCAAACTAAAAACCCATGCCTTTACCGCCAAACCAACACACCGTTTAATATTGTTTCCATTGTCTTAGTTAATTGTGTCAAGTTTGCCAACTGGCATTTACCGTGCAAGTTTGTAAAATAAAAACAATAAATATTCAAAATAATTTGCAATGATCGCTTTTTTAAATGTTAAATATGAGAGAAATTACGGTAAAATGATAAACGCCGCAACTGTGATGATAAGTCTATGATTTGCAAACCAATCATCTACATACCGTGCTTGTTTCATAGATGAGTGCGATAAATTTTTTATTAAATCGCTCTGTATAAGGTGCCAATTTGTAGGAAATAGGGATAAGACGACCACTACAGTTTTTGTCACAATTAGCATCAATGCGGAAACAGTGAACGACTGGGAGATAGAAACACGTAGCGGTGGTAACCGTTTCCTATCCAAACTTTGCCGTGTACGCTTCGCACAGCATGTTTGCCGACCTCTGCGACTAAACACTCCAATTTACTACATTTGAAATCAAATCCTACACAATAGACATGAGCACAGAACCATATATTGTAGTAACTAAATCTATATTAGCGTTAAATAAATATTTCTGCTGTGTAATAAGTTTCGCTTAAATTAGTTCTTCCAATACAATTTTCTTTTATGTAATGGTTTACTTTTCATTTTTACCGTATCTTTTAAATGACTGCGAATTTAATAAACACTAATGTGTAAACATATCAATTTGAGTATTTATGTACTACTTGCGCGCTTAAGATCGCACAGCGGCGTCGCTTAAGAGGGGCACAATTTGAGGGTACTTTCCATTTTCCTTTTATTTATTTTTGTAAGGCAAGTATAAAATATAATACAATGTCATATAATTTCTTTTAATAATAGATTTAAAACGGTAGGTAAATTCTTTCCGCCTTAAAATATATTCAATAAAAATTTGTTTTAATAAAATGAAGACCTACTGTACTGACTTTGAGACAACACGGGTTTATACGCAAAAATTTAAATAATTCTTATGCAGCTGTCGGAGAATTTGATAAATCGCAAAATTGGATGTAACAATCCAAATTGTAACTATAAAAAACTAGAAATAGGCAAATAGTTCAAAAATGCTTACAATAAGCATTTCAGGCAAAAACATACGGTTTACATTAATGAAAGTTTTCCAAAACGTATGTAACGTATACAAATAGGAATTTGCCTAATAAGTCCACAATGCAATTGCATTGGAGTAGTTACGCCGCTGTGCACGCATTCAACCATAGACATAGTATAAGTTAAGTGGACGGATTCTAGAAGAAAAAGAGAGAAAGTGAGAAAAAGACGCACTGAATAGTGTGGTTGAAACGTTAGCATAAGTACGATAGTATAGCAATTCAGATAGTTTTTAAACTAAACATAGAGGTGTGTGAGAGCATGTAATTTAACGCAACAAAAATTGTCCTTTAAAATTCATTCTAATATCCAACACATCTTATTAAACTCGTGCTGTATACAATATAAAAAATAGTAATACAAAATAGCACAAAACAAAATGAGGACGCAAAAAAGTGGTAATGCTTTGTGCTTTTAGCTGTAGGGCTTTTTTGGCACCGACATTCTTGTCGATTCTTGTTTGGATGTAACGCTTAAAAAGCTCCTGTGTCATTTAGATCTAGAAACGCTACGAAACTGCGAGGAAATTATGGAGTAGCATTCAGATTCAGCTTCAGTATAGCTAGACGTGTCAGTTTTGCGACACAGAGCAGTCCTTGAAGACTTATTTGCAAAGTAACTTACTGCTACAGTTTATCAAAGTTTGGCTGTAGTTCAATTGCAATCGAGCCAACTTCAGCTATTCCAATTTAGCTGAGAGTTACTAATTTCGATTTTAAGATAAAGCTGGATACCGACGCATACACTAGATCTGCCTCAACATAAAAAAGATAGAAAACTATTGTTTATTTCGCAGTACGGTATAGATTGTTAAAAATTAAAATGGTGGAAAATATTTCGATAAATTTTAGGAGTATCAATTTTTAACGGTAAAATACGTAGATTTACGTTAATACATGCGACTAGAAAGAGATTTTGATTAAAGCATTGCCATAGAAATTAACAAGAGCTTAAATTGTTTTCATACAGTAAACAGATGCTTTTGTACAATAAAAAGTTGATTTGTACAAAAACTAATCGCTACAATAAAGTTGAAACGTCCAAGGAAAAATACTTTTGCACAATAAGTTTAGTCTACAAAAAATAGTTGATTTGTACCAACAAATTAGATTACTGCAATACATTTAAAATGTACAAAAAAGAGTTATTTTTACACAATAAATATAAAGCGTCTATAAAAAAAAGTTGGTTTTGTACAAACAAAATAGATGACTACAATGAAGTTGAAGCATGCAAAAAAGTTATGTCTTTGCCAAACAAAATTGAATTTGTACAATCAAAATAGGTAACTATAATAAAATTGAAAATAATACAATATACCGGTTCCTAACCATAACCTCGCGCATACCGCCTAGACCGACAGTAGGCTCACGCACGAACAAACAGAAGGAGAGAGATAAACGGGGGACGTAGGAGAGTGGTAGAGAATGGCGGAGGGATTAGAAAATGGACGATAAGCGAAGGGAGGGGGCAAAGAAAGCAAACAGGAGAAAACTAAAGAAAAGGAAGGAAGGATTAGGGTGAGAGTTATTGAGGGCCTAGAACGAGGAAGGTTAGCTTAAGTTAGGTGTACGCAAGGTTATGGGTAAGCACAGGTGTATTTTTCACAATAAATTGAAAAAATACGTTTTTTTCAAACAATGTTGTTGGCCTAGGCGGTATACGCGAGGTTAGGTTAGGTTAGTTTAAGTTATGTTGGTTAAGTTAAGTAAGGGTATACGCGAGGTTATGGTTAAGAACAGCTTAATTGTTACAGAATAAACTGAGAAGATATGTTTCTTTTAAACAATGTTGTCGTTTAGGCGGTATATGCGAGGTTAGATTAGGTTAAATTGGGTTAATTAACAGAAATATGATTTTTGTACGTTTCAACTTCATTGCAGAAAGCAATTTTTGTTGAACACATTCAGAAAATATTGTGAGAAATATTTTTTTTGTGCGTTTCAGGTTTTTTGTAAAGTCTATATGTTATGGAACTAATTCACCTTTTTTTGTAAGAAATAATTCTTTTTTCTAAATTTCAACTTTATGGTTCAAAACAATTTTTGTTGTAGAAATCAACCTTTTATTGTATCAGATGCTATTAATATTGTACGCGAAAAATACCAGCCAATTAAAAACTAGTTCAATGCTGCAGAATTCTCCAAAACGCTCTAGTAGACCCGCTCGTTTAACTTTTTCTAATTTAAGGTTTTAATTATATAATTTACAGTGGTTGTGAATCACCATTATGCGACATAGTACCCAAAAGTTTCTAAACTTACCAAACGGCTGCGACGCTGATGAGAGTGTGGAGGTTTCTTAGTGCTGTTATGAGTAGTTGGGTGCAGAATATGCAGTAGTAGTTTATTTTAGTCATGCAAACTTGGGAAAACAGCAGTGCGGGCATAGCAATGTAATGTTCGTTCTCGAATTGCATGTGCTGTATCTAAGTACTCATACAGTATAGTACCCGTTGTTATTATCATATGGTAGCAAATTTCGTACTATATTCCCTACCGCCGCCGCCGTGCAAGGAATGAAACTGATAAAAACCACCTCACATCTAAATAGACTGGATATAGTAGCAAAGAGCTGCGGTGGTAAAACAATTTTTCGCATTCAATTATAATTCCAACACTGTTGTAAACATAGTTTAAAGTTTATAAATGATTCCGCTAATAAATTACTAAGAAAAGTTGTATTAAAGTACTAAATTACTAATTGTGTGTGTTTTTTCTTTGAGTAAGTTTATGTTACTTCACACAACAATATTCGTGTTTAAATTCAATTTACGCTTTAATGAATAAGTTTTGTATTTAAATTATTTCTATGTTTGTTCTTTTTTTGATAATTCGTAGAAATTAATGTTGAACGAAGCAACACGCAATTAAATAATTTTGCCTGAATTTGCAAATTGTTGTTTTCTTTTCGTGTAGAATCGGCACACAAATTTTTGATGGTAATTTGCAAACACCCGGTATAGGCAAAAGTTTGAAATTTTGTCCAAGTTAGGCTGTTCATATGTACTTATACATGACACGAAAGTTCCAGTACTGTTAAAGTAAACAAAATTTAAACTAATACCAAACCTTCAGGGTTAAAAATATCGATTTCATTAATATAATAGTCGTCCTTAAATGTCAATTTGCGGAATGTTATATTGTATATGTGTACAAGTATAATAATTACCAAACAAACCAACTGTCAGATAAGACAGATGATGATTATGAATAATGAATAATAAGAAAAACACGCGATGAAGATTTGTATAGCACACAAAAAGTTTAAAATGTACATTTTTTGTCGATAACTTCATTATTTACAATGTTTAATGTGACATTTCTATTATTACCATAAATGCATAGTAACATGCACGAGCGGGTATAAGAAAATACGTTCTTCACGATTTTAAATGAAATTGTATTGTCATAAAATCTGAAAGACTTACGGTTGGTTGCTTATTAAATGCAACATTGTTAAAAGTAGAAAAGAATTTCATGTACGCAAGAAGTTTTGTAATGAAAATTTCATTATTATGAAATTACTGTAAACAATCCTACGTTAATTATTTAAAACAATTATATTTTCTTTTGCACGTGTTTATTTTATAAAGTTGCTTGTAATAATTATAATTACAATTTTTGTATACATTTAACTGCTTAGGTTATAAGACCCCAACAACCATGAGTATGAGGAAGCCAGGACTCGAAACGCGAGACCGGTTGGTTGCTAAGTCGACTGCATTTGTAAAGTATAAATAATAAAAATTTAAACATTGTTTTGTTTAGTAAGAAAAATATTGTTGTCACAACACACAAAGTAAAATATATTCTATGGTTAACTTTAATTTTGTTGGGTTACAACAATTCAACTTATTCAAAAATCGGGATAATTTATTTTTATTAATTACTAAATTCTACGTATATGCAACTTCTACATCTTCGAACATTCCTCTTATTGACAGTTAACGATGAAGGTTTGTAGAAGCTGTAGTTTCTTTCATTTTTATTTATATGTACTTTCAGTATTCAGTATTTATTTCATGCAAATTTTTGAATGCGAGTAGTTTTGACGGAAATACACGTTTTGGAAAAGGAGTGGTTTAAAAAAATGCCTATCCTGTATGTGGGTGAGTGGGTGGACAAGTGGGTGTGTGCTCACCATAACTCCCAAACATATGGTCACATTTTAATGATCTTTGGAATGTGGGGCTGTATCAAAAATTCATATGGGGAATGGCTTTAAAAAAATCCGAAACTGGGAGCTGAAGTTAGACATGCTTTTTGGTAGCATTTTTCCTGGAAAACAATTTATTTAAATGCGAGAAGGGAATCAAATAGAAGATTTTAGAGCAAGCGGAATGTTTTTTTCTGAACATTGTAGCTTTAAAAAGGTGGTTTCTACAATTTTTTTAAATTTTTGACTTTAACGTCTTCATTACCCAAAAACGACTTAACAGATCAGTATCAAATTTTTTATCGTAATAAGCTTATGGAAACACAATCTTACTACGCACAAAATTTTTCGTAGAGATGAAAACTATGAAGTGAAAAATGTTTTCAAAATTTGGAAATTTTCAAAAAAATATTGCTAAAAAACTGGGCACTCAATTTTTTTTAATTTGTGGGCTAACTTCTCTGTAACATCGCATGCATATGATTTTTTTAAATATCTGAAATTCCTACCGCTTTATTTAATAAACGAAAGCCGATAAAAAATGTCTGTAAAAGCTAAATGGCTCATGAGGAATAGTAGAATAAAGTTCTCAACTTAATTCTTAAATACGGCAATATTTGGGGGGGGGGGGGGAGGCTAATTTTTCTCCTCCCATCCAATTTTTGGTGGACGAATTTGTTCTTCTGCTTTTGGCTTTTTTAATTCTAAGCAATCTTTTTCCAAAATAATAAAAATCGATTTTCTTCACCAAAAACTTGAATAAATCAGCGTACTATCAGTTTACTTTACAATATTATTCTCTCCCTCTCTGTGTCTGACTCTCATGCGTTGAGTGGCGCTTTTCGGCGCGTGACCAAGGTACACACGCAGCTACCTGCCGACCTTTGCTTCACTATTTCTTTTCACAGTCAATAATAAATATTTATAAGTTCCAGCTTTATTTCGTTAATTTATTGTAAATAAAACAATTCTTAACTTCAACAGCTTTTGTATTTTAGCTTTATAATAAATATAAGTATAATAATAAGTAACAATATTTAACGTATAGGAAAGTCCAAGCGAAGTGCTTCGCTCTTTTTTTTGTAATCCCAAGGCATCTTTTTCCAAAACAATATCGGTTTTTTGTCACAAAAACTTAGATAATTGCTAGATTTTTAAATATAGTAAGATATACCCATAAGCAGCTTGCGCTTACCGAGCAGGCGACATTGAATGCAAATAGAACCAACAAAATTACGCTGAAGCAGCCGCAAGCAGTGAAGTAGTGGCTATGGCATAACTCGTTGTTACTCCACGTCATATTATGTGTTTTGTTTTCTGTACTTTCAGTATTTATTTTATGCAAATTTTCGATATCGAGATTTTGACGGAAATACATGGTGAAGTTTTGAACCCAAAAAAGTTTTTTTTAATGTGTCGGTGGGTGGGTGTCTGGTCGATAATTATCAAACATATGGTCCGATTTCAATGAGCTTTGGACTGTGGGGGTTTATCAAAAATTCATTGGAGAAAATAGTTTAAAAAAAAAATCTGAAACCGAAAGTTAAACATGTTTTATAAATTTAAAAACGGAATCCGGCAGAAGACTTCAAAGCAAATCAAACGTTTTTCCAAACTTTTAAGCTTAAAAATGGCGGCTGATACGATTATTTGAAAATTATGTATGTAGCGCCTTCTTATTGCTCAAAAATAGGTTGGCAAAAATCGGGTTTAAATATTTTATCGTAATAATACGGACACAACAATGCTACTGTGCACAAAAATTTCGAAAACTTAAAAGCTATAAAGAGAAAAAAGTTCCATAGTTTTGGTAATTAAAAAAAAGATATTGTTCAAAAAATGACAACGCGATTTTTTTTAATTTAGAAGTTCGTAGAACTTGAGATTAGCTATAATTTGATTTGTGTCTCAGCCCGCTATGAATTTTTGAAACTTGGAAATAGTCCCTTCTCTTTAATAAACGAGAGACGATAAAAAATTTCTGAATGATATGTAAAAGTAATTATTTTGTGTAAGTATAGGAAAGTTCACGCGAAATGTTTCGCTCATTTTTTCTTCCAAGACCGGTATCTGTACAACGTGTATTTCCCCTTTGCGGAGTAATATCTGTGTGAGTTTGTTTTGTACCGCCACTGTTGTGAGTCTACAACGTTGTGCGTAAATACTTTTGAACATAGGAGAAATAAAGTTTAGTAAGTGTAGGAAACTCCAGGTACACTGCTTCGCTCTTTCTTTGTTCTGGGTCGCCAAACTTGTCTGTATGTTTTATTTTGCTTAGTGAGAAAATATGAGTTTCCACGTTTGTTCTATTTAGCTACGCCAAAATTCTTAAAGTCATGCCTTTAAAATAAGTTTTCATATGAAATGCTGCGGAAACCTGACATTTTTATGCCTTGTACAACAAATACTAACAAATAGTAATGGAACGTACTTCTCAAGCTTACCAATTTGCGTTTGCTGGAGGAGATAAACTTATAGAGAGCTCCAGGTCACTCCTAGTTATATTTTGATAAGGTAACGCATTTATCCCATTTACAAATGAAACTTATAATTGTTTTCAGATTTGTGTGATATAATTATTTATCAAAGTTTGACTAACTACAAAATTTTTTAACATTCAAAAAATTACTTAGTGAGCTATTACATGATACCAAACAACGCTTATTTTGAGAGCTGTAATGTGTTTAAGTATATTAAGTTAACTACGGCGTTTGAGCTCTAGTTTGTGTAAATAATATTCTAGATGGTTGGAAATTTTATTCCACTTAGAGAGTTAATAAATTTTTATATTTGGGCATATTTAAAATCCCACAGATTTATGCCTAAATGTTATAAAAGGTGATATTTTAACATAACAACACGTAATATCTGCGACAAAATAGTAAACACTATTTTTTATTAAAATTAGGAAGAAGAGTGAGCTTCATTTATTACATTTTGAACGTTAAAAATATTTTCATAGATAAAACAAATTTTTGGTGTAATTGCTCCGTAATGTCTGAAACGATAAAATGCAGGCTTAGTAAACATTTATTCTTTAACAATGTAGAAGTATCATACGCGGTGGAGCATTTTATAGCAATGCACAAACTACTAAAATTCCGAAGGAGTTTTGCGATGTTTAGAAAGCCAGCTTCAATGGGCGCTTTGTTGAATAATGCAAAGAGGGATGTTCGCTGCATACAGATGCCAGTATCATTATGAGTCGGCTGCAAAATACACATAGGTACCTATTTAACCCGCAATATTCTCAACTTGCGCGCTAATTATAGTCTACACTATTCCAGATGGCAGCAGTATGAATCGAAAAGCAAATTTCTGTTTGTCACAATTCATATAATCCGATTGTGCGACTACCAACTACCCCTACACGACCAATGAACATTGCGCAACTTATTCCGTGTTATAACAACAAACAAGGACGTAAAAGCCGAAAAGGATCGTGTTTTTCAAACTGCTATTGCTCACGTAAGGTGTATATTTTTGTTCCATAAAAATCCGTACGAAATCAAAATCAATTCGTGACGAAATGCGGATATACTTTATCGCGTGCTGTGTGAAGTGGCACCCTTTTCAGTTTACGACTGTTTCCAAATTGCTTTATATAATTTATATCTTATTATTCTCAACGACTGCGACACCAGTAAGGAAATATCGCAAACTGGAATCTGTATTATCTGATTGGAAGACACGCAAATTGAAGCGATCATCGCGACAAAACTTCGTTTAAACAACGCGATTCGTGTGGAATCCCTTGCAGTAATAATTCCCTTAAATGGATCACCACAATGTCCAGATTCTACAAATGAGACATTTGTTCCAGAAGTGTTCTCTTCGTAAACCTTTGAGAATAGTCGCTTTTCGTATTACATTCATACTAGCGGAACCTGCGGTCTACGTCTCACGCTGTTTTTGGTAACTTATTTTGAAAAAAAAAATAATTAAACTGTGTCGAGATGCAAGACATGTACTGAATGTGTCCCGCAGTATTGTATATATTCTCAAACACGAACTCAACAGGCCTAGCTACTAAATAATCATAAGAATGTTGATTATTTTGTAGTTACATCTCTACCCACCATGATCAACAGCAAATACTCTTCAAAATTAATGGACCGACTTTTTTTGCAATTGGCACCGTTCATTGTGTTTTCAATTTTAAATTTCACATTTGAAACTCTTCCATTTGTAGAAACGAATATCTGTCTTTGATGCCCATTAATAGTCATTGTGTATGATACGTTCGGTTAGGTAAGGTTAGTCTTATCTGAAATTTAGTGTGTTTTAACTATAAATTGTAATCCAGTAGCCGAGGGTGATAAAATATATTGTAGGTAATGAAACCATTTCAGATATCTGCCTTCTTAAAATATTAGGTGCAATGCAATTTGTAAACCTGAATATGATAATCGTCGCGCGCGGCTTGCATCATCTGACCTACATCTCTGTTCAAAGTCGTTTCTGGTACTAAACTGTTTAGGATTCTGCCGTAAGTAAAAGTGTAACCCGATGGAAGGGATACGTAAGTCCGACCTGTGTGCTACCCGCGGAGTCTAATGTCAGCTCTCGACAGACTGTATTCCAATCTAACACAAAACCGGTAGACATCAAATTTTGATTATCTATACTGAAAACTCTAGCAGACCGCTGTACAAAGAAATATTTGCCTTATATAATGGACGCGTAAATATGTGGTTTTTAGTAGCGGCGGCCCCTCATCGCTAGCAGCTGAAACGGGTAGAAGGATTCGAATTTATTATATAAATAGATAGAAAGACGTGTACGGTTTTCGATGTTTATGTAACAGTCACGCAGCGTAATCTGGGCCATGGAGCTGCAACAGCATCATCATCATATCATCTGTTAATAATTTGCTAACAGCAGATTTAAAACATGCAGTTTGAATTTAAAGTAAATATATTTAAACATGGCAAAATTTTGTTTCGTTTATCTTTGGGATAACAAAGTGTGGTTTATGTTTTTAAATTCCTAGCCTAGGGATGTTCGTAAACATGACTTTAACTTTAGCTGCATGTAAACCCGACCACATATGCATGTTATAAAGCAAATATCGTTTCTGTTTGTAAAATTACGGTTTATACCTGCTCAAGGGCCCGTTTAGTTCTAGTATATTAGAAACAGACAAGCAGACGTTATTTTATAGGATGCTTTTTATGCTGTCAAATATAGTAACTAAATAGATGTAATAACATAACAAAGCAACATATTTGGTAGTTTGTAATTTAAACATTACGAAATTGAAGACTTGTTTGCTGCTTGCCAGACGCGTAAAGAATGCGAGCTAAGAGTGAACGGGACGCGTCGGCCTCTCTCAACTAAAAGCTAACACTCAACGCATTTAATTATTATTAGATTGAATTTAATTTTGGTTATCAATAATACGTTGGCTTTTAAGTTTATCTTTAAAATATGAAAACGCGTATTCAGCGTTATTAAACAACTTGATTTTAGGTTGTACTTAATAATGTAAATATCTTGCATATAAGCGTACAACGCAACAAACATAGCTTTCTTTTTCTTTCGCCGTTACCAGTTCGACGTCCTTTAAATTACTAACAATTTACATTAAATTTTAAATGGAATTGAAATCAATTTACTGCAAATTAGGCTACGGTTTTTGACAAAATTATAGCAAAGTATTAATTGCCAATTGCATTGAAAACATCTGCTGTAATGTGCAAAAAATCAAAAATTTATTTTCAAATTTCAACGAACAATCATATACTATCTATCGTCTATAGATAAAATCCCTAACTATCTCGTTATAACACGACGATAGACTTTCATCGTAACATAATTTATCACCATAGCACGACGATGAGCTCTTACATTTTCGCTCAATGTATTGATTGTTTTCAGCGAATTAAAATGTTGGCAGGTCGGAAAAAAAACAGTAAACATCTTCCCTTCAGTGTATTTATACATTATTACAATTTTACTAGAAACGGTGTTTATTACTAAGATTGCGATTTATTGGCGCTCTTATCATTAAAAAAAATGTGTAGTTACCGCCAAGAGAACGATCTTTGCTCATAAATTTAGAACCTGAACAAATAAATACGCTCGGAATTCCACACTTAATTGACCCAAGTATTGAAGGCGCTAGTTACAAGAACAAACGCACACACTTACGCTACAATAATCAAAGCAATAGCAAGGTAATTTAATAATTAAAAAAAGTTCAACACATAGCCCATACATTTTGCTTTATCTATATACTAAATTCATATTTTTTTCACCGGTTTTAACTTTAAGTGGTAAGAGGCCCCCTCTACTAGAAATGGCATCTCTGCGCATTCATTATATAAGGCACACATTCCTTTGTATAGTGGACAGTGTTCAATGCAGATAAACAAAATTGGATGTATATGCTTTCTCTGTATTATTGGAACATAATCTGCCGATACCTGGAATACCCACATAAGACTCAGCGGGGAGCACACATGATGTCGGGCTTACGAATCCTTTCCATCCGGTTCGATTTCTACTAACGGCGAGATCCGGGACAGATTAGTACCGAATACGAATTTAATATTTTTAAAATTGTGTAACAACAACTAATATTACATGATTGCCAATATGTTTAATAAAGACCTCAGCGATTATGCAATATTAGTTGATGCTTTGTCTTGCAGGGACTAAAAAACTCCAAACACGTTAGTATTGTTATTGTACTTAACCGAAAAATTGTTTATATATACAAAATTATACAAGCATGGGCATCATCTATAATTTGCAGACTACAAACTCACTTATCACGTTTTTATAAATATATTTGCTGCAAATGTTGTTAGCTATTTAAAGGTAGTTGTTTTCATACTATTATTGCTCTATTAGGATTTCATAGACAATAGGGAAATGTACGTAAATGGTGCTATCTACTCATAAAAATATGTGCATATTAAATTAAAACACAACCATCTTTGCGTTAGAAGCACCGAATTAAAAAATTCAACTAAAACGCTACTTTAAATTCAAAAAAATGCGCAAATGCAATGAACTTATTTGCCATCGGGCAACTACAACTAGACAGTTGACCGTTTGACTTTCGATGATTATCACAACAAACAAAAAAAAATCACGTTAATGCGAACAATAATAATATTTCATAACAGATTTCTATCATTTCATACACTTTGCGCCATCTCTAGTCTAGCCAAGTAACTACATTTTTTTTTTCGATGTCACTAATCTCACTTGATACTCTCTGGCTGACTTTGCAGATGTGAGAATGTACCATACCGCGGGACTCATTCCGTAAATGTCTTGCATTTCGACACAGCCTATTTATTTTTTTTTTTTTAAAAGTTAGCAAAAAAAACGTCAGGCGTAGACCACGAGTTCCGCTAGTTATAATTAAATTAAAAGGAGATTTAAGTCAGATTGTTTACTTTAAGTGCTTTTTTACTGTTCCTTTTACTTTTTTTTGCAGAATATAAGTTTTTAATAACGGTGTTGTTTATTACCACGAAGCAAAATGGAACACGTTCATATTAAATAACTGCGTTTTCTGTTTTAGAAGGTAAAGCTTTTTATTCAGCCATAATCTTTGTTTAAAGGAAAACAGCGACAGCCTTCTAACAAGTACTTCATGATAATAGTATAGAAAATTAATTACTTCCCAGGCACTGTACTTCCTGCAGAGTCTCTAGCAAAAAATCCATTAAAAAATTTATATTTCAACTTCAGCAGGCGCCGGCCAACCATTTTCGTAACAAAGCTTACTAAAATATTAAAAAGGGACGTACAAGCACGTACAGAATTTAACGCAACCAGTTAGTCTCTGTTATTTCAAGTGCACGTCATATTTCATTACATCAGAGAACGAAATAAAAAGTAATTAAATTACTTTTTGTCCGGTTTTGTTAATTATCGGAATAAAAACAACTCCGTATCTGCCCTTCCTGGAATGTAAACGTTAAACCCTCAAATTATTTGCCAGAATAAAAGATGATACTTTTAAAGGAAAAAATTCTAAAGTAGGTTTGTCAAAGAGCAAAGCGACACCGTGAAATAACAAACTCTTCATATTAATTTTACACCGTAGGTATTAAGAAGTTTAATAATATGAGTTTTTTTGTTTTACAAATGCAAATAGGGCAAAACCGTAACAATATTCTTTTAGAAATGTTAAGTAATTTTCAAAATTTTGCTACAATGATGAAGCTCCCCAATCTCGGTGGCATGTGTAATATATTTCCAGCAGCTAGTAAATTGCGTTACCATTTTCATAAAGTCATCTTCGTGCCGGCTTCCTTTTTCTGTTTGTTAAATTACGGTCGTTGTTTTCGTATTTTCAATCAAAACGCCCGGCTTCGTAGTAAAAAAATTACAAATGGAAACAAGAGTTTCACTTTTGTCACGAAGGACGAAAGCAGAAATCGCATTTGTTTGTCGTAGTAGCTATATTTCATTTTAGTTTCTGCATCATTGTAAGTGAATTCTTACAAGTCTCCGACAGTAATTTGTATAAGACCAATGCTATTCTAAAAACATGAGCTTGTTTTGCGAGAAAAGTTTAATAGACTTTATCTGAAAATTTATATCTACGCTTATACCTAAAATCTAAAGGGAACGAAACAGTGAATTACAATAAGGGATGATAAACAGCCGTGCAAAGCGTAATATTTTCTTTAAGTTCTTCGCAAATAAAGTAATTTTATGGTACCTATTAGGAGTTAAGAGCGTACCTGAGTTTATATTATGGAGATATTAAATCTCTTATTACATTATTAATAGAGAAAGAAAATTTTATTACAACCTCTTGCGCTTTTACGAACACTTAAAATAACAGCTTAACATAAATAACCCAGTTTCGCCTAAAAACTTTAGTTTTCTTAAATATCTCTAATTCTAAAAATAACCATTACTATATCTAAAACGATTTTTTCGTAACTTAAAGGAAAAAGAAATTTTAGTTCAAAAGTAGACAGCGGATTTATTTTCAAGTAAATTATTTTTTCAAATATTCTGTTATGTTGTATATTAAAAATTATTGATGTCAAAGTTACTCGTACACATTTTAACAAAAACTAGCAGAACCCGTGGGCTATGCCCTACGCTTTTGCAAAATAATAAATAAACTACTTAAGTTGGTAGTGTAGCGAATCGTAGGTCAAAGTCCTAGTTGTATGAATTTTATTTAAAATTGCTTTAATTCCATATAAATCGATTTTGACAAATTTGTTCGCCAAAATTAGGGAGGGAGAAAGTTAACTCTAAATACTGTTTTACCTAAAAATTAAGTCCTTAATTTTATTCTACTTGTACTCCTGAGCACTTCGCCTTAATCAGAAGTTTTCTATCGCCCTTCGTTTACTAAAGAGAGAAGCATGAATTGACGTTTTTCAAAAATTCATAGTAGACGTCACAGTGAAATTAATGGTTTGGGACACAACAAAAATAGTAGCCTTTTTCTAGTTCTATAGGCTTACAAAGTTTTAAGAAAGTTGTGTAACCGGTTTTTCAGCAATAGTTTTTTGGATATGTACAAACATTTGAAAATATTTTCACCTCATAGTTTTCATTTCTAACAAACTTCTCTCATATAGTAACATTGTGTTTCTCTATGGTTATTCTAATACCAAAATTAATCCTCATCCGTCAACTGTTTTTGAGTCGATAGGCGGTAAATTCGAGAATTTACAATGCCGTAGCGGTAGCCATTTTAAAGCGAGAGTGGTCAGAAAAAACTTTATTTATCTTAACGCACTCTGTCATATTCTGAAATTCCGTTTGTGAAAAATGCTACTAAAACATGTAGTAGTAGTAGTAGTAGTAGTAGTGTTTATTGACGATAAACCAACAGGTGTAGTCAAATAATTACATAAAAACACATAAAGTCATCATAACAACAAAAATTAAGGATACAAAAATTTACATATAAAAAATATAGTAGTACCTACAGATTGTATGTGTAACTTCCGTTTCCTGTTCTGGTTCGTAAAATAAAACTTAATATTTTCATCATTTAATCATTTTTAAAACTACTATTTTGTGTTCCTGGAGGCCCAAAACATGTCACTTTTGAACATTTTCGCGATTGCAATGTATTTCGATACTGAAAGTATAGGAAAGTAGAAAAGCTTACGAATTCAGCTAGTTTATGAAATGCAAGCTGGTCATGTACACGCAGCAGTTTTTTTACGCGAAAGTTTTATGTTATGACTACTCCCTATGTGTACCTCAATGCAATGTAGAAGGCGTAACGTAACAAACGGCCTTTACATGTAGTAACTAATATCTATAGATAGTTTACTAACCGTGAATTCCTAGTCTAAACATTACGGTATTGAAAGTAAAGGTTAGTTTTTAGACCGACTTTGAATTATGTTCGTTATGAAAACAAAATGCGTTGACATTCCTATAATTACAGTTATACAAACAAAACGTGCTCACTCAAAAATGGATCTCTGCTTCTTATTTCCATGGAAAAATTAGCTGGCGGAATGTAGACGATTATAGCACTTACATACAGCTTACAAAGATCAAATTTATAGTCCAAACATTAGACATTCAACGCCTTTAATATATTGCTATATAATATGTAGATAGATATTCGTTATACAAACTTAACAAAGTCAACCTGTTTTTGATAATGATAAAGAAGCACGAGGATTTCCAATTGATTTTTATAACGAATAAAGTTCACGTAAGCAAATTGAATCTGGTACAGCCTGCTACTCTCTTTTTGCTTTTGTTCTTTGCTTATAACAGATTGCATCCATTAGAATGAGCGCGGGCATCGTCACCAAGACGGAAGTGCGAAAATTGTGTCAAGGTTGAATATATTGTAAATAATGAACACGAGAAGAAATAGTCGAGCTTTGTCTCTGTAATTGTTGCTTGCCGTGAGCGTACTATTTAAAGATTTATTTTAATAACACGCGAGGATAACTAACCGTGTTTAAAAAACTAGTTCCATTATTTTATTTTAATTTTAATTAGAAAATTTTCAAATTGAAACGTTAATTTTATAATATTTTAACTTGTAATGATATTTGTGCATGAATTAAACTTGCAACTAACTTTTCATATGCCCAATACTTCAACAGTAATTAATAACATTTCAAGTGTACTTATGCGTGAAATGTTGGATAGTATTTTTGTAAAGGACTGTTTCAACAACTTCCACTAAAATATGGCAGTGCAAGCACAGCATTTTGTGTGTAAATCTGCATTCAAAAACTAAACGGGTTAAATTGAGTATTCACACACCCAATGAGATAAAAAGCGCAAATACGGATGTAAAAAAAAGCTTTTCAATTTTACATAAAACCGATTTCGGTCTACATTTAATTTTTAGTCATGAGCATTATTATTAAATTGTTTAAAAAAGCTCTTTATTTAAAGAAATGAATTACTTTATTCATGACTTGTACTTCGAAACTTAAAGAAAATTCTTTGGGTGGGTATGGGTGTGCGTCTCATATCTCCCAAACGGATGGACCGATTTCGACGTTCTTTGGAATATGGGGTTGATACACTTGTATATCATCATAACACGGGAAACTATTTAGGTCTAGTAGCGTTTAATGATTATGGGCTCATAAACATTCGCTAATAACAATAACACTGCCTCAAGATATTAGAGCCCGATGTATTATATAAAAGAAGAAAGAAGATGCATATGCTGTACGAGATAATGATATAATTAATACATACGTGATTTAAACGTAAATATCGAAATCCGCCAACGTAACCTCTAAATATCTAAACTGTCTGTAGATGTGTTAAAGAATGCGTCACTAAAAGTGGAGTTCCCAAGAAAACAATTATAATTTGTAATAAACAGTTTTGAGCCCGCAATGTGCAAAACAATGAATAGTCGAATTCGGGTGGTATGATTTGTTTGTTGTCAGTGCGATAAATACACATTTCCTAACCGCTAGAATTAAAGCAAGCTTTAAATAACCAAATTATACCAACATAAGTGAGAGCAACAATAAAACAATCAATAAACTGACCCGATATGCAAAAGGCCGCCTGCGTGTTATACATAAATCTTTCCGAGTTGCAAGATTTAGTCGTGTTGTTATGATGAGACACTTAGGGATTTACTATAAAGATATTTTAGAGACGTAGCGTAGGCCTGAAACTATTAGTGTATTTAATGTTCATGTACTGAATCCATTCAATAGATTGTTAATAATTGAACTTTTGCATCTTATTGATTATGAAGGTTATTCAAAGTTTTCATACTTTCCACGTGAAAGTGCCCGACTAAGCTAGACCGAGGCTAGCTTCCAAGTTTACTTTCCAAGTAAATTATAAAGTAAAACGAAAAATTAAAGAAAAGTTTCAGCTATATTTTTATTTGCAAAGAAGCTAGCTATATGAGTAATATATGTCATAAAGCTGTTCTAGAAGTGTTGTTTTAGTATTTCGTTTGCTTAAGAATAACAAAAAAATACTTTTTGATATGGTACAATAAAAATAGCAGCAATATAAAATACATTTTAACACAGCATCCTCCATATTGGTAAATTCTCTTCGTGTGTAAGTTAATTTTATGTTATCTAAATGATGTATTTGGTGTAATGATAAAACTTTTAGATTAAGCAAATGAAAGTGATGGTAATATAACTTTCGTTACCAACCTTACAAATTGCTCGAAAGGGAGGAGGCGAATGGAAGTGATTGAATAAAAGGACGTGGTTGTCAGTTCTGTAATTCAAGAAAAAAGCGGGTAGATCGAACAGATTTCGTTTCCTTTTCATTAAAATGTAGATACCACAATTTGAGTCTACGAGGCAATTTTATCAGTGTTGCTGACAAATGTTCTTTTTGTTGGGAAGAGAGACGGCAGGATGCTGTTATCTAGGATTGTGTCTGCATTATTCGAGAAGCGAGCGTGTGATATATGCAAGGCGGAATGACGGGCCCACAATGGAGCATTCCTGGCTTGAGCTGCCCGCGGCCACGTATAAATTACACACTTCTGCTGCTAGCTCTTCTCAGTCTATTCAAATTACGCACGATTTGTACTCACTTGCAGCGAATGATTCGCTTTTTATTGTTGTAACACCTTTTGTATACCGCTTTCTTCGTTTTTTTGCAAATACACCTCTTGCGTCCGTGAAAACACCTTCCAACTGAGCTTTGCTTTTTGCAGATAAAAACTGTAACCAAGTTCCAACCAAATATCAGCCCATCTAAGCAGTAAAGAATCCCTTTGTAAAGCGGAGGTAATTCGAAAAATATACATATTTAATGTTTACTAATATTTTGTCTACTACAAATATCGTATCTCCAAATACCTGTACTAAGGAGGTGCTCAAATTTGAATCTGATCTGATCTAATCTTTCTTATTGTTCCATGGGAGCTGCGGTGCTGCAGAACCGCCATTTTTTTTATGTAAAACTTATTTTCTGGCAGGTGCACTATGCGATCGTGGCAATGAAAGTCATGTAAGGGATATATAGAGGCGGCCATATTTCCCGACCAGCTTCTATAGTCTATTCATTTCCAAGACAGAGCGGGCGAAAACATTTTCATTCAATGTAAGGATGCAAATTTTGTCCGCTAATATTTATTACTGGTGCACACGCCCGGTCGTCGCGTGTTGAACAATACTGCTCTCTTTACCTCAGGGGTTCACGTTAACAACGCGTGCATTTGTGTACGAGTGGTCTATCTTGGACATGAAAATACTTTAGATTCTAGCATCGGTGGGTCAGTATGTAAATAGTTACGAAGTGGGTTGCACGCTTTACGCAGGCCGAAGAAGAAATAAAAAAATGTAATGACAATGCCTAGATGAAACTGAAGCGTTCAGTTGCGCTATTATAGCTACACAACTCTAAACGAGTGTATTTTGCTGCTTTGCTTATACACCCAGTCTATTAACAGCATCTCAAGGGAGAGATATGATTTATAATATATTTGATTGAAAACTGAACTATATATTTGTGTAAGAAAATAAATAAAATTTCTATGTAAATGAGGTAAACAGTGAAAGTCGTTTCCTTCATAAAAAAATATTTTCTGTGTAAAACATATCATACCGACATATTCTTTACGTTATGTGCTATACAAAATGGCCATTTACGATTTTTTTGATCGGCACCGAACTTTTTGTTAATAAAAAAATGCCCAGATAACCATTTTTCAAATTATGGGTTTTTGACATATTTAACGTAATACCTCGAGAAGTACTCGGCATATTGACTTGATTTTTTTTTGTTTAAAATTAGATACATCCGCGCTGTCTATGATCTCATTTGAGTTTCTTCAAAAAATTAGTTTTTTACCCAAAAAATTACGAATATCACGTTTTGCTTTTAATGTAGTGAGCTTTTTAACAAGCAACAAACATTTTTATTTGTACATTTTAACATATACATGCAGCGATAAAAATTAAGAATACACTTTAAGAAATATTATAAAGCAAAAAATAGATATCATATTATGGCCATTGATGGTATACATTTTTTTATCAAAACGCCGCGTGCCGCATCGTATGCGTAAACCTTGGCAGTGCTTGACGTTGTATACATATAAAAATAACTTTAAGTAGTTATTAATAAAACACGAAAAGAAAATAATTAATATAAAAATAATGCTGTGGAAATAAACGAATTAATTTTTCATAATAAGCTTCTCCTGTTTCTGAATTAGGGTCTTCGAGTAACTTTACTAAACTATTGTCACAATCTTTATAATTGTATTTATTGCAGCATTTCAGTCCCTCTTTTATTCAAAGTTCATGTTTGTTTGTACTTTAGAATAGAATAGCATTCAGAAAACACTTTCAGTGAGAACACTTTCACTTAGAACTTGCGTGCTCCGCACACATTTCTTTTTTTAGATATCCTAATAAAACAACTGACTCTTTTAATTTAATTTAAAACAAAATGCGTATGTTTTAAGCGAAAGCTGCTAGCAGCGAACTTACACAAATAAACCCGATAGACGTCTTTGTTAGTCACGATTTATGGCTCCGTTTACACAATCACCCATGTGAGACTAGTGTAATACCAGTGTACTAGTACACATAAGTGATGGTGTAAACAAAGCCATATAACGGCGCGAAGATCTAATTAAGTTTATCTCCGTGCTTGTATAAGGTAGGTACTTTCACAAAACTGCAGATTGGAGTTACTTTAGTGAAATCAATAAATAACAAACGTGTTTAATAATTAATTGCTGAATCATTGAATATTTTTGAAGGTGCTGGTACACCGTTCTTAACGTACAAAAATAAATATGGTTGAAAAGTGACTTTTAGAAACGCTCGTATGAACAAAACTTGACAAAACAAACAGGAAGCACGTTCATTGTTCAATACTTGATATAGTTATTGAATTTGAAAAGAAGTAACAGAGGCATCTGTTACTTGATTATTTCGCCAAGCAAACATTAGGGTTTATATTAAACATATTTTTTTATTTTCATTTTTTTCAAATATCTAGTATACTATTTTTTTTACAAAATGTCCTTCCATAAAGAGATTATAATGTTGAATTCGATATATTGTTTCCCTCAAATATAATATATCGCCGTTATAAGTTTTAGGCGGGCAACGCCCTTTTCTTTTCAAATATAATTTGGTCGTTTATGGCTTGTTTCAATTCTGGCGGTTTGGAAAAAATAATCAGTAAACATATTCCCTTCAGTGTATTTATCGCTCTGATATGAAAATCTTGCACAGCACAGTTTCTACAATTTATTTCAATACCATACAATTTATACAATATAAACAATGCACAAAAAACATTATTACAATTTTATTAGAAACAGTATCTGTTTATTGCGAGTTGTGTAAATACAAATATGAGTAGGATTGAAATGATATGACGAGTAAAAGCAATAATTAGACGACAATTAATTACTCATGCATACCAAATAAATAAGCAACAAAATAACAGTTAAACCAACGAATTTAAACATTTATAACGGGAACATAACATTATTTATTCCTATGAATTTATGTATTTGTGTTTGCTTTTAATACCAAAACCAACCGGTTTTGATAGTATACAAAACACCTTAAACATATTTTGCTTAGAACGTTATAAGCATCTCTGTCAGCTGCAATAGTAAACGATCATGTTTACAAATTCCACACTTTATTGACCCAAATATTGGGAACTCCAGATACAATAACCAACGCTCAAATTTACGATTACAAGAATTAAAGCAATAGCAAATTAATTTATAAATCAAGCTGAACCCGCAGACTACGCCCCACGCTATACTCTCTTACAAACAATGATAGGGCATTTATTGGAAGATATGTAATGATATAACGAGCTGTAAGACGTTTTACTGAATGCGTGGTCACTACAAGTTGAGAAAGGCAAAGGGATCCGGATTTAATATACCGATAAATAACTTGTGTCAGGGATGTTAGGCATGTTACTGAATGCGCGGTCACTACAGGTTGAAAACGGCGGAAGAGATCCGGATTTAATGTTTACCAGATAAATAACCTGTGTTGAGATGTAAGATATGGTACTGAATGCGCGGTCACTGAAAGTTGCGACAGGAGGAAGGGATTCGGCTTTAATAGAGAATGTAGATATAGACTGCAACAAAAAAAGCTCAAAGCAGTTGCATGAATTACGATCAGTAAAAGGTCATGCCCGATAAGTGGGTACGTTGGTAAAAACCGCTGTTTTCAATAACCGCCATAATCAATAAATGGCCTGTTAACCGGTTTCCACTAGCACTCGTAAACGGTTAAGTGGAAATCGTTGACAACGTAAGTTACTGCGTATTGACTAGGTAGTTTCTAAACCGGCCACTGCCAACACAATAGCAGTGGTTATAGTCTGTGATCCAACCTATTTAACATTGCACCTTCTGCACTATTTTGGTGTGTTCGGGCTGGTGTTTTACGTAGTAATGGAACTTTTTGGTGAAGCCCAAAGTTTGTTTTAAAAGCATATACACATTTATATTCTACCGCCAAGGATCGGAAAGGCGCACTTATTTTGAGGGTATAAATATTGTCCGCTAGTAAAAATCAAGAAACATTATAAAGTATTACCAGCCTTTCTCATACGTTTGGGCATTTGATACAGCACGCTGTTTGGAAGCTGAAATCAGTCGGGTATGCTTCTGTGTAACTAACTGTGAAAGTTGAAATGTTTACGAATTAATGTTTAAAGAAATTCAAAAATCGATCATATTAAAATTAATGGCCTGTACTGTTTTTGCAGTTCTTATATTTTCCGATAATTGTATTTTCCTGTTCAATAAAAGGATAGAATTCACGAATTGTTGAATTGTATTTAAATAACGAGGTTTTAAATACCAAATTTTTAAGATTCGTCAAGGCTACCACCCTTTAGTTGGTGCAATTCTGATAAAGCACTTAATAAATTGTCACCAGTTGTAACACTTATTTTGAAAATCGAATAGCCAGTATAATAAAACTGTTTTAGTGTATAAGAAAATAAAAAAAAAAACTACTATGTAGAGATTATTATTAAAAAAGATAACACGCAGAAAATTCATGTTCCAAAAACAATTAACGTAAAATTAGCTCACCATTAATTTTCCACAAACAGGCAAACCTTATTTGAGGTAGCATTTATTGCGACTAAATTTCAACTTCATGGAAATATTTACGGCGGAGTTAAATGTTTACCTGGGAAATTCGGCCTAATTTCAGAAATTTATTATTAGTGGAGGTTAATTGTTCTACATTTATTAGAAATGCGTGAATATAATAAAATTAAAACAACAGCCACATTTAGCTTTCGGTTTGAATAATATTACGGTTATTGGTTATTTGTACTGCTAACTGTTTACTATACTTGCCTTACATGCTTGTATCAACCCATTGCTTTTATGACCGGATGATTATCACCTTCATCTTTAAGCGTTTTTTCTGTTCTGCTTGCGCCTCTAAAAACGTTCTAAATGATATTTTTCAAAAGATATATTAAGCAATGCATTGTATATACAGCACAATGTACTCGTATTATATGGCGAGAAATCTATATATTAAATCCGGAGCTTGCCTCTGTCTCATTTTTTAATGGTGGGAAGCCCTCGCCACCAAAAACCCACATATTAAGGCGCTGCTTACTGTTGAAGTATTTATAGATCGTGCTGATACAAAATAATTAAATCATAAAGAAGCAACAAAGAATTTATTAAGAAAGTTTACATGACGAAATCCGCAGACCAACTAACTGTTAAATCTAGAACAAACGCGGCATAAAAACACACATGCAGCATTACATCATCAAGCTTCGCAAGTTATTGATATGAGTAACGTTTTACGAACAGAAATACATAAAACTCAGAAACATACAGAAATCACAAATTAGCTTGCGCAATAGCCCGCTGCGTTATACCATAGAAACAGTATTCGATAGTATTCGGTTGCGATACTGTAACATAATTTGTTGATACCTCATTGCGCAAAGAACAAACCATCGCTTCTCGACCACGAAGCAACATTTGATTTTAACAGCTTGCGAAGAATTGGTGTTAAAGATACGGAGCTGCGCGCGGTGATTTAATTACTTTTTCCTGCTTTTTTCAAGGAATAGTTTCTTGGGCTATGATAGGACATTCTGCGGGGAATGTTATTCCTGGAGATTTTATGAGAGTTTTTATTTTTTAAACTTTTTTTCGGAATTGTTTTTTCTGCTATGTTTTTCGTTCTTTCCGGATTTCTTCGTTTTTTTTTCAGTTTTTCTGGTGTTCTTCCGGTTTTTCACGAGATTTTTCTTCTGACAGCAGCTCTCATTCGCCGGGTATAAAATTTAGAATAGAATTCGTGGGGCGTAGCCCATAAAGCAACGGGTTACATGATAATTAATGAATGTAGACAGTAACTACTAACAGAATGTTATCTCAAGTAAAAGAACTTGAAACGGTTTTAAGATTGGTAGCGTCTGAATTGTGGAATTATTATTATTACTCGATGCTTGGAAATAAAAAGATATGATTTTACAAAATGTTTATAGTCATACCTACATAACAAATCTTATTTTGATATAACTTATGGCGATGTTAGACGACTAATGTCGTAAATGAAAGACGGGGGTGGAACAATTACCTAGTTTCAAATGCTGGGTATTTGTATATCGAAATTCCTTATTCAGTAGCCTAAAATAAAAGATGAGCAAGCTGTGTGGAAATCCTATGATGTTATTTCCTTTGATTCTCTGTGAAAGGAAAAGGAGGGCTCGTAATTTGGGTTCTCCCTCTAAATTTACGTATGAACTCAATGGATTGGGGAACTTTCTTGTATAGGACTGGGAACTGTTCTCTATCCGCAACCCCTTCTTTTCCCTACCTCATCGAAATGAGATGGAATTCAATCCCAGAAAGATCTAATATAAACTATCGTATCTCTTGTTTACGCAAAGCTTTAACAACTATACCTCTAACTTTGAAACGAGCCGAATTCGCCTTCCGAAAACTACAAACACCAAAAATTCTTACGTCGGTATTTCGCTTTTAAAATTTGTTTATTAGGAGAATAGCAATTTCCAAACAATGACCTGAACCTTTTAAACCATAAAATAAAACTTCAAGCCTTTCTTCATAAATTTATTATATAGATAATGCTATATGTACATTTCGATTACGATGTAATCATCTACAGTAGCAAATGCTAACTAACTCTAAAATCTAAGGCTGAAGCAAACATAACGGAAATTTTTTAAGAAACATTTACGGACTCGTGATTTATGAGATAACGGTATCGAATTACACTTCTAAGGGCAAAAAAAGGACAAGTGGTGAAAGTTGCAGGTCAGTTTTCTGAAGTTTGAATTAAATCAAGTAAACGGTTGCTTAAGGGTGACAAATCAAAATTTAAAAGGTCGTTTTCGTGTTTTTTTATTTCAATTGCTTCTAACATATTTAAATTATATCCGTTACTTGCCTTTAGAAGTGAAAGGTTATGGGTATTGGATTTATGACCTGTATCTGCAAAATGGGCAGCCAAAGCGGATTTGTCAATATTAATATCTTTGAGATGATAGGTGTGCTCTTTGAATCGCGTAATTATTTTTCTCTTAGTTTGGCCAATATATTGTTTGGAGCAATTATTGCATTTAATCTGGTAAATGCCTGATTTGTCATTATCATTTTTTTTATCCAAGGTGTTGCTGAGTAAAGTTTTCAAATTGTTTTATTATTTGAAAAAGCTAAGTCAATAATAAATTTTTTAAATAAATTTCTGAATTTTCTTTCTATTTTTGGGTGGTAAGTGAATTTGTGTTTTTTGAACGCCTGTTTTGGTTCAGGTGAAAATGTAGTTTCATGAGTAAATCTGATTGAAGAGTTATTGAGAATTTAAATGCAATAAGAAATGATCTAAATTAAAATTATTGTCAATTATAGCAAAAATGTCATCTACGTACCAAAACGAAAATTTTGGAAATTGTAGGGCCGATTTCTGTATACTATACTCGAAAAAATTCATAAATAAATTTGCTATAAATGGTGAAAGGGGGTTTCCCATGGCTGTACCTTGTATTTGTTTGTAAAACTTTTTATTGAAGTTAAAAACATTTTGATCCATGCACAATTTGGTCAATGTTAAGTAATCGTTAAATTTGTCATTTTCTATTTCGTTTTGTTCTAATAAATTTTTGAGCATTAGTGATGTTTCTGATATTGGCACACTTGAAAAAAGAGAAACGACATCAAACTCTTTGGCTGCCCATTTTGCAGATACAGGTCATAAATTCAATACCCATAACCTTTCACTTCGAAAGGCAAGTAACGGATATAATTTAAATATGTTAGAAGCAATTGAAATGAAAAACACGAAAACGACCTTTTAAATTTTGATTTGTCACCCTTAAACAACCGTTTACTTGATTTAATTCAAACTTCAGAAAACTGACCTGCAACTTTCACCACTTGTTCCTTTATCTGCCCTTAGAAGTGTAATTCGATACCGTTATCTCATAAATCACGCTAGTCCGTAAATGTTTCTTAAAATTTCCGTTATGTTTGTTTCAGCCTTAGATTTTAGAGTTAGTTAGCATTTGCTACTGTAGATGATTACATCGTAATCGAAATGTACATATAGCATTATCTATATAATAAATTTATGAAGAAAGCCTTGAAGTTTTATTTTATAATTTATAATATCTTCATATAACTCACAACATTGACTTTTAAACCACTTTATTCAAAAACACAGGGGGCACTTACTGCCATATTTTGTATTTTTATACCAACAAAAAATGTTAGTCACTATTAATTTAATTCATGTGATTAAATTCTAATTACGGCTCATAGCTCCTGAACAAATGGCCCTATTTTAATAAGCGCGGTAGGTATTCATGGGCAATAAGCAAATGTACATGTTTCTTGATACTATTTTTTTTGAAAATTGGATTTTGTTAAAAGACTGTTGAAAGACCTTCAGGGAAATCGAACTCATTTTTCCTGCATCTTCTAGCTTCAAAATGGCAGCTGCTATAATTTTTTTTAATGTTAACTTTTTCGTTATCATGTTATGGCTCAAGAGAATTTTTGAAAAATGATAACTGTTTGGATATTTTCGGAAACTATTACTCAAAAACTAACAGCTAATTTCTTGTGACAATTTTTATTAATTTTCAAAAATCAAACATTCATGCTGGTTTATTTAATAAACGCAGAACAACAACACCTTTTGTTATCCTAAATTGCTTATGAGTAATAGTAGAATAACTTACGACTTGGCCAATTTCTTTGACCTATCAGTCTAACCTCTATCCCTCTCAAAACGAGAGGCTGGTTGCTAGATATATAAGAGATGATGGAACGGACAAGTCAGTTGAAACGGTCCTTTTACCACATAGTTCTTAAAAGGCGATGTATCACAACGAACGTGCTCTAGGCACATTCTTGGATATAAAAGGCGGGTTTGACAACTTAACCTTCAAATCCATATGCGCCGCCGATGAAACTGAGTCAACTCTTATCCAATGGATAAGATCCATACTAGAAAACCGCAGTACAACAGCCACTGTCATTGAAGATACCGTTAGAGTAGCCGTTAGACGAAGCTGTCTATAAGGTGGGGTACTTTTACATCTATTGTAGTCCCTTCTTCTGTATACCATTCAAGAGCTCATTGGAGCTTCAACAGGCAAGGTTATGCAAATGACCTAGCAAATCTAGCAATAGGCGAATGTCTACATGTAACCCATGAGGTTACTCAAAATGTTTTCAGGATTGTAGAAAGATGATGCACAACGAATGGACTGTATTTTATTCTCACATAAACCGAATTGGTCATGTTCACGAGAAAAAGAAAGCTAGCCCGAATGTCAAGCTAACCTGGAAATAGCGACAGATACAAGGAGCGACTGCTTTCTTCTGGATGTGAAGACGCAACTGTGGCAACAGGTGGAGTCTTAAACCGTACATCGCCATATCAATGTACACTGCGGTGATAAGACTCTTCATTACATACGCACCGCTTGTAATGGTGGCCATCAACTGAACCGACAGTGCAGTGATGCTACCTTCCCTTGAAAACTAATTTCTAAATGACATAATCTTTTCCTTTAGAATTCCCACTTGCACACTTAAATATTGTATCTGTTAATATCAACGGACGTTGTCTGATGATGATCTAAACGTTGAAGATAAGACGTCATATCAATAAATATATAACACATACCTACATTATTGTTTTATGTTGTGACGTGGTTGTGACACTGACAGGAATCGGAATGACAGGAGCCGTCGAGTACGTTTAGCGGTGGTTTGGCGTTCGACGTTGGGCTAATAAATTAGCTGGAACGTTTGCTGCCCAAATCAAGGTTGGCGATGGCTATGGCACCGGAAACTTACTAACGGTACATAACCGAATACAATTTAATAACGTCGACGATTCAGATTTTAGTTTTTTTGGAAATAATGTAAATTGAAATAAAAATTCTAGATGTTTTAATTTTATCGCTATTGAACTTTATGTACAAAGTTCCCTATATTCAATTCATTTTATGAAAATTTCCCCAAGATCCCTGTTTAGCCTTAAAGTTCCTGATATAGGAAAAAATTCTGTAAGCTGGCATCACTGCCTGACACGTACAAGATCCCAACGACTAGCATGTCTAGGAGTAACAAGATCAATACGCACTGCATCTGCGGCGACTCTGGAGAACTTCTGGGATTTGTGCCTTCTCACTTAGTGATTGAGGCCAAGGCTAAAAAAGCAACCTACAGGCTAAGCTGTGGTGGACAGTGGGCAAATACAAGAAAAGCATTGGGACATAAAAGAATCGTGCCACAGCTGGTAGAGACTCCGCTTCAATATGAAGTGACCGTAGACTAATTACATTCACTTTTTATATACCATATAAAACTGTCTACCCTACTAGAGAAGACTGAAGCATCCAGAACCTCCTAGGTACTAGTTCACAGACTGCTCAAGGACTGAGGACGGTACTGAGGCTGGTGTTTGTGGCAATACACAAAAGTAAGACGTTCCTTTCCTCTTGATCAGTACGCCACTGTTTCAGGGCGAAGTGTATGCTATACGGGCCGGTGCAACAAATAAAAATACCAGGTGGCTCTTAAGGCCCTGGGCACTTTCAAGATAACTCAGGGCTTTCGTCACCGACATGGAAACTGTTTCTACAGTACAACAGGAAACAAATTAAGATTGTGATAGGCCTCTTAAAAAACCATTACACCCCAACAAACACTTGCATAGGGTTAGTATTGCCAACGATTTCACCTGCAGGCTGTGCGGCGAAGATGAATAATCAACGCTTCACATATTGTGCCAATGTCTCAGACTTATAAACCTGCGTCGAAAACATTTTGGATTCGGACTCCTAGAGTCAGAGAAAATAGGTTTATCCGTCTAAGCAAAATACTAGCCTTTGCAACCGAAACCGGCTTATTCAGGGAGAATTTTCAACGAGCGGTACGAACGATAGGTCTTTGGTCTGAGTGCTTCAGGTTCTAGAGCTTGCACCGCTGTAGAAGTAGAAGAAGAAGAAGAAGAAAAAGAAGGATAGTAGAATAAAACTCAACGGTTAAATATTTCGAAACTTAATTTTGAGATGCAGCAATACTTCGGAGGATTAATTTTCTTCCTTCCACCTAAATTTTCGATGATGAACTTTTTGGGTTTCTGAGTTTCTAAGATCCAAAAGAGATTTTTATCTAAACAATCAATGTTTTTCACACAAAAAACTGAAAATCAGGTTCCACCGAAGCTTGTGAAAGATATTCCGTAGACCGAAACATAAAATACAAAAATACATTTCAATATACTATAACTAACATTTTATACTTAAATTGTGTAAATTGGCGTGTAGAAGCTCTAAAATTCCATCGTTAGCGCTAGAATCCGCGTGTTGCAGAGAACATCAGATTTCGGAAGAGTTTTGTTGTATCGTTTAGCCGAGTTAAGTATAAAATGGAATTCTTAACAACTTTTTCAAACACCTTTTGTATCTTTTCAAAATATTGTAGCTTGCTGACGTCAATTTTTTAAAATCAAAATAAAAATACTGTTTGAGAAAACCTTAAACGATATCTGCTTTTAAAAGCAAGCAAAAACTATTGCTTAAAAAATTGTTTCCAATTTCAAAAAACATTGTTTGTTACATTACATTGCAAACGATCCGAGGACACCCCGTATATCTTAATTAACCGTAAATTAAATACAAAGCTTAGAGCATGAAGCACTATTATAAGTAATTGGAAGAAAAGGTAGATAGACCAGATCCACTCCTAGAAAGTTGAAAGTGACTAGGATGTACTTGACAACTAGAAGTTTTGCAAGTTCTCTGATGGACTGTGCATACTTATCCAGGATCTTAGTGAGTTTCTTGAAATCTTTCAGTCATTTGCGCTGCACACAAAATTTGGTATTAAAATGCAGCTGCACCTTTTCTGCGCAACTGCCACCAATTCAGTCGATTTTTAAACAGCTCGTACTTTATCCTATATGTTCTCAAAAAAACGTACACATTTAGTATCTTTAGAAGCATTGAATACCTGTATTTTAATAGAAGATTTTTCCTCTGATGTTTATTTATGTATAATCTTGCTACGTAATGAAGTGCGAGGAGATTGCAAAAAAATTGCAATAAAAATTAAATGTGGCAATCTGCTAGCGATCAGCATTCTAATCAACTGATTTAACTTAGTATAAAATAAAAAAACCTATAACGTAAGTTATCAACCCTGATAAGCAAATCCCCAACCAAATATGTATTAGGCAAATATGTTCAAAATCACTGTTTTCTGTCACTAAAGAAGAAAGAATAAATTGAAAATACGATAAATAAAAAACTGACACGTTCTGATATATGTCAGTACCGATTCAATAAAAACCCCGTTGCATCAATATTTCAATCTTTATCTGTATGTAAAACGAAAAAGATTGCTGAAAAACTGGTTTACTGTTATACTCCCTACGACAAGAACTGATGAATAACAGAATTTTCGATATGATACTTCGTGAATCGTCTTTTATACCGACTTTTCCATATACATATCAAAGCGACAAAATGCTAAAAGTAACAAAAGGTTGGATTTAAATATGTGGGCTAAAAATCAATATTTGAAAAATGTTATTCAACGGACTGAAATCATTAAAGTATGCTATATAAGTACTATACAGGGTGTCCAAGAGTACATGCATGGGGATCTTGTAAACGGTAAGAGATAGAGATTCGGTTAAATGGGAAGAATTATTTAGCATCTTAAGTACTGCTATAATCCACATTCAATTCCTAGAATTTTCGCTTAATTTTCAGTACAGACTAAAAAAAAACAAAAATTTTCAGTTTTTGTTTGCTGTGTATAATTTGGTTAATTTCAAAGATAGCGCAAAGCATTATTAAGCCACTTTTTTAGACAGATCTCGAATCTAAAATTAAAATTTTTAGTGATCGGTAAATTTTCAAGATATTGATATTAACTTTCGCTTTTTTAAATATGCGTCACAGTCATCATTGCATAGAAATCTTTTTCCTCTTTTCTCTGATATAATGTTTGATAGGTTTATTTTCACAAATAACGGAGTTATAAGCAAGAAACCCCTTTTTATAGTAGGCTGTGAAAAACCGTTTTCTTGAGTAGGCTGAAATTTAACAAAGAAACAAGAAAACAGAAAACAAAAGGCTGCATTTGTTTCCATTTAGGTATGACCAGTTTATCTTCCCAAATAATAAAGTTATAAGCGAGACATTGTTTGCTCATGGTAGGATGTGATAATACAACACCTGAATGTTTCAGGGAATGAAAGTATTAAGAATGTATGATCGTAAGATAATAATCAGAGATGAGTAATATTTAATTTCGTTTGGCAATATCTGCATCTTTAGACGACTTTATTGTCATTCTAAATTTATCTTCCTTTTCGTGTTTTATTACTTAGCAGGAGTATTTATAAGTTAAACGTCTTTTGATTGTTATACGAACATACATTGGTAATAGTTTTAGCTCCCTGAAACATTGAGGTGTTTTTGTTTTGTTTTTTCACAGCCTACCATGAGAAAACAATTTCCCGCTTATAACTTTATTAATTGAGAAGACAAACTGATCATACCTTAATGAAAACAAATGCAGTCTTTTGCTTTTAGTTTTCTTGTTTTTTTGTTAATTTTCAGCCTACTCAAGAAAACAGTATTTCACAGCCTACTATAAAAAATAGGTTTCTTGGTTATAACTTCGTTATATATAAATATAAATATAAGTATATAAATCTATCAAACTTTATATCAGAGAAAAGAGGAAAAAAGCTCTATCAAATGATAATATGACCGCCATTGACGCATATTTAAAAAAGCGAAGTTAATAATGTCAATATCTTGAAAATTAAACGACTTATAAAAATTTTAATTTCAGATTCGAAATCTGCGAAAAAAGTAATTTAATAATGTCAATACCTTTTTGCGCTATCTTTGATAATAACCAAATTATACACAAAAAACGAAAACTGAAAATTTTAGTTTTTTCGGTCTGTACTGAAAATTAAGCAAAAATTCTACGATTTGAATGTGGATCATGGTAGTACTTAAGATGCTGAACAATTCGTCTAATTCAACCGAATCTCTATCTCTTACCGTTTACGAGATTCCCATGCATGCACTCCTTATCTTGGACACCCTGTATAATCGAAAGCTTCCGTAGCATAAGGGTCTATGCTGCAAATTGATCATATTGAAATTAACGCGAAAAAAGGGTCTTTGTCGAACCATGCACATGTGCTATAAGCTAAATTCAACTATTCTGTATTATTTCACAGAAGTATTAAATTTTAAAATGTTAGTAGCTTTGAAAACAGGGTAGATGTGTATAAATCTTATAGTTATAGTCCGACTGTACTTTAAAACATGTATAATTTTACGAAAAGTCAGGCAAAATAAGAGTTACATATACACCTTTTTTTTCTGCATATGTATGTTATAATTTAGAGAACATAGATTACTGTATCTACTACCACAGACAACTACTTCTGTAAAATATTTAAAAACAAATTTAAGTAAACACAAAATAGTGTTTACTGTTATTTTTGAAAATTCTCGAAATCTAGAAAATTGAAGCCTTTGCTTAGAATAAGGGTTTAAAACAGCTTCATCTATTATTTCAACTCGTCTTAATGTTTAGTACAAAATAAATTATTGTTCTATAACCTTATCTGCAGTTTAGAAAATTGAAGCCTTTTCTTAGAATAAGGGTTTACGTTAAACTACAGATAAGGTTATAAAACAATAATTTATTTTGTACTAAACATTAAGACGAGTTGAAATAATAGATGAAGCTGTTTTACATAAATTTAAATTGTAAAATAAACCTGCTGCACTACAATACGTTTTCCGTTTCTATTATAGTTCAGTTTTTCTCCACTTTCACTTTTATTCGTTATACAGGAATGTGCGGTAATTTTAGAAAAGTTGCGGTAATAGAAATAATATGGTACTCCCCTCTTAACATCATTGTTTCAACACACCTTTGTGTGCGGTTCCTATTTCCCACATTTAATCTGCTTAGCTTGCACCGAGAGCTCTAGAAAGCCTATACAACGTTTATAGAATGCATTAATTTGCCTATAAAACAGGCAGATATGTCACTGCACAAGCTTGGATCACGTACAGAAGGCGTATAGGGATACCAGGAGTTAGCATTGGAAGTTTTTCTGAACATCAAGAATGTTTTCGACAACTCCCTAATGGTCTCGATAATCAGGGCTACAGAAGCTCAAGGCATAAACCATACACGTACAAATGGGTTGAAGCAATGCTGTACACTCGATGTAAATATATTTGGTTACGAACGCTTAAGATGTTACCTGAAGATAAGCGCATTACAAGCAACTTACCTCTACGGGCCGGACTGAGTTAACTTTGTTACTCATTTGCATGGGCGCTCGCAGGGAAGGGCCAGGAGCGGCCATTGCCCCCGCCCCCTGGGAGATGAGGCCAGTATAGAAAAATTTCATTCAAGTACTTATTTACTAATTTCTAATTTATCTATTAATTTTTTTAATTGATTTAAATTTGTCTAAAAATTTGAACAGGTTCATAAAAAAGTTTGTTTTGTACTTTTGCGAATACCAGATCAAATGTGACCAAACTTTAAGACGAGAGCATAGCCAAGGCCCAAGAGTATGAAAATGATTTCCTATACTGTCGTACCGTACCAGAATATTTACCACTGCCTTTGGCGGCCTTTGACTGTAGCCGGAAATATGGGTAAATCGTCTGCAGCACATAACGGGGGGCAGCCACCCTCCGAAACCTCCGGCAGTGCGACGACTTAAACTCAGCCCCCCCCCCCCCCCCCGGAATATATTTCTGCGGACGCCCATGAGTATTTGCTGCTGTAATTACTTGTATTTCGAGAATATAAAGCAATACATACTATCTGGCGTAAATATTACAAATTTTTTGTTTATTAACTTATTTACATCAGCAATCAGAACAATGTAAGCCGGTGGCGAATTAAATTGAACGAAAGTAAATCAAAGCATGTGACATTCACTCTAAGAAGACAACAGTGCCCATCGGTTTATATCAATAACGTAGAAATACCAAATGCACAGGAAGCGCGCTACTTAGGATTGCATTTAGACAACAAACTGACATGGAAATCACACATAACCAAAAAGAGAAAGGAAATAGACCTCAAAATAAAAAAGATGAATTGGCTGATCGGAAGAAAATCTCTCCTCTCTCTTGAAAACAAACTCCTGATTTACAAAATAATAATCAAACCCATCTGGACATACGGTCTGGAGTTATGAGGCTGTTCGAGTATGTCCAACTTAAAAATATTTCATATAAATGACTTTTAATTGATAGTTAATGTATCTGTCCCTAAAACTACAACACGATAGTAGTTGTTTTTACAATGTTGAGCGAAACGGACAGAGGGGTTTAAAATGTGAAGAACGTGAAGTGTTGTTGAAGAAATGGCCGTTGGAGACGTATCCCAATAAATAAGAGAAATAGAAGATATCCAGTCTAAAAAACATTCATCCTTGGATGCTAAACAAATCGTGCTAAATGTTTACAACGCTCTCATGAAAACCGAAGAAAAAGTAGAAGCTGGTCAATTATCAATAATAACAGCGTTGTCAACAAAAATGCCCTACACCACGGTAAGACGAATGTAAATAACGGTGCGATTCCGGTATACGTAGAACATTAGAGAAGGATGACGAAGATCTAGTTTGACGAAACATTTACCACATGTATAGGGAAAATACGGTATCAACGATTAAATCGTTACGCCAAAAACTAAGCGACGACGACACCGGTTTAGACTATTCTATAAGAACATTAGAGAAATATAAAACAATAAACAAACATCAATTAGTTATTGAATCAAAGAAGCTGAAGATATGGAGGCGCGAATGTCTAGGGCCAATAAAAAGTATAGAGAAGAGAGCAGATATATACGCTACTTATATGAAACATGGTATGACACCCATGATATCATCTGCAAAGGTTGGGTCGACGATTCCAATAAATGCAACATGAGGATGTACCCCTTTCAAAGGGGAAACGGTCGATTTTGCTGTATGCCGGGTCCGACAAACGTAGGTGTAGTGTGAGCCTTTAATATCGGCTAAACATGACCGCGATTCGAGTTTAGATTACCACGAAGATATGACAGAGGAATTGTTAGAGTCATAGTTCGAAAATATTATAGTGCCAAATTTGACCAGTAATTCTGCCATAGTTTTAAACACCGCCAGGTACCATTCCAGGCAAATTAATAAAGTGCCAAACTGCAATAGTTTTAAAGACGACATAGCAAACTTTTTACGAGAAGAGGGAAAAATAATTTTCTTTTCTAATAAAACACATTTAACCATCTGGTACTTTACAATAAATCGATACAATTAAAAAAAAAATGGCCTACCATACGCAGAATGAAGAAAACTTTTAAACGATGTGTCACTCTAAGCCTTTTATTATTTAAAACTATTATTTCGGTGGGCGTCGCGACGCCACTATAACTCGATTCGAATTTTTTGTTGGCTGAAAATGTAGCATTTTAGATGTTGTTTGTGTAACCTTAGTTTTGTTAAGTTAATGTAGAGAGGAGATGACTTTATAGACGCACTGTATAGTCTGACCATTAGAGACTAGACATCTATATATATTACAGAGTTTTTTCACCTGTCTCAGCCTTTATCTCACTACTAGAATCCACATATTTACGTGGCACGTACATCGCAGCTTCATGACTCCGATTACACTGCGTGACTGTTACGTAAACATGGAAAGAGAATGTTACTGAATCCGTCGTCACTAAATGTTGAGACAGGGCGAACGGATCGGATTTTACTATTTAGACTAGGTTAGACTAAGACTTCGATTCCAGGCCCGCTACGCTACCTACTTCATTCGCTTATTTATTGTTAACAAAAAGAAAGCGAAGGGCATAGCCCACAGGTTCCACTTTCTATCTGTTTATATATTAAACCCGAATCCCTTTTACCTGTCTTAAGTTTTAGTGGTAAGGTGCCCCTGCTACTAGAAGTCACATATTTATGCGTACATTATACAGGGTGGTCCAACACTCATTACGTCCCTGTTTAATTCTGAAACGATTTAAGATAGAGAAAAAAGATGTTAATAAAAGGATTTTGGTAGTGTTTCACGTACCTTTATGCATACTTGAAAAAACCCGTTAACCAATGCTTTAGGCACTGTAGCGCGATGGTCACTTTTTTTTAATGGCAATATAAAACTTATATACCCTTACATAGGAAATTTTTTGAGACAAACGTAAAAAAATTCTTTGTTTAGCAGGCCTTGAATTCAAACAACCTACCACAATCGAAGCAGTGTGCTTTGAAGTTCGTTAGCTATCTCTTAACAATCAAAAGTATTTGAAAACACACATGCTAGTGCTGTCAACAATGCCTATTAATACAAGTTTGTTATATAATATGGTCCTTCAAAAGCATGGTATAATCGTTCTGGCGGCGTACGTATTGGTTTTACCATACAATACTTTATTAGATGAAAATTGTTTATTACATTTGTATCTACCTTTCTGCTTAGTTAAAAAATTTAAATAATACTGTAAGCATAGACGCGATCGCAATTTTTTTTAAATATTATATACCAATTTTTTGCATTTATTCATTAAAGATTCTTTTCTCATTTCAACGATATAAAAGTTGTATACCCCTACATAACAAAATTTTCGAGAAAAATGCAGAAAACGTTTTCATTTTAGTAGGCTCTGGATCTAAACAAGAACCTAGCACAGTTGCATTTTCCTTTTTTAATTGTTTTTGATTCCTAAGAGATAACAAATAATTTTCCAAGCACACTACTGTGATTACGATGAGTCATTCTCGTTTTATCCTAAATTTTGTTATGTAAGGGTATATAAGCTTTATATAATTGAAAAGAGAAAACATTTCTCTATCGAGTGAGTGGAAAAATTGCTAAGTTGCCATTAAGAAAAAATAACGATCGCGTCACAAACCTTACAAAATTGGTTAAAAAATTTTCTCACGTATGCAGAAAGGTAGATGCAATGTTACCAAAAAGGTCTGTTTCAGAATTAAATAAAGGCGTAATAAATGTTGAACCATACATATAAGATACATATAAGGCGCATATTCATTTGTACAGCGGGCCGCTACAGTTTTTCATAAAGATTGAATGTCTACGGTTTGTGTGTATGATTGGTACATAGTCTGTCGATAGCTGGCATTCCCAAATTATACATGTAAAGGTGCTGCGCGCGAACAGAACAATAAATAACTCAGGTTTACAAATTGCATTGCAGCTGAGATTTCAAGAGGGCAGATATTTGAAAATGTTGTTTTTCTTACCTACAATTATTTTATCGCCCTTTGGTGCCGGATTACAGTTTGCTGCAGTACAAAAAAAAAACAAAATTTCAGACAAGACTAACCTTACCTAACGGAACCTACCATACACAATAATTATTAAAAATAATCAAGGACATACATTTATTTCTGTAGTTAAAATGTTTCTAATGCGAAAACTTAAATATGCGTTAATAAACGGGGCCCATTTTCAAAGGCAAGTGGGTACATTTCTTTTAAGGATTATTTGATGTCGGCCACGCTGGGTAGGCATGTAACTCCAACGTAATAAACATTTGCATGGTTACTTAGTAGCTTGTAGCATGTAGTAGTAGCCGTTTATTGGCCGACTTTGCATATTTGAGAATATACAATAATGCGACCACAGACTCCGCTAGTTTCTTTTAATGGTGGGCTATAATTTACTTTTCCATCTCATGTTCTTTTTATCTTGTAAAACTCTCAAGTTTAATGGTTTTACTGTGATAGTAGAACAAGATGTTAAGCATTATTACCACTAATATGTGGCGCCCGGTTTAATTTAATACAGTGTCTGATGTTTTTTAATCCCAATATATTTCTGCACATTTATCTTCGTCTTTCAAAGTACTTAGAGACTCGTGTTATGATGTACGTACTTCCGTATAGGCAAAAATATAAATTTTAAAACAGACTAAGTGCCATATTTAGTATAAATTTATGGCATTAAAAATATAAAACCAAGAAGTATGTAAAAATGTAAGCGTAATGGTTTGCCAGTTTTCTAAAAATTGTTTATATTTAACAAACATTCTAGTCTTGAAAATGTTTCGTAGTTCCGCTGCTCTTGTTGTCAAGCAACTCCGACATATAACGTATAAACATAATTTTAAAATACCAGAAAACTGTTGCTTCGCGAACCGTCTTTTCTTTGAAAATTGTCTACAAACATTATTACATAAATAAATAAGAGCAAGCTGCTCGACTTTGGAAAATGTTCTTGTGCGACATATGATAGGTATATTAACTATAGTCTTTGACATTTAAATTCGTAATGTTTGTATTCTTATGAACGTATATAAAAGGGTGTAGATAGAATGGGTTACGTAAATATGAATAAAATTCACAAAAGCATCTGGAAAATAGTAATAAAATATGTTCAAAACAAATTAATTTAGTACGTATTATTTGGCAACAGCTTATAAGTCTAAATAAATGCTAAAGTGGAAGTCCCTCGTGAATTCTGAGAGATGAATGAATTTATTGGATAAGCTTTCACGGGACCAAGCGGCGGCGGTAGCGGCGTCTGAAGTGGACCAAAACAGGGAAAACGTAATTAATGGCCCAGCGGCAGTAATTGTCAGTTCAGCTAGAAGCAATCTAATCGAAAGCGCTGGAAACTTGGGAAGTTGTTAGTTTTTAAAGTTACTCCGAGCCTAGCGGTGCGTAAATTATGCACGAGCTTATTTTAAATAGGAATTTCTGAAGTAGCAGTAAACAACCACATAGGAACAGAGAGAAACCGTAAAAGTTTAAACAAATTAAACAACAGAAGGTTATTAACTTTCTAGAGTTTATTACTGTTTTGTATTGAGTAAATTTTTGCAACAATTAACAGACTCAGTTCCTGACTATACACAGTGTGTATAGTCAGGAACTGAGTCTGAGTGTATTACACAGCCCTACGTAGGCTAGAAGCTGGGTAAAATATACGGAGAGTTAGCATCGCGGTAGTGTTGGGTTCAAATCCCCGCCGGGGCCATGGTTGCTTGTCGTGTTGTGCATGTTAAATGAAGGGCCAGGCCATTTAACCTCGCAGTAAGTTATGCTAAAAAAGACTCACTATTTAAAAACCTTATATTAACTATGATCACATAGGAATCACTTCCATTAAGAAGTAAAGTCGGTATTGTTTTTGTTGTCAGATAAATCCAAGTTTGCTTCTTTAGATTTGAGTTATTAATACGATCACAAATGATTACTATTTATTGCTTTGGTATGACCGAATATATTTCCAATTTTTTAACGTCCATGACTTTTCGCGTCCGAAAGCAGAAATTAATTAGGAATAATGTTGAATACAAAATGAAGGAACAATTTTAATTTTATCCGGAAAATTTTGGCCGGCGTGCTGTATAATCGGCATCATAAATGTCCAATGGTGGTGAAAGCGCGTATCCGGCTCAAAATTGATGCGATATGATTGATTTGACAGCCATAATTGATTATTACCGGAGATGATGGGACCTTAGTAAAGGCTCGATCGGTTTAAGACTGGGCGGAACTGAATTCCCCGGTACCCGCGGAACTGAATTCCCCGGTACCCGCGGATCAGCTATGCTCAGACATTTCGGACAAATATTTTACAAAGTCGTAAAAGATGTAATGGCTCTACGTGCTGCTCGTTCATCACCAGTTTGACAGTGCTTACAAGCGTAGCGCCACGTATTAATGGAGCAGTTTCAAGGTGTAAACAAATATTAAGTTGGCGAAAACTACTGTTATAAATTACTTAACCGAGTTTTATTCTCTGCCAACCCATACCGTTGGGAATTGACAAATAATGTGGCGGAATATAAAAACCCGAGAACGCTGCGCAAATGCACCCGCGAACCGATGCTGATGCCCCCCACAGATGTGATTACATGGCGCCGCATATATTTCAAAAACAATTGAGGCGATATTTCTGATACTGACATTTGTACTCCCTACTTAAAAACTTCTGTTTATTTTTTTTATTTATAATTTCTTTTAATCATTTCAAATAGAAACATGCAAAATGATCACTGCTATTAAGAAGCGCTTACAAAAACCTGGGAGACCTGCCTCGCATATGCCCGCTGCTCTTATTTACGATTGCATTACTTTCCACAGTAGTAGTGATGTTAACCTGTTCAGGGAATCAACCAAAATCGAACCTCCCAGAAACTTTTGCGTAATGATAACGTATATTCCTATGGTTACCTATTATCTTGCATCTTCAAGTCAAGTGTGAGAGCAATATTTAGAAAATTTTAGAAAAACTAATATGGTACGGGTGAACAGAAGGTGTTAACGGTATTCTTTTCGCAAACATCGAATATCTGGGACCCGCATGAATATAAACTTCTGTTTTAAGTTCGTGACGAATGCCTAGGATGAACACAAACTCCAAAGTGCAACAACAATATATTTATATAGAAGTTATACATGGTCACCTAAACTAAAATATACTTCGTTCGTATAGTGCCATACCCTATTCAGGCCGTTGGTTACCTCTCTCCTATGTCTGTGTTTGGTGCGCGGCGATAGATATTTTGCACAGACAGACATAGTCATGTCTGTCTTTGCTAAAATATACTACTTACATAAATAACAGTAGTTTGGCCAGAATCCTCATTATGAATAGTAAGGGTGACTGGATTGTTTGGTAAATGTGAGGGTTGCTTGAGATGCATCTGTCAATTGGCTACTTACTTTGTATAAATCGCTTATATAAAGACCAAGTAGGTCGGCAAACATATTTAATTATTAATCAATAAAAGTGCATACGTGCAGTCCAGCTCGTATACCCACAGCCTGGTTATATCTAAATTTAAGACTGAGGTAGCTTGGATCAATACTTCGTACAATGTGAAATATTATGCAATCTTACTAATTTGGAAAATTAGTTACAACAATAAGGAATGTTTTGAGTAAGCTTAAGTCAGTTTCGCGACAATACAAATTGCAAAGAAAGGTTTGTCTTTAGTAATTTAACACTAGTGAATTTTCAACCAAAAATTTTGAAAATAAGGAAAGGGCCAAGTTGGGGGTTGAACAAGTAAAGGAGATACTACGCTGTCGTCTGTTTAGTATACGTGGAACACAAATTAAAGCTTCCTCTTATACTACGCTGATATTTAAGTGGAGCAAAACTGTGCTCTTTCCGTAAGAGTTTGAGTTAGCGATTTCTAGTATTTCCTTATTTTTTGCGATTTCTCGGGTACTCCATTCAAGTAATCGACCAAGCACTCTTCTGTACCACCCTACTATTTGAAGGAAACTTCTTTGCCGGCAGGAGTAACCAAGGAAGTAATGTGTAGAAAGTGATGTCGCCTACATGCAAGCACTGAAGTGATCAATGTTCAGTTGTACTATCGCAGACAAACAACTCTAAGTGACTGTAATGTGTTTTGCTTTGCTTATATAGACATCATAAGAATAGCACATCTAGTGAGGGCTATGCTTCATAATATATTTGATTAAAGATTGAATTACTTTCAAATGAAATTTACATTTTACGAAAATAGGGAATATATCATTTTCAATTTAAATATTTTTACATTTGTAACATTAATAACATTTGTACATATCAAAATAAATATAAATTAAGAAATTTCCATATAAATTCGCTAAACGGTAGAAGTACTTCGTCCATAAAAAAATTTTGTTTCTGTGTAAAACTCGATCATACCGAAATATTCTTGTTATGTACGTTATTTGCTATAAAAAATGGATATTTGCGACCTTTTTGACCGGTACCGAACTTTCGTAGTAATAATAAAAGCCATAATTGCCAATTTTAAAATTAAACGTTTTTTAACACATATAATGTAAATTCTCGAGAAGTATTTGGCATATCGGCTTGATTTTATTTTTATTTAAAAACCGATGCATCGGCGGTGTCTAAGATCTCATTTTAATTTCCAAAAAGGATTTATTTTTTGCCCAAAGAAATTACGAATATGACTTATTGTTTTCGATGTAGTGAACTTTTTACTAAGCGACTAACTTTTATTTGAAGATTTTAAGATATACATGCAGCAAATTAAGAATACATTGTGAGAAATATTTTACGGCAAAAAAATTGTATGGCCATGATGTTGATGGTAGGAACTTTTAAAGTGATACTGCTATGAGAGCAGGCCTAACTTTAGATTGTAAAGACAGATCTACGATCGTCATGTAATGGCCTTGCATACCTGAGTAAGATTCACACGTTTGCCCTGTGCATTCAGTGGCAAATGTATAAACTGCAGCAAAAATTTGTTTTCGCAAAAACGTAAGTTTTGAGTTATTCGAACCTCAATACATTTTTTTATTAGGCACTTTAAATAAAATTAATTATATTTATTTTATCAAAAATCTAAATATAGAATATTGGAATCTATAATAACAAACCCGTGGGAAAAATCCAGAAAAAGAAAAAGAAAAATTGTTGTAATTTTGGTGTGCCGACTCAGGTAAATATTGCCCTAGGCATATTCCTGTTTATTAATGCACTCTGCGGCCTGCGCTTGCTTTGGAGTGTCGGTACAATCTTAAACAAATCTACTTTTGCAAATACAGTAACAGTATTTAAATTATGGAATAGCCCAATCTAAGTGATTCGCCATTTTTTTTCGCGAACCAACTTTATAGTTTAACCCAAATGTGATTAGGCTGATTACCAATCTTTTGAACCTAAACTGGTTTTTCTGCGTTAAGACATCTGGGATGTCGTGTACACGTATTCGTCAAAATCTCAAATTCCAACATTTTACAGGTGCCTCCTACGTATACGAAGTACACCGGCGATAAAAAGCACCGCGTATAAGTGAACCTTTCACATCGAATTTCCTGCAGATTCTTCTTGCATTGGTATTTAAATTTTTACGTTTCTCGCCGCTATCGTATTCATCAAAATTTTGAATTGTCGAGTTTTAAACGGCATAATATATTTTCCCCTTCTAGGGCTATTACAATATCAAACTTTATACCGATTTGCTAATTATCTTTTGAGTAAACAAGCGTTAAAGGCAAAATTTTCATTAAATCTCAACAACTACGATTTTGAAGCTAGCGTGTTGCGATTTATATTAACGGCTTATATTTGACCCTGCATTCACATTAACAAAATACCGTTTTTGGAAAAAAACGATACTGAAAGGCGTGTTTAACTCGAGTTTCTGATTTTGGATTTTTTAAATATTTCCTTTTGGAATTTGAATGTTTTACGCACTCCTACATTTCACGTTTCATCAAAGTAATTTGCATTGTTGTTAGACTACTAAATTTTGTTTGTAAAAGAGCGGTCTGGGAAAAGTAAGATTGAGCTGATCAATTGAGTGTTTTCCTCATTCTGTGTAGCTCTGACAATAAGCATCTGAAAATCAACCGTAAACGACCATATTTACCATGTGAAACGGGTTTTATACATATGGTTCTAAATATCCCCTCTATTAAGTGCTTTCTTAGCCAAATGAGGTTAGTCCGAAAAAGAACGGCGTCTATTTATATAACACAAGAAAGAAGAACAAACTTTTAGATAAATATTGAAATGTTATCTGAAACGGGGTTACAAGTCTTCCCTAGACTTTTATATATAATCTTAATGGCCATTAGATGCACTAAATGAGTTTGTCGATGTTATTAAACTTATTTTAAAACTCTTATCAAATTTCAAGCATCCTATAACCTTGCACGTAAGTTTTCCAGTAGTTTTAATGAGATTAATACTTGCAAGGATGCATCTTCTTAAGTTACTAGGGAAACTTATAATTTTACTAAATACTTCACTATCCTCATTACATAAATTTGATATACAAAGCGATTAAATAAAACCGTAATCGCAGTCGCCTATGAAACAAGCACAGTATGTCGATGATTAGCTTGCAAATCGTAAAGCTGCTATCATAGTTGGGCGGTTTATTATTTTACAGTAATTGCCCACATTTAACATTTTTAAACAAGTAGCAAAAGAACATTCTAAGTTATTTTTAATATTTTTTTAGTTTTATTTTACAAACGTGCATGGTAAATGTCAGTTGGTATCCATAACTTATTTAACTCACATAATAGAAAAATTTTAAAACGATATGTTAGTTTAGCGGTAAAAGCGTAGGATTGTAGTTTGTCGGCTTTAATTCAAATCCCGTGGCAGATCTGTTTTCTTTTTTATTTGTCAAATATTTTTTGACATCTCTTTTTGCTATGTTATCTTGCTCCGCGTCTATAATTTATTTTAATTACTTGTGTGGAAAGGTGCTGTAGTTTTGAAATACGTTTTTATTTAATTTGTATTTAAAGCACTAAACAAAAAACGACAGAAGTAACAAAACAATTAAAAGTTCCAATAAACGTTGACAACGTTAGCCATTAGTTTCTAGTCATAAACGAACTTATATGTTTTCAAAACTCTTAAATCAAAAACAAATTAAAAAAAACGGTCTGCCACGGGATTTAAACTGAGGCTGCCAGATTACAAGTGCACTCCTTTACCGCTAAACTAACATTCCGTTTAAAACTCTTTTTATTATATGAGTTAATTGTGTCAAGTTTGCCAACTGACATTAATCATGCACGTTTGTAACATAAAACTATTAAATATTAAAAACAATTCACAATGCTTACTTGTTAATTGTTCAAAAATGTTAAATATGATCAATTGCGGTAAAACAATAAGCCACGATTTGCAAACTAATTATCGACATACCGCGCTTGTTTTTATAGGCAACTGTAATTAATTTTTTTATTTTATTGCTCTGTAAATTGATTGTCAGTAGTTTGCCCTATATAACTGTGTATGTATGAGCTGCACCAATACATACTCCATATTAAAACTGTTACGAATTAACTGTACAAGTACAAGTTTTTTTCCCATTATACTGAAGCTTTTATTGATCACATTAGTTTTTAAAATTATACAGCTCAGCACATACGTGTATTTTAGAGGTAAGTTTTGAAACAAATCATAATTTACAAAATCTTGTTCTTGAATTAAGAAACGGAGAGAAAAGTTTAAATTTAAACATATCATAAGTATAAATTTTTTGTTTAAAAAGTATGAGTTAATAATTAGTTTTAGACAGTGGCGGCACGTGGGTTCCAAAAGAAGCGGTTCTGCAAAGAGAAGCGTCCAGAGTATGATACGCCGCAGACGTAACTTCTTTTTTATCAATGGGGCGTGGCTTGTTTAAACCTAAATTACTCATTTGTGCAAAAAAATGTATTGATTCCAAAATCTTTTTTTTTGTATAGAGTTTTAATTAAATTTAAATTAAAAGTTATAGTAATAAATATGTTGGCAATATTACAATTTACTTTCGGCTTAGACCGCGTCGTCATTTGGGAACTACACCCAGCATAATCAGGTAAGGACCGACCTGCAGCTTGTCTTCTTTTACAAGCATTTGCTTTAAAAGTTTGAGCAATATTGTCCGTAGGCCTTGCCTGCCTAAACAGGGCCGTGTGCTTAGATTATTCAAACCTTGGGGCGGACAAGGATTTAATCTTAATGCATTTTGTTTGCCAGGACAATAATACTTAATCGGCTTATGCCTGTTAGCTGTTTGTAAATCCATGCAAACTAACTTTTTGCACGACATTGCAGCTTGCATTTTCAGAGTGAATTAAACACTGAATTCAAATCCGGAAAACGAAGGTATTTAAACCTCTTTGAGCCAGTCGGGCACAACGGCGGAGCTCTGGTTGGCTGTCACCGCTAGGCGGAGACGGATCCGGTGGAGCGGGATTGTAAGATCGATAATGCTTACGAGTCTTTAGAGAATAAACTACTAGTGTCTAAGCTTTACTAAGTCTAAAACCATCCTCTTTGTTTTATTTTTTACTTATTTCCCAAATTTTACTCTGACGCCCTCCAGGAATTCTTAAAAATTTTTAAATGGAATAATTTTTTATTCAAAAACGCAAAACCGAATTGTTATAAACTTTAAACAGTTTGACAGCCTATTTAAAGTAAAGTATTTAAAGATTAGCAAGAATTTTTAACCATATTAAAAATTAAAAAAAAACGATCCTTTTTATCAACTACGCATTTTCGGTAAGTTACGTGATTTTAACTACGCCTATCAGTTAGCTCTAATAATAAAAAATATTTTTCAATCTTTGCATATTTTTGATAATTCTATTAATAAAGTTGTTATAACCGTTTTTGATCCGAGGTCGCAAGCGCATTACTTATCTAGCCGGCACGCGTGCCCTACGTAACCAACGCTTTGGGTCTAAAGCGGGCAACTTGTAACGGCTGGAGATGACTAGTAGATGTAAACTTCAATCACTTCTTGACGCGAGAATATTTAAAACGTAAAAAGTATGGGAAAGTACCAGAGACCTGTTTCGCCCATTTTTTGAAATTATTAAGACAGTGGCGGTTCTACAGCACCGCAGTTCCTATGGAATACCCTCCACTGTTTTTATATGTTACCCTTAGATTTATTGTATTTAGTCACTGAGATTGAGTTCTAACATTTTTGAGGGAAATTTTGTTTGTAATGTACATATAAAAATACACATTAATCACGCTTATAAGCTAAATAGATGGTTACTGAGTAAACTTTAAATTTTAGATATGGGAATTTATTTTGCGAGAGATAGCAAATTCAAAATTCTAATTGTTATTTACGAATCCCAAGGTACACAATACGCTTCCAACTTTTTTTAAATATTTAAGTTCATCAGTAGAGAAGTAAGGATAGATAAGCTACAATACGTCTTCCAAACCAACATATTACTCAGAGTGCAAGAGATATTGCAGTTACAAGTAATGCCCTATTCGTCTTACTTACCTGATCTCGCACGGCAGAACTGCAATAAATCCGGGGTGTGACGCTGGTCCTATGTCATGTTATAAACATCAAGAGTTCGTATGTAAAGCTAGATTTAGGCTTGAATGCTACTAAACGAGCTTATTTCGAACTGATATTGGTTTTAAGTGATCCAAGCACTACAAAATAAGGCACTTGGGTTTGACGGTTTCCTAAAAATTTAATTTCGAAATTAGGGATGAACAAAAACAGTTTTTCAAACAATTTTCGATTAACTGCTTACCTTAGAAATTGTGCCTTTGCTGGTTCTACTTGCGATTCTCAGCAAAGTTTATATGTAAATATCGTGAATTTTATCACAGATGAGTAAATTTGTCCTAAAAGGATTGAAAATTTGGGAAAGTCCTTTGAAGATAAGCCGACAAATCATATTGCTCAGTGGTTAGTAAGAACTACATTAGGGAGGCATTCCTACGATGTCATAAAGATATTCTACTAAAAAAATATGCATTTCAAATTATTATTATTTACATTAAATACTACTGACTATTAATTTCGACCGGCGGAACCCGTGGGCTATGCCTCACAATGTTTTTTCCTGTTTTTTGTTTAAATAATAAATAAGCTAATTCGATAATTCGCGGACCGTGGATCGAAGTCCTAATTATTTGAATTATGATGCAATTACTGTAATTATTTCTAAATATTAAATCCGGATCCTTTCGACCCGTCTCAACTTGAAAGGAATACGCTGCAGCTGGTTATGCAACCGACGTGCGATAGGTATTATTTTTTAAAAGTTATCACAAACTAAGCGAAGTACTTCTCCTAGACTTTCTAATACTTTAGATATTGTTACAGATCATATATTCAAAAGTATTTTAATATTAACGTTTCACGTCCGAACATTTATTGCAATAACTACCATTCTGTGCCGAGAGCATAGCTGCATAACAGTCATATAAGAACATACTGCATAAAACTGAAAGCTTCAAATAAAAATAAAAATTAAAACTTTCAAAAATTTGAACTTTTTCGCTAAAAGATTTGTTGGAATTAAGGGAAACTTAAATTGGGAGCACAAATTCGTCAGCTAAAAATTGGGTTGTGAGGGTGAAAATTAGCCCCTTTATTTTTCACATCACAAAGTTTAAAAAAATCGTGTGGCCAGTTTTTGAGTAATATTTTCACGCCACAAATTTTTATTTATAAAAGAATTATTTTACATAATAACATTGTGCTATCCTAGAGCTATTATAGTAACAACTTGCATTCCTATCTGTCATCTCGTTTTTGAATAATAAGGCGTTAAAGCCAAATTCGTAGCGACCGCCAAGTTAATGCTAGTACGTCCCAAAAAAAAATTTCGCTGTGCCTATAGGCAGATTCCGTCACTCAATCTTAAAAATTTTGTTTCTGACAAAAATGCTGCTAAAGGCATGTCTAACTTCCGCTTTTGGATTTGGCAAAAGCTTATTTTGTCAGTAAATTTTTGAACTACCACGGCTACTATCAGCACATACAAACCCACCCACAGAGTTACATTTTTAACAACCACTTTCTGGTTTCCTGAAGGTCCAACACGAAATCTCGAATTCAAAATTTTTCATGACATCAACACTAAAATTATAGGAAAGTAAAAAAGCCTATGATGTCGGGTTCAGCTAGTTCCTTGTGAATGCGATCAGGTAGATCCAGCATTTTTTTATTGTTATTAATTTTGAGCATATTTTGAAACATGAGCGTAAATCATCAATACACGATAAACATAATGAATTCGGTTCATTTAATTTCATAGCCGCACCGAAACCTGAGATGGCAGTATTTATTTTTAAAATTTATGAAACTACTTGTAAAGTAAATTCGTAATGCAGTTGCATTAGGGGCGGAGAGACTTATATTTGTTGCCTGTAACGAACAAACGAAATGTTTCAATTTAAATATGCTCAATTTTTTTAATTTCTTTAAAAACAATTGAGGATATATTACTGTTTATTTGTTCCGAACTGAGCCGTATATAACCAAACTACACCAAGAGTAGTGACATCAACATAAGCATTCGATGAAAACAATCTGAGATGAAATGTAAGGGCCCGTCATCGTGTTATAGCGATAAATTTAGTCGAGATGAAAGAACTTGTCAGCATGTTATAGTGAGACAGTTAGGGATTTAATATATAAAATATAACTAGATTTACTCATATAACTAACAATTCAGATTTGTATGAAGAAAGTGATTCCTAAATATTTAAGATAGCAGAAAAACTTGTTTGAAGTAGAAGTGAGCGAAGCATTTCGTCGGGAATTTCCCATACTTAAGAAATCGTTTATCATCATATTTTGAAAAGTATTTTGGCATCAACGTTTTACTCGCCAACAGTAATTGTAATATCTGACCACTGCTATTACTGTACCGGGAGCATGGTTGCATAGTAGTCATTTTGCATAAACATATTACATGATACTAAAATTGTGTAACTACGATAGGAAGCTTTGATGTAAGAATAATAGTATAAACTATTTTAAATTCTTGCATCTGTTTCAATTGCCGTTAGACTGTATGCTTCGGTCTACGGAATATCTTTTACAAGCTTCAGACAGACTTGTAGTGCGCTATGCATTACTGAGCATTGTGTATCTAAAACTATAATAAAAATAAAATGTTTTTCGAGATTATAAAAAAGAGAAACGGGAGAGAAATTTGGTCAGCCAAAAATTGGATAGGAGCTATTAACGCCCCTTAATAATGCCGCACATAAAAATTAAATTGTCTAATTAAATTAAATTAAATTAAGTTAAATTAAATTAAATTAAATTAAATTAAATTAAATTATTTCTTCTTTTTGATTTTCAAAAATTCATAGATGGTGTCATAGCGCGGACTGGAACACAAACTAAATTGCAGCCTACCCCTAGCTTTTTTGCCTTTTTGAGCAATATTTTTTCAAAATTTTGGATAATTTTTCACGTAACAGTTTTCATTCGTTCAAAAATTCTCTTGCATAGTAACATTGTGTTTTCCTAGGTCTATTATAGTAACTTAAGCCAGTCTGGCGACATGTTTTTAATTAATGAAGCTATAATTTTGAAATTTAAAAAAAATCACATTGAAGCTAGACAGTTCAGAAAAAAACGTTGAATTTGTTTTGAGGTATTTTATTAGACTCAGTTTTAGATATAGGTAATTCGTTTTACAACAATAATTGCTGCTTGGAAAACATATCTCATTTCCGCTTTGTGTTACAATTTTTTGGAGCGCACCAACTCACTAGCAGTAATTTTTTTTTCTTGTAGCTCGAAACATTTATTTCCGGTACAATCCCGATATGAATTCATGAAATCAATACTTTCCTAGTATAGAAAACTAGAACTGCAAACTATAACGTGAGGAGGGTAATGTTTCTTAATAGTCTCACGCAAATCTGTAATTATACAGGATGTTTCTTTAAAAGACAAAAATTGTTATTTTTGTTATTATTATTTTTTTGCACAGGAAAATTATTTAACCCAATATAGTCATAATGATTACCTATGAATTAACTAATCAGTAACTAACAATTGTTATTAGAGCCATAAAGAAACGTATTTGTAAATCTACATATTTTAAGAAAATCTAAAAATATGCCGGATTTTGTTTTGCATGTGTCGCAGTGTGACACAAACATCTGCTTGTACTCCATTTATCATAGTTTTGAATATAAATATCGATCTCGAGAGAAAACGAAAACCGCTAAGATGCGATTTGTTTTGTGGCAATATTTTTCATGCAGACTATTTCTTATACACACTCCACTTTTTAGGTTAGCTTGTCACGCTAGCCCAGAAGAGAATTTATCGCGTACTTGTATTTTCCTTTCAATTTTTTACGCTACGAGCTTTGCAGTAATTCATAAAGAAATAGCTTTCGGTTCCATTCGAGAAAAATAAATGTTTTGCTGCTGCGTTTTAAAAGCTGGGAAACAAATAATTTTCTGAATATTATAAAAAGAATCAAGTGCAGGCTAGGTACTGGAAAATGTTAAAACAATATCTACAAAGCGATGTTCTCCAGGGAAATTAGAAGGCTTCTGGTACACCTGCAAGGTAGTGAATTAGTTTTGCAACTGCATTTTCTAATTATGATTACTGACAGGCAACTGCATTTAGCTGCAAAAGGTATTCAGCCAGACGTCAACGTACTACACGTACTTTGCCGTTATTAACATTATATTATTCATTGCGTACATACTCTACAATAATATTTTTAAAATTTACAAAAGATAAAACACTTAAGTATTTTGATCAATACTTTCAATAAGAGCTGCTATTTAAAATTTAGTTTGTACATTATGAATTTTTAAAGTTTATTTGAAGCAAACTGAATACAGAATGGCTAGTAATGTATAATCTATGCCCGCATTATGAAAGTTAGTAGAAAACGCTTTTGGTATCGACTTATCTGTCCATTCTTTTTAAATATGTGTACTAACCTTGTTGATGGTTAAAAAGGTGTTGTAGATATTGAACATCATTATTGGTTATTATACATCCTTAATGAGAAAGGCATATAAAGATAACGTATTTGTCTGATATTTCACTTTGAACTGATTTCTTGTATATACGCGTAGAAAACCTCTAAAAAATTGAAGGCATTTTTATAAGAAAATTTCGTATATAAAGAATGCCCGCTATGCAATTATTAGCAAGTAAAACGTTTTCAACTGTGAGCTACGCCAATGTGTTTTAAGATAAAAATAAAATAAGTGAAGTTATAAAAGTATTACCGACATACCCAAATGTCCAACGACCTTCGCATAATATATTCGCTATGGAGTTATGAGTAGAGAAACCCAAACAAGAAAAATATTGTAAGCATATTAATATTTAGGAGATAACGAATACAATCTCAGTTGAATTATGTATTTCCGTAGAAGTGCGACGGATAAAAATTGGACACTTCCATTTTAGCTACCCACTGTTTGCAGACGGCAAAGAAAAAATTTCTCTGTCGCGAAAATTTAAAATTCAACGTATGTTCGTATATTATTCACCATAAGTCAGCAAATGTAAAGTATAATATTTGTACTCGCACCACGAGGACACTGAGGAGATTGGGTATTTTTGCAATTTTGAATTTCAATTTAGTCCAAACGTCTCTTGTTACATTTCGGTCTGTCTTTTATGCTGTTCGTTCCTGGTATGCTTTTCAATCATTGCGCGCGAAATGGAGGAAAACTGTTCACTTTCTCACTTTCGTATGATTGAATTACAATGCAGCGCTTTAAACTGATCAACGTACATGTATTGTTAATAATGTAGCGTTTTCATTACAAATGCAAGCTTTGAGTTTGTAGCATTTTTAATAGATTTTTCTCTTTTTCTTTAGCAAAAAAGCATTCCTTATTACAATTTAATAAAATCCGATTCTTTAATTATTTATTCATCCGTGGTTAAAATTTTGCTCTGTGCTACGTGGCAACGTTGCGCTGAAGCTGTTCAGCAAATAACAAAACAAATCACAATACACTTTAACCGGCATTTCAACTTCCAAAAGCTGCCAATCACGCCCACGCGACTTCTAGCAAACACGTCGGACAGCTTCAGCGCAATGTGTGTAATATTAAAAATGAGCGAAACACTTCGCCTGGACTTTCCTATACATTTAAATACATTGTTTTATATTTTCCAACACTTTCGATATACACCTGTCTAGACACGACTAGTTAAAGTAAATAGTTCTTATAAGTTGTAACATCTTGAAGCGGTTGAAGAAAGACCGACCGCTGCGCTCTGCAAGCATAAGGTTGGGTTAAATATTCGGACTGAATCAACGGAAGCACGGAAATTGATATTTGAAAATATATTAATAACTCGAGAAGTATTATTTTTAGCAAGAAATTACTCTTATTAATTTGTATTTAGAATTTCAAAACCTTTCTGATTTTAAAGCCAAAATGCCACGTTTCCATTTAAAAAAAAAGGTATTTTTTACCGTGGCCGCCATATTAAAATTGGAAACTCAAGTTTTTTTCTTAAATACAATCGAGAAGAATTTGCCCTACAACTTTGCTCTTGGGTTTGCGAGTTTTTCACGAATTTCCAATTTTCAAAAATTCATAGAGAGGGTCACAGTGAAATTATAGCAATGAGCAAAAAACAAAATTGTAGCAGATGCCTATCTCTATCAGCTTAAAAAGTTTAAACAAAACCGTGTGGCCAGTTTTTAAGAAATATTTTTTTGAAAATTTCCAAAATTTTGGAGTGGTGCCATTGCGATCGTTTTCAGATTTTCAAAATAAATTATATTTCATGGTATAGTACCCACAAAGGGCTACGAAACAAGATGTAGTTGATTCCAATCAGATAACTGTTTTTTGAGTAAATGGGCGTTAAAGTCGAAATGTTCAAAAATTCGTAGCGGCAGCCATTTTAAAGCTAGAGAGTTCGGAAACAAATCGTTTGATTTGTCTTAAGGCCTTCTTTAATCTCCACTATTAAAATTTCCAAAATTCAGTTTCTGAAAAAAATGCTACCAAAAAAACATGTCTAACTTCCGCTTCCGGTTTCGGTTTTTTTAAACCTTATTTCGTCGGTGAATTTTTAATATACCCCCTCATTCCAAAGCACATCAAAATCGGTCCAGCCGTTCCGGAGATATGGAGCGGGCACGGTCAGCTGCATATCGTTTTTTGTGAGCAAAAAATCAATTATTTTAATTTTTGGGATTGAATAAAACCCCTCCTACCCAAACAGTAGGTGTGGAGAAATGTAGTCTCTCTTAATATCTAAAAACTTTTCACCAATCCAGGTTGAACGAAAAGGTTTTGTCGTGCCCCGCTTAAGACTAAATAGGCACGCATTTTTAATTTTCAAAAATTTCTAGAAAGCGGCACGTAGAAGTTAGCGGTTTGGGAAATCAACAAAATTGTAGTTCATCCTTAACCCCACGAGCTTACAAAATTGAAAGAAATTGTGCGGTCAGTTTTTGACTGATATTATTTAGAAATTTCCAAAATTTTGATAATTAGGTCGTATCACAGTTTTCGTATAATCCACAATAATAGCTATTACACTACCTACTTTGATCCCAATCATACAACTCGTTTTGAGTAATAAGGCGTGCAACAATGGCAACAAAACTTATTAAAATTCATTAGATTATAACTAATAATATGGACGACAATTTCTTTATCGACACCGCAATTTTATTTACGCTAATTCAAAAGCAAATACCCGTTTGGAATTCTTTAGAAGAAAATTACAAAAATAGGGATCTGAAAAATAAGCCATACGAAAAAGTGGCTGCCATAGACATTGACATGATCTATAAATTCTGCCCTCGGCCATCTTTAACTCACATTTTTACATATCCAAATAAAAATTATTAATACAAAAGTTTCAGCAAACATGCAGGTCTGTAAGCTTTGTACGTCACTAAGCAACAGACGACTTACGTTTCTTGCTACAAAGCCGATGTATACTCTTCCGTTCGTTTAATGTTTAGGTACTTGTTCATATGTCTTCGTATAAAACCTTAAGTTGGGTATACTAGAAGCATTTGAAATTTACAAACATTTAAAAAATGCACGTTTAATAAATGAGCAAAATTTACTTCAAGTCATCTGTACGCAGATATAGAATATCAAAATTAAGTTATGAAGATTTATTGTTCCTATAGCAACACCAGCTGTTTACTTTTAATCTTGTCTCTGAAAATGACATGTTTACATGTCGAAATACGTATTAGGCTAAAATAAGAAAAAAACTATTAAAGTTAAGAACTGTTTTATTTACAATAAATTAAGTATTCATTTTATGAAAATTTTTGAAATTTAGATTTTAATGAAAATACACGTTTCGCGGCTCAAAGAACCCAAAAGAGTGGTTTTTAAAATATGTTGTGTAGGTGTGTGGGTGAGTAGATGTGTGGGTGTGTGATGCCTCTAAAGGCTAAAGTACTTGACCGATTTTGATGAAATTCTTAATCCAGAGGTATATCAAAAATTGTAGTTGTAGTTAAACTTTTCAACGAAATCTGAAACCGAAAACGAAAGCTAGTCATGTTTCTTTGGTAGCGCTTTTTTTCCAAAATAAATGTTGGAAATTTGAGCACAGGATCTGAGAGAAGAGCTTAAGGCAAATTAAAAACTTTAATACCGAACTCTCTAGCTTTAAAATGGCGGACGCTATAATTTTTTGAAAATTTCGACTTTAACGCTCATTTACTCAAAAAGTAGTTGTCTAATCGGAATCGGCTACAACTTGTTTAAGAGCCCTTTGTGGGTAGTATAAGATGAATTAGAATTAATTTCAAAAATCTGAAACGACGCAATGGTGAGGCTACCGCAAAAAAATGTAATTTGCAAATATTTTAAATTTTTTAAATAATATTTCTCAAAAATTGGCTATACCTTTTTTCTTAAAATGTTGTAGTCCTATAGAGACGAGCATAGACTTCAATTTCGTTTTTTGCTGAATACCATCATACCCTGTGGCACCCTCTATGAATTTTTGTAAATCAAATTATTTATTAAACGGGAAACAATAAATACTCATCTGGACTAAATTTTATGTTATGCCAAACAATTTTTTTTTTCCAAAATAACAAAAAAAAAATAGAAAAAATTTCGGACAAGTTAGTATGCGAGCAGGTAAAAGTACAAAAAGCTGGCATCATCTTTGCTTACGTCTCGATAAACGACTGATTGATCTGTAATAAAAGTTGAAGTAGGGATTGAAATGGAGGATTGCCTATATAGCTTGTTTTCTTCGAAATCTAATAGTCGGGAACTGTACAACGTTATAATTATTAATATCTAGTATGGGAAAGTCCATTTAAAGTTAACAGTTTCGCTTTTTGGTTGTTAGTTTAGCTCAGTTTATGCAGAAAACATAGTTTATTTTTAAATATTGAACGGCATGCGAGATCTAACTAAATGTTTTAGCCAATGATATGGTGGATTTAAAATCATTTTCATTCAAACAATTTTTTGAAAATGTATGAATATAGAATATTTGACTTTGTATATTAGTGATTAAAATATAGGTACCCTTAATAATTACTACCGAATACTGTGTTCAAGTAGTCTCAGTTGTATAGTTATAGACATCGATTAGGAGTTTAAAATAACTTTAAACTTATAGGTAACGTCATTGCTTACATTTCGCACCTTATACAAACCAGTTACAAAACGGATATAAAAGAGTCAATAAATCAGAATGCACAACAACGAAATTGGCAAGACAAAGCTGTTATGTAGCTGCCTCTGAATTACAAGTTCCCTCCAGGTTTTCAATCAAATTACGGATATTTAATTCTGAAGTTTGATACCTTGCTAACTTTAATATTGCTTATTTGTTACACGCCGAAAACTGACGATTAATTTCTCAACTTCTTAATTAAACTGTAGTGTTAAATGAAGTCCGACTATAAACTTTAATATCAGTTTAGGAAATATGTTATAAAACGTCGCCTTTAAAAATATATTACAGAAGGAATCGATAATGCATAAATATAAGCAAAAATTGTTTAAGGAAATAACATTCTATGTTACGGTTTTTCAAATAATACAGAAAAGATATTGCCATATTTTATGTTGCTTTCGTCAAGGAATGTAAATGCATAATTATTTCTTGCGTATCAATAAGATTTAGAAAACATTGCTTAGTAGAAGAAATGGCGATGTTACAGTAGAAATAGCCAACATAGAACTAGGCAATTTGAAATATCAATATACAGCTTCCAGAATACATTTCCCTTATAATTCATTGTCTTACAGCGTGGACACGTAATTCGCAAACAATTCGCCTTTGGCGTACAATTACGAGTTAAATTAAACACAAATTCCATTTTACGAGGCTCAATTTGCGTTATTGTCTACGATGTGTATTATCGTGGCGTATAACTATTAATCCCATTCCATAATTTCCTTTTGATACAATAGGAATTGTCTCTGCAAAAGCATTTTATCGTAACGCGAAAAAGCACTCGAACAAGTTAAAAGTTGAAAGCGATTTTTTTTTTATTTTAAATCTTTTCAGCGCCTCGAATAAAAACTCGGGTTTGCAGTAAAAAGTCGCCTTTTTAGCAGATGGAATACTTTGCATGAAGATAACAACTGTCCTTTAAATTCTGTAGAGGATTACTGTTATCCTTCCTCCGAACTTCGCCAACTTACAACATTCTTTTCTTGTAAAGCTCTCATAACCACAGGTATATTCGAGATAAGAACTGAAGCGGAACTCCAGTTCTTAAAAAAGCCGTAGACAAAATAAAATATCTCAGTCTAAAGGGTAAACGTATATAGACCAGATGGAAGTTTCTAATTACATAAAAAAATCACCATCATAAAATATCAAAAAAACCTAGCGCAATAGAAAACTATCAAGAAAGTGAAACAAAGGAAATGACAGAGAAAATAAAGGGACGGAACAAGTACGCAGTTATACTGTCCATAGATATATTAATACACGTCCATACACATTACACATTACACAAGAAGAGTTGAATTGGCTTTCCATTAAGGTGTCAAAACCTTTGCTGTAGAATAGTTTTTCCTCAAGTACTTTTTCCTAATCTCTACGAGTAGGTATTTTTATTTAAAAATTTATTTATTTACTCGTTTATTATTTAAATCTTTCCAGGAATGTTTTGATGTCAGTAATTCCAGGTATATATACCTATGTATAGAGCCGTTTAATAGAAGTTACCTATAAAACTTACAAAATATAAATCGAATAGTAATCGCTTATTTTACGTAGAAAACTGACTGAACTGCAGATGCTGGCACGGCTTAGAGCGGATTGGAGAACGAATTCAATTTGGTTGAACCGTCCCTCATTTTGTAATATACAGAATGCGTTGTTCCCCGGTTGCCTATAAATAGAATTTTTGAGTTTTAAAAATGGTTAAAGTACGCGTGGACTTCTCCATACTTCAAAAGTTCTCAATTCATATGTATAAAAAATATTTTCATAGAACTATAGGTAGAGTATTACAGTTGTCATAAGATTAAAATTTAAAACAACTGTAAGTCATGCTGCTCTTTTCCGTCTAGCCTCTAAAACGTTACAGGAAAACTTTTGTACTATTAACATTAATGAATGGTTCAGTTTAAACGCCATCTTCTATTCTCATCTACAAAAAAACCTTAATTTGTCCAAATTTCAAACATTATAGAGTGTGTCACAAGAAACTTAAGCATCAAGAAGAAAACCATTTATACTGCCCTATTATATTCTCCCATCTCTAGTACGACAAGGAATTTGATGCCAATTTACCGTTTTGTTTACAAAACCCATTACAGATTTAAAAAAATTAAAGCCACCATCTGCGAGTTTTTCTTAAAAATAAGCGACGCACATTGCCTGAACTTTCCTATACTTTAGATATTATGTTACCTATTATACATTTAAAAATATCGTATTATTAATGTGTTACGCCCCAACATTGACTACAAAGAGAGAATAGTGAAGCAAAAGATGACAGGAAGCTGTATGTGGAATTCGGTCACGCGCCTGAACACTTCGGTCAACGCATGCGAGTCAGACAGAGAGAGTGAGCTTTTAAAAAAAATCGATTTTTGATTTTTTTGGAAAAAGATTCCTTAGAATTGAAAAAAAAACAAAATGGAAAACAAATTACTCCATTAAAAATTGCGCAAGAGGGAGAAAATTAACAACCCCCCACATTGCTGTATGTAATAATTAAGCTAAGAACTTTATTCTAATGTCACTCATGAACAACTTAGCTTTAACAAAAAATTTTTATCGGCCTTTGTTTATTAAATAAGAGAGTTGGAGTTTTCTATTTTCAAAAATTCATAGAAGGTGCCCAAAGAATTATTGGATTGGAATACGAAACAAATTGTAGCTGATCTACTGCTCTATAAGTATACAAAATTTATCCCCAGTGCCAACAGCCACGTCACTCCTTCCGGAAGCCCACATTTATCTGCCTAAATCGTCAGCGTCCAACCACCTTTCTTCTCGTCTAAGAGAATTTATAACCTGTAGGATCACTCAGACGTTGTGACTGGGGCGCAGGGAAAGGAAGCGGAAATCCCGTTTCAGAGGATGCGCGGTTGCTCAGGTGTTAGGCACCCATATCGCAAGCTAGTAACACTCTACCTGGTGAAATCACTTACCCAGTTCTCCAAGGTCCCAATTAAGGTAAACCTTGAACCCCTCCGAAGAGAGGTGGACGTACCAAGTTTAAATTACCGTAGTGACTGTTCATGCCTCTTACTGAACTTGGGGTCTTTGGCCATCCTGCCTCAAAGACAGTCAGTATTAAAGTTTAGATAACTTTTAAATAAAAAAGCATTCTTTTCATGTTGCCTAATTGTTAGAGTCAAATGGTTCCCCATCTACATGGCACAAAGGTACACTACACATAACATGGTCTCCTGCTCCGGAATCAAACTATCACACGTTTGGAAGCGCAATGACAAAATCAGCGGTATGGTCGCCTCCTTTCTTTTAGGACTTTTAAAATTAATGTCTTCTCGTCCTATAAGAGAGGGATGCTACAAAATCTGAGTGTGAGTAAAATTACCGACTGCAGATTAAGATTCTTAGTTTGTTTTTTAAATTGGAGTTATATTTTTTGCTGAAAAAATGTATTTTCTGGTCTATAATGTTGTATATTCCCAAACTTCATTAACAAAAATAAAGAAAATTGATAGATGTATTTAGCAACGTTTACGGCTTTAAACTATCCTTGTAAGATCTTACAGGCCGGAACTGAGTGAGCGTTATATGATTTACGAGCTATGCACATAAAACAATTTTAAGAACATTTCGTACATCATTGTACAAACTGCTACTGTCGTGTGGCAGAGGAGAGAGGGGACAGGGACACTTACTTGTGAAAGGTGCGTATACAGTCACTTCGTACATGGGATACTACAGGCCTCGGTTAATGATTTCACAAGGAGGAGAATGGCCAGCTGGCAGAAAAGGCACGTAAGACCTACGCGGCAGGACGTTATCTTTGGGTAAGCAAAATTACCGTTGGTTTTTTAATTTGCCTTGACGGAAGCGGTGAGACATATTAGGAACCACCAGGTGAAGGTGACCTTTAGAAAGGAGTGCACGCCAGTTTGATTTTAAGGAATAGGTGTGCAATGGGTGAGGTACTGGGGCTGGAGCCTCGATATCTAGTGCCGGCCCGGGAAGCCGTCATGTCCAACGCAAATCACGTGGTCACTATGATCAAACCAACTGATTTGGGCGGGGTGATCTTATTTTGACTTAGCAGTAAGGGATCAATTCGACTTGCTGCTGAACAGCAATCTAAGGCAGAGTTAGCGTGGTCACAATTCGTACTGAGCTCGCCATGTGCAAATCTTTGAGAGTTTCAAAGGATGGTAGGTTTCGGGACTACAGTTTCGCGACAATAGCGGATATTGTAGAGGCAGAATGTCAAAAAGTGAATGAGCTTACTTCATTCTGGAGTGGTAATCACTTAACTATTGAAGCTACGATTTTATAAAAATATGTTTTAATACGTATAAAGTATACGCTTTTGATGTATGGGAAAGTCCAGGCGACCAATACGTAATTAATTCATATTCTTTTTTATCAAATTGCGTCCTAATCAAAGATAAAAGTTAGGTCTTAAATAGAACTTTTTGTTTTGTAGATTTCCAAAAACTAAATTTAATTTCCTCTCCTTAGTTGTAACTTTTGCTTGTTCTACGTTCATTCGATTGTTGGCACGTTTTCTGTTATTCCCCAAAACTTCTTTCAACACTTCGTCAGGTCTATTCTCTCACGTTTTCCAATTCTTTTGTTTCTCATCAACTATTACACGTTTGATAAATCAGTTATTTTTAATTGATTTTCGGTACGTCTAAATTATCAAGGGGAGCACAAGTAGGAAAGAGAATTAAACTGAAAAGCACTATACAACAAACAAAAACAAAAAACAAAATTGCTTTTTATAAAAGCGATCACGAATACGGAATCGCAGGAATACGTAATTTATAAATAACAAAAATTTGTTACAAAAATGAAAATCTTCTGGTCTGTTAATGTGAGACAAAATAACCAGCCTATAAACGTATGTTGTAGAACAGGCGTATAAAAAGATGTCACGGAAGTGTAACCATTAATGTAAGCCGTAAAAACGAATTATAAGAGCAAACCGGCTGCTTTGATCCCCTGATTTTTCTTCATATACAGGGTGTTTAGTAAATATACGGCAAAAATTCAAGGGGTGAGTGCCTGGGTTATTTTAAGAATATTTTGTCCTTTGATGATTTTCGGAGAGCCGCTTTGTTTCGAAGATACAGGGCGATATGTTTAACCGTGGATTTCATACATTGTTGATTACGTCTCGTGATTTGTCAGACTTACCGGCGAGGTGTATCGAAACTTTTTGGAACAATCGCTAAATGAATTTCTAGAGGATAAACCATTGGCAACGAGAAATGCAATGTGGTTTATGCACGATGGTGAACCAGCGCATTTTAGTGTAGTTGCTTGTGAGTTTCTAACAGCAACTTATCGAGATCGCTGGATTGGTCGAGGTGGACCTCACTTATGGCCTGCTCGATCCCTGGACTTAAACCCTCTAAATTTTTTCCTATGGGGCTATCTGAAGTCATTAGTTTACACTACTCCAGTGGAAAATGTGGAAGATTTGAGAAATCGGGTAATTGATGGGTGTAATTCAATAAGAAACAACCCTGGTGTTTTTGAAAGAGTTCGGCATTCAATGAGGAGAAGATTGGAGTCATGCATACTAGCTGGTGGTAGTCATTTTTAACAGTTTTTGTAGATTAAGAAGCTTCATATGTAATATTTAGGTAATAAAATATTGTTATTATCGAAAAACTTTTATCGCCCTGTATCATCGAAACAAAGCGGCGTTCCGAAAATCATCAAAAGACAAAATATTTTTAAAACAACCCAGGGAATCACCCTTTAAATTTTTGCCGTATGTTTACTGAACACCCTGTATTTGAAATGAAACTTTTTAGCCGGCAGGAGTAACTATGAAAATGTTAGAACAAAAATGATGGAACGGAAGTGACAGAATAGAAGTGAGGTTGCCTAGATGCAAACTGAAACGATCAATGTTCAGTTTTGGTATTACAGACACACACCTTCAAACAGTGTATTTTGTGCTTTGCTTATATAGGAAGCATAAAAACGGCATCTTATTTATAATGCATTAGTGTAAAATTGAATTACTTTCGAATTGCATTTCCTTTCTGCAAAAACAAAGATGTAAATTTGACGGTAAAAGTCGGTTCCTTCATAAAAATGCGCATAACAAAGGATTGGCTGCTTAGGTACCATGCTGGTTTGTTGAGTAGAACCAGATCATACAGACATATTCTTGTGAAGTACGTCAGTTGCTATACAAAATGGCCACGCACGCTCTTTTTTAGCCGGTATCCTTTATCATTGATTTTATTTAATTTTTAATAATAAAAAATTCCCAGATTGCCAATTTTCATATCAAGCGTTTTTTAACACATATAACGTAATATCTCGAGCAGCACTTGGCATATATACTTGATTTTTTTTGTTTATAAGTAGATGCACCAGCGCTGTCTATGACCTCAAAAATTATTTTTTAGTCAAAGAAATTACAATGGGACTTTTTGCTTTCAATCTAGTGAAATCTTTACTAAGCGACACACTTTTTATTTATAGATTTTAACATACAAATATAGCGAACAAAAGTGAAAATAAACCTTTTAAAGCAATAATATTGATATCATATCGCCATGATTTTGATGGTGTTAGTTTTTTATTAAAAAAACATGGAAACAAATAATAGATATATGTCATGTAATATAAAAATATTAACGTTTAAACTTTTGTTAATAAGATCCTCCTGTTTTTGGATTAGGATCTTCGATTAAACATACTAAACAATTTTCACAATCTTTGCAATTGCATTCATTGCAGCATCTCAGTCCTACTTTTATGCAAAGGTCCATCCATGTTTGTTTGGACTTTCTAAATTACCATAAGTAAGATGATTTTAATACTAGGTTTGTTAAATCATATAATTAAAAAACATTTTTAGTGAGAACAAGTTAAGAAGTTTGACTTAGAACTTGCGTGCTCGGCACACATTTTACTTTTTCTTTTTTATTTATTAATTGTATATTTTAGTACTAAAACCGACATCAAAGCAGGTTTAGAATCTTGTGGACGTAGACTGTAGACCAATTTGGTGACAGCATCACTAGGGAGTCTGACAGGTTCACGAGACCCTTCACAATTGTTTGGACACCTTGCTTGAAATTAAACTATAGGAAGTATTTTATTTTGGTTGTTATGCAGTTGTTATCTTGTTTATTTTTATATAAAAGCATTTAACAAATAATTTCTTGTTGTAAATGTCATTCATTACATACCCATGGCCCATGGCTACTTATAAAAATGTTTTTGTATGTTTTAAATTAAAATTATTGGAAAAATTAAGCATCGAAAATGTGCGCAAACTGGTTTTCATTGTAAACGATAGTAATAGTTTTTGCGGGGGTTAGAAGAAGAGCGTTACGTGAACGGGTGATCCCCGCTGCAAACTTTCCCACAAACTTTAATACCGGGTGCATCTGTGCATTTAAACTTTTTCTAATTTAACTTACACATACACCATACATGTAGAACACTTATGCAATGTTTATATCGATAAATTTCTACATAATATTTAAAAAAAAAAACGTTTGCCGAGCACGCAAGTTATAAGTGACTGTTGTTACCGAGAGCGTATTTTGAATTGTATGGTTTAACAGGAAACGAAAACGGTAATGTCATGTTTGAGTAAGTTATAGGAAGCCCTATAAGAACATCAATTCGCGAGAGTTAATTATCTCGTATTTATCCCAGTTTTAAGTCTCTTCTCGTTTTAACTATTAAGTTTGTATTGCTTAATAACATATTAGACAATGTATACGGGGTGTAAGTTTTAATAGATAGATGGATCAAAAAGCAGCGATAGTATTTATGCATATTTTAATTTAATTGCTTTATCGGAAAACTATTTTTTTCTCGGACTGCAGGTCACTGTTAGCTAGCATAGATAATACGATTCCTCTGTCCAGTCAAGTACGTTATATGTGTGCGCATAGTATAGGAAAAACGTAGAGAAGAGGCCCAGAGTCTGATCGAGGCTCTGGAGTTTAATCATTTTTCCAGCATTTTACGTTTATTTTGTTTTAAATTCATTATTAACGATGCAAATATAAAAATGGTTAGCAATCACAAATAATAGGACAACAACTTTATACGAAATACTTTTTTTTTTATTTAAGGCTTAGATATTCAGATAAACGTTGATAAGAGCGTGATGCATTTTCCTCTCCGTCTCCCGTCACAACGAACGAATTATAGTCCTACAAAATATGTAGGTGCCGGCAACGATGTTTCACTTCAAAAAATAATGCATGCATATATTTTTAGGTTTATTACTGCTTCAACTACTGAAGTCATACAACCTGGGATGTGCGTGCAGTGAGCGAGATTTGATCCTATTCGCTTTTGGCAGTGTAGCTCCAAAACTACAGACTTCGACTACTACTATAAGCATTTCTTGTCTGCTTTAGCAAAAATATCTAGTGCAGACACTGTAAAATAATTTTAAGTCTCGCAAATAGCCATCTTTCTTATTTTCTTTTAGCTATAACAATAATTGACTTGAAACAACGTATACCGTTTACTTTCAAGAGAATTCGAAAGCTCACATATCCGTTCAATTATTTTTACATTTCCTTTTTTTTATTATTTAATGATTTATTTCCTGTACTCCTGGCATCTTTCAACCCCCACTAATTAATTTGCCAACATCCCCTAAAGAAATCACTTTTTCTAAAATATCTTGAAATACTTCGCTTTTGATATTTTCCCTGTTCAAATATCTACTTCTCTACAAATGCTGATAAAATTTCTTTCGTGTTTCGCCGGTGTTAATAAAATATGTATTTTCCTATATTTAACAAGAAACTATTTTGCTAATATGCGAAGAAATTCCTAAATTCTCCTTAGCATCAATATTGAAATCAGCTGTATGGCATCTTGGCTTCCGGGTTGGCGCCGCGCTGTAGGTACTGCTGGTGTTGACGTTTCGTCCACTGTTACACGCGACATACTCCGTTACCATTTCATAAATTAACATATGTAAGATATATATGTAATCAGCGCATATAAAATTAACGGAAAGTACATTAAAACTGTCATATTTATTAAATTCCTAAGCAAATTAAGACGTTGTTTCTGATTACGGTGATTGCTTTACTTTACTTGTATTCTAGTATCTCTCGTTGTGTATGAGGGCTTAATCAACATTTTTTTATTCCACACAATTTTTTAGGGTGAACATATACTTTGGAGCTTCAGGATTCCTTTCTCTCCGCTTATTACGGCTCAGCACACTTAGTGATTTTCGCGAGTTTAACATGCCCCACCCATAAAAACTAATTTTAACTAGGGCCCCTCCTCGCTGCTTCGAATTTATAAAATATCCAGCTTAAACTAGGTACGAACTGGAGTCGGCCGAACAGTACTACTGACCTAATGGACCTCCTGCCTCTACGTTGCATTGGCACATAACAGGCATTTCAAAGTCACTTGAACATCACTTAAATTCGACAAAACCTTGAATTATTCGAGGTAGAGTGCGGTTCCATTAGTTTTTACACGTAAACTAATATTTAGCGTGAGCACCCCATCCATTCTTCAAAAATCAAAAAATATTTGCAAAATGATTAGCACCAAATAAATATTTTTATGTACCTTAAAAAATTGTTAAATGCGTTAGAAGTTGTTCTTTTTTATCATCCCTAGTTTACCCCCTTATGTTTTTGTACTTCTTAAACAGGGATGTCCTAAACGTCTCATGAATCTTTCCCTTTTGACAGATATTATCCTCTAGCCAAACCTTGGAGCCGTCGAACCCTCAAACAAGAAAAATGTCACCTCAGACTCTCACGGCCCCCGCCTACTTGATAGTAAAATATGGTCGTTTAACAAATATCAGCTTGACATCCTTATCAATGCACTCCTACCCCCTAAGCATTTTTTTATTTTAAATTTTTAAAAAGTTTCTATATTTCCCAGAATTTTTAAATTTTTAATTTTTTTTTAAATTTCCAACAATTTTCAAAAATGTTTAACAATTTTTAAAATTTTCTGCAATTTTGAAAATTATTAAATTCTCGGAAAATTTGTGCAAATTTTTAGATTTTCAAAATTATCAAAAATTTTTAGACTAAAATTTTGATATATCTAAAAAAGTTTTAAATGTTTACTCTATACACTACGTACATGCAACGAAGTAAAAATTAATTTAAATATTTCGTTTTTCGAATATATTTCTAATTTTCTTTTATGTGTAGGTTTATGTACAATTATGCAAAATATAAAAATTCAAATTTAATAAAAATGAAACAACTTGTGTGATCAATTTCAAATCTAGTACTGATAGTAGTAATGGTAACATTTTAATGTTGGTGAATAACTCAATTTTTCAAAGAGAACTCTAGGCTAAACAAAAAACAAGAAAAGCGCCTTCTTTCAGAAACAATTTAATCAAATATATGCAGCAAGCGCATTGGTTTGATTAAAAATGGAAAAAAACAACCTATTTTACTTTTGTGGTAAAATTTTGCCGCGTTTCTTCTTCATTTTATTACAAGCGTAGAACTACAAGGAAAATATAATTAACAACTTACCGATTTATTTCCGAGATTTCGCACGCGACAGCTGAGGTAAGCCGACTTTCCAACTAGCGCCGTGACATTTGTGGCAGTCATTGCATCGATATAGGGCTCTGAGGAAGCTTTTGAGTTCGTCTGCATTGACCCCAATGGTGGAATTGTACCGCTTTCTTGCAGAGCGTTGAAACCGCTTGCACTGGGGTTTTGTACGCCGCCATTTACTCCAAAAGGGTCTAGAAAAAACAATTTGAAATTCGTTGAGAATGTCATCAGAAATTAAGTAACAAAAAATTATTAAGACATTTTATTCTTTTTCAAATTTCAGTTTTAAATTACAACTTGTTAATTTTAATTATTTTAATGTTGATAATTATTACTAATAATAGAAAAAATAAATAAAACTATAGTTAGTACTGTTACAATATTTGCTTTGTAATTTACGTTTCTCTGATGTGGTTTTCTGTTACTCTCCATTGCCTGAATTCTACACTACATGAAATTGTACATATAACCAGTTTTGTTCATTACGTTTTGTTATACAGGGTGAGTATACAGTATGGGACATCAATGCTACAGCCTTAACTACTAACTTTACGAAAAAAAGTTAAATACAGAAGTTGTTGGTTAGATAGTTTTGCATTATTCTGAATTAATTTCATTTATATAGGGTGTTTCATTTTTAAGGGATAATAAGCAACTTTGTTCTTTTAAATAGAACGTCTTATATATTATTACATTTCTAAGACAATACAAGGCATTACCATACCTTAAATATAAAGTTGAGATACTCGCAATTAAAAAATAAAATTGACAGTGCTGTAGGCCTATTTTAAAATAGTACCAATTGACTAACAAAATGTTTTTCAACGCTATTTTCTGACACTTGTATTTGCTTAGAATAAATTCAGTATGACTACTTATTAAAAGTGTTTCAAATAAGTTTTAAACAAAAATCAATCTAACCACATCCTAGCTCAAAATTTAAAATAAAGAATTAGCTACCTAACATTTCCAAATTTATAAAATAACGAGTTAACATCTATTAAATTCAGAAATATTTGCACTGTTGCAACAAACACCCTGTATAACAGACTTACACTTTGAAATATCTGAACATGATCTTGACTAATGTTTAACAAAAAAATTTGTTTAATCTTGAGAAATACGGCTCGTACAGATTTAATTAGTCAGGTCTCGACATGTCAAATTTTTCGAAAAAATTGAAATAACTTGGAAACGCCGCAACGAAATTTTAAAAACAAAACGTATTTAAAAAGGCAATAAGAATATGTAAAAACATAAGGGTTTTTTTTTATTAATAAAAAATGTAAGTTTGGTATGCAACTCTTGTATGGAACCCCCTGTATAATTGAATATAATTTTAAAATGTACTCCTTTTGATCTGCTAAAACAATTAAGCGAAACATTTTTATGTATTTTAAATAGTAAAGGAGATATCGACCAGTGAGGCGTTATTGACTCACCCTCTATAATTTTTAATCTTTAAGAAATTTATCGATTTTGGTCCAAACGGCGTCTCATATTAACACGTACATGTGGGATAATTCCAATGCGAGCTTGCAATCCTGTGCGAACGATAACATAAACATTGCTGTAAGAAAGCAGACCAAACTGCGCCATGCTGGCCGATGTTAAATAAAAATGAAAATGGAATTTCGTTTTTTTTCTGGCTCGCGCTAATTTGGTACAAACACACCTGACTTGGTAGTTACGTATGTTTTATCTCTTTTATTTACATACCTGCTGTTCTGTGCTTAAGCAACATTGATAGTCTGAGGTGCGCAAATCTGAACTTTTGCCAGCGCGCTATCTTTTATGAAAACATCGCTCTTCTGTACTAAACATTTAAATGGTATTATATATTTAAAAAAGTAGAGTATATTATATATAATAAATATGGACTTCAACAAAGTAAAGCTACAATTTATAAATAAAATATATAACATTGTTGTTTTGGGTGTATGCTAAGGCGGTCGTCGCCCACGTTGCCTCCTTTACGAGCCGCCACTGGTTTACAGAAGGGAGACTGTACTGTAACGTAAACGTAATTCATTTTGAGTATAGGTTGTAGTATAGGACTTATTCGTAAAAGTAAGTTGTTTAAAAATAAAAAATCCTATAAAATACTGTATATGTGGGTTTCTCCGACATGTTATGTGTCGTAAACGCCAAGAGGAGTCGGCAGTAAAAGGGAATAAGTTACGAATAACGACAATTTCATACAAAAAGAGAAGAGTACGAAATATACTTTCTAATTGTATTTTAAATCTTTATAAATAACTAACTTGAAATATTTATTCTAATTCTCAGCAGTTACTACGGTTTACAAGATAACAATAATAATAATTATTAGGAAACATTCAGAACTATCCCCTAGTGTTGTACATAAACATTAAACACACATACAGTGCCTTCATTTCAAAACTAGCCAGCTTTAATAACTATCGATTTTAAGTAAATTTGATTTAAACAGAAAAAAACGTCGATCTAGATATGGAGGGGGAAGTTAAAAGCCAATATTGATCAAACTTTAGGTTTCACCCCTCACTCGTCGCCACCCCCACTTTGAAATTTCAAATAGCACCTCCTACCTTGTGGCACATCATTATAAAGGTGGAAAAAATCCTCATCTAACCACGTAAAAAAAACTGGATTAAGTCGATCCGTTTATCAAATAGAATAAAAAATATTTTATTTCCGAAAATACTCCATAGCACCCCCTATCTTGTGCTACATCATTTTTAAGGTGGGAAAAATCGGGTCCGTGAAGTTGGCAGGTCAATGGAAGCACTAACGACAGCAATTGCGCCAATCGTTAGTGCTTCGTTAGTGCTCTTTAGTGCCCTACCAAGAAAACCAGCAAACCATCACATTTTCGAGTAATTAAAAAAACAAAATCGCCTGCCAGCTTCACGCTTAGCAGGCACACTTTCTGCACTAACAATCAAATGTTGCCAATCGTTAGTGCTTCGTTAGTACTCTTTAGTGCTGTAATTAAAATATCAGCAAACAAATATATACGTGAGTAATTAAAAAAAATTAGTTGCCTGCCAACTTCATGCTCAGCAGGCACACATTAAGCACTAACGAAAAAATGGTTGCCAGTCGTTAGTGCTTTGTTAGTGTTCTTTAGTGCTTTGAATAATAAACCAGCAAACCAACACATGTCCGAGAAATTAAGAGAAAACTGTCTTGACCGGCAACTTTACGCTAAGCAGGTATGCATGGTTTCTATAAACAGTATGTCATCGTCGTCTGTGCGTAGCATAATTAAATTGTAACGCTTTGTATATTATTTATTACCGTTTCGTTTTCATCAAGAACTAGAGGCAAACACCTTCAAAGTAATTAATCTGTGTCTGAATCTGTGATTTTTACATGCTAATTCATTCAAAACCAAGATGGTATGGTAAGTATAACCTTTTAAGATTTCTTTTCAGGCTTTTATTACTACATATTCGACGTCCACTTGATTTATTAACAATGCTGCTTGGAGTCGTTTACAATCACCTTTTTTTTTAAGAGAAACCTCAAAAAGTGGAACGTTCTCATATTCAAAATTGGTTTTATAGAAACCGGCGAGAAACGTTAACTGCATAATTTTTAATGCGTTCTTATACTGCGTATTATGCTACACAATTACGAGGCTTAAAAATGCGGCCTTCGTGTCTACAGGAACTATACCTGGATTCAATTATGTAATTGTAAAGATAAATATGGAAATATCTTACAGTAAAACATTTCTTATTAGTATACTGTACGTTCTAAAGTTTGAATAGTATAGTATTTCTTTCTTATTGTCAGCTAAACAATAATGCTTTTATAACTAATTGGTGGTTGATGTACTGCTGCTGTAAACAAAAAAAACATTTCAAAGTCTTGCTTAACATCAAACTACATTTTAGCGATATTTGTTAAATTTTTGCTTTGTTATATTTTGCTAATGATATCGTTTTTTTAATGGAAAAAATTATTAATGTACTATTTTTTTGTAGTTCTTGAATTTTTCATGATTCCCAAAATACAAAGATCGCCGCAAATACTTAGTGCTACCCTATCATACAAATTATTGCTGCTACTTTTAAGTAAGAACCCTTAAATGATTTTACAATTGGCATTATTTATGATACTGTCTCTTTTATGTCAATGTCTACTTGCATTTTCAGCAGATGTTTAAACGTGTTTAATTATACACCCAATTCTAAACCCTATAATAAAATTTATTGTACTGTTTGGTGAATATTTTTCTTGAAACGCACATTTATATTTTAGTAAATTCTATTAATTATTGAGAAATTTGGCAAACCAATAACAAAAAAGCTTGTTTAAAAATTACACTATAAAGCAGCATAGGATACTGTATGAGATTCATTTACACTATTTTTAAACATTGTTGCAATTTGTGTTAGGGTTTTTTACGCTCAAATCGCTGTTGGTTGCAGATCCTAATATGGATTTGGACTATAATTAAAATCAGTTAAATATAGAAAAACTGCCTCTGTGAGCGATAGTGACGGTGCACACTAGTTGCGTCCTGCGGTCACAAAATAAAGACAACTTCGCCCAGGATTAATGCACCCCACCTGTATTCGAAAAGAGGTACTACCACCAATTCTAACAAATATAACCGATGTTCATGACGTTCATGACACGCCATGGCGTTCGGGACGCAACTAGTATGCTATCTTTGCAAGACACGGATTAAGGCCGGGACACACATGACCGCACCGAGCCCGCACCGTGCCCGCACCGCAAGTCGGCCGACTGTCGGTGACGATGACGGGAGACCACACTTGTCCGCACGTGATCCGTGTGTCGGCCGTGCTGGTCTGTCTCACGATTGCAGTTTAGTATTCTTTTTGACATATTTTAACAAAATACATAACATTTTAAGACAAAAAAATAAAATTCAACCTCCAAGGTGGTTGCAATTATTTTCCACTCGTTCTTTATACTCAGCATTCCTATATTTTTCCTTCGACTGGTCATATAGCACTGGAAACTTTCTTATCTCTTCGGTTAATTTTTCTACATCCATTTTAATATTAATAATATTTATTATTATTATAATAATATAAAATATAAAAACTTCGTACACCGACACCGCACCGTGCCCGTCAAAAAGTAAACAAAACTAGTCGGGCACGGTGCGCCCTCGGTGCGGTGGTGTCGGTGCGGTGTCGGTGCGGAAAGGTGGGGACTACGCCGTACTTATACATTGTGCAATTCTCTCGCCGTGCGACGTCCAACACACGGGCGTCACACGGTGCGGGCTCGGTGCGGTCATGTGTGTCCCGGCCTTTAAAAGATGACCGCGGGACGCAACTAGTATGCAGCCGATAGTGATCATTGGTACCTTATCGGGATAACTTCAAACGCCAGAAAAAATATTCAAATACGTCACTAATAACCAAAACTGCATGATTTTTTTGTCGACGCAACAGCTATCGTTAATGAAACGCTAATGAAAACTGTTTCTGACATTATAGTGACGGAAACGGCGCGCGGTTAAAAGGATTGTTCTAGTTTGCGCGATAAGAAATCGTGAACAACTGATATTTAATAACACTTTGATAAAAGTACGTGAATGTACTTTCTTGCTTACTCTATTGTGTTTGGTTTACAAGCTGTAAATTTTTTAAATATAATCTACTGATTCACAAAATGCAGTAGATTTTATAGTGAATAGAAATTTCTATTATTCACTGATTGTTTGTTTGCAAAGTTATTGAGAATCAAGAATCGATAGTCAAGTTGATGCCAAAACAAGCATTGCCTCTGTAAGCAGCAACATTTATTTTCTGTGATACCTATTCTAAACTATGGTTCTAATCTCGTGTATGTAGGAAAAAATAGGCGAAACAAGTCGCTGGTACTTTTCTATAAATATTACATTATAAATATTCCCGCGCCAATAAATTACTATCAGTGTTTTAACAAAAATTCAAGCAAGAAAAAAGAATCAAAAAAAAGGTAGCGCCTCAGCGGCTATTTTAACTTGCAAAACATTGATGACTGCAACATAAACTTAAAACAGTAAAGCTATGCTGCAATAATTTTTATGATGGGGTAGCACTAACTATTTGCGGCGATCTTTGTATTTTGGGAATCATAAAAAATTCAAGAACTACAAAAAAAAGTATAATAATAATTTTTTCCATTAAAAAACCGATGAAATCATTAGCCAAATATAACAAAGCAAAAACTTAACAAATATCGCTAAAATGTAGTTTGATGTTAAACAAGACTTGTTTTTTTTTGTTTACAGCAGCAGTACATCAACCACCAATTAGTTATAAAAGCATTATTGTTTAGCTGACAATAAGAAAGAAATACTATACTATTCAAACTTTATAACATACAGTATACTGATAACTTATTAGGTTTTTTATTGGTAATAAAAAATGTTTTCCTGTAACATATTTACATATTCATCTTTACTATTACATAATTGAACCCAGGCATTAAAAATTATGCAGTTCACGTTTCTCGCCGGTTTCTATAAAACCAATTTCGAATATGAGAACGTGCCACTTTCTGAGGTTTCTCTTAAAAAAAAGAAGATTGTAAAATACTCCAAGTAGCATTATTAATAAATCAAGTGGACATCGAATATGCAGTAATAATTGAATTAGCATGTAAAAATCACAGATTCAGACACAGATTAATTACTTTGAAGGTGTTTGCCTCTAAAGCGTTAGAATTTAATTATGCTACGCACAGACGACGATGACATACTGTTTATAGAAACCATAAGTTTTAGCATACCTGCTTAGCGTAAAGTTGCCGGTCAAGACAGTTTTTTCTTAATTTCCCGGACACGTGTTGCTTTTGCTGGTTTATTATTCAAAGCACTAAAGAACACTAACGAAGCACTAACGATTGCCCACCATTTTTTCGTTAGTGCTTAATGTGTGCCTGCTGAGCGTGAAGTTGGCAGGCGATTTTGTTTTTTTAATTACACGAAAATGTGATTGCTGGTTTCCTTGGTAGGGCACTAAAGAGCACTAACGATTGGCGCAATTGTTGTCGGTGGGGCTTTCATTAACCTGCCAACTTCACGGACCCGGAAAAATCCCCATCTTAAAAAATTCGGATTCCGTCGATCCGTTAAGTTAGGGTAAAGTTTTTTAAGACACAAATAATTTATTTTCAGTAATATTACAATTTTCGATAACCGTATCGACTAAATCCAAATTTTTTAAGGTGGGTAGATGAAAAATTTCCCCACCTTAAAAATGATGTATTACAAGGTAGGAGGTGCTATGGAGTATTTTTGGAATTAACATATTTTTAACTCTATCTGGTAAACGGATCGACTGAATCCAATTTTTTTAACGTGGGTAGATGAGGATTTTTTCCACCTTTAAAATGATGTATCACAAGGTAAAGGGTGCTATTTGAAATTTCAAAGTAGGGGTAGCTAGAAGTGAAGAGGTGAAAGCTAAAATTCAATCAATATTGGTTATAAACTTCCCCCTCCATATCTAAATCGACGTGTTTTTTGTTTAAATCAAATTTACTTAAAATCGATAGTTATTGAAGCTGGCTAGTTTTGAAATGATGTAAATTGTATATTAACAACTGTTTGTAGTAATAAATCGTATCACAGATCACTGTGCCCAACCATTAGCAAGTGAATATCCAATTTGCAAATTAATGAGATTGTATGCTACCGTTGTGTTGGTGCCAAATAAAATACTATTTTCTATGTTAACAATTTCTGCAAACGCAGAACATGTAATGAAAATATGTCATTTCCGTAATAGCCCTGCCAATCAATATCGAAAAACGGCTTATTGCCCCTAAAATTGCTTTCACTACAAATGCATTTTGCTGGACGTGGATTTGGTATGAAAGCCAGTAATTCGCAAACTGACAAACCACCAGTCGATCTATATTCAAATCAATTTCGCTTTTATTAATCTGATATGTAAGCAATACTACTAGGTATAGCTCTACTATTATAAACAACTGTACAAAAAAATAATTGTGTATTTGATATTAGTAAAAATTTTCTTTTAAAAAATAAGAAAACGAAAATGAACAATCGCGTAGGCGAAGCAAAAAATATCGTGGTTTTTGCTGCTGAAGCAAAAACACAACTGCATACTTCCGTCAGCAGCTTCGTTATGGCCTTATTTTCTCACATCAGGCAAGTGAGAATAGGTACTTTTTTTAAAACAATTGTAGCTACATCATATTGCTTTTCCATTCTACAGCTATATGAAAGGTTGTAATTACATTTCTATTTTATATACCTTTAGAATAAACCTAAGAACTTTCAGGCATATAAAATTTTATCTTACTACCGATTACGACCGTATATACACTCGTCGGAATGTACGAGAGTTTGTTTATGGTAAACGGTAACGCTTCCCTGAATTTTATAAGGTCGCCCGATGTATAACGGTAAGTCGGTTGTTTCATCTCTGCACCCAATTCCACCCCTACCCTACCCTTTGACCTGTCACCGACGACCGAACGCCATAAGCTATCAATACCTCTGATATATTTTTGTGATAAGTCGTAAAAACTGACCTGCCAAGCTTACTGCTGTCAGGGCCTAAAAGCAGTTTTCTTGGGTTTCAATATATTCTCCAATAAGCTGTAACTCGCCAATGAGAACATCCCGAGAAATGACTTGTTTTAGTCAGGATATGAACAGAGATTTTTAACCAGACACAAGATAACGTAGTACTAAGCAGCAAAAAAACATATTTCAGGCAAAGACACACGGAAGACGTAAGTCAGTTGGTTGAGGGTTGGTACAATAGTAGTAGATCTTTGATCTTTAGGTGAATACGTTAAAAATTACTGTTCTTTAGGAAACTTTGAATATAGATGAAAGGATTTCACGAGAACGGTAATGGTGGGAATTGATTCCGCGTTAACTGTTTCTTGGCAAAATTGTTTTTTATGTATTTTAATATTAAAGCAATTTTAAATAGTATTTCCATAAATGACCTCTGAGAGAATAAGCCCCTCTTATTGCTCATGTCTCAGAAAAATTTAATTTAGGGAACGAACGAATTTGCCTCAGAATGGGTCTGAATAGGGACTGAAACTTATTCAAAAAATCACAAAGGATTCTTCTATACGGTACTTAATTGCCGCCCAACTGTCTCTGCTGTTAAATTGAAAATTAGGACTATAAGATACATGGAAACAAAATTATTTCATACATTTTTATTATTTAATAAAAGAAAAACCTAGCCACTTATTTGACGAATTTGATAACAAAAATTAAAAAATTCTTCAAAATAGATTGAAAGTCAAATTTTGTTTTTCAAAAAAATCAAGATTATTTTTACAATTCCAAACCCGGCCTTATATTATTAGGATTTAACATTAATAACCATGGTTTTCCATGGTTAAAATATATTCAGTAGTTGCAGTTACAGTTATGATATTTACCTCCTACATGCAAGGGCTCGATCAGGACCGTATTATCCATTAGGCACCATAGGCACAGGCCTAGAGTGGCAAAAAATTGTGTGTGGAGGAAAAACACGCGATATGATGCAGCGCACTTTAATCTTTATAATAATACCGGTGAAATACGAAATGTAAATGCACGACCTTGCATTTCAACGGCCGACTCAGCATCGCGTGGTGGGAAAATTCACCGCCGACGAGGAGCCGCGCTGTATATTTTCACAAAAAGTATTTCCTAACAATTCCATCAGACTGTGGAAAACTGTTTGATTCCAACAGGATAGGGCACCTCTGTATAATGCATTGGAGTTAAGGCAACCAAAATCCAATATTTCCAAACAGGTTGGGCGGAAATGAGAACCAGTGGATTTACCAGCACAGTCACCCGTCTTGACATACTTCAATTCCTTCTAATTTTACTCAGTGGTTACTATTTCAAATATTTATTTTAAGATTTCTTGCGACGCAACTATCATCTTTAGTTTATCTTTTTAAGTTTCCAGACTGGTTTAAATTGAGGAAATATTTACGCAAACAAAACTAATTAAATTTAAGTTTGAAACGTTACATATTATTGGATGTTGTTCTAAAATAGCCAAGTTACTTAAGTATATTTTTAGATTTCCCAAATCTGCATGCTTGCAATAGCTTGGGACACCCTTCCGCTTTCTGAGAGGAATGGCCAGCATAGTCACTCGACTAAACATCCTTCAATTTCATTTAATTTTACCAATTCCTAAGGTACACATTTCTTTCGTCCCAACTATAATCTTTAATCACGTCCTTTATTAAGTTTCCAAACCGGTTTACAGTTTGGCATTGAAAAGTTATATGTTAGTGAGAGAATCTTTGAATATTGGTCTAGAATAACTAAGTTACTTAAGCATCTTCTTTGACACTCCAAAACTGTTTCGTTCTAACGGTCTGGAGCTCCTTCCCATTTGCTGCCTGTAATGGCCCGATTTAATTCCTTTCAATTTTTCTAATTTTGTCTACTTATTACTTTTTCAAATATTTTAATTTAAGATGTTCTGCGCACAACTAGCATCTTTAGTTTATCATTGTTATCCCTTTAAGTACATTCCCATTTGAAAAATGTAGTGGCCAGCACAGTTATCCAACTTAACATTTAATTTTAGTTAATTATTGATATTTAAAATCTTTTAAAGTAACATTTCTTGCACTATAACTACCGAACAAAATCAATTAAAACCTAAGTTTGAAACGTTACATATTATTAAGAAAACCTTTGAATATTGATTTAAAAAGTTCTTTAAGTATTCTGTTTGGTTTCCCGGACTTGTATCAGGGGTATGCTAGAGGGGTTTGGAGAGGTTTTTCCGAGCCCATTGTTAAATTCTCCGCCGCGGGCGGCGCCTACCAGCCCTGCACCTCAGCGGTGCAATGATATGTACAGCGATGTATATCTCGCAATAGAATATTTTCTGAATAACTTTTTTCCAAAATAATAAATATTACAGTTTTAAGGGCGGCACAACATTTGTGCCTACGGCGTGAAATTATCTTAGCGCGGCCCTGGAATGACTCCAAAAATTCAATGCTTTATATAAATATCCATGAGTGTAATTATTTAGCTATTTGAAACAACATACGAAGTTTGTGTTTGCTCTTCTACTTATCTGGTAATATTGTCTAGAATAACGCATATGATTCCGTATCATCGAGTTTATCCAACAACACTTGATAAGCTCTTGCGATGTTCATCTCCTGGTACGGGATTCATATCCCGTGTTAATGTAAAACGCATAATGCTCTTTCTTGCGATATTCATGGAAGCAGTTCGCAGCCTCTTCCATGATGCTACATTAAGACGAGTCCAAAATGCGAGCATGTGCGCAACTAGAATGAATTAATTCCAGCGAGCTGTTTTGTCTACATCCTAGATTAACGCGAGCTTACGAGCGACAGCGCCTCAATAGTCTGGGGTTTGTTGTCGCTTTTCGTGTTAGATAGCGAAATTGCATTACATTGTGCTTTTCGCAGTTGGTTCTTAGATGCTGTGCAAGTTTAGCCGTTATTAAAATGACTAGCGTGCTAGATGTAGCGCTGTGCAGAGTTTCCTAGGGTAACAAAATTACTGAGATGGTAAAGTTTCACTTTGAAAACAGTTAATATACCGAACATGCGAGTTGTTCATGCTTGGTTTTACAACGAAGCTATAAAAAAACTGAGGTTTCCACAAAATATGAGAGTTTTGTATGAATGTTATGTACGATATTTTCAGAGGCAAGGGTGTGTTTCCAGAAACAGGAACCAAATGAAAGTTACCTTATTTTCCCTTTTTCTCCTTTTGTTATAAAATGTACCGCATACTAATTGTATATTTCTAGCAAGCTATCTAAGTGGTCGTAGTCTAAAATATTGCCATTGGAGTAATACCAAATAGAAACCGGTAGGTTCTAAAGTTAAAATAAAAGGGAAACAATTCAAAATTAATTAATTAAAGGTGCGTTGAGCCTTAGGCAAACGTTTTGATTAAATGGTACACTGTAATATAAATCGACAACGTTAGAAGTTCATTATGTCAGACGATTATCTTTCGCTGTAAGGTTGACTGTATACATGGACGTTTATCAAGAAAGGGAAATCACTCAGGTTTCACGTGACACCCCTTTGTTGAGCTTTGGGTTTAATGAGCCTCTGCTTCTTTTGAGCTTTAGGCAGTTACAACAATGCAACGCAATTTCGAAATTAACTGTTTAGGCTTAGAAAGTTCTTTCAGTTTATGAAACAATGTGTTTGGAAAGTCAAGGTTCAGCAGTTATTCGCTTACAGTGTTTTATGTTATCCATTAATATTGTAGAGCATTTCGGCTTCCTAATATTTATTTGCCTAGGCGTTTTAAATGCGTTCTCGAGAGTGTTTAATGTTATTGTATTTGAAATACCTAATTGTATCTCGTTGTTAGAATTACGACGTCTAATATTTCATGATATTTTTTGAAAATCTAAGAAGTTTTGTTATCTTTTGTTATTAACATTTTTGAAAGTGTCTAACTACTAAAGGCTTTTTTTTTCCGGCACCCCAATCTCCTGTATTATTCCCCACAATTTCTTCCTCGAAATACTGCCGAACGCCTTCTTCATATCAATAAACGCTACGTATATTTCTCTTCCGTCTTGTATTGTTTCTTCTATTACATTCCTTAAAATACATATATTGTCTTGTGTTTGTCTGTCTGGTTTGAATGCTGTTTGCTCTTTCTCTAGTTGCTCTTCTATTTCTTTCCTTAATTTATTCTCTCATATTTCTGTATACATTTTTCATATAACTGGAGATAGGCTTTCTAATTTTCTGTTGTCTTTCTTTTCTTGTACAGCGGTAATATAATGTTTGTGCACCAGTCTCTGGGTATGTTGTTTTCTGCCCATGCTTTCCTATATAACTTCCTAAAATCTTCCCCAAAACATTACCAAACCTCTCCCAGTTACTTCTTTTCTGTTTTACCACTTTTTCAGTTGCCGCATATCTTTTAATTATGTACATATTTCTATCTTGTTCTAGTTTCGTCTGAATACATTTCTTCCACGCTTCCCTTTTTTCCTTGACATTGGTTTTCACCGCCTCATCCCACCAATTCGTCTTTTTCCTCTGGTGGTTTACTTTTCGTATTCCACATATTTGTACTGTAATGTTTGGTTCATAGTTATAAATAAAACACTATTTTGGAGGAACTTTTTATGTGTTAGCTTTTACAGAATAATCTTTTATGAATGTTTTTTATATTAATATAAATAGCAACCAAGTCGCTAAGTTACTAAATAAAATTCATACAACCAGGTTGCTACAGTACCGCTGTATCGATCGATAATAATATTTTATAATAAATTCCACTGTTTCTCCAATTGCCAGATTTCGTTTAAAATTTCTAATTCTAATTTGTTTTCTATTCCATCCTGATATTTTGTCTCGTCTCCTTCTTTCTCAATTTTTCTGTGTTTATTCTTTCGTACCGTTTACCCGCTTTACTTTGTTGTACTTTAAAATATGTTTCGTCTATTATTAAAGTGTAATCTGTACCCAGCTCTGCTATTTTCTCCACCCCAACATCCCCTATTTTCTCTTTTGTATTTTCTGTATACATGATGTAGTATACGATAACTTTTACCGTTCTTTTTTAGTTTCTAACGTTTATTGCGGTACGTCACCATGGTGAAAGGTGTTTTTTATCATAAGATTGTTTATTATACAGAAATCTAGGATTTTGTGTCTATTTTGATTTATTGTTTTCTCCTTTGCGTGCGGTCATACATCCGATGCCTCTCGCTTAATCGTTTCCTATTCTACCATTCCAGTCTCCTATTACTAAGACTTATTTATTACGTTCTCTTGCTTTATCTAATTCTTTTTGTAGGTCGATATAAAACGATTCGGTTAATGCCGCGACTGTGCCTTTTACCGGTGTATATACTGAATTACTGTTATTGTTTTTCCCAGTTTAGAACTAAACTTATTTATCTCAAATTTATCGCCGACCACTTGAATAACTTTCCTCTACAAGTTATTCCTTAATATTATGCCCACTTCTTCTATTAAGTTCTCTCCTATTTGTACTCCAGACTGTCTAAGAGTATATCCTTAATTTAAACACGCAACCCTGTTGTCTTTCTTCCTTGCTTTACTGATACTTAACAACTGTATATTATATTCTTGCATTTTCTCTATTATTGCTACTCATTTTCCATTTATGGTGTATATATCCCACCTTCCTATTTCTATTTATTCTCAATTGGTTGTTTTCTTCTTTTTTATATCCATTTTTCCATTTCCAGTTTCATTGCAGTCTTCCTTGGTGTCTCTTGTATTGACGAATTTTCTAATTGACTTGTACGTTCTTCTTTTCATTAATTGGGGTTAGATCACTGTATTTCTTTGCGTTACTTTTCTTACTGTTCTGGTTATCTTCTTTTTGCTCCTCTACATTTTTGGTCAACTCTTTTATTGTGTAATCTGTGCCATTAACGTTTAACTTATTTTGTTTTAAGAATGCTTTGTGTTCTTTTTCTCTTGCGTGTTCCATGTATGATAAAAAAAATTCGTCTTTCTTTTTTTATAGTTTTGAGGGCAATCTTCTGATATCCATAACCTTGTTGCCTTAAATTTTTTTGCTGCTTTTAGTATCACCATTTCTATAATTCCTTCCATAATTGGTCGTATTTTATCTCCAAATTTTGCACTTACTTTTGTCACTTGTGGCAGATCTCTTTAAGTGTAAACTTGTACATCAACTTTTTCAAGGATTTGATTGTTTAGTCCTCTTTTTTCTTTACCCCTTGTATTTTTGTGTTTTTCTTTTTTATCTCTTTTTCTAGTACATCAATTTTCTTTTCCCGAAGCTCTAACATGGTTTTCGTTCTTCAGCGTTGTCATTTTTTTAAATTCGAGTTTTTAGTTCATTCCATCCAATTTTTAATTTATGTTCACTAACATTTCCTTTACCTCCTTCATTTTTCCCAATTTTTTTGCGTCGATAATAAAAGACTTTTGACCTTTGTTATTTCTCAACTGTTGCTGATTGCCGTATCGCGGTGATACGGCGCCAGGCTTTCGCTTGTCCGCGCGACTTTTGATGTTGCTACGAATTTCCTATTATTTTATGCTTTAAAACCGTAAGTTTTGCCGTGGTTTTCTTTCTACTGCTACTGTATAGTGTATACCGACTTTACACTATCTTTAGATCTGTTCTACTTGTTTCCACAAACTTCCAGACTTTATTAAACTTGCGAAAAATTGCGGTATTTACTCTGCGCTTACTTAAACACGTCCGATTCACGCGGATCGAATCCAAAGCTGTAAATACCACTGGAGCCTGGATGTTTAAGGAAAAAACAGGGGATGGTTTGAGCATTAATCTAGGCAGACTCACAATTGTTTTCCAGACGGAGGTAATTGCAATCATGACCTGCGCGTTGGTGATGGTGAAGGGAGAACGATCGATCATTCGGCGGCTTTCAAATCTTTGGAACACCTAGAAAAAATCCCAAACTTGTAAAAGAATGTTTCGAAGCTGTAGTAACACTGGCAGAATACAACAGTATAACACTGGAGTGAGTGCCGGGACACCATGGCGAAGAAGCTGATCAACTAGCAAAAAAAAGGGCGGAAGATGCTCAAATGGGTTTCGAACTTTCAAAATTTTTTACCAAGGCAGCAAAAAGGAAAATAAAAGACCTGCTCCGTGCACAACATCGCATACACTGGATAAGGTCTGCTGGACTAAGGCAAGCCCCGATGTTCATGAGGTGCCAAGGTAAAGCAGATAAAATCTTGCAATTGAGCCGGCAACAACTGAGAATGATAAGAGGACACCGTTGTCTCATCAAACACCTCAACACGATTGGCGTGGAAGAAGATCCAACCTGCAGACTATGTGGAAAGGAAAATAAAATCTCTCAACATATTTTCTGCAAATTCCGTGCGCTGAGGATCAAAAGACCCCGACATTTCAGGGTTCCTTGCCCGGAACTCGAAGTCAACAGCATCCTGTGCTTTATAAGTGAGACTGGTTTGATGAAGTAGGAAACACGTTCCAACAGAGCTTCAGTACAATGGGTTTCTGTACCGCACGCGACAGCTAGTAATAATACGTTGTCTTCTCTTTTGTCACTATTCGCTTCATCTGTGTGGCTTTCGCTGAAATAAAGTTTCCTTGTATGACCATTTTCTTCTATAATAGATTTTCCCAGGCAAGCGATTCGAATTGTTACTCTTCTTAAAAACGATTGTAGTCTGACGTATATCGCTAGGATATTTAAAATCCGGCACCGTATCTAGAGTCGCCAGAAGATACAGAGAACACGTGCTCCAGCAACGACAAGGCCGAATGAGGGATACGGCAGAAAGATTATTGCCTATTTAAACGTATGCGCTTCGACAACGTTTAGTGACATCAAACCAACTTTAAAATTAGTTTTTTGAACTTCGAGGAGACAGCATAAGTGACCAAGCTGCGAAAGTCGGATTTTGCATAACATCGTCAAATGAACGTATTACTGATGATGAATGATAATGAACTTTATAGTCAGTGCGGTGTAAAGGGATTCAATGACAGCAAACGGATATGTAGAAGACATTTTAGAGCTACATATTTGTTCAATTTATTAGACATAGAGAGATAGTACTAGTACTAATGCATGATATTGCCAGGCCCCACGTGCTTAAGGTGGTGTTCCAATGCTTTTGTGATATAGGTATTTAATTCATTGTTTAGCCATCTCGCTCTTAACCATATCAGGTATGTAGGTGGGACATAACTGGAAGGCAAACTAGACAAAGAGATGTTGTTGGGGAATAGGACAATTTACCGCATATTTTAAAGCTAAAGCAAAAGAATTCCAGCTGTTATTAATGCTAGAGGTGGAAACACCCAGTATTAACCGGCATTCAGTTTTTCTTTAATTGTAATATAAATTGACATGTTCCGCAACTTTTTTTTTTGTAAAATTGTTGTCTGTTATTTATACAAGCGTACACGCGCACGCAGGCCCATAATCGAACAAGCACACAATCGCACAGGAGCACAATCGCACACGCGCACAAGTGCACACGCACACAAGCGCGTATTACCCCGATTAATTTGCAAAATTGCCTGTATGTGTCTTTTCATGTTAAATAGTAGATTTAATTCTTTTTCGCGTTTTCCTGTACTGGAACTATCTGAAAGTGGGAACGAAATGTAGCAAATTTTTATTTCCTTTAAAATCGACACCAAAGCATTCAAAAATGATGCAAAAAGTGATGAGTGCGATTTCCTACCCTACCGTAAAAGAAACAAATAAGGTTGATCAAATACCAGAGATTTGTTAAATAAATGAGATTATGTCGCATTAACTGTAGTAGTAATTGTTTACCTAATATAGGATCCCATAGTTAACAGGAATTTCACAAACTACTTAGGTACTTTATCTTTGAAGATTCGATTTACTAGACATTTCGTTTTCATACGTGTCATTGATACAGTATTATAATGTGCATTTTGAAAAAAAAAACATCACGTTTTAATATATCTATAATCATTGCAAATTACTGTCTGGTTAAAAACAATTCAACTATCTATCCCTGTGTTTTGGATACATACAGCGCTCGAAGTACTTGCGAATAGTCGTTCAACATTTGTTACGTTCAACGTTGCTTTAATGCACAAACAGAGGTTTCACGAGCTTTTTCCAATCCTGTTAGGGCCGTCAAACACAGAGTAGCAGTAGATGTATACATTTTTGGAACCAGTATGGTAGCTTATTTGATATTTGGCATGGATGAATCCGGCTACTTTGGAGAAGTAAGTCAAGCACGTTATGAAGGAGATCTGAGATTCAAATGGGAATAGTGTCGGATCACTTCCTTTTCACGCTTGATTACCTCCAGTGCTATTAAGGCACTAATCACTATAACGTCACTGACTACCGATGATGCGTTACCCACACGAAAGAGCATTGATAACTGTACTACCAATACCTGTGTAATGACAAAAGTTTCATAATTACAGTAAGCCGACAACCCCAATTCTTTAAAACATTGACAAATGTATCAGTGTAAATATTTAGACACCCTTTATTTAATATTACTTTATCAGTTAACTCAAAAGTTTGTGTTCAAAATGATGTCAGGGTTAATCAATAAACTTATAGATTAGCCCTGACGTTTTGATTGCAATCATGAAATTTAATCACATTGCCAATAAGGAAATGTTGATTACAAAATTAGGCTAAAATAAACACCTTTTGAAGTTAAGATTTGTTTTATTTACAATAAATTAAAATGAACTTCAACGAAGTCAACGAACTTATAAATAAAACAAAATTAGAAAGTTTTTTTCTTTCGATCTATAGACTGAATACTGTTCTTGCAGCTTTGGTTTATTGAAGTTACACCAGGAGTAAATTAAAAAATAATCCGACAAAAAATTACGAAAACTTGGTACTTAACAACGCGTGTTAGTTTTGCTTGCTTGTTAGCAAAACAAGCACCGCATGAAGTTTGAGCAATTTTCTCTGGTTACCTTCAAATTCAGAGTGGTATATAATTGCAATATGTTTCGCATAATATTATCAAATTAATTGTATTTTTTAAACTACCAAATAAAAAAAATGAGCAGTTGCGTGAAAGTATTGGCAATTTAATTTGGTACGTGGAAAATATCCGGCTTAAACTTTTCTATTAGCTGCTGAAACGACAAATGCGACGCAGTGATTGGTCAATATATTATGAGTGGAATAATGGTTTTTAGTTTCACTAATCTCTTTATTTTTAGTATTTAAATGTTCTTTTCGATCAATTTCTGTTTTCTCTAACAATATCATATTTATTTGTAGCTACCAACAGATTATAATTTATTTATTTGAAAACAATCGTTGGTAGAACAACAGTTAATTAAAAAAGTCGCTTCACCTTCCAATAATTTGGTGTTATTTTGAAGATTACGATCTCACTTCTTTAGTTTTAAGAATAACAAACAGAAATATTTATTTGTTCTCTGAATTATTATTATCTTCGATGGATAAATTTCAATTACTCAAATAGGTGCAGAAATGAAAGTTTTAATAAACTCTAATAATACATTTTTGTTTACAAATATCGTTGTTTTAACTCTGTCATCTACAGCATAGTATACTGGAGAGAACAGAGATCTGGAACTTCTTACCGAGGTGTTATTAATTACCTTATGCATCGATTAATTGTTGCGGTCATTAAAGTAATATTAGATGAAAGATAAATGCGAAGCGTTGCGAAGTTCAGCGCAGTGGATGATTAGGTATAGAGCAAATGCAAGCCATTTTTTGTTCATAGAAAATACTTAATAACTGACGATATTATACATAGCACGTTCGCCTGTCTCTACGCCGTAGCCAGCTTAATGTGATGTATAGTGGTTTGCATGTCACGTATCACATGGTTTGTGTAACCAGCACAAAGATAACATATCACAATTTGATGTTCGAAAGCTTTTTATCATTAAACACGTCGATATAATTCCTAATGTTTATGTATCTTTAGGTAACTACCATGTAGTAATGTATTTTATTGTTTAAATTTATTCCGCTTACTTCTGTTAAGTTTGTAAATTTAATATTTTATATTATTTAGTTGTAACTCAATTTTTGTATTTATAAAGGTTCAAATAAATATGAGTTAATACTTAATAATGTCAAACAACCATAAATTAAGACCAACAACGCGATTTTAGATACAGTTTTATACCATATCGTAAGATTTTAGTAATACTAAAATTATCTTGTTATCTATTATATTAGTACAAGATGAATATTCAGCATGGTAGCAGGCAAGCAATAAGAAATACAAGCGGATTACATTTAGAGGCCGAACACTACCCAGAGCTTGTTAATCCCTTTTCTAGGAATCCGTTATTTAACACATACATAACCCATACCCTGCGCAGCTATAGGCTGTTGTGCCCTTGTCTTGTTACTATCATGTTGTAAAGAGGAAATTCTTAAATTTCTGTTCTAGTTTTGCTCTTTTGTCCGTTTTTCTAACAATTTGTATATGCAGAAAAGAGGTATTTAAATAAAATCTGGTTTAGATATTCCCTACGGTGTCTTGTTGTGTGTTGGTAAGCCGCGAAAAGAGGTTTCCGGGAAATTGTTTCAGTCTTTTGAAAGTTTTATATATTAAGTCTGACAGTCATTGTTTCGTATTTTTTCAATTTACGTCACATTGTGCAGCAAACAAGAAAAACTAATAAGTCTTCGTTTAATAACATTGAGTTTATAAAACTTTTGTTGATTCCGTAGTAATCATTACAGAGCTCCTTTAAACGTTAAGCGTTTTTACCGAGGTGATGCTAAATTGTAACCGACAGTGCAGTGAATTTTTTTTAATAATTAGATTTTTTTTAATAATTAGATCTTCAGTGTTCTGACAGCAAAAAGAATGTACAAAGTTTGTTTACAATTGGGATTTCGTTCATCTCGATGTTAAATTGGAAAAAGTTATCAAATTTTATACGCACTAATTAGAATAATAATTTGAGCTTAGTTTCTGAAAATAGTCGAGATTTTGGCTATAAGGTATGTGTCATTTATTTTAAATATTTCTATAGCAAGCACACAGAAACGTAATTTGGCAATACATCTCTTTAAAAAAGGGTTTTCTAAAATGCTGACACGTTCATTAAACAAATTAAGAAACTTCGAAAGATATACAATATGCCGGTCGACTTATAACTGTAACCCATACTTCTGGTAATATTATTTCTTACCTGTAACAAACAAAAGAAAATTTATCAATTCAAACATACAGATTTTTTTTTAAATTTTAGTAGAATAAATTAGGGATATATTACTGCTTATTTCTTCCAACGTCGTCGACCTTCATAGTTATTTGAAACTCCAGTCTAAACACAAATCATTTCTGTCTTGTCTAAAGGTACTTTTTAATACAATTTAGGAGTTTATCGTTACTAAACTATAAAAAACCAAATTATACGCTAGCAGTGATTGTAATTAATTTTCGAAAACAAACAATAAATTGAGTGGAGTTGTAAGATTTTATTAATGAGCATACAAGTTTGCTACTCCACCCCAATCTGACCGTCTTCGTATTTCTTCAACTGAGTGTAAAATCCTAATAGTTAACAAGCAATTTGATACATCTTGTATCATACTTATAATAAACTAATGTTAAGTATACTGTTAACGTTTTTGTTTTTGTGAAACTAGATGCTATGGATAAACTCTATGAAATGTTAAGTAGGAGCATAGCCAACAACTGTTAACACGCAAAGAGGAAATACATTTCGGATGAGCATGTAATCCAGTGAATTGTTTAATCACGTTACCGTGCTCCTGTATTTTTCTGCACATTCCCTGCATGCCTGTTTGCACCATCTAGAATACTGTTTATAACATAGCATTACCGTTTTTTAACGCCTTGCAAAAAATTTTATTGTTCTATTTTGTTTTCAAGATTTGATTTTTAACCTCATTACCAAAGTTTGCTATGTAACAAGACCTGTCTATTTTAGAAAACACGAATTAGGTTCCACCCTGTATACTTGCCCAAAACTGTTGCAATAAATTTTTACTATAAATTGAAAATAGCTCAAAACTCGCTTTAGATTTATATTACATTAGAATATTGTATCCCGTCTGAATCTGGGCTGCAGTAGCCCCTGAAAACCCTTAATCTGAAATTTTAGCTTCCTCGCCACTATACTGTATAGAGGAAGCTTATGTGATGGTCTTAAGGACGTTAACAAGATTGTATCTTTCATCGATGTTTTTTCGGTGTTACTCGCCGATATGCAAGTTACGCCTAAAAAAGGTACTTATATGGGAAACATTTTTTACCCTGACATTTTGCGTAACAAGCAGGTTTTAGCAGTGTCTGTATACACTTTACAGCCCAGACGCCTTAACGCAGAATTATTAAATCAGGCTAAGAAGATTACTTCACACTGGTATGAACCAGCGAAAACGAGATTTATCCCTGAAAAAAAGGGTACACTCCTGTTTCCTTCCCTACACTTTATTATAAGCGCACTTAAAGAAGAAGCTTAGAATCGTATTCTACGCATGTCAAATATCCGATCTGCGCAAAAGCGAGCTCCACTATCGATTTTTCGTCAATTCAAAAATTTACGAATTTTTATTTTAAAGTCGGCATGACCGTTTTAAATGACAAAAAGAGCAACTTTCCATTGAGAAAACACCTCTGAGGGGTTACGTTTTGGTAAAAAGATGACCACCACCGAGATTTTAACGGATGAAAATCGTTTAAAACTAAAAAATAGTAGATATCACAAAACCTGACGACTCCTCAAAAATAGGAGGGAGGCTTTATTTTAATATAAGCGCACTAGAAAACGAAGCTCAGATTTTATTGTACGCAAACCGAACAGCTGATTTGTTTAACTGCAATATTTCTACCACCCCCAAGTCCCTCACCATCCAACATTTGTGTTTTTAAAAATGTAGGAGTTTCGGCTTTAAAATCGGCATGAGCATGTTAAATGACAAAAGGAATAACTTGTTATTCAGAAAAAACCTGGAACCTTTGGTTTCTTACCTAAACAGTATTCTAAAATTTTATTTTTATCTGCGTTTAGATAATACTAGATATCATAAAACGAAATGTGCTTTTAAAAAACATACAGGCGCTCTCGAAAACGAAGCTCAAATTCGTCTTTTACGGATGCAAAATATCCGATTTGCGCAATAGCAGGGGGCAAGAACATTAAAATCACCTCTAAACCTCATAGTGCACCCAACCCTTAAGAAATGACGTCATTAGTCCCTCTTAAATTTGTTTTCTATTGCATAACATAATGATAATCATACCCTTTATTAAAGTAAATTATCCAATACACTCCTAAGGGCACCCCAACCCCTAAAAATTGAAATTTTACAATATTAACGCAAATCATCCTTTTTATTATGACATCTTCATCAAATAACCCCGAAGTACACCCTCTCTAAAAATTTTAACTTTATCAAAATGAGAAGAATAATCCCCTTTATTAAAGCAACCTATTCAATTCTACCTCAATTACACCCCAACCCCTAAAATATAAAAATTAAAAGAACGCAAAAAATCAAAGTCGTTATTAATGCAAATGACTTACACTTAACTACACCTTCAACTTCTTCTTCTTAAAAGTTAAAAAAAACAAGAATCGCCCACTTTACTGCAGCAAATCCTTCAACTTTCCAGTGCACCCCCACCCCCTAAAAAGTGAAAGATTGTAAAATTCTGTAATATAGCTAAACGTCTAATGCACTTTCACCTTCACCTGCAACTCCAACCCCCTAAACATTAAAAATTTATAAAAATGACGAGAATCATCCGCTTTATTAAAACACCACCTATACCACTTTCAACTGCACTCTAACGCCATATAATAATTAAAAATGTATAATAACGACACGAATCAGTTTCTTTATTGAAGCTTCTCCATGGTACACCTCGAACCCGCAACAATTGAAATTTTATGTAAATGCCAAAAACGCGCTAACATGACTTATAAAATGAATACTGCTGTAATAGTTTGCAATCCAAGAATAGGAAAGAAAGCAGCGGGCCACTTTGCAGTGGGCTTATGCGAGAGGAAGGTCTCGTGGAGGTTGCCCGGCTGCTTTTATCATTACTTGTAACTTACTTTTCTGTTAGTAAATCAATTTAAATTATAAACATAGTTCAACCGTACAGAAATCGAAAAATATTAAAATATGAAACGGCATTGTTCGAATAAAGCTGTTCTGTATAAAGTACAAAAATTTTGTTTTTATTGTATTTATTTTCTTCAAAATGGCATTCAAAAATTGTATACCTTAAACTTATTGCATATTTTTCAATATTCTAAAAATGCACTTTCAAGTAGCATATAAAAATAAAATAGTCGTTCTGTTGATGAAGTGAAGTGAAATGTTTAATGTAAAACCTGCAAATCGAAAATAAATAAACATTCTCTTCATAAACTTCTTCTCCACCTTAGCTTTTAGCTATTCGGGGTTCTATACACTTCAATCAAATTCCAAGGTGCTTTCAATGCAAAACCCCTGTCGTAAGACGAGATTGTGGGCTGGGAATTAAACAAGGGATATTAGATTAAGTACGGAGGTAAAGAGGTGGCGAGATCGTTGGTTATCTGAACTTTGACAGGTTGGTGAAAACGAATGCCGCTTCACCGAGTTCCCGAAATTCTGTTAACAGATTTCGTAAGAAAAAGGTTTAGGTAGGGTTTACCTTGATCCGTGTTTTAACGTCGTACAATTTTGCATTATTTATTTTCTTTGTTCTCAGTTTCGGTGGCAGATTGAAAATGAGTTGAATAAAACGAAAACGTAAAAATAAATGGGCCTTAAAGAAAAGGTAATTGATGGAGGAAGTACACTTTCAGTTCGCTTCCATCGGTATTACTTTGTAAACGGAAAGTCGGATAGTAACATTAGATGCGATGCTACGAGTAATGATAAATCACGCCGAAAATAATAGTGCAGGCTCCTTGTAATTCTTCACAGGAATGTCATGCCAAACCAATGTGGGAACATGCTCGGAATGTAAGATGAATTATCAGGATTTGCTCCGCGTTCCAATGCAATATTAAGATTCTGACATTTATTTTCCAACCCTTTCAGCTGACTAGTCAATGTCAGTTTCAATTTCTGCAAGTGAAAGGGCTTGTCTAATTTACATCACTTACAAGACTTAAGAAATACTTACAACCATATTCCAATACATTTCTGAGCCGTTACACTAGTCAATCACTATTTGAAGGGCTATATACAGGATGGACTAGAAATATGCATATTATTACTACTGTATGCACTGCAAAAGATATTAATTCGCATATTAAAGAACGTTCGGGTTTTAGAATCGGAGCTTATTTATTGCCTTTACAATTTAATACAGGTATCGCAGCAAATTGTTGTTTCAAATATCGTTAACAATTTATTCAAAAGGGTACGCATTAATATTACAGAATTTTTATTATTTTTTTTTCTAATTTCGGGTTGAATTAAGTAAACTGATGGCTATCAAATTATTTAAATTTACACAGAAACGACACGGATAGATGGAAAGCGTCATCCTCGTTTGATGAAGGTCTGTGGTATTTCATTTCCCTAAAAATATAGAGAGCAAACAGTTTTACGAGATAGGTTTTCGTTGAATTTTAAAAAGAAATTCATTAATATTCTACACATGAGCAGCTCAAGTAAAACCAGAATAAGCGTGACATCCTCGGGATTGTTTTCACAAAGAGGAATAAGGTAGAGGGAAGGATTACTGTATGGTAGTCCTCAAACCAATTCGGTTAAAGTAATTGAACTGAATAATTTAGTTAGTTTGACTTAATCAAAAATTCCATCGCTTACAACTATGGAGAATTATTTAACAGTACCTTACAAATTGAAATTAACTTGGAGGTTAATATAGTCTATGGTATAGTTATAGTTAAAAAAAAAGTCAGATTTGGATTTGTTTTTTTCTCAAGTCGTGAAACATAAGAACATTGAAATTTAGAAAAAGATAACTTAACGTCATCAGGGAGACGGCAGATTAACATGTGAAAATACATGTATGACAGTAAAACATGACCACTATAATCCTGATTACTAATTGTAAAACGTTGAAAAATTAGCCAAAATTGGAAAATAAAGTACATGGTCGATATAAAGTGTAAAGACGCGACGTTTTTCTTTTTAACTTTATTTGCATGATTTGCAAACACAAATTCTTTATAAAAAATAATTTTTGGTAACCCTTGTTATAGCTAACTTCTGTTATTTTATTAAAAATGTAAAAAGTGACATTTGCAGTGCATGTCGGTTGCTGTAAGTTATCCGTATTGTTATAATTTTAAAGTTCCTGTGCTGTAAGTGAACATAAGTACAGATCCGGAGTAGTAAAATATGCACTCATGATCAGAAAATGACGAAAAAAACACCGTTTTGACATTTTAATTATGCTGTTTTTTTTACAACAAATATTTTAACAAACTATTAACTTGACACTGGCAACACATGTCTTAATGTTCAAATTGTTTTTATTTCGCGCCCGTTTCGAGACGCAATCTATATCCACACAAATGAATCCTACAAAATTCTCGATCCGCAGGGGAAAGGGGATTACGAATCACGTTTCAAACTGAGAGCATATTAATTTGGATTAGAAGCAAAAGAACAACGGTGGTTTCAACACCTACTTGTTGAACCCAATCCATCAGAGCAAATAAGCGCTAATTTGTTTTTAGGGGTGACCACATTTTAATGTGTAACATCACAAATTCTTGTACTCATGGAAATAAACTTGGAATCAAAAAATTGTCATATCTGGACAACTTAATAACTTGAGAACAAATATACATACATATAAAGTTTATCTTTAAGGTTGACACGATTCATAAACTTTGTCCCCGACCGCCTTTCACCACACATTCAATCATAACCAAACCAAAATTAGTAGACACTTAAAGGTGGCAGCAGTTATGGACTATCTACTTTTTTACATTGCTAAGCAACAGACTCTTTTCGTTTCCTTTTATAGCTGCTCTAAATGTCACATTAGAATCACTCTGTTTGAAAAACGTTTGTTTCAATTAACATGCGACTGCGGTCGAGGTGCTTGCAGATGTTTGTTATTCTGCTAAGCAGCGTCGGCTAATTGTTGTTATTTTACCATGCCAACAACGGTTAAATAAGGGTATAAAAGAACTGCATTTTCAACAGAAAGCTCAGTCTGTTTTCAAGAACGGAGCTCACCTTTAAATACGGTCACAAAAACTAAACTCCCAACGCAATTGTTGTCAGATCGATAAAACGGTCCAATAACTAATCTTCCAACGCAGTCAGCTCAAGATAATAACAGAGCTAACTTCCAAATACGGTAATAGAAACTAAACTCCCAACGCCATCAATTATCAGATCGATAAAACAGTCCTATAACTTAACCTCCAACGCAGTCTGCTTTCAAGATCGAATTGGAGGTAACTTCCAAATGCGGGCACAAAAACTAAACTCCCAACGCCATCTGTTGTCAAATCGATAAAACAGTACGATGACTAAACTTCCAACGCAGTCTGTTTTTAAGATCGAAACATAGTTATCTTCCAAATACGGCCACAAAAAACTAAACTCCCAATGCCATATGTTGTCAAATTGATAAAACAGTCAGATAATTTAACTCTTAACGCAAATTCTTGTCAGATCTATAAAACGATCCGACAACTAAATTTTCAACGTCATCCGTCGTCAGATCGATAAAACGGTCCAACAAGTTGAACCTCTGCCGTCATCTGTTGCTAGAGTGATTAAACAGTCCTCCACAGATTAGCTCGTACTACGCCAAGCTCCTTCCAGAGCTGCGAAACAAGTCACCTCACTTATTCTCCGAATTGTGCAGCACCCGCAGGTGTTACTAAAGCACTGCAGCCTCAGATAGACGCCGAAGGACCTGCCCATTTTCCTGCCCGAAGAGGTCACCAGCCCAACATCAAATCTACCCCCATTTTTATTACACAGGGTGTTACAAAATTTATTTAATTTTTTTTATTAAAAATCAAAATTCGTAAAATAAAACAACATTTGGTCGAGATTGATAGGAAATGTATGTAAGTTATACAAGATTATTACATAATTCTAATTTATATTGCTATGTAATACCCCACACTTGTGGAAATTTATGATTTACATAAACTGTATCACAAATTGATCTATTTTATTATCTCGGCTTGAGTACTCTTTTACATTCTCAGGGTTCTTTTACTTGTATTAACAACAAAACGTGGCTTCCCTTTTTGATTGCAAGACCTTTGGTTCTATCTTTTTAAATGACGTTAAGCATTCATGCATAATCTTTTACATTTAAAAAATTAATATCAAACAATTTTGACATTTTAAATTTAAATTAGATAACAAAGCTTTATTTCTTTCTTTTATTTTTAGTCACTCCTCTTTTTAACACAGTACCTTATTTTCTGCAGCTCCTCAACTCTATGTAGGTCGTCCTTCTCTTCTTGATCGCTATGATCTTCTGCTTATGTCGTCTTGATCTTCAGTCTTGATTTCAATTGCCAATTTTGTTTGGCATAATTAATAATTTTTATCCTTTTCAGGTTAGTTGAAGAATTACGTTACCCCAGTAACTTGTATGTATCCCAGCTGTTTAATGTCAAACAATTGCATCTTTTTATAAAAATTTTTCGATTACCTTCTTCGTCGTTTAATTGGACTTTGCCACACTTGACTTCAAGTAAAACAGTGTCGTACAAACAGGCAAAAACTTTTAATTAATAGTTGTAATATTTACACAACTTTTTACATTTATTTGGGAGCGTTTCAAATTTACGTCCTCTCACTTCGATGTTATTCTTACAAGCCCTCCTATTACTATAGTAACCTAAATTAATTAACTAAATTGTAACATATAAAACAACTTGATTACTTTTTATAATAATTAAATTTCTTTTATCGTCTTTCCAAACTAACTTATTCTACACTTAAAAAATATAAATTAACAATTAAATAAAACCAACTTATTCTACACTTATAAAATATTTGAACTCCCCCCAAGATTATGCATGTTTTATTACCACATCAAACTTACATAAATATTTAAATATCCCAAAGCGAAACCACGCCAATTAATTATATTTTTATTCAATCCAATTATCTAATTTAAATTAAAGAATTCCTGAACTAGTCGTCATGCCAAGGTAATCAAATAAATATTTTAAAATTGATCTTTTTATGAATATTTCCCCAGTGTGGTCATAATATCACAGAAATATCTAACGTGAAAAAAACGTAAAAACATACCTTGCATGCGATAAGAAACTTTTTGTACATCAACATTTCCCACTCTCAGTTTTAGTTATGGTTTTTTTACCGATAACGTGTTTAGAAACTCTAAGTATTAGTATCATCCTGCAGTACTGAAACAATTTTGGGCCAAATTTTCAGTAATTATTTTCTCGTACCTTAAGAGTCCCTTTAGCAAATTGATGTTTTTTCTGGACTGCAAATACTGTTATGTACTATAAGTATTAATATGTGTACCTATTTTTGATACACCTTGTATTTGGTACATAATTGCCTTAGAAACAAATATTGTAATAATTGGTAGATATTTTCTCATCTTTCTAAAAAATTAGTAAAGGAGGGAAGGTTCTTTCAAAAACGCACTGTGATTAAAAACAAGAATCGGTTTATTCTGAGCTGAGTTTTTGGGCAATATTGTCTTAAAAATGTTGTAATTTGTTTCACCTCACAGTTTAAGTATTTCTAAAAATTCTCGTTGTTTATGACATTTTTTTCATGGTGAATTTATAATACCAAATTTTATCCCGATCTAATACCTCATTTTCGAATAAATAAAATTAAAAATGAATACATTTAAAATAAAATTTTAATAATGTATTTGAACCAAACTGTAACTCATTCCCAGTTCTCTGACCATAACAAATTCAAATAAAATCGTAGGTTAAGTTATTGAGCAATATTTTTTTGAAATTTCTAAAATTTTAAAATAATGTTTACTTCGTAGTTTTGATGCGTTAAAAAATCTGGCACATAATAATGTTTTGTCTCCTTGCAGCTAGTACAGTCTACCAGTTCGTTTGTGCGCAATAGGGCGTTAAAATTAAAATTTTTAGAAAATCGTAGCGGCTGCCTTTTTGATACTTGAAAGTCTGGTTAAAAGCGTTGAAGTTACTCTTCTATTACATGCAGTTTTCAGATTTTAAAAATTTGTTATTCGTAAAAAAATGCTGCCAAAAACATGTTTAACTTCCGGTTTCGGTTTCGGATTTGTTTAAAAGGTTATTTCTATCTGCGAATTTTTGATAAACCTCTACATTCTAAAGCTCAGACTATCCCTTCGGGAGTTATGATGACATACCCACCCACCCACAGCAGAACTTTTTAAAACAACTTTTTGAGTTCTTGCAAGTCTAAAATATCTATAAATTTTCCGTAAAATCTAGAATTTGAAAATTTTCGTGAAATCATTGCTTCTCTATACTAAAAGTGTAGGAAACTAAAAACAAATAGACAAATCAGATCAAAGAATATAGTTTTTATTATTCCAAATATGCGATGCAAGTAATTAGACAACATCATCGTTCTTGTTCTATATCTTAAAAACATTTGTGTTGTAAGAAACGATCTCTTTTAATTTTTCTTTTTCCTTTGGTTGTAATACAAAGCTGTTCTTAAAAGGAAAAACTCGTAAAGCGAATTTACGATTGTAGTAGATTGTTCAATCACTGTTAATTTAATTAAACAAACCAGCATTGTAAAGCAATCTTTTAAAGCCCGAATGAAGAAGTTTGTTGAAGATTAAAATACTAAAAAAGACAAATATTTCAGCTGACCTAGAAATTCGCCAAAATAATGAAATGGCTAGTAAAACAGACCTAAAGATTAGTACTGAGAATTGTAGCTAAATTATTAGCAATTCGTCACATTCTCATTTCTGACACTTGACACATGTAAATTTTTAAAATTTCTAATTAAACGAGGTTGAAATTGGGCAGAATTAAATTTAAAAAAGTGTTTTCATTTAAAATGAGCAGTTAATATACTTGAATTAGTACGTATGGCATACTTTAAAGACGTCTATAAAGTTGAAAAAGACGTAAATTATGCCAATATTGGGCCTTTTGAAGTAAGATTATATTAAAAACTAGAAAAATTATAAACATGTAGTTTATTTGGTGTATTGTATCACTACAGATTAAGGGTAGGTATTTCAATGTTCTATAAAAATGTTATTCAAATTTATGTTTCAAAGAGCGAATCTTTTTGTATTTCAACTACCACATAAGATCTATTTGCCAAATATGTGGTATTTGGCAAGTAATAATTTATACTGCTTCAATCGCCTAATAAAATGGTTTATAATTTTGATTTTACCTACACTTGTATATTCTGCAAACAGCTATTGACAAATAAATAGAAATTGCAATACACCGTTCAGATATTTGACAAAAAAATTTAATTGTCGAATTGTTAATGGCTACTTTATTAGCACATTAAAATATTATTTTTTTCTTTAAATAAGAAAACGAAAATATGACGCTCTTTTAAAGTAAAGCATGCTGATCGTGTTAGTATTTTGTAATTCGTTCACTCAAGCTGACCACGATTTATTGAATATTCTGTATTTTAAGTTTTTGAAAACTACAGTTATATTCTTAAACATAGGCTTGCATGTAGAGCATTTTTGTACTGTTTGGTGTAGTGGACTGTATTGAATTAAACACTTTTTGCACTTGAAATTCAGTTTTTATTACAAAATACAAGAATTCGGAACAGTTTTCTTATGCCCAGACATGCATATGCATTGGCTGTCTAAACAAATCTAAATCTTTCGACTGGTGCAAAGGACAGTAATAGGGTGGTAAAGATCAAGCTAAGCGCGAACATTTAAAATAATTGAAATAATCAACATGCTCCCGCCCTTGAAAGTACAAACTTTCAAGAAAAACATATTATTGCAACTTAAGTAAACTACAAACTTATTACATACATAAAATTTCAGGTGTATACAAAAACTGCACAACAAAAAAAATAAACTAACACTGCACTCGTTGTACATCTGTTTCTAATGGCAAGGGGCACAGTTTGGAAAGGAATCGGCCGCTGGTCGTTCGAATAGATGCTGCCCGGTTGATTCCATCACTGCCTGAATGGAGTTCAACCACGCAATCCTGTTTCAAGCAAAGGGAAGCTGGTTGTCCTTCTTTATCAAGCCTAGGGCTTTAACGTGGAGTTTGAAATAATAAACATGCCATTTTGAACGTTGTTGTAGCTCGCTTATATTTTCTGTGCTCTATCACTTCCAAATATGTTGATGATGCTATTGAATACGCTCAAACAAAGAGAGGTATATTGGTGTCGGGGCACCAGAGGTCTCCCGACCAAATGAGCGAGTGTCGAGAGCTCTAGAGCATATATGGGACGGGAATTGAGTGTTGCCTCTACTTTAACAAGCAAAGTGAAAACTTCTTCGTATGTTAAAATACAGTTACCTTAAAACCCGCTTTACATGGTGTTTAAGGGACTTAACGTTCCATAGGCCAACAAATTGTGGGCTATGCGTGGGAATAAAGGGCTAGGTAATTGCGCCCTTCGTGACCGCCTCGGGAATAGATTGTTTCTGTTCCTTCAAAAAAAGTACCTAATTTGCAAAGCCATTACCCAAATAAACATACAAAGATTTCCTTAGCCACAGCTATGATCGCAAAACAGATGAATAAACATAAATAGGACTTGAACGCCTTGCAGTCCCGTCTCATAAGATTCCTTATCATCAAAAGCCCAGCAGTCGATTCCCGTAACATGAAATGGCGCAGAAGGCTGAATGCAAAAATTTTGCAAATTTCATAATCAGTTGTGTGAGCGTAGGAGAGAAAAGAAAGCATTTCAAACATTGATGGACGATTTGCTTAACGAGATTTTGCCCTGAAGTGATCCAAAATCGGTTTCGCAGTGAAGCTAATAATAATTAAGAACCTGCATGAAGCAGCCGAATGTTCTCCCAATGAGCTTAGCAAAATGAGTTCCAAAGTATTTCTTGTCAAACGTAAATTCAGAATTACAAAACCTACCTCCTGAATCGTTAAATAGATTGAAACTTATTAACTAAGAGGACGATTTCAAAGGTTTGTTTTTACCAAATTGTTTAAGTTTATCTGGATATGATTCACCTTGAGAGTCTTTAATCACAGCAAGAGGAGATGATTGCAGCTCTGCGGTAGTGAGAGGGCCAAAATATCGATCAACCTTGGAGATTAAAGATTTGTTGTGAAAACTTAACGACGAGCTGTAACTCCTTCTAGTTGAGTCATGTTTGAAAATTCAGGCAATTTGAAATAGGTTTAAACGGAAGCAGAAAGGCACGGCGCGTCGTTTTCCAATTCCGCAAGAGCCAAAAGAGTAAAATCAGGTTTGGACCAAGTCGGTTCGTATTAAATAAGCCAAGAATGGGCTTTCCAGCAGAGAAGAATTCCCTAAATAGTTGGGAAAGACTCACCTCTAAAGAAGATTTGCTAAATTAGATTTGGTAAGAACATGTCGCCATGTTGCATGTGATGCGAGTTGCTGGACGTCAGCAACTCGGTTGCAAACGAAAGTTTCGACTAGATTGAAGCTGATTTTCAACTACGCTTAAACGATGGTGGCATCAAATCACAAAAAACAATAAAAAACTTCCAAGTATAAAACCTTCAAAACTTGATCTAAAAGTTTAGCCAAAAGACTAACTCCGCAAAGCTACATATGGCAAGAATGGTAAGTCTTAAAGGAGCAACTTTGGCTTTTGCGCGTTGAGGTTTACGTGGACTCTGTTGTGTTTATCAATAAAACGGAGATAAATACACGCCCTAAATCCATGAATGGATGTGTCACAAAACCCATGCAGTTCAAATTCGACTGGATCTTTGCATAGAACACGGCGAGAAAGTTTCAGATCATTACGACCGGTAACTTCACTACGATAAAGAATCCATTTGGACTGAGACAAGACAATCTTTTTATCCAGAGTAATTGCAAGAGAATTTCGGGCACCTACACTGCACATACCGAGAAGGCTAACGGGTCGAAGATCTGAAAGATTTCAGAAAGCATTGAACGTTTGATGATCTTTCCAAAATAAATAAAAACTTGAAATCGAGTACTTAGAAATGACCAGATAAGCTACGCGAAGAGTGCTTGTGTGAAATGTGAATTCCAGGACTCCCAAATAAACAGGAATATGAGCGAGAGCTAGTGCATTATTAGAAATGCAATTGCGTAATTTGAATCATCCTTTACTCAAAACGCATGACAGACCGTTACGAATAATTCGAGTTTGACTGAGAATCCCAGCACCGCTATAAGTAGGTCGTTTACATAGAAATCTTGTTTTATAATCTTAGAAATCTTTGGAGAAGAGGTGCCTAGTTGGATTAAGCAACGAATGACAAAGAAAGAAGCTGACGCGGTACCATAGGTAACGGTGTTTGAATAGGACCTGCGAAGTAGAAACGTCCCTTAGCCTGGCCCGTCTTGTTTACCAGGTTTTACAGACGTTTCTCCTTCTTTGCTGTAATACCCAGATTCGTTGTGATTTATTTCTTTTGTTTTCTAATTATGATAACTGCTTGGTAGTCGAAATGTACATACAGAATACAAAAAGTTCTTGTGACAATTAAAAGAAATTATTATTTTTTCTTAATTGATCATTTTTTCACAGTTGCCTAGTTATTTGTTTAATTTGAACAGAAATAACTTTTATTATTTCAAATTTTAATAAATTGCAAAGTATTTGTTTCCGTCCACAACCACTGACTTGCCAATGCAGACATAGTAATGCAAACACTGTACGATTAAATTTTTACCAAAGCAAATCTAATAAAATGTCATTATATGTCTATGCTGATTTTACGATAATGTTGAAGAATAAACCTGCAATGTATGTCATCCTACATCACATACATAGAGTATGCAGATTCCTGCTTCACGCTTGTTCTTTTGTAAGTTGTAAAATAGGTCATTGATATTCTGCAGAAGAGTGACCCATAAATAAACGGTTAGACTTTCACCCGGGCCTTTCTACGTATATGTAGAAACTTCAATTTTCTAAAGTTAGTTTTTCCATTATATGTTCTGACCCAAACTCAATATAAATTACTTCGTCTGGGAGGGCCGATAAAATGCGAGTTCGCGATATAAACACTTGTTCAATTTTGAGAAGCAATGGAGCTATAATGCGGTCCGCTTCCCATGGAATGATATTTATGTGCAACCTAAACCTTCCGCTATTATTTTACGTGGGAACCTGTGATCACTGCGAAGCACCTGTCTAAAACAGTCGACCCGTTTACACCCCTACAAAATATCAAACCGAATAGTAGACAAAGAGACAATGTATAAAGCCTTTGTTACAGTTCTGCACTAATTACGTGTATCTGTCGGTCTTATATTTTAAAGCAAAAAAATCGTTTCTTTCTTTATATTGGTTATCACCGCCATGATGTTCAAATTAAAAAACAGTCAAATACATGTTTACATCATAATGATGGTGATATGTATGAGAATGAGTCAAATGTAGTTTTGTAACTATGATTACCAATTAGGGCGGAATTACATAGTTTCGAACTTTTGTTTTAAGATTCATTTTGTAAGAACCTGAAAAGTAGAGTATTTGAGTTTTTAATCTAAATAGAGACAATAAAACTTTTCTAGTTATTTTAAAGAAAACGAATGTTAGAAACTCAAACTACAGTGTTTACTTAAGAACATGTATTTTCCGCCTTCATTTCCCATTTCTACGGTGGATGCCTTCCAGTTTCCACTATACTCGCCAGCGTCGCAATTTTCGCGTTTCGTTTACAGTTCACTTGGGGTTATTTGATAAATAAACTTTTGCTGTACGATAAACATTGAACGCTATCCCAAATTTTATAAAATTCTATCGTTGTTTGCCAGACGTGCAAAAAAGAGTCAAATACACTACGTGCTCTTTCTGCTTGCATTCGCACTGCATGTTCGATCTGATATTATTAGGAGTATCTAAATTTAAATTCTTGTGCAGGTTTAGGAATTTCATATTACGTTCAAATGCGAACTTGACGTTCAAACTCGTGAAGAGTACACAAAACAGCGCAATTGCTGCTATTGTTGATAAAACAACGCGAACTTGTAAACTATAAAAGCTATACAATTTTATATTAAAATGCATTCCTGAGACACTCTATACGTTCTAAATTTAATTCAAAATACATACTGGCACAATAAACTAGGGACTTACATAAAGCATATATATAAAGCAATAAGCATCAACGATCTCATGATCACGCTCCACCGGTCTTTGCCCAACAATGACAGCGTTAAACGTCACTGCAGACAAAGAAGCTTAGATTCATATTCTAATGTGTGTATAAGAAATGGAAATGGAAATTAGTTGCAAATAGAAAACACCAAATATCATCACCGGAAGGCTGCTTCAAAACATAGGGGGGTAAAGGAGAGGTTTTCTGCTTAAATATAAACGCATAAAAGTTTAGATTCGTATTCTACGCATATCATATAGCCGATCTGCGCAGGTGTGATCTTTCTACCACTCACTAACGATTTTGTCTTTTCAAAATTTTACAAATTTCGAATTTTTATACGAATAACTTGTTAAATGGTAATAAAAACAAGCTCCAATTAAGAAACAATCTATAGGGGGTTCCCTATTACTCGTTTACTTGAACAGCTTATTTCAGTAATTCCTAAAACAGCGGTTATCATTCACAAATTCACACAAAAATTAGAAAATAATAGACATCATAAGACCGGATTATTCTAGCAAAAATAAGGTGCGTGGGGAGGGGTGTTCTGGTTCAATATAGACGCATTCGAAAAATAAGTTCAAATTTGTATTCTACGCATGACGAATAGCCGATCTGCGCAAACATGATCTTCCTCCGGTCACCCCAGCCATCAATTTTTTGTTTTTTTTTAATGTACTAATTTCGACACAAAATCGGTATAAACATGTTAAACCGTTACAGGAAGAACCTGCCATTGGCCATACTTGACAACATAAAACCAAACAACTCCTTCAAAAATAAGGAAAACATCCCTTCAATTGAAGCAACTATTCCAAAGCCCTACAAAATAAAAATATAATAGTAGTTCTGGTAAAATATACCGAAATTAGCGTTTCGTATAGTAAAAAATGAGCGAAACACTTCGCCTGGACTTTCCTATACTTATAAATTAACATTGTTTAATATTTTCCAACACTTTTGATATACACCTGTCTAGAAACGCAAAAGCAGTGTTTTAAAAAAAACTATAAAATAAAAAAAAAATTTTGGCCCCAACCGAGGCTCGAACCCACAACTACTTATGCAGTAAAACGGCAGTACACTCGAACACACCCGCGTATCCATCCATGCTATTCCCAACCTGTGCGTTATCGTTAAATAAGTGCGTATTGAATGCGTGCGCAATAGAAATGCATAGAACGTTCAGAACTGTAGTCACTTCCGTACAAGAATACAACTGCTGTAGAAAGTATGTGAAATTCTTCAAAGGACAAAAAGATTATTAAGGGGCAAAAAATTCGATTTTTTGATTTTATGTAAAAAGATTCTCCTAGAGCAAACAAAAGAAGAAATCATTTTTTTAATTTTGTAGCGAAAATTTTGGGGGGGAGGGGGAACAGTAGCCCCCCTAAATATTAAATTATCGAAAAAATATTATGATATTCGGATTTTGCTATCAATGATGAGCTATTGTGCTTTAACAGAAATATTTTATTGCAGCCCGTTAAATAAATAAAAGGGTACCAATTTTCAATTTTCAAAAAATCACAGAGGGCGTCACAGTGAAATTATAGCAATGCGCAAAAAAATAAATTGTAGAAGATTCTTAGCTCTATCAGCTTAAAAAGTTTAAACAAAAACGTGTGGGCAGTTTTTGAGATTTTTTTTTTTGAAAATTTCAAAAATTTTGGAGTCTTGCCATTGAGATAGTTTTTCGATTTTCAAAATTAATGATATTTCATGTTATAGTACCCTTAAGGGGCTACCAAACAAGTTGTAGTTGATCCCAATCAAACAACTGGTTTTTGAGAAAATGGGCGTTAAAGTCGAAATTTTCAAAAATTCGTAGCGGCCGCCATGTTGAAGCTAGAGAGTTCGGTAAAAAATCGTTTGATTTGTTCTAAGGCTTTCTATAATTTCCACTATTCCAATTTCCAAAATTCCGTTTCTGAAAAAAATGCTACCAAAAAAACATGTCTAACTTCCGCTTCCGGTTTCGGATTCTTTTTAAAAGCTTATTTTGTCGATGAATTTTTGATATACCTCCTCATTCCAAAGCACATCGAAATCGGTCCAGCCGTTCCGGAGATATGAGCGTTACCCACAGACAGACACACACACACACACCCACCCACCCACCCACAGACAGACATTTTTTAAAAACCACTTTTTTAGGATCCTGGAAGCCCAAAACATGTATTTCCGTCAAAATCTCGATTTTGAAATTTTGCATGAAAACAATACTTCCCTATACTGAAAGTATAGGAAAGTAAAAAATGATAACCTGTAAATTATGATAACGGGCTAGCTGATTACGCAGTTGTGGCAAGTCTCGTAGCGATTGCCCGGCAGTATCTTTATTTTATGCTATACGTACGGGGAGGGGCATCAACTGCCAGGTTTATATGGTCTCTCCGTCTAACAAGCACAAACATACACATATACCCATGCTCAGGAATTGAATTCATATTTAGAATATAATTTTTATTAAAACTGAAATTTTTTTAATCCTTTCCTCTTATAATGCGATCACACAAATTGTCGAGGTTTGTATATTTTAACTACGCAACACTTCTTCACTCGAGGACCCAACAGGTTTTTTCCTTAGACCTTCTCAAAGTGCTTAAAAGGATTTTTCCTAAAACGTACCCAATGACGTAAAAGTAAGAGGGATTAGACAAAACGGTATCATCCGCCTTTTTCTAGCTTACAAACAAAATCAAAATTAACTGGCTGTTTAAGTTTTTAAATGTAAAAAAGGTATTAAAACTATTTTCCTTCCTTGGGGGTATGAAATAGTGAGAAGGTAAATTGATCGGTTGCATTGTTTTAGTAGTTAAGTTGAGGTGTTAACAATTTGCTGGAAAAATGTAATCAAGTCGTTTCATATTTTAAAATAAAATGTTGACTGGTGTCTCATTTTTGTAAATTTTAGAACTAAATATTTATAGCGCAATATTTGTTACTTTTCATAACTAAAACTAATATTTTCTAAGGTACGTAATGGTATAAGTCTAATATTACAATAAAAGTCTTACTAATTTATCGAATAACATTTAAAACTTTTGTATTAAGCAAATCAAATATAATAAAGCTTACATTACCTACACAAAGCGATTGAAACAAAAAAATCTGAGTATCGTGTCTCCTTAGGAAGAAGTTACTAAAGCCTTCTTGAAACACTATAATGAAGCACTAAGCTTCTCGTTACTTACTTGACTAACTAGTTTGAAGCTTAATGTCATGTATACTAGATTATTGCGATATTGTCTGCCTGGCCGCTATCTGCGCGTAACCTAAATAAAGTTGGAGAGCTGCAATTAATTTTCATTTTCGAAGGAGCCGACCGGCATTTACTTTCAGATACAGACCTAAAAATACTGGTTGATCGACCGGTGTTTCTCGCTTCACGAAATCCTGGATCCAGATTTATGGAAGCACTTCGTAAGAAAAACTTTTGTATAAAGTACAGCGCTCATTTGATTCCCGCTAAGTTCATGAATATCTAAACTACGTTTCCTTGCTTTAGTCATTTTTTGAACATTTTTCTCACTTGTTATTGGCAGCCGATCGTGTTTGATTAGTGATGTATGCACACAATAGAGGGGCGATATCGTTTCCGTTACATATTGTAGAGTTTGCCCAAGATTTTCTGCCATGAAAATATGCAGTAAATTTACTATAGAGCTTACTTGATGAGTAGTTTTTTAATGAAAATACTAAAATAGGTTTTCAATCAAAATTAAACTAAAAATATTTAGAATTTACTATTTCGCCCAAGTTTCAAAATAAACACGTATTGCTGACAATTTCGAACCAAAAATGTGAAATTTGTCGCAATGGGACATCATTTCCATATCTTAATTACTGCAACTAAACTGATTGACTGTTCTATTCCAATCCATATGCGTATCCAGAATTGCGGATTGGGGGAGGGGGGAGGGCTATCGTTGGAATATAATTAAAAACAGTTACCAACTAATTATTTAATAATACTAATTAATCAATTAACTCTGAATTAAAATTTTTCATTTTATACCTTTTTTTTTCAATTGTTATTACGTTTGAATTACAAAGTATATAAGTGTTGTCCGCACTTTAAATATTTCAGGGATTTAAAAAGATTTTTAGCGCCAGAACACAGTGTTTTTTCGTGATGTCATGAAATTTTTTTTTGATATCAATACACTATTTATTTTTTGACGTCAAAAATTATTTAAAAACGTCTAATGCTTTTGCAATTTAAAAACATAATTTGCAGACGTTTATTAACCGCTTACACAATTTGAAATTGCTGATCTTTAACCATAATTAATTATTTTTAGATGTTAGTAAATATTTCAAAAATGTATTTATAGACGTCAAAAACTGAATTTTTGACGTAAAAATTTAATCATTCATTGACTTTAAAAAATGCTACCAAATTAGTTACTCGTATTTGGTTTAGTTACCACAAGAGTGGGTTTATACAAGGTTTGTACCAAACAATAATTAATTACATACGATTCGCGCATCACGCATTCGCCCTAGTTCACATGGCATTACTATTATTGACATTTTGCTTTTACAAGCCGGTGCAGATAGATTCCGTTAGATGGCAGCATTGTAAAAGATCAAAAACTCGATTATTGACGTCAAAAATTTATGTATTGGCGTCTGAAAATATCTTATTTATGGTTAATTAAGAATTTGTTTGTTTTTCTATTAATTTATTTTAAATTTTTCAGACGTCACAAATAGGATTTTTGACGTCAGTAAATGAATTTTTGTCGTGAATTCGACGATTTTTAGTCGCCAACAAAATAATTTTGGCGTCTGAAATTGCATTTGTAACGTCTAAAATTAAGTTTTCAACGTCAGAAAATTTTAATGACTTGAGGAAAATGAAATTTTGTTTTCCATAGATAAAACGTGGAATGGCGCTCTATAATCTTGGAATACACAAAATCTAGAAAACTTTACGATAAATATGTATTTCGGATTCAAATATTATTAAAAAGGTGAAATAAAAATTAAAGCAATAGTTATTTCAGCAGGAAAATCATAACCTAAAATAAGTGTTCGATATAGATTTTTTTAAAGTTTTATGGAAACTTTCAATTTTCAGCATAAGCACGTACATCAAAACTTTTGTTTAAGCTAAATGGCTCATGAGTGGTAGTAGAATAAGATTCACGGCTTAATTTTCAAGTGCACCAAAAATTGGAATAGTTAGTTTTTCCCTTCCCCCTACCCTAAATTATGGTAGACGATTTTGTCCTTTCATCTTCAGTTTTTTATTCTCAAGAATTTTTTTCCAACAAATCAAAAATCGTGATTTGTCTTAAAAAAAATTTTCGGTTTCTAAATACAATTGGACATGCCCATCGGCAGCTCGCGTTAACCGAGTGGGTAACTTTAAGTAATGCGAATCGGACAAACAATATTATGCTGAAGCAGCCGCCAGCCGTGGTTATCAGTGAGATGGTGGTTATAACTTAGCTAGTCGTGACGGCACGTTTTTTTCGTTGCACAACCGGTATCTTCCGGTACGTTGCATTTGTTGGAGTAATATACAATAATGTGGTGTTTTTACCGCAACTGCCGTAGAGCTACAATGCTGTGCGCAAATACTTTTATTAAGAAAGCTTTTATAATTTTATTACGTTTGAAACTAATTTCTGAGACACACTGTATAAACGTTCAAAGAATATTGGTAACGAGTATTTAGCTTAATGCCAAAATTACTTTCATAACGCAGCAGTATCAATTGCAAAATTGAATTAAAAATAATTTTTGTCTTTTTATTGGATTGCATTGTTAGTATGGGATATATCGATCCCACAATTAAATCTGAACAGTTCACTTGTTCTTTCGGTATAACTCGTGAAAGAAAATAAGTTATCCTTATGAAAGAACCCAATTTCAGCTTATTTATCTGCGATGTAACTAACGAAGTCAGAATGCAGCGTTATCGACCATGAAAAATGATTCTTAACAGGCAGCTTCCATCAAGTTTGGTCTTAGCAAATCAACTTTGATGTTTTCAATTACTTATCAGTTTAGCAATATCGATTTTATAAGTGGTTTTAAACAGACTTGATTTAATTATCGAGGTTCTAACCAACGAAATGTGTTGTTTTTTAAGTCATTCTTCAGGAACGACCATGATTCATAATATTTGTTTGTTTAATACAGATCGTAAGCTAAAATCGCCAGAAGCGCCTACTAGTTTTCCTCTTTCTACTTTTGTAGTCTCTTGAATGGCTTTATAAGCTTTGTAAGCGCGAACGAATACATTTATATATAAACTAACTTCCGCCAGCTTTAGTTCTAGGAGTAACAATATCTTAGTGTGCTATACAGTATACACCGCAAATAATAGCACAAACTGGTTGGGTTAGCTCTACTGTTAACACATTCTTCTAATTCAATTATTTAGAATGTGAGTAAGTTTAGGATGAGATTGCTTTAAAACAAATACAATTGTTTCAATACTCTTACGCTTTATGCAAAATGGATTGTGAAAGAGATTGTGTTTTGATTTAAATAGACTGTTTAGAAAGAATAAAGGTTGTAAAATGTAAAAGAGGTTACAGTTAGATAAGATAAAAGCTGAATCTCCTTTGTGTCTAAAATTGTTTCAATACCTCAAAAATTTAAGTAAATCTGATGTAAATTTCGTTTAGAGGACAATATTACTTTCAACATTGTGGTACGTAATTTGCTGTCTCCACTTTGCAGTGAAAAGCTTTTCGGTGGAAATTATGTCAACGTTTCCTATTGTTAAAAATGTTGTTATGACCCCTGTATACAATCAAAATTTCAGCTATAAGAAATACTAGTAATTTATTACAGTTAACTTACTTGAATACTTTTGTTTAACTCGTTGCCGCTAAAGTGACCACGACGATAATTTTTCGAAACCATAAAAACTGTCAAAATGAAAAATTTCCAAAATCATGGGAATTCTTAAGAAATTATTTTGCAAAATGTGGCCCTACGTTTTTTAAATTTTGAGTTTTCATAAAGGTAGGGGAAGACTACAACTACTTTTGTCGGTAAATTTTTGATGTACCCCCAGATTTCAAAGTTCATCGAAATACGATCATCCGCTCGGTAGTTATAATGCACCATACATATACCCACAAAAATACCCACATACCCACCCACAAACAGACAATTTTTTAAACACGCTCTTTTGGGTTCCTGGAAGTCCAAAACGTGTATTTCGGTAAAAATCTTTGATTTCGAAAATTTTATTGAATTCAATTTATGTTAAAAGTATAGGAAAGTAAAAATGGCAACATTTTTGTACAAATAATGAAAGAAAAGAGACTTCCAAAACACGCTCGGCTCTTAATCCAAATTAACTGAAACAAATTCATAAAGTAAGAGAAGAAGACGACGAAGAAGCAGAACCGTAACTGTCAGATTTACACAAGTTTGTAAGCAATATAACTTTTAGAATTTTGACATAACCAAGAAAACAGTGAAGAGAAATAATTAATAAATTAAATTTTTTTTTAAATTTTATTTAAAAAAGAATATTGTTCAGAGACTACACAGAATTATTTTTAAATTTTGTGGGCTTATAGAGCTAGGGATAAACTACAATTTTTTTACCATAATGCGCTAACATTTTTGTGACGTCTTCTATGAATTTTTGAAGTTTAGAAATCAGTGCCCTAATATTAAATATAAAACACTCCTGCTTAAAGTAGATTAGTAGAATAATATTCTTAACTCAGTGTTTAGAAGCAGATATACTTAGTCTTGCCACTTTTCGACCATTTTGATAATGATAGTACTTCAAGAAACTGTTATCGTTATTTATCTAAAAAGAAAGTGTTTCATAATTACTCATTTTAGTATTATAAAACCCATACATAGAAACTTTTATTTCCATTCGTTCTCGAAGCAGGAATACAATTTGGAAATTTTCACCTTTTCTCCGCTTCTCAAAATGATTCAGTAAACAAATTATCTCTAATGGTCTGGGCTTTATAATAAATATACGCAAAATAACGCGAAGGGCGGGCAGTGTGCGCCTAATGTGTCAAAGGTACTTTAAAGGATAATGTAATAAGGAAAATGTGTCCTAAACCTCAATGTATTTTGCCAGGTAAACCGGAAACTGCTCCGTTATCCTTTTTAGATTAAGCTATAGCAACTGTTTCCAATTCAGTTTTTTCCACGCACCCATTTTCGATTTTAACGACGAGCACAGTGGTCGTTCTATTAAAACTTATTTTTATGCAGTACTCCTTGGCTTCGCAATGGTAACTCGTTCCTGCGTAGGAGAATGCTTATCCTGCAGCCTCAAGTTTAAAGGATAAGTGCCCTGAAGGTGGATTAGGGATCGGGAGTGAATAAAATAAAATCCTTCAGCCGTTATCAGCGAGGGTCACGTGTATTTGCTACGAGCTTTTAAACCTTTAAGTGTACGCTCGGTGTGTAGGGGCTATGCCAATATCGTCTGGCAATATCTTTAGTGTTTTGTACACTTCGATAGGTCCAAAAACGCGAAGGTCCTTATTTATGTGCACAATCAGCTACGTATTAGAAACGGGGCTAAGCCGGCGACTAGGAGACTCCTATCTAGCGTTCGCGCGTGTCCCAACATCACCCGTCATCGATCTGGGGTTGCAAACCCAGAGACGTACGAACTGTAATTTTAACTATATATAAAGATATCTTGATAGTAAGATACGATACAATGGTTTTACAGGGGGAAACAGTAGGATGTTACATTAGTAAGATATTTTATGTTATTTATTTTAATCAACATTCCCTGGCGTTAGGCGATAAAACAATGTTTCGGGCGCCAAATTTTAGGAGCAGTTAATGTGTGCTAATAATAAAATTTAATTTGATTTGAGTAATAGATAGCAACTTTTAAAAAAGCAGATATGTTTATGGGAAAGACACAGGACGACCCATTAATCTGACTAGAAATTACGTTATATTTATAGTAATTTTTTTTATGGAAAAACCGGTATTACTATAATCAAAAGAGGATCTAGTTTTGCAGTTTTACATAAACAGATACTGCGGGATAACAACAAAAAATTTTATTTAAAAAAATAAATTAAAAAATTGCAAATACAAATTACATTCTTGTTTTGTTATGATAATCTTATTTTAAGGATATTCAATCGAAAACTATAAGTCATATCGAATATGTTTATCCGAAAACTCTGACTCTGAAAGTGTCAAATACTTTAAAATTTTTACTTTTTACTTTAATGTTATCTACTTAGAATTGGTTTAATGTGTCTTAATGACTTTTATTGCGAAAGAAAATCAAAAGTGCTGTAAATTTACCAAATTTTATAAGGGCGAAGCGTGCTCAACGTTCAGTTGTATAACTTACTGTTGCTCGAAATATTTTAACAAATTGTTCAATGAAGAAAACAAGCTAAATTAGGTTTCCACAAGCCAATGTGTATTCGTAAAGTCATTCTAGACTGTTGCTACATTCTGTGTATCACTTATTATATTATCTGCTGAAGAGGGACGCATTAGCATACTTATCTATAAAAGTTAACAAATAGGTACGAAATACAAATAAACAAGCAATATCGGATTGATATTTCATGATCAAAGCTTAAAAGATTGAGGACTGTAGCGTAAGGTCTCCAAATTTCTTAAAATTACTACGTACAGAGAAAGGGGTTTCTCAAGCCCGTTCCTATACAACTTTCTTTAACCATGCGGTACCATACGCCTCGTACAAAGAACAGCGCCGCCGTCGGAGAATTCTTGTTAGTACCATAACTTATTCTAGCTGGTTCTAGGGTACATTCCTGTACCATAGGAAATCGTAAGGGTAGTCTTTAATCCGCAAGCAGAACTTATGACCGACAACTACTGCCAAATTCTTTAGACCATGGTAACATGCTTACTAGCCTGGAAAATATAGACGGCGCTGCAGAGACATTTATGAACATCGAAGAATATTTTTTAACATGTCTTTTGACTCTATTTGTACAGCTTCTACTAAACCATTGTTGGGTGGGTACGGGTCATGCTAGCTGAGCGGGAAGTAATAGCCGCACTTAATGGAACAGCGAAGGCTTCAGTCAGGAGGTGTTGTCCGTAAGGAGTTTCTTACTTCCCTTGTGGTGCCTTGTCCGTGACGGTTTACTCGCATACTAGAGAAAATCGTTAGATACATAAAGGTTACGCAGATGACCTCACAATTTTAATTTCAGGTAAAATTTCATGTATTATCAGCGGGCGCCTGCCAACGGCTAAGCAGATTGTACAACGTAGGTGCACTGTTCATGGCTTTAGATGTAACCATTCTTATCATCTTTACTAGACAAAAAAGAGTGGACAGATTGGTCGAACCGGAGCTTTTCAAAACTAGACTGCGCTCCTCCAGTACTGTTAGTTACTGTGCTGTAGTTCTGAAGAGCTCTGGTTTGATAAACTCGTCCACTCTTTGTCGTCGGGTGAAAATGTTTAATTTGAGTTTCGGTTATTTGGCTTGCGGGTCATGTTAGTCACTTGCGTCCAAGTCACGCTGCACAGGTTTAACAAAAATAGAAGAATGCTGGTTGAGGTACGGGCACTTTAGGGCGTAGTGGCGGGCATTTCTTCTTTGCAGGTCCTTGTAGACCTGACAAACTTCATAGTTCGCAGGGTGCGAACCGGTATAGAAGACGCACTTGGGCTGTATTTCTTTTGTTTTAATACAGATTTTTGTTAAATGGCTTGCACCGCATTTCACCCACCTAGCTTGATGTGTGCAGAACCACTTAGTTTGCCCATATCTTTGGCAATTTGTGCATTGTAAAATTTTCCTTTTTTGACGAGGTGACTCTATTGTTATTTTCTATATAGTAATTGTTTGATCTCGTAAACCTTTTTAGTAGATTGCTGGAGGCTAGATCTATGAAAAACATGGATAGTGGATGTTTGGGGACGCTGTGTTTGACGTTATATAATGAGTACGGCAGAAATAACTAAGCTGTTTGATTCCTTAATAATTTAAAAATAGAATTAAAAACTATTGGAAATGCAAATATTTAACAAACGCCGTACTTTGTGGAAGTTCATATTAGAATAAATTTATTTTAATATAAATTTTATTATTTTCATGTTATTGAGGCTTTAAGAAAATTATTGGCACATTAGTTAAATATAATACCTGTAAAATGGCCGCCGTTGGCAATACGACAAATTTCGTCTTTTTTTTAAATCAAATCAACACTTCGGGTGTTATGTCGGCTATAACTTGGTGAATATTTTATTGTTTTAAGTTCTCCAGCGCTCGTGGTTTATCCATGTAGACTGTTCCCTTTAAACAGACTCATAAAAAACAATCCGAAGCCGTAAATCAGGCGACTTTGGTTGGTGGAGAATGGTCGACCTGGAAACATCATGTTCAAAATGTTAATTGTTTCTCTGGCCATATGTGATGTAGCGCCATCCTGTTGGAACCACATGCCCAGCAGACCCCGTTAAACCAATTCGGGTGCTAAAAATTCTAGCAGCATCTCACGGTACAGCTGGCCGTTGACAGTAATGGTATCAGCTGCAGCGTTCTCGGAGAAAAACGGCCCGATTACACTTCCACTGTAAATACCCCACCAAAGAGTAAGTTTACGTGGACGTGATGGTGTTTCATGGATAATCCGAGGATTTTCCGTGCCCCAGTACCGGCTATTCTATTTGTTCACATGACCACTCAGGTGAAAATGCGCCTCGTCAGTCATGATGACTTTCGATAGAACCCTTCAATTTGTTGATTGAGGTTTATGACAGTGTTGCTCCAGTTAAACGCTTTCTGTGGTTTGTAATCAGCATCTGCTGTGGTCTTTTTTAATAATCCGTCGTAGAGAACGATTTGTTAACCCTAATTGCTGAGCATGTCGTGTTGATGTTTCTGGACGAACACCCACATTGTCACGCACACGAGCAATGTTTTCAATTCAGCGGCTTGTGCGAGCTCGGCCAATATGGCGCGCGTCTCTAACCAAACCGGTTCTTCCAAATTTTCCAATTAAACCGCGAATTTTGTTAGCATTTGGCGCCGGACGACTGCGATATTTTGAACGAAAATTTGGTTTCACACAGACACACAACAGTTAAATTATTCTGGCAATAGCACTTAACAAGTTCTATGTGTAGCACTCCGTAACAAATTCCTTATGTCTTTACTGCTCGACTGCCAAAGCACGACTGACAGAAGTGCGTAGAACAAAAATTGCGACCAATTGAAATCGCTTAGTCATTTTTGTCGCACCCAGTATATCCATAATTTTGCGCCCTTGATTTTCTATTTCTGCTTTTGGCGTGATAAAATATCAAACTGCACTTTTAGCTTTATTAGCCTAGCTACTAGAGCTCTGTAGGTATCTGATTTCTTCGTCATGACTTTTAATCTGACTTCTATCTTTAATTTTTAGGGTGTAATGTTTTTCAGCTATAGCAGTTAGTTCTTCTAATAGCGGGTTAGTGTTTAGCATGTCCCAAATAAAAATTGGCGGTGGTTTTAATGTTTTGATGACAGGAGACTTGTCTGCTTCCATTGCATTGTCAAGGTCAGAGAGCGACTAAAAACGGTTTGTTAAAGTGAGCTGTGTTCTGTAAATGTTGTTTGCTTCATTGCACAGTTTTTGTCTTTTTGGACGTTACGTTTTTTTTTCTTAAAGTGACTATTCCATTCACTCAGGTTTCTGGTTTGATGTAGAAGATTGATAAGTAGGTTGCTGTCACTGTGCGTAAGGCAGTATACACTGCAGTCCAGCGTTTGAACTTACCTGTTCATTATGCGATGTTTATGTACTGAGGTTGTGATGATTGGAACTGGGGTTGCGTTATATTACCTGGTAGCAAAAGGTATTGCAACTGATACTGCATCATTTATGACTCTGCGTAAGGTACGGAGTAATGCTGATTAGTGCCAGCCATTTCTGGCTGACACTAGAATTAAATTAAATGTTTGTGTATTAAGAAATGTTTGCTTATCATTTACAAGAACAAATTGACCGTGAATAAACTTCGGCTTGCACTGTATCACACGGAACCACCGCGTTCGCGGACACGTCCTTGCTTCGCAGCAGTCAAACGCCTACTTCTCTATCATTTGATTTCACTTTATTTTTGACACACTTCATATTTATTTCAAAGCACTAAGTGATGTCGGCATTTGTAAACGTCATTTTCATTGTTTTCATATGTCGATAACATTCATCATTAATTTTAATGGTCACCAAATAAGTACCTGTATACTTAGGGCGGACGATTCAACGTCTGTGGTTATACTTATAGTATAGCATCTATTCGATAGCTTAAGCAGTTTATTTTTTAAGACCCACAATTTTCAGAACACCTGCCAATACTGAACCGAGACCCATGGCTTACTACCCCAACGACTTTACCAATGGTCTAATAGGGCGGAAATGGCTAACGAGATTAGACATTTTTTTGCATATAGATAAATTTGGGTATATCAATCTACTATTGTCGCAAGAATTTTTGGTACAATTTATGCTAGACCTTATATTTATTTACAGTAGTCTGATTTTAGGCATACCAATATTTCACATTTATGTTTTATTAATTCATCAATTATCAGGTTAATTAGTTAGTTACTGTTGGGTCAATTATCAGGTGTTAATTCGAACGAAATTCCAATTAGTAGTCAGTTGTAAGTGATCTGCACATGCAATATACTTACTTATAAAAGCTATTTTTAATAAAATGTCGATGGTTTTGGTAAACTGTGGACTGTAATGTAAACTTAATATTTTGCAGTGCCCTTAACCTACGCTAAAATTAATATACATAGTATCAATTAAAAAACCAACAGTTCGGTGAGCTTAATTTCACTTTTTAATAATCAGTTGGCTTTTAATTTTGTTTGATTAAGATCTTGATGAATCATTAAAAAATAAATGCGAAGCATTAATATAAAACCAACGCGTTTTCTTGAGACCATCTACCACAGATTCCTTAGACAAAATTGCGTCGATTTAACCCAATTTATTTATATCAAAAAAGGCTTACCCCGACAAGGGCGGCAGTTCAGACACATTTTAAACGAATACTGACATCATTTGCTCTAATTTCAGTAGATATTTTGAGCGTAGGTATCATTAATAAGGTTTAACTTTTCGCAAGATTTTATGTAACCAAGGGGCCCATATGAGTCGTAGCTTTTAAAGCATTTTTAAACGTTTTACTTTTTTGGATAAATTGGAAATTCTAGTTAACCATGCAAAACACCCAAAAAGACACTTTTAATGTAAATTAGTAAAACCAACCGTTTGCTAAATAATGAAACAGCAGATAAGGACCTGAAATGTTTGTAAACATGGTTCCGAAAACATCTCCTTAGAGAGCTACATCCCTTGAAAGGGGCCGCCGTAAGTCATGTGGGTTTAGAACGATTTGGTGGAAATTTTGTACGCAAACAATTGGCAGCGCCTGCCAAAAAGGTAAAGTCTAAAACTTCTTGTTATCCTAGTTTTACCAAAATATTTAAAAAAAACGCGAAGGCGGTTTCACACTTACAACAATTTTTTATATACAGATACTCATTAAATTTGTAAGAAATGAATACCATTTTTATCTTGTAAATATGAAAATAATTCGAAAATAATTTACATGATTGGAAGCAGATGTTAAAAAAGAATTGTTTGGTAATGTTGTAGTGTATGCCATACTGGCTATATTGTGCTTTTAAAAAAAGATCATGTTAGCAAAACTATGTCAAAATTTATTTTACAATAGATTGGTGCACGTAATCTTCCCATTTAAGAATTTCTATAATTTAACAGAGTTATTGAAAGAATAATCGAGAAATTAGACGTAGTAATAAAGTTTGGGGCACTATTTACAAGGTGAACTTGAAAGATTTGTACAAATTTTGTGGAAAATTTTTTCTTACGGAGTTACCGAATTACCACCGGAAGAGGGAACACGCCTTCTACTTTTGTATATTTTCAGTATAAAGAAGTATTGCTTTCACGAAAATATTTAATTACAAGATTTTGACAACAATACTTGTTTTGCGCTCCGGGAAATAAAATACGTGGTTTTTAAAAATATCGGTAAGTGCGCCTTGTTACTCCCAAACAGATGCTTCAATTTAGATGCGCTTTAGAATGTAAGAATTTTACAAAAATTGAAAATACAAAGCAGAATGTAGGCATAAGTCATTAGTAGCATATGTTCGAAATCTAGTAACTGATTTTAGAGCAAATGCAACGCTTTTCCAAAAATTCATTTCCACGCTTTATTACGCAAAAACTGAGTAACCAAATTGGCATAAACTGTTGTTATTATAACAACCCTAAGAATATTACTATGTAAGAGAATTTATTTACATACGAAAACTGTAAACTAAAAAATATTGCCAAAATTTTGGAAAAATTGCTCAAAAATTGGCTGCTTCGCAATTATTTTTTTATGCTTCATGCTTAGAGAGATAAAAATGCGCTATTTGGTTGGTTTTTCAATCCGCTAATCCAAAAATTTATAAATAGACAAGGGAACATAAAAACATTTCTGTTTAAGCTGACTGCTTATGAGTACAGTGACTAAAATTAACAACTTAATTTTTCCGTGCACCAATATTTAATTTTCCCACCCGATGTTTGGAAGATGAATTTGCTATTTCGTTCTCAAAGAATAAAAAACTATAATTTTCTTCGCAAAACAATTTTCAGTTTCTAAACCTAGTATATCCCAAGCAATATTCCTAGCACATTATGCTTGTCAGCACAATTAGCTCATATTACTTCTTTCTCTGAAACGTGTGAAAAATATGTCGCAGACCGAAGTATAGAGTCTAACGGCGTTGACTGAACACACAGACGTGTGCAGTAGACGTCATGACGTCTAACTGCTGGTATTATCTTGGGAGACAGTCTATATTTGAGTACTTTCTCTATTTATAGCACCACTTTGCCATGAAAAAGCTCGTATATAAATTTAGTTTTGAATACATAAACGGTAATTATTTTTAAAGTATAGAAAAGTCAAGAAGTGTTTTCGTTACGAAAAATCAACGTGGATGCAGTACGTTGCACTGCTCTATAACGACCGTTAGGTGTTATGATATGCTGCTTCTGTTGTCAGAGAATTTTGAGTATCACATATTATTGGCATAAGCATTGTATTTGCTGCATTTAATATGTTTATTTTCTGTCTTGTTTTAAATTTTTGTTCACTATAAAGATGTATTCAAAAAATTAGAACAAAAATATGTTTACTTTTTTAGAACCTTTAAACCTACTGCGCTTATGCTTAAGCGCGTTACTGTTGTTGGAGCTACAAAGTTGTACGCAAATTAAATTTTAAAATATGAGAAGTAAAAGTTCCTAAATTAAAAAGTAGGGAAAAGAAGTCAACTGTTCTCCTGTGGCGGCTTATAGATCGTACAAACCTTTGCCTCAGACGTCAAAATGTCACCAAATGACCCCAATATTTATTAAATGTGAGACGACTAACCGTGCTACCTACTATTTATAAAACTTGAGCTGCTAGTACTAAATACAATCCTAAAATAGGTAATTAGCTAAAATTCGAGATAATTAGTGATTTCTCACACCATGTTAGTACCAAACCAAGTTGTTATAAATTAATTCTAATTCTGAATAAAATACGAGAACACGTACAATCCCAGCTAACCCGTGCCGCTTTTAGAAAAAATATTCTTGGATGCTACATTTTCTACTTACTTGAAAAATTTACTTTCTATCGTAAAGCTTTCTCTTGCTGTCTCGTAAACAAAACTTAGTCAGAGGTTATTTAGAAGGGTTTTAGGTAGGCATTTTTTATTTTTTACATCTTCCATAAAAAGGGCGAAAACTCTTTTTTTCACTACTAGTAATATAGCGTAGCATTTTGACACATAATAGAATGCTGTGAAATTCAATTTCTCTACCTTTGCTCACTGACAGGTAACTAATTTTTCATTATTAACCACTGGTAAATAATGAACAAATTTATATTTTTTGATAATCCTGTGACAGTTTTAAAGAGAACGTTTCTATAGCACGATTTAATATAATGGAGAGATTCTATTTAATGGTATTTTATGCATAAAATAATTGTTTAAATAAATTAATTTAATTTTAAAAACTTTGATGTATTTGAATATACATTTTTCGCGCCGTAATAAATAACAACTCTGTCAATATCAATTTCGCCTATAATACAACCACACAAAGTAAAAAAGAGAAAATTGTTAATAATTTCAGTATTTTAGATGAAACCAGATCTTAAAAACAATGTTTTTGAATACCAATGATGATTTAACAAGGTGAATAATACGTAGATTTAATCTTTCTATCGATACATAACTTTCTGTATTTTAGGTTAAGTGCTTACTATTATAAATATAGGGGTTAACTTCAAAACTGTCATTTGTTTTATAATTTGAAACAAACAGGGATTTAAGTTAAAATAGTCATTTTTCGACAATTGTAAGGGTTTATATCACTAGTAGTGAAAAAAAAAGTATATACGCCTCGGTAGAAAAGTCTTATAACCCTCGGGCCTTACATCCCTTGGCGCTACGCGCCTCGGTCTAACCTTAGCCCTCAGGCTATAATAGTAGACTTTTCTACCTTGGTGTATAATATACTATTTTAGACCTTTTCAGATTCCGCAGCGCACGCTTGACAATATTGTTTTATTTGCTAAAAGGCCGGTAATAACCACTATGACTAATTTTTATGAATAAAAGAATTTCCAATACACCACTAATAGTTTCCTATATAAAACATCACGCAATTCATGACTACATATAAAAGTATATATATTAAATCCGGACCCTTTCACGTGTCCCAGTTTTTAATGGTAAAGGACTCCCACCACGAGAATTCACATATTTACGCGACCTCCATATAAAAACGACTTTCCTTTGTAGAGTTAACCGCTACAATATTACAGAAAAACAATCTCCCAAGACTTCGTTGTCTCATTCGAACAGAATCTACTTAAACCGGCAGCGTCATTACAGAAACAAACTCCATGAACGTCAGATCAAGCCCCGAGGGAATGTTTTAAAACGATTAATCAAACTTACTTACAAAGCGATAGTGGTCAGCTGTGAATTTTTAACCCAACCATTTAGCTCGAAATAAACATTTTTTATGGTTTTACATAGTGAGTACTAATTCATTACTAACATTACATCCAGAAATATGTTCAGGTCAAAGCAGAAATTGAACAAATAGGTTTGAAAAAGTACGCAATTTTTTAAATACATCCAACTCTGGTTTATTTTCTCATTTTGTTTATGTTTATGGTGTTTTGACAATTTTAAAATAAGTAAACAATTTACCAATTGCGAAGCAGAAACAACACTTCACTTACACGAATATTGCAGGCAATGAAAAACGCTAGCATTTTTACAAGAATTAAAGCAATTGCAAATTAATTTATAAAACTAGCAGAATTCGTGGACTACGCCTTATGGTTTTCTCTACAGATATATGTCAGGAAATTTATTGAAAGAGATATAATGATATAATTAATACATTTCGCCAGTATCGCAGCTTCATGGCTCCGATTAACCGGCGTGACTGGTACATAAACATCAAAACCCGTAAACATAATAAATAAGGTGTGTCGAGAAACTTTCTGAATACGTTGTCACTTAATCTTGAGACAAAGGGAAGGGTTTCGGATTTAATATCTAGACTAGGCTAAATTAAACTAGATTAGAATTACGATTGACGGCCTACTACGCTACGTACTTCATTCGCTTATTCATTGTTAACAATTTTTAATTATCTATCTACCTAGGTTTTTATTATTATAGTAAACCCGAATCTCTTCTATTTGTCTTAACCTTTAGTAGTGAGGGGCCCTCCTACTAGAAGCTACATATTTTTGCGTCCATAATATAAGGCGCATATGCGTTTGCTTAGCGGGCCGCTACAATTTTCGATATAGGACAAGTCACATTTAATGCATATGGTTTGTGTGTACCATTAGACATAATATGGCAATAGCTGACATTCCCACATCAGACTCCTTCGGCAACACACGTGTTGCGCTTTTAGATCCCTTTCATCGGGCTAGACTTACAGCAGGATCCGGGACAGCTGTATTAAAAACGGCTCTGGAGAGAGGTGTAAAACAAATCATGCAAATGATGCTGCGCGCGCAGGTACTAATAAATAACTTAAATCAGGTTTACAAATTGCATTGTAACTGAGATTTCAAGAGGGCAGATTTGTAAGAATTTTGGTTTGTAACTTACAATTATTGTTTATCGCCCTCGGGTACTAGATTACCATTTACAGTTTACCGCAATAATGTGGGACAAATTCGGTATATGGCTTGCGTCGCGACACAGCTTATTTATTACATTTTTGAAAAAGGTATCTAAAAAGCGTCGGGCGTAGATCACTAGTTTTGCTAGTCAAAATGTAAAACAGAATAGTTTAAAGGGTTGATGAATTGTCAATTATTCGTGGTGAACTGTTCCAAAAGTGGATGGACTGTTTCAGGTATTTTGGTTTTACATTGCACACATTTATATTTATAGTATAGTAAACTAAATCTTATTATATCTTACCTTTACTACAATATTGTGTTAATACACCGTTAATTTGGTTCCAAATGAATTTCTTATTTTCCTGCCACTAGCAATTTACACATACAAATAAATGTGAGATAGTATAAAACCAATTTTCGCATTATTTGTCTGTTTAGTCAGATACAAAGAAGCAAAATGTATTTTTCTTAGTAGGTCAGTTTTAAACTTCTTGCGCCGAAAGGAGTAACATTGAAAAAAAAAACAATAGCGCACTTTTACTAATCGACCAAATGATTATTACAAACGTAGTATATGTCATAGCGTCCATCTTGGTTATTTAAGTCTCTGTATACGCTTGGTGAAGCCCAATAATCCTTTTCAAAAATTTAACGAAGACTCGGAGCGAAAAAGGGCGAGCAGATTAAGCTCTCATAAACTTAAATTACGCTATAACTTAATTATGACCGAAAAGGGTAATCCAAAATTAATCAGTCGCTATACGTCAGAGGTGCTTTGTAACCTGGACGGTAAAACCACTTTAGGTTCTTTAAAAACAACGTCATCTGTTAAAATCTGCACGACCGCGGCTGAAAAATTTAAAATTAATACAAATTTTCAATATAAATGAAAATGACAGCCGCCAGAGAACTGAGAGTTAACTCGATTTAAGCTTTTTTTAAAGCTTTGTAGTTTTAGCTGGCACCCGCGAACTTTGTAAATCTTTTGTATCTTAAGGTTGCCGAAATCTGCTCGAAAGTAGGCTAGATGGAATAATGGAGACCAATTTAAAATTTAATTCTGCTGCTCGTCTTTCGAACTTAAAACAGTTTTTTATTGTGGGCGGAGGGTTATTAAGGCAGCATTACTTATAAAATAGTAAATAAAGTGCAAAACAACAATACTTTAAAATTGTTTTTAGAAGAAGACATTTTGTGGGCGTGATAATTAACAAAATACGTCTTAATATGAAAATCTCTATTTCAAAGCAATAAGCAGATGTTCTTATACGCTTAGCTTTTCATTTCAACTCAGAATTATTTTGCAGTTTATTTAAAAAAAGTTGTCGGGCAACCGCCACAGGACTCTTCTCGCGTTTATTGGAATTTTTGAAAATATTTATAATATTTCAGAAATTTAAAAATGTTTTATCATTTTCGCAATTTTATTGAAAAGTTTTAAATTTTTGAAAAGCGAACAAATTTCTATTTCAGACATTTTTCGAAAAATTAAAAATTTTAATTTTTTAATGGAAAATTTCAAAATTTGTAAATTTTGAAAAAATTAAAAACGTGAAAATTTTCAAATGTATTGATAGTTTTTAAAATTTTAAAAGGTTTTCAAAATATTTGAAACTGTGACAATGGTTATAATTATAAATTAAAAAGTAATAATAAAATATTTGATAATTACACAATTATCTCAAAATAATAACAACAATTTAACTATAAAAAATGATGAACAAATAACAAATAAACAAAGATGTTTCTTAAAAACAACATTTTTAGCAATAAAATATTTTTTCAGTGTAAATTACCAAAATAAATAACTATCTACAAGTTAAATTAACTTTACTTTTCGTGACTTTAAATTTGCAAATTCATCGATAACATCGTCAAAATCTATTTCTATAAATAAATCATTTTCAATCGATAATAAACTTAAGCTACCCAACATCTATATAAACTACAGCGAGATAAAATGTAGCAACCTACCAACTACACAGAATTGGAGCCGAACCAGCTACGCTGTTATCAGGTACCAATACGAACTAAATCGTAATAAATCAGTAGACAAAAGATGCTTAAGGATAGGAACAACCTTCGACGCGTTTCGTTCTTGTTAGGACTTTTCAGTCAGGTATAGTTTTAACTGTAAATGCAAGCAATCACGCTAACAACATCTGTATAAAGTACGGCAAGGAAAATTGTAGCAAAGCTACTAACCACAAAAAATTGAAGCCCAACCAGCTAAGCTGGTGTCAAACCGCTAAGTGGCATTGTGGGTACCAAAACGAACTAAATCGTATTAAATCGGTTGTTTTGTTTAGGTTACCTATCTTGATTTATTGAACAGCAGAAACAGTTCGTAATTATTTTGAATTTACTAAATTTCTCTTCATCTGAAGATCCAGTGACTGGTAAAGTTAACATTATTCTTAGCGCAACAGTAATGTTGCAAGGTAAGTTGTTTTGGAAAAATTCAATTTGGAAAAAAATTTTAAACCTTTTTTCTAGAAAAACCCTTCTTTTTGCAAACTTTCATCTAACATAAAATATATTTAAACTAAAGTTGCAAAACAAAAAACCCGTTTCTATATCAAAATGTTTATTAGTTCATTTTTATTTATATTTTACAAATGGTTCGCTCCTACCTTATTTTTACCATAATATGATCGAAACTACGTAAGTATCTAGAAAGTACAAAAAATTTCTGTATCTGTCGTACATTTTCCACATTTCCAACAATTGTTAAACAAATAAAGAGTTAAAGTTAAGCGTTGAAGATTTCAACCCACGTTGATCCTTTTTCCCGTAATTACATTAATTACCTTAAAGGTTCCTATAAAAGTCATGAATGAAAGAATAATTTCGCAGGCACACGACGTTATTAGGTACAAACCCAACAGCAGTTACTTGGAGAAAATTCTGAAAAAACACCGTGATTGTAGGCTGTTTTGTATTTAAAATTCTCGATATAAATTGAACTCGGACAGCGAAGTTGTTTTAGTAAGGTAAAACATATTCTTTTTGATAGTTATTTCCAGTATAAACAGATCAGCTAGGATGAATTTCATATAGACGTGATTTAGTGAAGGATTAAAAGTTTACAATTAATCATAATATGGTTGTAAAATTTAGTAGCAAAAAACGAATTCTTCCCGACAAATCAGCAGCTTAGTGAGAAGAGTTTATTCATCCCTCCAATTATCAACATCTGTAACGAGAGATTAGGTGTACCAAGTGCCAGACTACAATATTAAAAGCGTATAGACGGTGTCAGCCATAAAAGACTCGAGAAGAAGTTTAACTAAAATAATGTATAAATTTGTTTTCTTACAGGAATAATTATATTCTTATTATGACATCGGAAAATATTTTATTTAGTTCCAATACTTACAATAGTATATAATAAGAGTAAATTACAGGATGAAATAAAATTATAGGTAAAAGGTTTAATCGTATCTAATTATTTCCGCAGTATCTCTAGCGATCGAACCTTGACTCTGAGCGACCCAAAGACAAAATATAGTTTAGGAAATTACCGGCTTTGAACATCGTTACCGGTACCGTTACTCTTTTATGTAGCCGGTAGTTCCGCTCTTATGTTCCAAACTAATTATAAGACTATCATACACTACCAGCCACGGCGCATTCCTTGGGGTCACGCCACTGGTGAAATCAGTTCTTTCGCTATTAATGAAAAATAAACTCGGCCATCGTAATAACTTGGCAATTATAAGAGAAACCAACTTTTTATGGGGCGTAAAAATCGGATTACGCCGTGCGATAGTAGAAATTATTATGGTATATATGTGCACCTGAACTCCAACAGAACGTAATCATTTCCGGGTATTATCGCAGTTTACGCCAGTCGTTAGTGCGTACACCATTTAAAATGCCATTTGGTTCTGCTGCAACGTCAAAATTCGAGCCACAGTTCTCATAGGTGGCGATGTGTACATACACGAAACGTACTGATATGGCATTTAGAATGGGATAACAAAGTTTAGCGGATTTGATATACGAGTCTCACTGTTTAACAATGATATTAACTCCGGCTGGCACGGTTGGTACTGTTTTAATTTCCTGGAAAAATAAACCCGTGTCAGCTTGCCACCCTGGCTTTGCTAAAACCAACAAGCCTAGGTAAATCCGGTTAACGCAGAATCACGAGCATAAACTTGGAGGCATATTATTATTAAGACGACCATAATATACAGTTGCTGGAAAATTACACTATACGAAGCAGGATTCAGGATTTCTTGGTCAAATATCTGCGCGCAATTTAATTTCGACGTTTCTACTCTGGCGCTTCAATATTTTCTTAGGGATAAAACGAACGTTTTGCATAACAAGGACTGTAGATGCGAGTTTGAATCATTCAACAACTACTACATATTATAGGTATATAATCTTTATTTACACATGCTAGTAATTGTTATAAACCAAATTATTGTAAAATTTTAAAATTGTTTAGAATGTTTGCATTAATTCATTATTGTTGAATAAAACAGGGACGGCGTTATGTGATAGTAACAACAAATATGACGTTTTCAAATTTTCTTATAAATTATAGATAGTGATACAATTTATTCTGTGTAAATGAGGGAAATAACTAACAAATGCAGTATTTATTGTATGAAGCTATCCTGCAATAGCACAAGATTAAATATTAAACGTTCATACTTCATTATTTACAACATTACCACTTTGTGTTTATCAAACCACTATGTGTATTTATTTATAATCTAATATGTATAACAGAATATTTCGAACAATTTAAAACCAAAAGCAGTGTACATTCACTACGTTGCTTTATGCGAAAGCACATATTTTTCAGTCCGACGCTAAAAAGATAGTCGAGCAAACACACATGTTGACATTTTCAGTAAAATGTTAGAATTCGAATAACAGCCGTCGCGTTGCTACAAAATAGATGCCTTTTTATATTAGCAAAAGGAATGAAAAGAGTATTTTAAATAAGTTTGCGTCCTTAATATGTATTGAAAGGTTTCTTTTCCCTTTATTATTAGGACAACCCAACAATCATTTGTAGTTTTAAAATTTAAAGCTTTATTTAAAAAAAAATAGAAAACATTTTTTTTCTACGGTTTTAAATTTAAATATTTAAACAAAAATGTTTTGTTTAAAATCTATACAATATTTCGTCTAATTTTTTATTTTTCAAAATTCTTAAAAGTAATATATTTTTCGTTTCATTTATTCTGAATATATTTGTCTGATGTCGTTTTGAATTACTTTACTGGATTAAATTGAGAAACACTTATATGAAGACTAATGTACATTTGCTTCCCAAAACGTTGTAACATTATAAATTTTATTTTCTGAATGTTTATAATATTTAATATCAAATGAAAGGGTATATTCGACTGTACGTGCTTTAAAACCGTCTATTTGTCTGCATGTGCGGTCCCTCATAGCTAATGTTCATTGTTCACGGACAAATATTGTTTTGTACACGTTCCGCCAGTCAGCGGACGACTGTGGTTTCATATCAAAATTTAACCTTTTTTTGCTGTGAACAAACGTGGTGGTGCAGTAGAAGAATGCGTTTGCAGCATTTTGATGCGTAGGTCCATCACGACTTCAATCCATCGTAGGGTTAATTCTTATGATTTTTTTTGATCTACTGCTTCTACTTCCCATACTTTTAGTTTTGGAATGTATTGTGATCGCATAGATTTTCTATTCGGAAATTTTGACGGAAATACACGTTTTAAATCTCTTGAATTTTTGAAACTGTCTGTCTGTAGATATGTGTGTGTGTGTGTGTGTGTGTGTGTGTGTATGCGAAATCTCATGAACTACTGGACCGAGTTGTTGTACAACAGAAATTTGTGGAGCAGAAACATTTTTCTTACGAATCGGTATCGGGAATAAAAGTTAGATATGTTTCTTTGGTATAACTTTTTGAAAAACAAAATATCAAAAATTTAAATACACGGTACGATAAAGATAGCTATTAGACAAATCGAAAGCTTTTTTTTCGAAGAGTATCAAAATGGTTCAGCTACAATTCTTGAAAATTTTAATCTTAACGCTTTATTACTCGAAAACGAGTCAAAATATTGTAATTAAATTTGTTACTGTAGTAGTTCTATGGGAAAGCATCTATCTGTGAGATTTTTTAAAATTATTAAAATATAAGTGTAAAAATATTTTCAAAGTTTTGGAAATTTTTAAATATATTGCTCAAAAACTCTGGCCCTACGATTTTTTTTAATTTGTCGGCATATGTAGCTAGAGCTGAGCTATAATTTGGTTCGAGCTCGCTAATGTGTCTATGACGCCTTATATGAATTTTTGAGGATTACGATTTAATGTCTGTTTACCCAAAAACGAGTCGACAGATCGAGATTAAAATTAATACTATAATAGCAATAGAGCAACGCAATGTTCTTATATAAGAGAATTTTTGTAGGAATAAAAACTAAGTGAAAATATTTTCCAAATTATAGACATTTAAAAAAAATATTACTAAAAAACTGGCTACACGATGTTTTTTAAACTTTGTAGGCCTATAGAGCTAGGAATCAGCTGCAATTTGGTTCGTGTCCCAATTCTCTAATTTCTCTGTGACGCCTGTGAATTTTTGAAAATCGAAAATTTATGCCTCTCTTTTTAATAAACAGGGAACATTAAAAAAATTTCTTTTTTTACTTACTTATGGCCTTCACCACCCTACTTGGGTTTTGGCCCTCGCTTTACAATTGCCCTTCCTGCCCGTTGCTCTTGTCTCCTAGTTGTTGATTCGCAACCTTTTCAGGTCCTTTTCTACTCCATCCTTCCATATTTTCCGGGGTCTTCCTCTTGTTCTTGTTTCTTCTGTTTGCTCTACAAAAACTCTTTTTTTACAACCCTGTTCTCTGTCATTCTTGTTACATGGCCCGCTCGCCTTAATCTTCCTGCCTTTGTGGTTGCTGTTATGTTATGTTGATAAAAAAAATTTTGTTTAATTACATTGCTTGTGAGCAACAGAAGAAGAAGATTCATACTTCATTTTAAGCGCAGCAATATTTAGGGGAGTTAATTTCCCCCGTACTCCCCTAATTTTGACAATTAAATTTGTTTTTGCGTTTTTGGATTTTTTTAAATCCCAAGGGATCTTTGACAAAAAAATTAAAAATTAATTTTTTTTTCGGAAAAAAAATCTCGTGATAGCTTAGGCAGCATAGAAGCATTGATGACATTTCAAGAGTGTGCGAGTCAAATTGCGAAACACGTAGTGCGTAAGAGATGGACATAGTAAAATCACGTGAAGATAAGGTAGAAGCTTACGTAATAGTTGTACGGGTTGTTTATTATTGTTGTTAGTTGTCCTTTTTGTAATGAGTAATTAGCAGGAATTTATATTTAAATACCCTACAACTCAAAACTGTTCTTAGTTATAAGTGCTGTATATGTTGTGATTAGTTATACAAACGTAATAATTTTGAATAAGTATGGAAAAATACAAGCGAAGCGCTTCGCCTATTTTTCGAAACGGTGTACATGAAATTTAATTAGTTTTTTGTGTAATTGTGAACATGGTAGACTGTTGCTTGCTGCACTCTTTAGGAGTAGCTGCACAGGGAGCAAAGCGGAAAGAACTAGCTATTACCGGCCAACCATGAGCACATAGTATGCAAGCTGATAATAATTATAAAAGTTAAACTTATGCAAAACAAATTTTTGGATCGCACGCTAATACGGGTGGTGAACAGTAAATTTAAGGGACCGCACTTTCATGTAAAAGCTTTTCAAAGTTTACCTCAGTATATTTTTGGAAATTTTACCATGTTCTAACTAGCTTTTTAAGGCTTTACGTTTCTTTGGAAGAAAATTAGTTGCAAAAGTATAGAAGTATGAGAAAGTTTACCGAACACAATAGTAGATGCCATGTTGATTCACCAAACAACACTTTGAGAAAGCCAGCGGAACTGCTTAAATTTTACAATATAGTTTGTTACTGCAAGATACTCCTGATAGCTCTGTCAATATTAACCTAGGACATTAGGGTATTATCGACGAAAATTTGTATTTTGGAGGCTTCTCGTTCACGCCTGTTTCAAGCACCTATAAGTATTTTCGGTGAATGCTTTATATTCAAAAGTCAAGTTCTCCTAAAGTAATATAATACAACATCAGTTTTCATTAGTTTTAATAAAAGAAATACAGGAATGTATTGTTACAAATTGCAATGTTATTGTATAATATAATACATATGTAGGTAAATCAAATAAGAAATGCAAATAACTTCCATACATATACAATGCCTTCTAACGCTGAACCATTTTCTGAATGTTAATAAAATTTCAGCATTTATGCAACATGTCAAATTAGCTTTGGCATAAAGATATTTGCAAAACTACTTATGTTTTGCAAATTAACTGCTTATTGTTTTATTGGGAGGTAGGCGTGAAACGTAGATCAAATATAACTTTAAGTCAATTCAAACTCCTATTCGTTGACATTAAATTAGAAAAACATAAGAAAACTTCTAAAAAATCACATTTCTTAAAGTTAGGCAAAGTTTTCTGTATTTAAGGATCGATTGTTTTTTTATGGTTGTTTATTACTTATTTCAACGCAAGGCAATCTAAGCTAAAAGCTTTTGTTTCGAGACAGCTGGCTCAAATTCAACTAAAGCAAGTGATCCAAGTTGAAATGAGAATAGATACGATTTCAACAATGTGAAAAGTATGATACGAAAAATCTTGTTTGGAACAAATGATCGTTATTTGTCTTATAAGTTGTCGTAAACGTATGGTATCATGTATTACTGTCAAAACGGATAAAATCAACTATGGTACTACAAACGAGGTGTGTTAATTCAAAGTATAAAAATGGACGAATCAAGTCGTTGATACTTTCCCATAGTTTTAAAGTTTTAAATATTCGCGGGCCAATAAGTTGTTGATATTTAAACCTAGTCACCTACATGCGGTACAAGCCGCCGGTTTCAAACACAAGGCGTCACGCCACGACTACGTAAAAGCGTAAAAGCTAGATATTGCGCTCACGACTTCGGACCAAAAACCGCTATAAAAGCGTTATTTGAAGAGTTATCAAGAATATGCAAAGAATGAAAAATAAATTTTTCAACTAAAGTTAATTGATAAGCGTAGGTAAAACTACGTAATTTTTGGAAAAGTCGTTGTTGATAATAAAACGTATCGTTTTTTTCATTTGGTTGAAAATTCTTGTTCATCCTAATAAACTACTTCAAATGGGCTATTGAACTGTTTAATTTATAACGATTAGCGCATTGTATTACGTTGAAATTTGTATAAAACTCGTGGAGTAGCCAGTTCATAAGCGAACGGCATAAAGTGTAGCTGTTCTGATATTGTGGAAATTCAGTATACCATACTAATTAAGTGCGTGCACTAAAAGTGTTAATAATAAAAGCGCTAGTTTATTTTTATCATGCTCTAGTCATTCAACGAATTTGGAACCGCAACTTCAAAACGCTCTCGCGGTAAAACATACTAAACGCAGTAACAGAATTTCCAACAAAAGTGAACCCCAAAAGGCGGTCATCTTGGTCGTAGAGGATTTGGCAAAACTGGTGGCGGTTATTTAAAGGGACGTGACTTTGAGATGAAATTGAAGGTGTTCATCTTGAACGTCAAGGTCTCGATGAGATTGGTATAGAACGGGAATGTTGATTGGGTTTGGATGCATCTTGATTAGGACAATAACATCACTAAAGCCGGTGGTGCTTGTATTGTTATTTAAGTCGGGTGTAGATCGAGAATGTTAATTAGGTATAGAAGCATCTTGCCTAAGACGAAGCCGGCGGTGCTTGTGTTGTTATTCGAGTTGGGTGTAGACCGAGAACGTTAATTAGGTCTGGAGGCATCTTGACTAGGACAAATAACATCACTAAAGCCGGTGGTACTTGTGTTGCTATTTAAGTCGGGTGTAGACCGAGAACGTTAAATTAGGTATGGAGGCATCTTGCCTAAGACGATAACATCACTGAAGCCGGTGGTGCTTGTGTTGTTATTCGAGTCGGGTGTAGACGAAGAATGTTAATTGGGTCTGAACGCATCTTGATTAGGACTATAATAGACCGATAATGTTACTTAAGTCTGGAGGCATCTTGACTAGGACGATTACTTTATTGAAGCAAGTAGTGTTTATGTTATTTGAGTCAGGTGTAGACCGTGAATTTAAATTGGGTCTGGAGGCATCTTGACTAGGACAAATAACATCACTAAAGCCGGTGGTACTTGTGTTGCTATTTAAGTCGGGTGTAGACCGAGAACGTTAAATTAGGTATGGAGGCATCTTGCCTAAGACGATAACATCACTGAAGCCGGTGGTGCTTGTGTTGTTATTCGAGTCGGGTGTAGACGAAGAATGTTAATTGGGTCTGAACGCATCTTGATTAGGACTATAATAGACCGATAATGTTACTTAAGTCTGGAGGCATCTTGACTAGGACGATTACTTTATTGAAGCAAGTAGTGTTTATGTTATTTGAGTCAGGTGTAGACCGTGAATTTAAATTGGGTCTGGAGGCATATTGACTAGGACGGTAACATCACTAAAGCCGGTGGTGCTTGTGTTGTTATTCGAGTCGGGTGTAGACGAAGAATGTTAATTGGGTCTGAACGCATCTTGATTAGGACTATAATAGACCGATAATGTTACTTAAGTCTGGAGGCATCTTGACTAGGACGATTACTTTATTGAAGCAAGTAGTGTTTATGTTATTTGAGTCAGGTGTAGACCGTGAATTTAAATTGGGTCTTGAGGCATCTTGACTAGGACAAATAACATCACTAAAGCCGGTGGTACTTGTGTTGCTATTTAAGTCGGGTGTAGACCGAGAACGTTAAATTAGGTATGGAGGCATCTTGCCTAAGACGATAACATCACTGAAGCCGGTGGTGCTTGTGTTGTTATTCGAGTCGGGTGTAGACGAAGAATGTTAATTGGGTCTGAACGCATCTTGATTAGGACTATAATAGACCGATAATGTTACTTAAGTCTGGAGGCATCTTGACTAGGACGATTACTTTATTGAAGCAAGTAGTGTTTATGTTATTTGAGTCAGGTGTAGACCGTGAATTTAAATTGGGTCTGGAGGCATATTGACTAGGACGGTAACATCACTAAAGCCGGTGGTGCTTGTGTTGTTATTCGAGTCGGGTGTAGACGAAGAATGTTAATTGGGTCTGAACGCATCTTGATTAGGACTATAATAGACCGATAATGTTACTTAAGTCTGGAGGCATCTTGACTAGGACGATTACTTTATTGAAGCAAGTAGTGTTTATGTTATTTGAGTCAGGTGTAGACCGTGAATTTAAATTGGGTCTGGAGGCATCTTGACTAGGACAAATAACATCACTAAAGCCGGTGGTACTTGTGTTGCTATTTAAGTCGGGTGTAGACCGAGAACGTTAAATTAGGTATGGAGGCATCTTGCCTAAGACGATAACATCACTGAAGCCGGTGGTGCTTGTGTTGTTATTCGAGTCGGGTGTAGACGAAGAATGTTAATTGGGTCTGAACGCATCTTGATTAGGACTATAATAGACCGATAATGTTACTTAAGTCTGGAGGCATCTTGACTAGGACGATTACTTTATTGAAGCAAGTAGTGTTTATGTTATTTGAGTCAGGTGTAGACCGTGAATTTAAATTGGGTCTGGAGGCATATTGACTAGGACGGTAACATCACTAAAGCCGGTGGTGCTTGTGTTGTTATTCGAGTCGGGTGTAGACGAAGAATGTTAATTGGGTCTGAACGCATCTTGATTAGGACTATAATAGACCGATAATGTTACTTAAGTCTGGAGGCATCTTGACTAGGACGATTACTTTATTGAAGCAAGTAGTGTTTATGTTATTTGAGTCAGGTGTAGACCGTGAATTTAAATTGGGTCTTGAGGCATCTTGACTAGGACAAATAACATCACTAAAGCCGGCGGTACTTGTGTTGCTATTTAAGTCGGGTGTAGACCGAGAACGTTAAATTAGGTATGGAGGCATCTTGCCTAAGACGATAACATCACTGAAGCCGGTGGTGCTTGTGTTGTTATTCGAGTCGGGTGTAGACGAAGAATGTTAATTGTGTCTGAGCGCATCTTGATTAGGACTATAACATCAATGAAGACAATGGTGCTTGTGCTGTTATTCGAGTGGGGTATAGACCGAGAATGTTACTTGGGTCTGGATGCATCTTGATTAGGACAATAACATCACTAAAGCCGGTGGTGCTTGTATTGTTATTTAAGTCGGGTGTAGATCGAGAATGTTAATTAGGTATAGAAGCATCTTGCCTAAGACGAAGCCGGCGGTGCTTGTGTTGTTATTCGAGTTGGGTGTAGACCGAGAACGTTAATTAGGTCTGGAGGCATCTTGACTAGGACAAATAACATCACTAAAGCCGGTGGTACTTGTGTTGCTATTTAAGTCGGGTGTAGACCGAGAACGTTAAATTAGGTATGGGGGCATCTTGCCTAAGACGATAACATCACTGAAGCCGGTGGTGCTTGTGTTGTTATTCGAGTCGGGTGTAGACGAAGAATGTTAATTGGGTCTGAACGCATCTTGATTAGGACTATAATAGACCGATAATGTTACTTAAGTCTGGAGGCATCTTGACTAGGACGATTACTTTATTGAAGCAAGTAGTGTTTATGTTATTTGAGTCAGGTGTAGACCGTGAATTTAAATTGGGTCTGGAGGCATCTTGACTAGGACAAATAACATCACTAAAGCCGGTGGTACTTGTGTTGCTATTTAAGTCGGGTGTAGACCGAGAACGTTAAATTAGGTATGGAGGCATCTTGCCTAAGACGATAACATCACTGAAGCCGGTGGTGCTTGTGTTGTTATTCGAGTCGGGTGTAGACGAAGAATGTTAATTGGGTCTGAACGCATCTTGATTAGGACTATAATAGACCGATAATGTTACTTAAGTCTGGAGGCATCTTGACTAGGACGATTACTTTATTGAAGCAAGTAGTGTTTATGTTATTTGAGTCAGGTGTAGACCGTGAATTTAAATTGGGTCTGGAGGCATATTGACTAAGACGGTAACATCACTAAAGCCGGTGGTGCTTGTGTTGTTATTCGAGTCGGGTGTAGACGAAGAATGTTAATTGGGTCTGAACGCATCTTGATTAGGACTATAATAGACCGATAATGTTACTTAAGTCTGGAGGCATCTTGACTAGGACGATTACTTTATTGAAGCAAGTAGTGTTTATGTTATTTGAGTCAGGTGTAGACCGTGAATTTAAATTGGGTCTTGAGGCATCTTGACTAGGACAAATAACATCACTAAAGCCGGTGGTACTTGTGTTGCTATTTAAGTCGGGTGTAGACCGAGAACGTTAAATTAGGTATGGAGGCATCTTGCCTAAGACGATAACATCACTGAAGCCGGTGGTGCTTGTGTTGTTATTCGAGTCGGGTGTAGACGAAGAATGTTAATTGGGTCTGAACGCATCTTGATTAGGACTATAATAGACCGATAATGTTACTTAAGTCTGGAGGCATCTTGACTAGGACGATTACTTTATTGAAGCAAGTAGTGTTTATGTTATTTGAGTCAGGTGTAGACCGTGAATTTAAATTGGGCCTGGAGGCATATTGACTAGGACGGTAACATCACTAAAGCCGGTGGTGCTTGTGTTGTTATTCGAGTCGGGTGTAGACGAAGAATGTTAATTGGGTCTGAACGCATCTTGATTAGGACTATAATAGACCGATAATGTTACTTAAGTCTGGAGGCATCTTGACTAGGACGATTACTTTATTGAAGCAAGTAGTGTTTATGTTATTTGAGTCAGGTGTAGACCGTGAATTTAAATTGGGTCTGGAGGCATCTTGACTAGGACAAATAACATCACTAAAGCCGGTGGTACTTGTGTTGCTATTTAAGTCGGGTGTAGACCGAGAACGTTAAATTAGGTATGGAGGCATCTTGCCTAAGACGATAACATCACTGAAGCCGGTGGTGCTTGTGTTGTTATTCGAGTCGGGTGTAGACGAAGAATGTTAATTGGGTCTGAACGCATCTTGATTAGGACTATAATAGACCGATAATGTTACTTAAGTCTGGAGGCATCTTGACTAGGACGATTACTTTATTGAAGCAAGTAGTGTTTATGTTATTTGAGTCAGGTGTAGACCGTGAATTTAAATTGGGTCTTGAGGCATCTTGACTAGGACAAATAACATCACTAAAGCCGGTGGTACTTGTGTTGCTATTTAAGTCGGGTGTAGACCGAGAACGTTAAATTAGGTATGGAGGCATCTTGCCTAAGACGATAACATCACTGAAGCCGGTGGTGCTTGTGTTGTTATTCGAGTCGGGTGTAGACGAAGAATGTTAATTGGGTCTGAACGCATCTTGATTAGGACTATAATAGACCGATAATGTTACTTAAGTCTGGAGGCATCTTGACTAGGACGATTACTTTATTGAAGCAAGTAGTGTTTATGTTATTTGAGTCAGGTGTAGACCGTGAATTTAAATTGGGTCTGGAGGCATATTGACTAGGACGGTAACATCACTAAAGCCGGTGGTGCTTGTGTTGTTATTCGAGTCGGGTGTAGACGAAGAATGTTAATTGGGTCTGAACGCATCTTGATTAGGACTATAATAGACCGATAATGTTACTTAAGTCTGGAGGCATCTTGACTAGGACGATTACTTTATTGAAGCAAGTAGTGTTTATGTTATTTGAGTCAGGTGTAGACCGTGAATTTAAATTGGGTCTGGAGGCATCTTGACTAGGACAAATAACATCACTAAAGCCGGTGGTACTTGTGTTGCTATTTAAGTCGGGTGTAGACCGAGAACGTTAAATTAGGTATGGAGGCATCTTGCCTAAGACGATAACATCACTGAAGCCGGTGGTGCTTGTGTTGTTATTCGAGTCGGGTGTAGACGAAGAATGTTAATTGGGTCTGAACGCATCTTGATTAGGACTATAATAGACCGATAATGTTACTTAAGTCTGGAGGCATCTTGACTAGGACGATTACTTTATTGAAGCAAGTAGTGTTTATGTTATTTGAGTCAGGTGTAGACCGTGAATTTAAATTGGGTCTGGAGGCATCTTGACTAGGACGGTAACATCACTAAAGCCGGTGGTGCTTGTGTTGTTATTCGAGTCGGGTGTAGACGAAGAATGTTAATTGGGTCTGAACGCATCTTGATTAGGACTATAATAGACCGATAATGTTACTTAAGTCTGGAGGCATCTTGACTAGGACGATTACTTTATTGAAGCAAGTAGTGTTTATGTTATTTGAGTCAGGTGTAGACCGTGAATTTAAATTGGGTCTGGAGGCATCTTGACTAGGACAAATAACATCACTAAAGCCGGTGGTACTTGTGTTGCTATTTAAGTCGGGTGTAGACCGAGAACGTTAAATTAGGTATGGAGGCATCTTGCCTAAGACGATAACATCACTGAAGCCGGTGGTGCTTGTGTTGTTATTCGAGTCGGGTGTAGACGAAGAATGTTAATTGGGTCTGAACGCATCTTGATTAGGACTATAATAGACCGATAATGTTACTTAAGTCTGGAGGCATCTTGACTAGGACGATTACTTTATTGAAGCAAGTAGTGTTTATGTTATTTGAGTCAGGTGTAGACCGTGAATTTAAATTGGGTCTGGAGGCATCTTGACTAGGACAAATAACATCACTAAAGCCGGTGGTACTTGTGTTGCTATTTAAGTCGGGTGTAGACCGAGAACGTTAAATTAGGTATGGGGGCATCTTGCCTAAGACGATAACATCACTGAAGCCGGTGGTGCTTGTGTTGTTATTCGAGTCGGGTGTAGACGAAGAATGTTAATTGGGTCTGAACGCATCTTGATTAGGACTATAATAGACCGATAATGTTACTTAAGTCTGGAGGCATCTTGACTAGGACGATTACTTTATTGAAGCAAGTAGTGTTTATGTTATTTGAGTCAGGTGTAGACCGTGAATTTAAATTGGGTCTGGAGGCATCTTGACTAGGACAAATAACATCACTAAAGCCGGTGGTACTTGTGTTGCTATTTAAGTCGGGTGTAGACCGAGAACGTTAAATTAGGTATGGAGGCATCTTGCCTAAGACGATAACATCACTGAAGCCGGTGGTGCTTGTGTTGTTATTCGAGTCGGGTGTAGACGAAGAATGTTAATTGGGTCTGAACGCATCTTGATTAGGACTATAATAGACCGATAATGTTACTTAAGTCTGGAGGCATCTTGACTAGGACGATTACTTTATTGAAGCAAGTAGTGTTTATGTTATTTGAGTCAGGTGTAGACCGTGAATTTAAATTGGGTCTGGAGGCATATTGACTAAGACGGTAACATCACTAAAGCCGGTGGTGCTTGTGTTGTTATTCGAGTCGGGTGTAGACGAAGAATGTTAATTGGGTCTGAACGCATCTTGATTAGGACTATAATAGACCGATAATGTTACTTAAGTCTGGAGGCATCTTGACTAGGACGATTACTTTATTGAAGCAAGTAGTGTTTATGTTATTTGAGTCAGGTGTAGACCGTGAATTTAAATTGGGTCTTGAGGCATCTTGACTAGGACAAATAACATCACTAAAGCCGGTGGTACTTGTGTTGCTATTTAAGTCGGGTGTAGACCGAGAACGTTAAATTAGGTATGGAGGCATCTTGCCTAAGACGATAACATCACTGAAGCCGGTGGTGCTTGTGTTGTTATTCGAGTCGGGTGTAGACGAAGAATGTTAATTGGGTCTGAACGCATCTTGATTAGGACTATAATAGACCGATAATGTTACTTAAGTCTGGAGGCATCTTGACTAGGACGATTACTTTATTGAAGCAAGTAGTGTTTATGTTATTTGAGTCAGGTGTAGACCGTGAATTTAAATTGGGTCTGGAGGCATATTGACTAGGACGGTAACATCACTAAAGCCGGTGGTGCTTGTGTTGTTATTCGAGTCGGGTGTAGACGAAGAATGTTAATTGGGTCTGAACGCATCTTGATTAGGACTATAATAGACCGATAATGTTACTTAAGTCTGGAGGCATCTTGACTAGGACGATTACTTTATTGAAGCAAGTAGTGTTTATGTTATTTGAGTCAGGTGTAGACCGTGAATTTAAATTGGGTCTGGAGGCATCTTGACTAGGACAAATAACATCACTAAAGCCGGTGGTACTTGTGTTGCTATTTAAGTCGGGTGTAGACCGAGAACGTTAAATTAGGTATGGAGGCATCTTGCCTAAGACGATAACATCACTGAAGCCGGTGGTGCTTGTGTTGTTATTCGAGTCGGGTGTAGACGAAGAATGTTAATTGGGTCTGAACGCATCTTAATTAGGACTATAATAGACCGATAATGTTACTTAAGTCTGGAGGCATCTTGACTAGGACGATTACTTTATTGAAGCAAGTAGTGTTTATGTTATTTGAGTCAGGTGTAGACCGTGAATTTAAATTGGGTCTGGAGGCATCTTGACTAGGACAAATAACATCACTAAAGCCGGTGGTACTTGTGTTGCTATTTAAGTCGGGTGTAGACCGAGAACGTTAAATTAGGTATGGAGGCATCTTGCCTAAGACGATAACATCACTGAAGCCGGTGGTGCTTGTGTTGTTATTCGAGTCGGGTGTAGACGAAGAATGTTAATTGGGTCTGAACGCATCTTGATTAGGACTATAATAGACCGATAATGTTACTTAAGTCTGGAGGCATCTTGACTAGGACGATTACTTTATTGAAGCAAGTAGTGTTTATGTTATTTGAGTCAGGTGTAGACCGTGAATTTAAATTGGGTCTTGAGGCATCTTGACTAGGACAAATAACATCACTAAAGCCGGTGGTACTTGTGTTGCTATTTAAGTCGGGTGTAGACCGAGAACGTTAAATTAGGTATGGAGGCATCTTGCCTAAGACGATAACATCACTGAAGCCGGTGGTGCTTGTGTTGTTATTCGAGTCGGGTGTAGACGAAGAATGTTAATTGGGTCTGAACGCATCTTGATTAGGACTATAATAGACCGATAATGTTACTTAAGTCTGGAGGCATCTTGACTAGGACGATTACTTTATTGAAGCAAGTAGTGTTTATGTTATTTGAGTCAGGTGTAGACCGTGAATTTAAATTGGGTCTGGAGGCATATTGACTAGGACGGTAACATCACTAAAGCCGGTGGTGCTTGTGTTGTTATTCGAGTCGGGTGTAGACGAAGAATGTTAATTGGGTCTGAACGCATCTTGATTAGGACTATAATAGACCGATAATGTTACTTAAGTCTGGAGGCATCTTGACTAGGACGATTACTTTATTGAAGCAAGTAGTGTTTATGTTATTTGAGTCAGGTGTAGACCGTGAATTTAAATTGGGTCTGGAGGCATCTTGACTAGGACAAATAACATCACTAAAGCCGGTGGTACTTGTGTTGCTATTTAAGTCGGGTGTAGACCGAGAACGTTAAATTAGGTATGGAGGCATCTTGCCTAAGACGATAACATCACTGAAGCCGGTGGTGCTTGTGTTGTTATTCGAGTCGGGTGTAGACGAAGAATGTTAATTGGGTCTGAACGCATCTTGATTAGGACTATAATAGACCGATAATGTTACTTAAGTCTGGAGGCATCTTGACTAGGACGATTACTTTATTGAAGCAAGTAGTGTTTATGTTATTTGAGTCAGGTGTAGACCGTGAATTTAAATTGGGTCTGGAGGCATATTGACTAGGACGGTAACATCACTAAAGCCGGTGGTGCTTGTGTTGTTATTCGAGTCGGGTGTAGACGAAGAATGTTAATTGGGTCTGAACGCATCTTGATTAGGACTATAATAGACCGATAATGTTACTTAAGTCTGGAGGCATCTTGACTAGGACGATTACTTTATTGAAGCAAGTAGTGTTTATGTTATTTGAGTCAGGTGTAGACCGTGAATTTAAATTGGGTCTTGAGGCATCTTGACTAGGACAAATAACATCACTAAAGCCGGTGGTACTTGTGTTGCTATTTAAGTCGGGTGTAGACCGAGAACGTTAAATTAGGTATGGAGGCATCTTGCCTAAGACGATAACATCACTGAAGCCGGTGGTGCTTGTGTTGTTATTCGAGTCGGGTGTAGACGAAGAATGTTAATTGTGTCTGAGCGCATCTTGATTAGGACTATAACATCAATGAAGACAATGGTGCTTGTGCTGTTATTCGAGTGGGGTATAGACCGAGAATGTTACTTGGGTCTGGAGGCATCTTGACTAGGACGATTACTTTATTGAAGCAAGTAGTGCTTGTGTTATTTGAGTCGCGTGTAGATCGTGAATTTAAATTGGGTCTGAAGGCATCTTAACTAGGACGGTAACATCACTGAAGCCAATGGTGCTTGTGCTGTTATTCGAGTCGGGTGTAGACCGAGAATGTTAATTAAGTGTGGAGACATCTTGACTAAGACGATAACATCATTGAAGAAAGTGGTGCTTGTGTTGTTATTCAAGTCGGGTGTAGACCGAGATTGTTAGTTCGGTCTGTAGGCATCTTGACTAGAACGATAACATCACTGATACAGGTGTGCTTGTGTTGTTATTTAAGTCGGGTGCAGACTGAAAATGTTGATTGCATCTGAAGGCATCTTGATCAGGACGATAACATCACTGAAGCCGTTGGTGCTTGTGTTGTTGTGTTGAATTAGTGTTGCTGTGTTGAATTGGGTGCAGACCGAGATGGTAGCATTGCTAATGTCGACTAGGGTTTGTAACACTTAGTCAGCTATTAATTGTTATATATTGTATTACATTGAAAACTGTATAACATTTGTGGAGTAGTCAGTTAATGAGTGAACGCCATAAATATTTTTTGTGTCTAACAAAAGTTTTGAACTATATTTTAAATATCTTATTTTGGGCAAACCTCGCTTTTTGAAGAGAAAAACAAAGTGTTTATCATTCCTTAGTGTTATTGCGTATTGGTTTTGATAGACGAACCACTAAACACCCCAAATTCAGTATTCTTAATTCCACGAACTCTACAACATTCTCAGCTCTTTCCAGAGCACCGCAGCACTTGATAGAAGCCGCAGAACCTATCCGTCTTCTGCCCGAGGCCCGCTAGACATACGATCTATAAAGCCGCTACAGATCAATGAATTACGTAGTGTACGTTGGTCGCTTATGTGTTTCGTTTTGTGTAAATTAACTTTGAGATTTATTTACTGTACTTAACAATTATCTATGAATAATCTTCCGTTCGTTCAATGTAGTTTTGCTAAATATTGATTTACTTGTTCCTACCTTGTTATAAAACCTTAATTGTGTAATAAACATACACGCATTACCCTGAAATGTGTTAAAGTCCTAGCATTAGGATGTACCCATGGAGATATTTTTTCCGTTGTTTTCCACAGTTTATTAAGCTAATTAAGCAAATAGCGGCAACAGCGCTATATCTACCCCCTTGCTGATACATTTCTAAATTGATCGCTGCGTACCATGTGAAATTGATGAGCAAGATGGTCCTGACCGTCAGGACTGACCATCAGGACCGATCATCAGTCGCAAATGAAACGACTCTTACACTGTTACATAATATTTGGTTGGTTGTTGCGGTTGTTATCTACAGGTTATGACAAACAAATGTTATTTTCGGGCCTTTACGTGCCTTTTTAGAGAACATTTTGAATTGACACTAGAATGACTTAATAAGCTTTTCCTAGCCTTTAAAGAGCCTTAATATGTCACTGCAAACTTACGTTTCTATGACCTTTGATTTGAAACTTAATTAATAAAATTCGTGGGGTAGTTAGTTAATATGCGAACGGCAGAAAGTGTAGTTGTTCCGATTAATAAATATTTTTGGCATTTTACAAAAGTTTTTAAGTATATCGACTCCTCTATTTTGGACGAACCTTGCTTTTCAAAGGGCAAAACAAAACGTTTATCATTCTTTAACTTTATTGCGTAGTGTTTTTGATAGACGAACAGATAAACCACAAAATTCAGTATTTTTATTCACATTTTTTTTTAATTCTTGCAAACTTAGTAGCTGGTAACTTTAGTCCGAATTTCTAGCAATATATACTAAAAGGCTTAGGTTTTATTAATTACGCACAAGTCAATTTGGAAATACGAGAAATTATTTGCCAGTATTTATATTATGCGGCAATAAATTATTAAGCAATGTTGGCATTATTTCTTTAAATGTAAGTTGGTGCATACCTAAACTTGTAAACGAATTATCCACAAGCTTAGAATAGTAACCCATCCATATATTTGGCCTTAATCTAGCTTGTGCGGGTAGTTATTGTTTATTTCATCAACTGAAATTGAATCTTATGGAATACGTGAATAAAATAAAACAGGGTTTATAAGCGTAGAATATAAATAGTAATGAATTTTAAAAATACTTCACGAAACAATTGCACGAAACTGCAAAAATGTTTTGCTGATTGAAATGTAATATAGCAACCACGAAATAATAAAAATAGAACGTGTAAATTCATTAATACAACGAGAACGTCCTACAAAAGAAAAGTTTGGACTAGCAACATTTATAAGGAACAGAAAACCACCGTTGAATAAAAAACTTAAGAATTGCAGAACACAACAACAAATTTTTCTAAATTCTCATCCGAAAACTTAGTTTTCTTGTCCAATATGTTTCACGTATAACTTAATGGATTTGAGTACTCCCATGGTTTTTGTTTACTTATTGCATTTTAACGAAATTTTTTGCTCTTTTGTGACTAAAAATTCGGTATTTAGTAATAATATTAACCAAAGTATGACAACAAGCCCCAAACAGCATTACATACCCTATTATGTTTCGGCGAGGAAGTAAAAAATTAGTAAATACAAAAAAATGTAATATTGTTTTTATGACCACAAAAATTGCTGTCCTTTGTAAATTAGTGATAAAATGTTTACTTATTTTATTTATTCTATTGATGAAAAAGTAATGAAAATATTTTTAAAACAAAGCTTTAAGTGAATATACGTCTTTAAATCAAAAGAAACGAACTATATTGTTGTCTTGGAAGGAATGTATAAAGAAACATAGTTGTGGTGAGTATTGTTATAAAATATACTGCTCCAACGTAGCGGTTGGAAATTCTGAATGAGCTTTGTATCGAATCTTTTGTCAGATAAGTATTTTTCAGCTTCAAATATAGAGACGGATACATTATAACTTTATCTCTTTAACTTTAATAAGTTCGCTGGTGACTTTTGAACTATAATTGCATTACGGCTTTCAATTGCCAGACACAAACAGTTAAACTTGTCTCTTTCATAGCTAATTTAGTCAAGTAGTTAAATTGAAACGTTGCGTTGTTTAGATTAGGAAATAAATTTAAAAGTTTCTATTTTCTATTTATGATTCTGTTGATAACGTCTGTTAGCAAATGTTACAAATTCGTATCCGCAAATATACTTGTGCGTAATTAATGAAACATAAGCCTTACTATGAGTTTGCATGGGTGTTTACGTTGAAATCGCAGAAAACAACGGGCCGATTTCAATGAAATTTGGTATAACCAAAACTCAGCGAAGCACTTCGCATTGACTTATGTTTCTGTATTAATGCTTTACGCGCCAACAGTGACTAACGTAAGATCTCATTTCTCTTCCTACAGTACCAGAAGCATAGCTGCATAGTTGTTTATTATAAAAATATACTACATGTCACTAAAATAGTGTAAATGCTATTATAGAAAACTTCATGTAGAAATAATAATAATATTATTAAATGTCTTTATTGAGGGCATTGTTAAATATAAAAGTAGATAATCAGTATCATAATATATACTAAAATAAAATGCCTTAATCACCCTCAATAGGGCGAAGTTCAGACTTATGAAGACAGTTCTCCATACTCTGCTCTTACACTTAAGCCTAGCAATAAATAATGAAAGTACTTTTTGATAAATTTTGATTTGTTTCAACTGCTGGCTATAAACAGACGAAGTGCTGAAGCAGAAGCCGTCTCTTTTCAATGGTAGCTATGCGTTGTTCCACGCATGGCTCTAAGAAATCTCTTTGACAAGCTACAGAGAGAGATGTAAAGTTAACTGGCAGTGCACTTTTAGAAAAAATTCAGCTACAAAATTACGTTTTGAACCAATGTACGCATTTTAAATCTTAGGTTTAAAAGTGGCATTACTCCAACTTCTCATCGATCTAATCTGTTTAAAAGTTCCTTTTTCAATATTTTAAAAGTTTACACCGAAATTTCCCAAAATATAAAAACTTACCCCCCAAAATGTTATTTTAGTTTCGGTACCGTCATGCACAAATTACAACTTAGCTGAACTATTTACGTGTGCAGCTCTACAGTACCGCTGTGCTGGTTCAACTGCTCTTTGGTTTGCCTTTGCAGAATGTTTTATTTAGTTTTAATTTAGGCATACATTATTTTTCGCAGTTCTATCCAAGGTTGCAGTGGAAGATCAAATGTAGCCGCTGCTACAGTTGAACTGCAACCTTGGGTTTTTCGAAATTTTTAAAATTACGAAAATTTTTAATAAGGATTAAAATTTCCTAAATATTAAAAATATTTTGAAAATCACGGAAAATTTCCAAAATAGTTCAAAAACTTCCAAAGTTCTGAAACTTAACAGTATATTTTAAATTCTCGATATTTTCGAAATTTACGAACTGTTCCAGTTTCAATATTCACAAAATATTTTGAGTCTCTAAATTTTTAAAACATTTAAAAAATTTTTAAAGCCCACATATTAACCCGTCCAATATATAGGGCTTTATTTAATGCAAATACGCCACTTTGGGTGAACAACATTTGCTTTAAATATTTGACTGACTGAGTCGCCAGGCGCTGACCATTAATTTCCAATACGAACAGCATCGAGAACAGCGGCATACCCAATACGTAATTTTAAAATTGTGTTACAAAATGTCAAACACTGTTATTGAAAAATAAGACAATCTTTAAGACATTTACAGGTTAAACCAGTTATTGGACAAATGGATATTTACCAATTACATTACAAACGATTTTTGCTTATACAATTACAAATAAATATGTCTTAATATATAATATATAATATAATAAATATCTTAAAGACGGTTTTCATTCTATATGTCTATATGAATGTTGGACTGCGACTTTGTAGGCCAAATGTAAAGGAAAAGTTAGAAAATTATAAAAATGACTCAATACGACAGAACGGAAATGTCACATGAGACATAACCTTTATAAAAACAACGAAGAGGTTAAAAGAAAAAAGGTTTGGATTAAAATTAAAAATTGCTATATCCAGTCACATATCAGTATGAAAAATCTTGTAACTACCAACGCAGTTACATTAAACACTGAATAACCTTTTTTCTCTTGAACCAGAAGAACTAAACTATTAATATAGTAAGACTGCGAAAAGTGTCGGTAAAATACAGCATTACTTTCTCGAACGATAAAAGGGAAAGCTTATAAGTGCGGTACAGAAATGTATATTTACAAAATGTCGAAGAAAAAATGCCGGCATTTAGCGCTGAGCGATGCGGAAACGATCTTCATTAAATAAAATGGAAGCTTATCGCTATATTAAGTAATCAGCGCGTGGGCTTTATTAAACTGATCCTTTGCAACTTTGCGAGAGCAAATACATTAAGGATCCACTTTATAAATAAGTAATATTCATATATAATTTAGGTAGTTCTACGTAGAGGATGTTGTCGTGGGACTAATACAAATAACGTTAACTATATTAATATAAAGCGTAGGATAGTATTAATTTTAAATGTATCAAAACTGCCTCATTTTGCTTCAGATATACAAGAGTGTACTTATATTTGCGGTTGCTGTAGGAAATCCTAAAATGTAATACTAATTAAATACACCAAAAATACCTCGGGTTATTTTGGAATTAAGAACGCGCGAATTGCTAGGCTAATGTCCGAGGCTAACAATTTTAGTTTTAGAATTTTTTTTTTTGAATTTAGTAATCTCCATTTACCCTAATACGATTTATTTTATTTTCAATTTTTCTTCTTCTTCTTCTTATTAAGCTAATAGCTTGTTCAGTCCAGATCATCTTTCCACCTTTTCTGTGGTCTTCCGGGGCTGCGCTTCCCCCGGGGTCTTCTATCCCTTGCTATCTTGACTTGTCTAGTCTCGTTCATTCTTGATATGTGCTGATTCCATTCGTCTCTACGTCGTTGTAGCCATTCTCCGATCTTTTGTATGTTACATTCTTGTCCAATATCTTCGCTTCTAATGTGATCTCTCAGGGACTTATCTGTTATTTTTCGAAGTGTCTTCATTTCCACAGTTTCCAATATCCGTTGTGTTTTAGCTGTGTCTGCCCGTGTTTCTGAGGCGTATGTCAGTACCGGTCTTACTACTGATTTGTATACTCTTACCTTCAGTTCTGTCTTTAAATACTTATTTCGCCATATGCAATCATTTAGGCATCCGGATATTTTCAGGGCTTTATTGGCTTGTTTTTGTATTTCTTCATTCAATCTTCTGTCGCTCGTTATTTCTGCCCCTAAATAGTTAAAACTGTGTACTTGTTCTATTATTTGTCCATCTAGTTCTCTACTTATAGTTAGGCATTTGGTCTTGTTAGTAGCCACCTTTAATCCGAAGTTCTTACAGCTATTTGAGAAATGAAATAATAGTCTCTGAAGATCATCCTCATTGTCAGCAGCTAGTGCTGCATCGTCGGCGTAACATACTATTCTAGTTTCGTCAGCTCCCATTCTGTAGCCTTGTCTATTCCTGATATCTTCGATTATTTCATTCATTATCATGTTAAATAGCATCGGACTTAATGAGTCCCCTTGCCTTCTTCTTCTTCCTTATTGCCCTTATTTACTGGAATTTCTTCGGATAAATTACCATTTATTCTGACTCTGCTATGGTTATTCTTACATATATCCTCTAATTAGGTTAACTATGTTGTCTGGAACATTATATGTATCTAGAATTTTTAGTATATGATAGAGTTGAATATTGTCAAATGCTTTTTCTGCTATTGGTCTAATAACAAATATGGCAACGTTGCATGATCTTCCAACCCTAAATCCGTTATCCCTTAGCTCTGTAATTTCTGCTAATTTTTGTGTTACAATTTTTGTTAATAGTTTTAGTGCACTTTGTAATAGATTTATGCCTCTGTAATTATCAGGAATTGGTTTTTGTCCCGTTTTAAATATGTGAATTATTATACCTGTTCTCCAGGAGTGTGGTATTGTTGCTTTTTGGAATATGGTCTGCATCATCTTAACTAGTTCTTGTGAAAGGGCAGGGCCTCCATATTTCAACATTTCAGTTGTGATGTCGTCCTCGCCAGGGAATTTCCTATTTCTTAATTTTCGTAGAGCTGTTAATATTTCTTCATCATCAACTTCTAGTTCGGTGCGTACTATCCCTATTCTTTCCTCGTCCTGTCCTCCGTCTCTCGTGTTTTCTGCGTAGAGCTTTTTAAAGTATTCGACCCATATATCCTCTTTTATTTTATTTGTTTCTACATAATCTTTCACTTCTTTTTTTGTGTACGTATCATTCTTCATATTTGTTTTTGTTGGCCGTAAAAATCTCTTTGCAGGTGGTTTGTATATTTTTCCCAATAATTCTCTTTTATTTCTCTTATTTTGGAGTTGGTTTCATTTCGTAAATTCTTATAGTTTTCGTATTCTTTATCCGTCTGTATTGACTTATATCTTTTCTATGCTGCACTTTTCTTCTCCGCTAATTCCTTAACTTCTTTACAAAACCATGGTTTTTTGACCTTGGTCTGTTTGTTTTATTAGTTTTTTTGAAGCCTAGTGCTTCCTTCGCCGCTTGCGATATATTTGTCTTTAATATATGCCACGCTTTATCTACTTCGTCCTCTTCCTGTATCTTGTTCTGTAGTATACGTTGCTCTAGTCGTCGGATCCTCTAGTAACTCTATTTTAAGCGTCTCTGCGTATTCGGGTGTTTTTCTTTTAGCTTTCTGTATCTCTAATCGTATTTTACCTAACATCAACTTATGGTCGCTATCTATTTCTGCTGCGTTTAATGTTCTCTCTAGTATCTGGGATGGATGTATATGTTCGTTTGATATTATGTAATCAATAATTGATCTGCTCCCTCTACTGTTGTGCCATGTATACTTGTATTTCATTTCGTGGTTTTTAAATTTTGATTGTATTTACATTTAAATTTTAAAACTTTGTTAATGATTTTTGTTTTGTTTGAGTTTGAAATGATTTTTTAAAGAACTTGACTTACCCTGATTATTCCGTCTTAGAGCACCGAGTACTGTTTACGGGTTTAGCATGCACCCAAAAATCCTCACCTTAACTGTTGCAACCGACCGCTGCCGCCCAAATTTTAAAATTATGCTAAAGCCAGTTCGATCTTTTCGCAATTTCAAATAAGCGGAATTTTGTGGTACAATTAATTTAATTTTATTGTATATCTTATTCGAGTGATGATGTCATCATTTTTATTAAACCAATATGCATTTTTATTGCACAATCTAATAGCCTTGGGAGTTCTGTGTACAATGATTTAAAATATGTAGTAAGCAGAAGTTACGCATGTTTATTGATAAATTCGAGCTTTACTTCGTTGAAGTTCATTTTAATTTATTGTAAATAAAACAACTTTTAAGTTCAACAGGTTTTTTATTTTTTATTTTTTTTATCAAGTCATCTGGGCGTAGATATAGAAAACCAAGATCAAGTTATTTATTGTTCCTATAGCAACACCAACTGTTTACTTTTAATCTTGCCTTTGATAATGACGTGTAAACACGTTGAAATACGTATATGGCTAAAATAAAAAACCGAATTTTTTGAATCTTCCTTTTCTTCTCTCCGATGACCTGTTCCTACCAATGTTTTATTGCGATGCTGGTATCCAGCAGTTTTTCCACCGTTTTGGTGATTTTCTCAGAGGTCTTGACTTTCTTGGTTTTATTTGGCCTATTTTACTTTTTAAAGTTTTGGCATTTATATTGTACTTTTTATTTAAATTTTAAAATCTTGGTTTATTTATTATAGGTAATAAATAATAAGCTACAGTGTTAACTTTGAGTGGACTTTCCCATACTAGATATAAATACTTGCCGTATTTGCAAAAGTGTATTTTTTTATAATTATAACGTTGTACAGTTCAGTGAGTATTAGATTTCTAAGAAAATAAGCAGCGAGAATTTGAATTTGCGATAGCCTGTTGAATTGGTTTCCGCACCGTTACTGTACGCCTAGTAGCAGCGACTAAACTGCACGAAAATAAGGTAAGCGCGGCGCTCTACGGCTAATTACAAATGTCGCTTCGGATGTCGGACAAAAATTGCTATACTAGCTTTATTTGAGGAGTTATCAAAAATATGCAAAGAACGAAAAATATATTTCTTAACTACTGCTAATCGATAAGCGTAGTTAAAATTACGTAACTGCCGGAAAACGCGTTGTTGGAATTAAAAAGTATCGTTTTCTTTTTCTTAATTTTTTAAATAGTTAAAAATTCGTAATTAATCATTATCAAATGTTTCAAAACATACTGGACGGCGTCAGAGTAAAATTAAGGAGATTAGCAAAAAACAAATTTGGAGTCCACTGCAAGCTCTATCAGCTCAGAAAGTTTTAAAGCAATCGTGTGGGTAGTTTTTGAAAAATATTTTTTTTTGACATTTTCATAATTTGGAAGCAGCGCCATTGCGTTCGTTTTCGGATTTTTGAAATTAATTTGACTTCGTCCAATGCTACTTACAAAGGACTCTTAAACAAGTTGTAGCTCATCTCGATCAGACTACGTTTTAAGTAAACGGGCGTTAAAGTCGAAATATTCAAAAAATTGTAGCGGCTGCCATTTTGAAGATAGAGAGTTCGGTATAAGAATTTCCAAAATTTAGTTCTGAAAAAAAAAACGCTACCAAAAAAGCATGTCTAACTTTCGTTTCCGGTTTCGGATTTTTTTTAAAAGCTTAACTAGAACTAGAGTTATTCGGTTTTATGAAGTCTAGAATATTGTAATTGTAAACATTGTTTATCCTCCGAAAGCCGAAAATTGATCTTGCAAAAAATGGTAGTAGTGTTTTTCTATTTTTCAATTTTCTTTAAACTATTCAAATTTATTTAAACTATTCAAAAATATCTAAACATTTTTAAACATTAATAAATTTTCAAAATTAACAAACATTTTTTTCAGTTTTCAGAATTTTCAGAAGCTTTTTAATTTTTAAGAAATTTTTCATATTTACAAAATTTTGATAAATTTTAAACAGATTTTTTTAAATGTACAAAATTTTCAACCGCTTTGTAATTTTTCAAATTGAAAAAAATTGTTTTCTAACGTATACAATTTTTTGAAATTTTCACATTATAATTTTAAAAAATTTCAAAATCTAGAGAATTTTCTATATTTACAGAATTTTAAAAAATTTAAAAATTCATTTTTAACTATTTTGTAAATTTTCAAATTTTAAAAAACAATTTGTAGTTTTAAATTTTAGCGACGATCATAAAGACGATTAATTATGAACACGGCAAAGACAAAATTGAACTTAGACAACCAATCTTATATGCAAAACTACCTGATTGCTATTATAAAACGTAAAGTGTATCTCAAACCTTCTATATATTACAAAATAGAATTAATTTTACTGTATTATTAAGATACCAAAATTGTGGTTGTTTTAAACTAACCAACTAGCAAGGAACTGTTAATTTTACATCAGTGTTTTGAAAAATTAATCAAAAATCAAGAGAAGAAGAAGGAAAATTATTATAAACCATGCGTTTCTGGTTACTATAATTATAGTATTGGTAACCGTGCTGAAGCAGTTTATTGTTAGGTTGGCTAAACTAGGAAACTACAGTCACTTGGTATTTGAAATTGAAGCGACGCGACGTTCTAATATCTCGTTCCTGTAAATTTATTGTCAAGTGATCCATCAACTAAGAACAATGGACGGAATCTCAAAGAAAGGCAAAGAAAACCCACAACAACCAATTGACCGCCGCAGCCAAGGTAAGTGCAGACCAGACTTAAATTTAAAAATAGGAGTAGGTAATTAAAATTAAATGTAAAACTGATTTTAAAACTCATTTTCTTAGGATTTGTAAACAAAGCCCAGATTTTGGTTCTCTCAAAATTGGAACTTTAGAAAAAATTGGTTTTCTAAATAGTCAGTTTTATACTGATTTTTTTAATTTTGATATTTTTAAAAGCTAATTTCTAAACAATTTTCAAATATCTTTTTGGAATATTTTTTTGAAGATCATTGCATGTTCTTTAAGTTACTATTGCAAAACAATCCCTTTATTAAGGCTAAATGTTCTTATGAAATATTATACAGTTATGACGCCTCGCAGACAATGCCTGGTAACTCGAATATTCTGTTTTCATGATAAGAAGAAATATTTAAGTAATATTAAGCCGACGGCCAGCGGTTTTGTATTGCAGTTATTATATACATATAGTTTATGTCGCCTAAACAAATGACTAATACACTCAGCGTCATGTCAGATAATCTTATATATATTTAAAAGGATTTATTTTTGTAATTAAGTGTTTATATTTACATTATCTATTTATTATTATAAATGTGTAGGGAGATTATTAACCGTGTGAGAAAAACGCTGTCGCTCAACCGTGACGAGACTTTCCCAGCATTTATTAAAATTTTTGAAAATTTTTAAAATGTTTGGAAACTTGAGAATTTTTCGGAAATTTAGAAAACTTCTAAAATTCTTAAAATATTTCAAATACACAGCGCTTTCATTTCAAAACTAGCCAGCCTCAATAACTATCGATTGTAAGTAAATTTGATTTAAACAAAGAAACATCGATTTAGATATGGAGGGGGAAGTTTAAAACCAATATTGATTAAACTTTAGGTTTCAACCCCTCAACCCCAGCCTACTTTGAAATTTTAAATAGCAGCCCCTACTTTGCAATACATCATTTTAAATGTGGAAAAAAAACTCATGTACCCACGTTAAAAAAATGGATTCAGTCTTCAGTGCTTATTAGTCAAAATATTTAAGTTAAAAATGTTTGGCATAAATGTACCTTTCTTTCAGGCATAACTAGCGAGGGAGGTAAAAATTGAGTTAGTTGAAGTACTTTTGAAATTTTAATATAAAGTGCTTTAAGAAGTTACCTGCACCCCCCCCCCTCCTAGATACAATGCCTACTTATTTTTTGTTTGTTTTTGTTCATAACCCATGCAGTGGTGTGCACTATTTTTTGTTTACTTTTTATTATAGGCGCGTCGTCAACCGGGAGTGCTGGGACTGGTAAAGTCGAGAAGCAGACGCAGCCTACCGATGATCAGCTTAGGTCTCCTCCGAGGAAGAAGCGTCGTACGTGTAATTAATGATAGACGGCGGAAGGGACTGAAGCACAGTTACTATGAAATAAATGTTATAAAATGTATTGTATTGTATTACGTAAATGTATTGTAATATGTGAATGTATTCTATTGTATTATGTAATCAAATAGTAACTGGCATGTAAATTAAATAAATTTTTCATTTATTTTTGACGTCTTATTTTTTAAAGTAAGAAATAGTTGTGATCTGATATCAATGGAAAATTTAACCATGTAAAAACTTGTATCTAAGCTACAAATAATCACTAAAGATATACAGTAAACACTACATCCAGGTAGAACAAACTGTTTTGTTGTAACGACATCAAGAGATGAGTTCTTAGAAGGTACAGCATAAAGACAGTCTTTAGGATTAATGAAACTTTGGGAAACGGTTTCAGATCCGCAAAGAATCAAATATCAAATTTAAAATCAGCCGGGATCTACAACATCCCGTGCTCTTGTGTCTCAAACTACATCGGACAAACTGGTCGTTCCATTGAGTTAAGATTGCGAGAGCACAAAGGTGATTGCAAACATAAGCGCATCACAAAATCTGCTGGTTTAACTGGGCATAAGATGGACTTTGACAATGCTCGGGTACTCGCCAGAGTACCTCATTACTTCCCTCGTATCATACGTAAAGCAATTGAAATTGACAAACAACCTAACAACATAAACAGGGAAGATGGTTTTAGACTCAGTAAAGCTTGAACTCTAGTATAACATTAAAGAGGAATTACACTAGTAGCGCCCTCTATTATGTGCGGCGAGAAAAAGTTGCAAAGCAACAAACCGGCAAAGTTGCGATCGGAACCTGCTAAGCAGGTATCTGCGATCGCACCGGCCTCTAAGCACAAAAATAAGAACGAAACATGTAGTGGTCTATTCTAGCCATAATTGAAACCAAATCTCTTCTTTCTTATTTCTTGCCACACGGGCGTTTCTGTGTTTTGTGCTTAGAGGCCGGTGCGATCGCAGATATCTGCTTAGCAGGTTCCGATCGCAACTTTTCCGGTTTGTTGCTTTGCAACTTTTTCTCGCCGCACATAATAGAGGGCGTTACTAGTGTAATTCCCCTTTAATGTTATACTTTCTGGCATATATCTGCTTGTTTGCTTTTGGTTTCAATTATGGTTAGAATTATGTCCACCTGATGAGTTCAAATAAGAACGAAACATGCAGTGGTCTATTCTAGCCATAATTGAAACCAAATCTCTTTTTTCTTGAACTCCAGTAGTTTATCCTCTAAGGACTCATAAGCATCATCGATCTCACAATCACGCTCCACCGGATCCTTCTTTGCCCAACGGTGACAGCCAACTAGAACTCCGCCGTTCTGCTCCACTGGCTCAAAGAGGTTTAAATACCTCCGCTTCTCGGATTTGAATTCAGTGTTTTTATTCACTGTGAAGATGCAAGCTGCAATGTGTTGCAAACTGAATACATTAAGATCAAATCCTTGTCCGCCCAAGGTTTAAATAAGCTAAGCACATGGCCCTGTTTAGGCAGACAGGGCCTACGAACAAATATTGCTCATACTTCTAGAGCAAATGCTTGTAAAAGCAGACAAGCTACAGGCCGGTCCTTACCTGATTATGCTGGGCGTAGTTCCCAAATGACGACGCGGTCTAAGCCGAAAATAAATTGTAATATTGACAATTCGAGAAACCGCGAAAGCCTCAAAGAATATATTAGACTAAAAAGCTTAAAAACAATTTAAATTTCAAACGTCAAATAAATTCAAAACTGTTGTTATGACTTTCGTTTTGAAGAATTTAGCATTCGAAAAAAAAACATTTGATAAAATTGCTTTTAGATGTACTGCAACACTAGTTTTCATTTCAAAAAAGTTAAAAAAAATCAATACCAAACCAATATGTTTAATTTCCGTTTCCAGTTCTGGTTCCAGCAAAGAAGTACCTGCAACTAAACAACTTTCACATACCAAATTTGACAAAAATCGGTCAAAAGAATCCGGTTCCCGATTTCCACGCACGCGCGCACTCAGAAACAGACATTTTTAAAAACCATTTCTTGGTTTTCTGACGCCCAAACCTATACAGGGTTATTCAAATTTGACCCTCACCATTGGGATCTCGCTTATTATAAGCATAGAAATTCGGGTTAATAGCGGCAAAACTGCGGAATTTTATGCTGATTCAGAATCTAAAAAGAATTTGCCATTGTATTGCATTAATTATTTTGATTTAAAAAATATATAACACTTTAGCATTCACATATCATTTTTATACAATAATATGCAACCTAAAAAATTATTATTATAGATCAAGGTGTAGCACTTTAAAATAAAAGACGGTGTGGGTAACTCTAAAACAACAAAAGAAAAACACGTGGTCACCAAACAAAAAGATACGTAATTCAAACATTTTTAATTTCTCATAGAAATGCGCTAGTACCCAGCAAGCTACTTAGAATTATATCAAGAAAAAACGACAACCAAACAGACCATTAGTTTTAGAACTGTGCTGAAATTTAAGCAAATCCAGCTTATTTAATAATCCTCGTAAACATTACGGAAATAGAGTTTTACTAGTCACTTTGAGCCTTTCAAACTACAACAATTGCTTGCCGTTTTACTGCAATGGAAGTTTTTATTTCTATTTGGTTTTAGAGTTACAGTGTCTTTTGTTTTAAAGCTACTACTCCTTGATCCCTAATAATACCATGAAAAGCAAATACCAAACTGTTATACATTTTTGAAATCAGAACAATTAATCCTACGAAATGGTGTCAAAACAAACGTTTACGGCTATTTAATAAAATAGATTTGAAGATGGTTCCAGAAAAACGAAACGTATATTAAATCTGATTGGGTAACAATATGCAGAAAAAAAGTTGCTGTAGAAAAGTGCTTTTAAATTTTCAAATTTTTATTAATAATGAAGATGGCGGAACAAAAAACAATCGATTTTTCAGTTTTTTGCCATATCCAGGAAACAAAAGGAGCTAAATCAATTTTATCTTTAGATTGTTAATCAGCATAAAATACCGCAACTTTGCCGCAATTTAACTGAATATCTATCTCTTATAATAAGCGAGATCCTAATGGTAAGGGGAACCTTGTATTTCCATTAAAATCTGATATTTAAAAATTTGGACAAGTAAAACTAAAAGTTATATGAATATTATTGCAAAGAGTATTTTGAGTGCTATTTGAAAATATAATTGAAAATTGATATAGCTATTTACGAGGATCGTTCGAAATGTACGTAGCCTAACAAAGAAAACGCAAGTTTTTTGAGCAAAAAATCATTTTATTTTTTAAAATAGTCTCCTGCTCGCTCAACGCACTGATTCCAACGATGCTCCAAAGCAGCAATGCCGTCTGTGTAGGTCTATAAATCCAAGTCCATCAAATAGCTATTTACAGCAGCGATTACCTCGGAATTGGATGAAAATTTTTTACCGCCGAGCCATTTTTTCACGTTTGGAAATAGATAAAAATTGCTGGGAGCCAAATCTGGCGAATAGGGCGAATGAGGCACTAATTCGTATCCCAATTCATGAATTTTGGCCATGGCGATTGCAGACGTGCGTTATCTTGATGGAAAAGCACTTTATTTTTCGCTAAATGAGGCCGTGTCTTTTTGAAATTGTCGTTCAATTGCTGCAACCAATAGGCATAATACTCGCCATTTATTGTTTTTCCATTTTCCAAGTAGTCGACAAAGATATAATTCCATGAAAATCCCAAAATACAGTTGCCATAACCTTTCCTGCTGACGAACCCGTTTTTGCCTTTTACGGTGGCGGAGAATGTTTGTGTGTCCATTGTTTGGACTGTTCCTTGGTTTCGGGAGTGTAATGGTAGACCCAGGTTTCATCGACGGGTTATGAAACGCCGCAAAAAGTCTTTCGGATTGCGGCGAAAACGTGTCAAAAGGTCGCGAGAAACAATCAAACGATTCAGTTTTTCCTCCGGTGCGGGCAAACGCGGCACCCAACGCACGGAGTATTTTTTCATTTCCAATTCTTCAGTTAAAATTCTGTGCACACTGTCATTTGAGATACCCACTATGTCTGCTATCTCGCGCACTTTTACTCGACGGTCATCCAATACGATACGGAGGACTTTTTCAATCATATCCGGGGTAGTAGCCGTTTTCAGGCGTCTACTGCGGGGTTCGTTCTTTGTGCTCACGCGACCACGTCGAAACTCGGCAACCCAGTTTTTAACCATTGAAAACGAAGAAGCAGACTTCAAAAATGTCGAATCTACCTCTGCTTTGATTTTGGTTGGTGTTAAACCTATCAAATGAAAGTACTTTATCACTGCTCGCAACTCAGCTTTTTCTATTATTTACGAAATCACTCGAGACGGCCACTTTGGCGCACTGTCAAACACAAACTAATTGACAGATCGCTCTATACTGTCATATTTAACCTATGAAAGGATGGTTCAAATTCCGCCGTATTAGCGCCATCTCAACCCAAAAAAGTGTTAGGCTACGTACATTTCGAACGATCCTCCTAAAAGAAAATTTGGTGACGTCATGACTCGAATACCATAGTAAAAGTAAATTAATGGTACAAAACGATGCCCCTTATATTATATAGCTTTACCCTTTCAAGCGTTTTTCCAATAGAAAAAAAAATAGAATCTAATATAAGCTTTTTTCATGTTCTTAAAATACTATTCATTTAAAATTGATGAGAAAACCTTGTTAGTTTTATCGATTGCCCTAAGGTCACGTTTTAAATCCGTGCTTAATACTTTCATAAATGTTTCTAGGAAGTTAACGTATTAAGAAGTATTTTTTAGGATACTTATCAAGTTTATTTATATATTCTAGCTTTACTTCGTTGAAGTCCATATTTATTGATTATAGATATATTAAATGCTTAATTACTTCAACAATATTGTTGAAGTAATCAAGTATTTAATATACCTATAATCAATACTTATCAAGTAATTATTTCTATGGTATTTTTTATTTTTTAATTTCTAATTCTATGGAATGAATTTATTATTACCATTTAAATACTAAAAAGTGTAATCAGATTTATATTATTATTTGCAATTTATACAAAGAATATTTCTTTTGTATAAGATTTTGCTACACAAAAACAAACTAACAAACATAAGCTACTTTACAGCAAAGCGAATTTAGTTAAAAGGGTTTCAAGTGTAGTTGATGATTCTACCTAATCTTGACGAAAACCATTTAGCTAACTGCTGTAATCACATTCGCTCTATGCAACTTCAAACCATTGTTAACATTAACAGGAAATACCACTTTAGTAGAATGCCCAACATGCTACTAATATACAAAAAGCGTTAAGTAATGTTAACCAAGTTTAGTAGCAATTGTGTTATTTAACAAACGATGTGTGGTGTTTAATGTTTGTCATTTTATGAAGCATAAATAACAAAATTCAGTTCACAGTCGTATAATATTTTTTTCATTATTACTATTTTATTTGAGAAATCTGCAAACTAATTTTTATTTATTTCCTGATTAATTAAAAGTTTCCAAACAACATCAATTAAAGTCAAATTACTCTAAGTATTTTATTTGTTTATTATGACGTAAGCAGATTTTTTGAAAGAATTGACTTTAGAAATGTGCATCGAATAAATAAGTCAATGTTAGACAAATTCAATTTCAGTTCTCCCAATGTTTTGTATGTCTGTCTAACGTCTAAACGGCATTACTGTTGTTTTGAATTTTATCGACAAGATCCACAGCCCACGCTGCCCTTATTTGTATGTGCCTGACAATTTTGTTTGCAGCTTCGAATTTACCGCAGACAAATTCGGTACGACAATATCCTTTCAAATGGAATACTTCGTCTAAAAACCTTAATGAAGATTTGTTCTCGAAAGATTATTCCCGGGTTATTAATGAATTACGTTGAACGTAACTTGATGTAAATTAAACGTTCGCACCGAAAGAGGGATTTTAAAATAATGTAAAGCATTTTTTCTCAATTCCTGAAAATTTACCAAAGTGAAAGCGGCGACAAAGGGTTGGCGTTAGGAGCGTTTTAGGTCATAAATAGATAGCAGATCTCCGTCCATTTTCGGTGGAGAGCTTCACATATTTACCAATTTGCACGTTAAGTTCCGCTATGTTCTAAGAGACGGGCTTGAGTCCAGCAATAACACTGTATTATAATTAAGAGAATGTATCCGCTAAGGGCGAAATTCCCTAAAGCAATTACTATGTCGCTGTACTGTCCCAACCTCTTGTTTGATTCGCCTTCTGTATAGGTCGAGTCTTCAAAGTTGCTGTGACAATAGCGACAAAAGCGCCAAAACGCTCGTAGTTATGGGTATAATCGATACATTACGTATTGAGGGAGTAAATTTATTGTTCTCGGATTTCTGACGTGTAATAAATTATTCCTACAGATAACAGAATATTACACTCGTGCTTGAACATGAAGTAATTAAATCGTCATCGTTAGTTCATTGTTATTAAAGTAAAAATAATAATACCACGTACTGAATAATGTAAAATAAAATAAAAACTCTGAACGTTGTAATGATTTTGTGATTAAATAACGTATAAAGTTTCCAAACTATTGATCAAAGACATGAAAGCACACGAAACTTCCGAAGGTGCCTGTTGCATAGATCCTACTTTCTTTAGCTTTGCACTTGACAACTTACTTGACAACAACTTATTGGAACCAATAGACAACTTTTTACACTCGCTTTTATTTTTGCACCAGCCGAAGTACCAGAAGCGACAAGCAAACTGAATAATAAATTAAAGCGCCCAGTAAAAAAATTGCGTACGTTATGTGCAATATTAAAAAAATCGCTGCGGCGGTATTAATATAACATTCCTTAAATGAAAAAAAATACTGTAAATAGTCAGGTGTAAAATTGCCAAAAATGAGGTTTCGTTTGCACGGTTTGTTAAAATTGAACAACCTTTTCAGTTCGAAAGTTGGTCTATAAAAGATATATTTTCAGGTGGTTGGACGTTATGAGTCTCAGTTAAAAAACTAATATGGCCGAAACAAAATAGCGACGCTTCGGTATTTGTGATTATTAATTGCCGCCTTAATATTTGTCCGACAAACAAAGCAAAAAAAGATAAATATTTAAAAAAAATAATCTTTCCAAATATCAAATAAGTTTCTATCCATTTTGTGATTTACTAGAAAGAAAACTTAGTATTATTTTCCGAAAATACGCTGCTGCCTTTGATGGCTTATAGGTCAGATGAAGTTTTTACAACGATACCAAATAATTACACTTTTTACCAGTATTCAACTCACTTTTAAGGCCTTTGGGAAGGTATCCTGTAGGAGACCGCCCCCCCCCCCCAAAAAGAACGAAATCACGAAGCAGGCTGGGACTTAGATTCGGGTTAGAATTTTGACTGGAATTGACTGAATTTAGACTTGCGCTTGCTTATAAATAGTTGCCAAAACCCTACCCATCACATGTTATATTCTTCATTCATAATTAGTACACGTGGAGTCTTAATCTGCTTGTACTTTGTATAAAACTAAATTCCATTAAAAATGTTACCTAACGAATATTTCCAAAATATACAAAATATTGGAAATATTCGTTAAGTAACATTTTTAAAATTTTTTGCGGGTTTAAATTTTACTTTATCTAAGATGAGTGAAATGTGTTTTATATGCCAAAAATCGGAAAGTGATAAAGTAGTAGTACGACGTTGTATTCTGTAGAGAAAACTAGCGATACTGTAGACCTGAGATTATCTTTGGGCGAAGCGGAAGCCAAATTACTTGCTTTGCAATCGCCATTAGAAAAATACACAGCTGAAGAATTTCTACAAAAAAATGTGGTTTGCCATAATAAGTGCTACTCAGATTTTACAAAGACAAAAGCTATTGAAAAATTGCGACAACTTAGTTCAGCAGTGAACTACAGAGGACAGTTTGGCAAAAATAAGTGCATATTTTGTCAGAAAGAAATTCAACTCAAAGAAATTAAATTACATGAAGTAAGAACAAAAAACATAGGAATTAGACTTACTCAAGAACATGAAGACCAAAAGATTATATTTTCTAAAGTAAAGAAATGTCACAAAATGATAGCCTTAAACAAATTATAGCTAAAAACAAATTGTAAATGTAGTCCGACAAGAATTAAATATTCCTAATAATACAGTTCTGAATATGAATGATGTTCAGGCCAGACATATATATTTTATTTACAAATTCTAGCTTTACTTCGTTGAAGTCTACATTTATTGATTGAAGGTATATAAAATACTTAATTACTTCAACAATATTTATTTATTTTAACCTTATACGTATTTCGGCATGTTTACATGCCATTATCAAATGGCTATATGAAAAAGTAAACAGTTAGTGTTGTTATAGCAATAGAACTTGGTGACTTGATCTCGGTAATCGTCTGCAGATGACTTGATTTTTTATTCCAAAACGTCCAATTAGAGATCAAGTCGTCTGCAGACGATTACTTTTTAATCTAACCGTTGACAATGGCATGTAAACATGCCGCAATACGTATAAGGTTAAAATAAATAAATATTGTTGAAGTAATAGAAAGTGATTTATGTACCTATAATCAACAGGTATATAAATATTTTAATTGAAAATGGTATTGCTACAGTTTACACTTTAACTAAAAGAAACATCTAAAGCAGTATTGTCTGAAAATATAGAATATAGTGCTATGTAATTCCCCACACCTGTGGAAATTAATGATTTAAATAAACTTTATTACAAATTGATCTATTTTATTACCTCGGCTTGAGTACTCTTGTAAATTCTCAGGGTTCTTTTACTTGTATTAACAACAAAACTTGGCTTCGCTTTTAAATTGCAAGACCTTGGTTCTTTCTTTTTAAAATGACGTTAAACGTTCATGAATAATCTTTTACATTTAATACCAAACAATTTTGCAATTAAAATTAAATTATATAACAAAGCTTTATTTATGTTTTTAGATATTTTTCTTTCTTTTATTTTCACTCACTTTTCTTTTTAACACAGTACCTACCTTAATTTCTGCTGTAGCTCTTTCTCCTTATGTAGGTCGCATTTCACTTCTTTATAGTAATTATCTTCTGCTTACGTAGTCTTTCTCTTAATCTTCTTTCTGAGTTGTCAATTATGTTTGAAATTTATTAATATTTTATCCATGTCATTTATTTTAATCGAAGAATCACATTATCTTAGCAACTTGTCATCTCAGTTTTCAATGTCAAAACAATTGTTTTATATATAAAATTTTCTATTACCTTCTTCGTCGTTGAAATATGCTTTATTACACTTGATTTCCAGTAAGACACTGTCTTATAAACAGGCAAAACTTTTAATTAATATTATGAAATTATTTTATACAGTATTTTACATTTCTTTAGGAGCGTTACAAATATACATCTCCTCTCACTTCGACGTTCTTTTTTTCTTAGCTCCATTTTTTATAGTAACCTACATCAAAAAACTAAATTTTGACAAAAAAGACAACTTGATTACTTTTAAAAGTAATTAAATTTCTTTTTATCTTATTTCCAAACCAACTTATTCTACACATATAAAATATAATTTAACAATTAAATAACTTTGTTTTAATAACTTTTAAAACTTGTAACAATAAACCCTTATTAAATACTATCTCGCTACTATAAACGTCTCTGAAACCATCTTCTTACTCCTTCATTTTTTACACCTTATGTCCACCGCACTCACTACATTTTGTGTTTTAATGTTTCTTATAGCTTTGTCAAATTATTTGTTGCACCCTCGTACCATTTACTGTTTTAACACATTTACATATTTGAACTCCTCCCCCCAAGATTATACATGTTTTATTAGCATATCAAACTTACATAAATATTTCAATACCTCACAGTGAAACCACGCCAATTTATTATATTTTTATTCAATCCAATTATCTAATTTAAATTAAAGAATTCCTGAACTAGTCGTCATGCCAAGGTAATCAAATAAATATTTTAAAATTAATCTTTTTATAAATATTTCGCCAGTGTGGTCATAATATCACAGCAATAGATAATATTATCTGTCGAAAACCTGCAAAACCAAATGAGGCAGAACAAGTACTCTCACACAATATATATTAGATAAAATGAAATGGTTTGCTATTGATAATATCGATTTCCTGAGTAAACCACTAAAGAATATTTATTATTTTTATTTCGTTTCAGATGTATTATTTTCGTTGGAATTTATTATACGTTTTTTAATTTCTTTACTTTGATTTAAAAATATCGATAAAATTTAAGACGGTTTTTGTTCTGTAAATGACGTGTTATATGGGTACAAAAACGATTATTTTTTGTACTGTGCTTTATTTATTTTCATTATCAATTTATATTTGTTGTAAAACGTTTGACTGCTGTCAGCATTATTATGATTACTTCCCAAGTCAGCAAAAACCCACCACATTTCCCTCTGTTTGAATGGAATAGGAATAAAAACATTATTCTAGTAAATACCTACTAATTCTAGATCTATGTTCACGTAATAGTACTAGATTGGGCTACAGTGCGCGTCCATACGTCGCACAGTGAGACAAATTAAATTAAAATTAAAATTTTATTTAAATATTTTTAACTATCTAGTAGACGAAAGGAATCTCTACTGCATGCAGGCTTAGGCATGTCATTTCAATCGTTAGTCCAATACATATTGTTATTCAGTTTTCTAAATTAGAATGTCAAAATTTGTTGTTTCTAATTCGCAGTGTAAAAGTTATGTTGGCAACATTTCCCGTTGATCGTAGTATTTTTTATGGCAAATACTTCCTTTTTGTCTTCTTAAACCATAAGAGACAATTTGCGCAAACTTGCGGCAATTAGTAGATTTATCGATTTTGTGATATGAGGCTTAAAAATAATTTCTTAAGTTTGCGAATTTGTTGTTATTTGTTATATTTTCAAATAATTTGTGTTTTGAAACATGATTATGACTTTTCGAAATACAACGCAAGACTTGTGCTTAATTACTTAATTTATTATTAACAAATTAAAACTCATCAGTTGTTATTCAGACTATTACATTTATTGTTATTAACCTAAAACAAATTCAGATCTACGCCTATGGCATTAATTTATTTAAATCTGCGTTTTTGTAATTTGAAAGAATAATTTGGTTTCGTCTCGGGTATCAAATGCGAGTTTTTTACAGATTGACTTTCTAAACATTTTATAACTAGGTACGCCTATGTCTTTTATATTTCATATTTTAATTTAAGTTTTTGATTATCTTGCTGAAATTATTAATTTATATGCAAAAAAATAAAAATTATTTTGGCCACGTTTTTTTAAATTCTGCTTACTGTGCGTCGCCACACTCACACACTCGTTCTATTTTTGCAAGAATACTGGGCTATTTTTAAAGTAACTCACTATAATTTGAAAACATTAAAACTTCGAAGAACTTCTAACATTTTCTTTTAACATTGAACAAAAAATGCATTTCAATAAAATAATAAAAAAGAATTGCATACGGTGGTATGGTTTATTCAATTAAACGTTATTGTAGCCTTCTCCTGCTTTTGATTAATAATTTCTTGTCTTATAAAAACTCTGTAACAAATTCGCTTTTAGAAGCTCATTGTAATGTGGCACCCTTCCAGCAATAAAGTTTTTATTTGGTTGTAGGGCACTATTATGGCCCGATTTTCGGTTGCGTCTACGTCTAGATTGATTGAAATTATCTTTTGGAAACATGCATGCTCTGAAATATTCTGGCAGTTTTACAAGCTAGTCTGAATTGGAATTGTGATTTATGAAACATTTAAATGTTTCAATGAACGTTACATTTTTTTATTTGCCCATACTTGGGCCCAGCATGGGAATGTATTTTAATTGTGACACTTTTCGATTCTTAGATTTTGGCGGAAGTGGCTGTGCGCTGCGGAACGCTCCCATATTTCAGGTACGATATAGGCGAAAATAAATTTGGGAAAAAATACTTGGAAAAAATTTGCCAGATAACATACTTGAGGAAAAATTCTATGAAAAATTTCTTGGAAACAGTTCTTACGAAAAAGTCCTTGTAAAAAAGGCCAGACGAAACATTACATTATTTGTTTTCAGTTGTTTTCAAGTTTTAGTTTTGATGGATTTTAGAAACAAACGTATGCACTTAAACGGAAAACGTTAATATTTTGTTTAGTAAATTACCCCACTTTAAGAAACTCGAGCTAGCTTATTTTTGCAGCACTTTAAAATTGTGAATAATATTCGGTTAAACAAAAACAAAGTCAAATCCAATAGATTTTAAGATATGGCAAAAGAGTTTACTAAATGAAAATTTAATCTTTTAGAGAGGATGTACATTTAGATTAGCGTGTATTAGGCGATTTTTTCTAAGGATTTTTTCCATAGAATTTTTTCGCAGTTTTTTTCCAGCGGTTTGTTTTCATGAAGTTTTTTCCAAGGATATTTCTTCCTAGGATTTTTTTCCTAGAATCCCGAGGAACTATTAGACCGATTTTAAAAATTTGGTATACCTACGTCCAGGAAAATTAATAGGACTAAAAAACATTTTTTAGGATTCGAAAACAGAAGTTATATTCATTTTTTTCGTATAATTTGAAAAAAAAATGAATTTTAAACATTTAAGGACAAGATAGTATAGAAAGCGTTGAGACAATTCAAAAACTATTTTTTCAAACGATTTACCTATAAAATAACGGCTGTTACGATTTATTGAATATTATGGTTTTACCGCCTATTTACTCAAAAATTAGTTGACAGATTTGCATAAATTTTTATTTTTATAATAGCGATAGGTGTACACAATTTCACTATGTTACTTTAAAACCTTGAAAACTAGAAAGCTTTACTTTTAATTTTGTAGGCTATTAGAACCAGGAATGACCTATCATTTAATCAGATGCCAATCCACGAATATTTCTCTGCGATATGTTCTAAACATTTGAAGATTTTGGCGTTAACAAATTAAGCTGTTAGATCGTCATAAAATTTTGTTTTATAATAACCCTAGCGGTACAGAATATTACTACCAGCAGTTTTGAACAATGGAAAGTCGGAAATGGAAACAATTTCAAATTATTCAACATTTTCAAGAACATAAATAAGAAATTGCCTAAACACGTTTTTTTTTTCTTAAATTCTGTTGGGTCATAGTGCTAAGGACGAACTACAATTCGGTTAGTGTTCCAAATCGCTACTTCTTTGTGACGCCTTCTATGAATTTTTTTAAATCGAAGATTCATGGCTATTTATTTATTAATCCAGGGCCGATACAAGAATTTTGTTTATATTTTTTACCTTGTGCTGCACTGACCAACTGATCGCACGGAAGAATACGGTTTCCGCAGTGAAAACATGTATTGTTTCCAGAGCCACACTTAGGTTAAATCATGATGAGCAATATTTCAATCTTAAATAATCTGTAAGCGCATGCCTTACTTAGCAAATTTCTAGAAACAACTCTGAACGTACCTGGTTAGTTTTAAGCCGAATAATACAAAAAAACTTACTAAAAAGTAATATATTTTGCGTTTCTTCAAATGGAAATGATAGTTATTAGTTGTATAATTATCTACAACGTTTCTATACCTTTAGTTTGTATATTTATTTTTTGTAATCTCCAACTTTGCCTTACATTTTACATTTGATTTGCGGTCGAATAAATGCTGCTACGGACCTGATAAAAAAGTTCGGATTCGTACTACGGTTCCCGCAGTTTGGTATTAAAAATTAAAGTATGCTGAATCGTATTGACAACCTATACACAAAATATAGGGGGTAGAGAACACGTTAATGATAGCGAGATCGTACGGGTTCCGCAGTTAAAGTCCTAAAAGGTCGCTTGTAATTATCCGCCTCACGCACCGCAGACAAAAAATAACTTACAAAAATAACCGGTTCTCGCGGTGAAAAAGTTAATTGAAAATTGTTCTTAATTTATAGCAGAATAAGAATAAAATTTAATTTTTACATAATTTAATATTTTTCTTAGCTAATTGTTTGGCCGACGAATTTAGTGTTTGATCTCTGATTTTCTTTGATTTTAAATAAAAATCAGTAAATGATTTTTTCTCCGTATAATGCTACCCATAAGAAGTATAGCGTGCGCTTTGTTGGACGTTACCTAAGCAAACAGCATACCTCAAGCGCGGGAGTGTTTTCATATTTTGTTGTAAATAACTCTTCGATTACATCATATTCCATTTCTGTACTTATATGATACTAGCAGAACCCGTCGGGTATGCCCCTCAATTTTTTTGGTAACTTCATACTCGGCGCTCGCCGTTCCGAATGTTTTCTTCGAGTCGGTCTCCCGGTCTCGGTAAAGAAATTTTAAGAAAGAAAAACAAAGATATAGAAAAAACATTAAAAAATAAACCCTGCCGTAGCCGCAGGAAAAAAATCCTTTGCACTGAAAAAATGTTGGTATACATTTGCATTTGTTACTTGTTTCAATAGTGCTGTACTTTAATATCATTAAAATATTATGTTTCTTCTTATTAAATATATTAAATACATTAAAAACGGTACACTGTACAAACGAATATAAGCATTATGTAAACGACGCGTAAATGCGTGGTTTGTAGTAGTGGGGGCCCCCTACCACTACAATTTAAGACAGGTGCAAGGTGTACGGAATTTACATTACATATATAAACTATTTTAGGGTACCTAAAAAAAAATATTTTTACGTATGAGAAAGTCCAGGCTAAGTGCCGTTTTATGTTGACATTTAGATAGTCTAAACACAGACTACTTTAATATTTTGATATTAAATTTTTAATTCAAAAATTTTTTTATATACATATTTGTGGTTTATTATGTATCTAAAAACCTGTTTCTTTATTTTAAATAGTGTAAAGGGAGGTATAGCCGCCCCATTTCACTCAAACCCCATCATCTATCCCAGTATTTCACAATAAACACCCAAAGTAGAGAAGCTAATGCATTTGACACCGACTTAACGTTCTCTCTAAGTTTTCTTTCGTTCTAGTTCGGATAAGAGTACCGTGGAGTATATTCGCTTTATGTCGGAGTTATCTTTTTGCCTCACATTCGTATTCCCTAGAGACGAAATACTGAGAGAAGAGGCTTGTATGCATATTTTTCAATAAAACTGCTACGACAAGACCACACTGAAGAAATGACCGTCAAAATTTTGGCGCATAGAAAATTCGGATTAGCTTCGGTTTTTGAAGTTTTTTAAAATTTGATTAATTCCAGTCGAACATGAGGTTGTTTTACTACTTATTAAATATACACAAAAAACCTTATGTATTTCACGAATACATTACATATCAATCGTATAGCTAAAGGTATTTTGTTAATTAATGAGTTACAAAATATAGTTTAATTCGTAGTTTGAAAGTAGGTTTCAGGAGGGAATATAACGTCATTAAGCGGTAAAGTGAGAGCACTGATAAATACTTATAAATATTAAAACATAACCTACTACAATATAATTCAAAACGTTAATTAATACTTACTTTAGACTGTTTACAAGTGGAAATATGGAATTAAAAAAAAGTCTTTATGTGATAATAATAAACTATACATCGTCAGCTCAAAACGTTGACTACAGTCACGTGTTAAGTGTCCTCTCTACCCCCGCGAAAAATAAGACGTAGAGAGAAACAATACATTTCGAAGTGTAACAAAACTATCGTTGTACAGCAAAAAGTTGTAGACTAGAAATTATCCAAAATAGACTTTGTTTATGACAACCCAGAAAGTAGCAGGTAGAGAGTTGTCACTGCAGTCGGCGTGGTCGAAATGTAAGATTTGTATTAAAAATTAAACGAACCGGTAAAGTGTTTAGATGTTGTCATCCGAATTTACGTGCATTTACAATTTATAAAGTGGTTTACGAGCTAGCGTGTTAAGTAGAACTTATATTTTAAAGGCGACTAGGACATTAAAAATATTTCCTTATTTGTACTGTACTTCAGGGTTCCCACTAACTATCAAGGATTAGAATCCATGACTTTTCCAGGATATCCATGACTAAAAATCATACTCATCCATGACTCTCGACAAAAAAAAATCAATAAAATTAGAGACGCAAAAATAGTCACGTTTATGCGTTTTTTATCAATTCACAGACAGTATATGGCGGTCTCACTTGCACCTAATCATAAGCCATATTACACCTTGAAATTTAACAAGGATAAGAAAAGTACCTCAATGATATTTTAAAAACCTTTAGCAGCAAAAGTTTTATAAGCGACAGTTTAAAAATTCAATGGGAAAATTTTTAATTTTCTTAAATTATGTTAACACTACTGCAAGAAAATCAGGTTTTTTACTGTAAATCAAGAAAAAAATCAAGACCTTTGCCAAATTTTGCATAAAATCCATGACTTCCAGGTTAAAATTTTAATTCCCTGACTTTTCCATGACTTCCAGGTTATCCAGGGTCAGTGGGAACCCTGTACTTGGAAGTATCAAAGGGTGCTGCACTTGCATATAGAAAAACGCTGTCGGCAACCGCCACGAGACCTTCCTAACTTTTATTAAAATTTTTGAAAATTTTGAAAGCGTTTCGGAAATTTTAAAATTTTTTTTAAATGTTTACTTTTTACATAATTTAATGAAAATTTAGAATACCATTGTAAAATTGTTGAGCAAGTTTCTAATTTCGTATTTTATAGCGGATATTGTCTGAAACATTTATAAAATATATACATATTTTTTCAATTTTGGAAACTTTCAGGTATTTTCGAAATTATGAAAATTATGGTAAGGAAAATTTTAGAAATTTTAAGAAATGGATGTTAAATTTAAAATAAAAATCACAAAATTTTTGCCACAGTACCGTTATTATGCCTCTTAAAGTGCCGCGCAAAACAAAGTGATATTATATTCGTAGTCGGGGCAAAGAGGACTCTTAACAGCACGCAACGAGAGCAACTGAAGCAGCCAAAACTATAAGAATTGAGTACAACGCAGGCGCGTATTTACCGCTTCATGACGTCATATTTTAGCAAACTTTTAAAACTTCTTCTAAAATACGAATTTTCATAATTAATTGTGGGGTTAATACAACGTCTATTTAAAATAAAATAAAAATACTGGGGTAATATTTTTCATTCTCGAATGTAAAGTTTATTTAAAAAGGAAGTAGTAAACGACCCTATTGTGGTTATCCGTTTGATCTTTTGGATTTAAAGTCTTCGATTTAAAATTTCCGACAATCGTTTACAAACAACAGTTGAATAAGATTTTGGAGATATGATAAATAAATACATATTTCGCCATACGCTTTAATGCATCTTGTCTGAACAAAATATAAATGCTAACAAAATAAAACACACAGAAAGGTGAAACTTTCCTAAAGGTAATTTTGCAACTTTACTGAAGTAGCTTTAGCTTAACAAAATATTCTTTCAAACAAAAGTGTTTTACTCAACAAAGCAGATATTGTTTAACTTTTTCCCACAATAGAAATAACTTAATTCAAGAAAACTTTCTGACAAACATTTCCGGTTTCGAAGTTTTATAAAAATTGTTAATAAATGGAATATTAAATTTAGTTCATATTTCTGAATTCCATCAAACAGCAAACTTTATTTCGATGCACTTGCATCGAACGTGCTAGATATGAAAGCTGTAGTTTCATAAAATGTAAATATTACTGTGCAACGCATGTTTCATCGATACAATTGGTTGCCAGCAAACCATATTAAATATTAGGTTGGACAATATCTGGGACAACATTCCTGTTTGCTTCAAATACACTGGCTATCAAATATTTGTCTACCAACGTTAGCAGCATCGTGACGTGCAACGAAACAATAAGCTCTACTATGTTTTACTACGAGTGTTTGTATGTTGAAACAGCGCGCTAGAATTTCCTTTATTATCCAGTTCATTCGTTTTTTCCATCGCCTTGGGTATTAGTTTTTTCGTTCGAGTTGTCAGAAATTGATTTGCTGAAGGGTAATTTAGGTAATCGTGTACGAATAACATATTTATCGAAACTCTTTCTTGAAAACCGCTAGACAAATTTTACTGTATAAACAATACTGAAAATATCAATAAAGTACTGGGTAAGAAATCAGTCAAAGATTTTCAAGTTCCCTATTTTTACTTTATGAGCTTGTACACCGGAAATGTTTGGTATAAAAGAAACTCAGATATGTGAAGTTCAAGTTTAACCTTGTACAGGGTGTTAAGTAATTTTTGTCGAAATATTTTAGTCTGAAACCTATGCCAAGAAATGGATAGGTCGGACTAAACCTACCGCATAGCTTCCTCGCTCACCCGTTTTAAATCCATTATATTATGTTGTATGGAACCACTTGAACTTCTTTAATTTATGCAACTTTTGTGGATGATGTCGCGGAATTTGAGCAGCCTGTATTAATCGGGAACATACCATGAATTTTTGATCGCTTTCAGGCACTTGACCCGATCAATGAATTTCGTCCTCTACTCTTTTAAAACACATTCAACCATAACAAAATAAAAATTAGTAGACATTAACAGTGACAGCAAATATAAAGGACTGTCGCCTTTTACATCACTAAGCAACATACGACTTCCGTTTCGTGCTACAATCGCTACATCTATAAATCTTTGTTCGCTAAGCAGCGATGATTCGTCCGCTTTGAAAAATATTAAAATCACCTAGACTTAAAACGTTTGTTTGAAGTAACGTGCAAAACTAAACAACACGGAATTTCTGTTTCCTGCTGTGGTTACCACCCTTGCAAATGTTTGTTATTCTGATAAGCGACGACGGCTAATGTTTGTTATTTTGCCATTCGACGACGGTCAGAAAGGGGTATAAAAGGACTGCATTTTCCACGGAGAGCTCAGTCTGTTTTCTGAATTGATATATAGCTTAACCTACAAATACGGTCCAAAACTTGAACTCTCTTCGCCAGCTGTTGCCGCATCGATAAAACGGTTTGAAAACCAAACCGCTGTCGCTGGATCGTTCAACCGGCCTTACACAGATTCAGACACGCATAGTTCTACTGCACCCAGCACAGAACATTAAGCCTTTGCGCCCTCATTTCTCATTCTTTCTCCGAACGCCGCCACACCCCCAGCTCTTACTAGAACAGCGCAGCTTCAAATAGAAACCGAAAAAAATGCCCCCGATTTCTAATCGACGTCCCCCTAGACAGGTGACTTAGAAATCCGCTTCGTACTGTACGTGCGTCGATCCCTTAGAGGACGTGTGTTTCGATTGTGCAAATTAAATAATTAATTTGTGCTTTGTTAACTTTACTGTTTTAATAACGTTGATTTACTAAAAAACTTTGACTATATTATAAAAGCCATTACATTAAAGGTGTTACACTCGATGGTGCATCGTATAGACGTTGTGCAGAATTCAACGGTTGACGTTTTCGACACTTTCTTTAACCTAATTTCTCTTGGCTCTTTTTAAACTGAATTATTGACAATAATTTTAATGTAGAATAATACCATTTTATAATACTAAACTGTATACCAAATTTCATGAATTTATCTGAACGTGTTCCTGAGATGGCAAATACAAACTATCTTTTGGACACCCTCTTCGGGGGATTTTAGGATCCCCTAGGAAGCATTTTTGAAAACATGATTATTTGAACTTTTTTTATTTTTTTTGTGTAGAATTAGCAATTTGCAAACACCTTGTATGTTGCAGTTCATGTATTTTATTTATTATTCATTTATTATTATTAAAATGGAGCCGATAACAGTTTTTGCTTACTTCTTCTGTGGGACATGTTTTAAATATACTTTTATTAACGCAACGGTCCAATGCCACAACATTTTTCAGATTGTTGGTGAAAAAAGTTAAATTGTTTGCTCGTACAAACAAGTAATTCCACACGCTTTCCCCAGTGACCTAACGCGATACTTGCATAGCATTCAAGATTGTACAGGAAACAGGCTCCGAAGGGAGAAATTTAATTACGACGATAATCAATTCGTTTGGTGTGAGGAACGACCTGCTGGGATTGTGGCGTACTTTTCTAGAGCCTTAGTGAGCCTCCGGGATGTGACCACATTCGGTATGCATTGCAGCAAGACGGGCGGGCGTTCCACAGGGTAATGTCCTTTAGACTGGACATTAAATATGTACGTTTAACCTGTAGGATGTTTGTCAAGCAGACACCCGGAGTACCATACTGTCGAAGGTTTACGGACAGAGAAAAATTGGTTGTTTACGTAGGGTTGCCAGAGTCAATAGATCGGTGCTTATGTATTCGCGCTTGGAATTTATGGAGGACCTTTCTCTTTTTGGACGCAATAAAATTATAAAGAGTTTGTAGGAAGTACTACTGCCATAAATTTTTCTTCGGATATTTAACGCGTTATTTCGGCAGGTAAAACTTGTCAAATACCAATTCGACTTTTATCAAAACCACAATGTTAGCAAAACAAACTGTTGTTGCAGAATATAATATTAGTAAATTTAAGCTACAAGATAACATTTATTTAATAATCCTATTCAAGTAAAACCAGAGTTAAAAAAAATAGATAAAACTGTATACAGAAATTCGAAATTTAGAAAGAGGAAAAGTGTTTTTTGCTGTTCATCTAAGTCAATATAAAGTAAAATATTTAAATTTAGTGTTAACGGTTGTTATCAAACATGCCCATACTTATTCCGAGTAGGAGAACTTTTAAAAGCCCATAAAAACAAAACTTGCTGTGTAAAATTGAAGTTTAAGTTTATAGCACAAACTTTTTGTTAACGGCCGTATTTATAACACAGTATGATAGGTAAGATATTTATAGACGGATTATTACACATTTAGAATGTCACTTCTCTAAAAAGCGCTCGAAATTTATATCCAAGAATTAAATTTCCTTCCGAATACGTAATACTAAAATTAATAATCTCCAACAACTCATATAAATAGTTTAAAGCGCATCTTGAAGCGGAAATAGCAGGTTTATTTTTTAAACAAATTCCGTTATAAGAATGGCTTCCTTCCACTGTAAAATATTTGAAAAATTTTAATCTTTTTATTACTCAGATATTTCTTTTGCAGTGGAGATACATTTCTAGTGAAAAGACTCGAAAGTCCGATTTTAAAAATGCAGTTATTTTATATTATTCACATTAATACATTTAATTCAACTTAAAAAAAAAATAAAAAAAACATCTCATGTAATTTCCAATAATATATAAAATTAATTTCATTTTCACTTTTTATAAAAATAGCTTAAACATATCATGTAAGGTTGTTTCCTAAGTACGTACAGAAACTTCAGGCGGTGGTTCTTTGGGTTATTTCGTATGAACATATGTCCGAAAGTGCTTCCATACGAAGCTACGGCCCTCTGAAGAAAGAAAGAACCGCCTAATCCTTTTTTGTCGATAACTTTCGCAGTAGTTCCACTAAATGTTTGAAAAAGGTACTCTTGTTGAAAGACGCTATATCTAACAGTTTTATAAATAATTTAATGTTTTCGTAAAGTTGAGTTACCATGAAGATCTAAGTGATTTCTCGAGCTGTCCAAATAGAGAGTTCTATCCATGAAAACGACGAGAAAGTTATTTTAAGCAATTTTTCTAAAATGCTTTGTTACAGAGGTACTGTCTCCAGAAAGTTTAACAACTCAAACTATTGCTTTTTAGGAGGTTGTAACTCTGTAAAGAAGCATTTCCGGACCATGTTCACAGCACATTATTTTATTGTTTTGATGTCTAGAACTCATCCACTAAAATAGTATTAACTATTTTCGCCTCTTAGGGAAGCACTCGGACCTTCATGGCCACTTGATTTGCATAAAACTTGAGTTATCTGTGAAACTGCTAGAGACAGCGAATTTTAACAAAAGTATCTTTTTGTGTATTTTTGAATGAAGAAGAAAATTTTCTGGACAAAACTAAAAAAAAAAGTAAAGGTCTAAAATATTTAAATGCAAATATTACGCGACCCCTCCCTCCTGTATGAGATATCTCTGCTGCATTTATCAAACAAAGCCGTAGTACTTACATATAAAACTTCAAAATTTTAGTGCAACAAAATTAGTTTGGGAACGTTTTCTCAAAACAGATTTGATTGTCACGTTTGAGAACGCTTCCAATTTTAAAAAAGTTTGCTATCGCATTTGAGAACTCTTCCGTTTTTAAAAAAATTGCTTTTGCGTTGGGGAACCACTGAGTTTAAAAAAAATTTGTTTGAGAACGTTTCCATTTTAAAAATTTAGTATTGCGTGAAGGAACGCTTTCATTAAGAGAAATAAACACATTTGCTGCTGAAAATAATTTCATTAAAGATAATTTGACTATAGCGATTTGGAATATTCTCTTAATTAAAACAATTGACTATTGTGTTTAGAAACCTTTTCATTGATATAAATGGTTAGGTTAGATTGCGCAAACTTGCTGCATTGGTTGGGTTAGATTAGGACTTTTAATAAGTTAGCTTGTATATAATTCAGTGGTTAGCGTGGTTCTCGTGACATACCAACATGGCGACGTAGGGCACGCCAAGTATTGAACGTCAGCTGTTTGTATTGGTTTCACTACAACCCAAAAAAATGCTGTAATTTTTATATTCAGAAGTTTTACTCGAGAAAACAACGTTTATTTAACACAGCAACAAGGAAATAGGCAACCACTTGCATTCATTTGCCCTACGTCGCCATATTGGTTTGGTTTGTGTGACGTCATATTGGAATAAAGTATTGTTAGGTTAGGTTAGCTTATTGCATTGGTTAGCTTAAAGTAGGGGTTTAGTTAATTTTATTATAGAATTTGACGTTTTGCTCCGAGAGTATTACGGATTTGTCTTGCGCAAAACGTAAAAATGTGTTTTCTGTTAAAGTCTTAATAAAATTCCTGTAATGAAAGTATGGGAAAGTAATAACGAGAATTGTTAAATGACTGAAGTATTTATAAACTTTAAGGAATATTTTAAGGTACTTCCTGTCAGAAGTTTGGGAGTTTAACAATGTTCGTTAAGGATTCTAAAGCAAGAAAAGCTTTTGGCGACTAGGAAACCCGCTTGCTCTGTTTTTGAAGAAATCGTGATGATTTTTGTTTCAATTTTCTAACTTTGTTTTATGCTATTTCGTAAGTAATCAAAATTACAAAGCATTCAAACATCTGTTGAACAATTCAAACTTCGTTTCATTTCACTTTCCTTAAATAATGTTATATTTTTAGTAAAACACGGAAAATTCGATTTATATAAATTCGGCAAAACGGTTCGCGTGACTTGAAAGTTCTGAATATAAAAGTGAATTGCGAAGTGATAGCTCTATCGTGTTTTCAGCGTGTAAATAAGTATGGGAAAGACACGAAGGTATCGGTCGGATGAACACGCTTACGCATACAATGTACTGTTCAGGAACTAGGCTATATCCCGCTGGTATCAAAGTAATATGTCGATCAGGCAGATCTTACTTTCCATTGTTTGGTTTATATCTTCTCGTTCTTCCTTCTGCCCTCTAGCACGCATGATTTATTAGAGACGAGGCCGAACACCTAATAAACACACACCCTACCAAGGGAGCAAAAAGAATTTGCGAATGTGTATCCCAAACCCCAACCAACGTTGATAAAATAAAATTAAACAAGAAAACGGTGCTATTGTTTTAAATTTTTACATCCGTACCAATAAATGTTTTTTACATTTACTTACAATAATTTATAATATTTTTGTAGAAACCGATACTTTAGTGTATATTAATAATTATGGATGTACCGAATAGTGATTTTGGCCACTGGCCGAATATCGAATATTCGGTAAACTATTCTACGCATATTCGGCAAACTATTTGGCGAAGTATTTGGCCAAATATTCGGCCGTGTACCGAATATTACACCAATTACCGAATATTCGGCCAATTATTCGGCCCACCTAATAGTCGGTGCATCCCTATTGATAATAAACAAAAGCAGAAGTAAAAGTACCTATGCTGTATATATTTTAGGACCAATTCAGTCTGCAATGTAACTGCAAAAGTTCTACAACACTTATACTGTAGAATATGAAACAGCGTTTTACTTTTTACTGACAGCGATTTTTTCAAAATAAAAGCAATAATTTATATAATTTAGAAATCTTAAAAATGTTTGTATTTAATTATAAATATCTTAGATATTGGTAATTATTTCAAACTATCTTCGATATTCATAAATATTTATGAATATTTCTGAAATATTTTTTTATCGCCTATTTGAAAATATCTTAGAGATAATTTAAAATTATTTTAAAACACCCTCGTATTATAATTTAATAGCCGACGTATGTAATAACTTTAAGATATTTTTCTTGTTTAAAACTTTTATGCGGTATTTTGTAAATAAACATATTAGCAATTTCTTAAATATTTTTTTATTTTAAAATCCTTTTGTTATTTATAATAAAAAATTATCTATAAGATATTTGTTAAATAATTAATTCAAAATATTCTTGAAATGTTTTCGTTGTTAATAAAATTAGTCAAGAAATAGTTATATGTCGTTAAAAATATCTTAGACGATTGATTAATTTTCTATATATTTGAATATTGGTCTATTTTAAAAAACCTTAGATATTTTAAAACAAAGAAGAAATTGTTCAATATCTAAGATATTCTGAGATTACTGTCATCTATAAAGTTTGTACGTCCGCGAAGCTTCTTACTCATATAGTTAGCATCGTCCTCGTCTTTCGCAACAACCATTTGGTCATCTGCGAACCACAATGTATACAGAATTGAATCTTCTATTTGTATGCCCATCTGACCGTATTTTCTTTTCTTGTTCCATTATACTATTAGTTTATTCTCTATTACTTAGCAGCCTAGTTTGCGCGGGGTAACGCATACATTATTAAATGAGGTTATAATATAACCGCACGCAAGACGTAGTTCGACTTAGCGGTAGTAGAAACCTTATGGGTGGCGGTTATTTCTGAGTATCTAAATTATTCGACAATTCTCTTATTCTAAAACTTCTAAGATACTTTAATTTAAATTTATTGTATAATTAAAATATCCAAGATATTTCGAAATAAAATGATTTTTAAATATCTAAGATACTGGGAAAATAAATTTAATTACAATAATCTAAGATATTTTAAATTCAAATTGCGTTTAAATAATTTGATATATCTATAGGATATTTCAAAATAGATAATTAAAAATATCCCGGAGTTATTTCTAATAATTAAAACTATATCAGAGATATTTTTAAATAATTAAAAATAGCTTAGATAGAGTACAAAACCATATTTCTTTAAGATTTTTATAATAAACTAATAAAACTTCTAAAATACTTCAAAAACATGTCAGAATATAATTTTATTTTGTTGAAATTCACTTCCAGTAAAAAGTAAAACAACGTTCCATGGTATAACGTGGATGTTGTTTTGTAGATGCAACTTAATTAAACCTTTTCCCACCTTTGAGTATATTAATTACTTTTGCATTTACTTGCTTGTCTTTCGTTATATTTCTGTAAAAAAATGCAAATAATAAATTTTCAGTTTATTTCCTACATAAAATAGAAGTTATGAAATTATTTATAATATATATAATATTTGAATGCCCAAATTTACAGAAGCTTAACGATAAGATTGAATGAATATTTATCTCCGCAGTATCAGCGGCGAGCTTTAAATGATTTATGAAATACCGTTCATACATTAATGATGCCTCTCATAGTTTTAAGCGCAGGCTTATGAAGTACAAGATGTATTAATATCACTGTGCAGTTTCTTATGAGCGGTTTTCATAGCGCAATCTCTTTACGGAAACGTCCGTAGGCTGAGGAAGCGGAACAGGCTCGAGCGTTCTACGCGTTTCGTTCTCTTTGGCCAAATGTGGGGCATGCACATCGAAACCATCCGGCCGAACCAGGATAGCAATTTCAGTTATAACGTCGCTTGTTCAACCTTTTCTAACAGTTAAAATAAAAACGAGCTGCTCTGAAATGGAAAACGTTTTAAAATATATTATCGTATATATGTTTCTGCAGGTAACGTCATTCTATAAAAAAATAACCCCCGGAAAATACTCTTTTTCTTCAAACGAACTCGGTCATTGAAAACAAAGATTTGACACGTTCCGGCAATTTTGAGGAGTTTTATAAGAAATACTGGCAAGGGGGAAAATATTAGATTTAAAGTTCAGGATGTAGTTAAATTGTAGGTGAAGTATAAAATGTAATACAATTGTTTTTCGTCGATGTGTATTAAAATGGTGGGGTATTTTCTATTTTAACGAGAATTGTTAATAATTTAGTTAAGCTCTTAAAAAAAATACGGTAATTGTTGGTAAATGTGCAAGATATTAACAAAAATTATTCTTTGTTTTATATTACTTTTCTGAACAAATTAGGTAAACAGAATAATCAAGATTACGCTTGTTTTACTCATTACTAGCTAGCTCGTTTGAAAGATTCATAATTTTACAGGTTAACGATCGGCGTTCAAAGCAAACAGTATAAGTAAGTAGGTTTCACGAAATTAACCTTCCTGATTATATTCAGTTAAAGCTATCGCTGTTTTCAATGTTAGTAACGTCACAGAAATTTTCTTGTGCTTATACAGTAATTATGCTAAATATAGCACTCGTCCAATAAAAACGTTTCTCATTCATCACTGTTACACAATTCTATGGTAATATGCTCCATAAAAAGTAAAGCTTAAATTCCAGCAATAGAAAAACAAGTCTGTTATCGTGGTGATTGTATAAATTGATATAATTTAGTAAAATGAATAATACCATATTAACAATCGCATTGAAATGCAATGAATAGTATATGAATGTTTAACAGAAACGTGTGTACTGTATCGCGAATTGATAATTAAACTTTTAATTCAACTTTACACTGCAATCAAAATCATCAAAAAAAACTACTTATTGTAATTACTACTTTGTTGGTACGTGTTGACAACTAAATAAAAATAAAGTGAATACAAAAACCAAGTGTTTATATACAACAAGTATCCGTAACTAAGTATAACCAACTAATAATTATTATTGCCAAAAAAACAATTAATATTTTTAACATACTTTTATTTGATTTCAGAACCCTTTGTTAATGTACCTAATTGTATTGTTGCTATTCTGATAGTTATACTAAAAGTTGCGCACGTTTGACTTCATTCTATAAACTCCAATTTAGAGTACCTTTTAATGTATTTACCACTTCAGTTATTTAATATCTAATTCTCTATGTAAATACTTTAAAAATCATTTATCTACAAAATTGAATCCAAATTCCTTACAACTGTCTCAACTTTTATTAGTGGGGCACCCGCTACTAGAACCCATATATTTACGCATCTATTATATAAGGCCCATATTTGTTTGTACAGCAACCGGCTACAGTTTCTAAAGCAGATAAGCAAATTTGGGGTTTTATTATTTGTTTTAGATAATCTACTGAGAGTGATCAGTAATAGGCAAACCGGTGATTTTTTAACCACGCAGTGATTGACGACGGTTACTATTAAGTCACAGTGATTTTACAGCGTTACCGTAATCACGGTGTAGAACAATAACTTACGTGCTTGAACTGCTTGGCGTATTTCCCTTTTAACTATTTCTTACCTTACGTGTTATAGCGATTCATGTTAGAGTTATTATTCCGTTAAAATATGGTAATAGTAATAATTGTTTTAGTACATAAGTAGTCTCAGAGACGTACTAGTTAGCAATTTTTTATGAAAAAGAAAAAAATTAATTTTAACATAGTGTCTGATACCTAAATAAAATACCGGTCGCCGTTATTTCTACATTTGAGTCACTATCACTATCAGTGCTTTTCGAGTAACGGTGCAAAAATCACCAGCAGTGGAATAAGTATCACCCATCTCTAAGAACGTTGGCGTTATTACGAAAATAAACTCCAAAAACATCGCATCAGGGCAGCTAGCGACGGGAACACAAACTCCTTTCAATCTCGAACCTTAATACAACTGCATTACGAATTTAAATTGCATTTTATTAATTTATATATCTAATCCAGAAATATGTACAAATAAAAGCAGTAATTGGACAAACAGATATTGAACAATTACGTTACCAGCGGTCTTTGCTCATAAATTTGTAATATAAATACGGCCACCTCGTGTTTAGCCATGAAATGAAACAAGCAAATGCACTGCGCCCTATACGGTTTTTATGGTAACTAAAAACAAGAATCGACGCGCTCCTCTTGGGTTTTATCTGTTGCAGCCATATTCCTCTCAAATTAAAACACGCAGAAGAGATTTAAAATTATTATGTGGAATTACAGCAATCGCAAAGGATTCCTGGTTGCTACGTTTACACCAGCAGCTCGCATAAGAAGAATTACAGCAATCGCTAAATAATCATAAAACTAGGACTTCGGTCTGCTACACTACCTGTAGTACGCACTGCCAAACCCGAGAAAAAGTCGAACCACGTGCAGTAGATTAGGAAGGGATGAAGCAAACGATACTCTCCGAAAGTTGAACATTCCCAACTATATTTAACTTTTATTTCACTTGTTTCAAATATATTACTATGTTATTTTTACTTATTGTTTAATTTAAAAAAGTAGTCGTTTGGTATAAATTCCGTAGAAGGTGGTAGTGATTTCATGAAAATTTTAGTTTTAGAAATTTAAAGGAAATCGCGTTTTGCACTTTTAAGAGCCCAAAATAATGGTTCGTATAAAATTTCTGTTTGTGTGCGTGTGGGTGAATGGATATGGGTGTGGTATGTGCAGCACAAACAATTGTTCCAATTTCAATTGTAAAAACAGTAAAACTTGTACCGTGATTTCTTCCCGAATAATTTAATTTCTATGTAAATAGTAATATGTTTTGGCCAGCCAGATCGCCTGATTTAACGGTGTAAGATTTCTTTCTATGGGATATCCCAAAAGTAAAGTTTTTTTAAATTGCTCTCCAATTTACTGTTTAATTAAAATACACCAGCCATCAGACAAAAGATACTCATACAAATTCCTTCAGAATCACTGGAACTACTGATAGTATTAGATACCCTCAGCATCAGCCACTTACCAATATTTCTTTGCGTGGGCGCGCGTCGATAATTTTGTGCTGAGACCAAAAACCGACAACGATGTGTATATAGCGTGTGTCTGCGCCACGAAAATGTGTGTGGCTATAAGCGGCGAAACGTTTACATACATGTAAATTGCGACGCAACTCACAAACTGAATATTTTTCAATGTGGATTCGGCTTTATGGACACTTTTTTTTAGTCCGAATGGCTCACTTCTCCAAGCTAGTAATATAAATAATTAGCTGTATTTGTTAACGTGTCACATTTACAGCTTCAAATTTATGTTTGTATTAGCTTACTGAGCATATTATTTGTTGGCTCGACATATAAAAACTTTTTTTACTGGTATTAGTATTATTATTAATCCAAACGTAAAAACATCGGCCATTAAATATAAAGCAGAAAAAAAGGCGTTTTATGTTATTTCAAACGGTTAATATATCTCCAGCCTACCCCCACCTCCCAGTGCACACGGTATATTTCATCCGCAATAATATAAACACATCTCAATTGCATAATTATTGGGTTACCAACAGTAGTCATACAATCATCAATTGCTTTTATATACTTTCAATGTAGGGAATTATTTTTAGACTTTCAGGAACCCAACAAGACGGTTTTTAAAAATGTCTGTTTGTGGGTAGGTGTGTGTGTGGGTGGCATGGGTGTGACGCCTTTAAAGGCAAAAATATTAGACCGATTTTGATGAAATTGTATGTCAAGCAGTATATAAAAAAGTATAGCTATAATAAAACTTTTCAAAAGAATTAGAAACCGGAAACGAAAGTTCTTCTTCTTCACGTGCCCATCCGTTATCGGATATTGGCCATCATCATGGCGATCTGTACCTTGTTAACAGCTGCACGAAATAGGCCAGTTGTTGTTGTGCTGTGCCATTTTCTCAAATTTTGAAGCCAAGATATTCTTCTTCTCCCTGGACCTCGTTTACCACGAACTTTACCCTGGAGAATCAATTGTAATAATTCCCATCTTTGACTATTTCTCATGATATGGCCCAAGTATTCTAATTTTCTTCTCTTTACAGTTCTCAAGATTTCTGTTTCCTTATTTAATCGTTCTAGTACGTTTTTATTCGTGATGTAGTCTGTTTTAGTATACGTCGGTATAACCACATCTCAAAAGCTTCCAATTTCTTACTCGTCGCTTCAGTGAGGGTCCAGGATTCGACCCCGTATAGCAATACCGTGAAGACATATGTTCGGAGGAGTTTTATTTTTGTTTTTAAGTTTAGGTAATGACTTGTGAAGAGGCTTTTCATCTTCACGTATGCCGCTCTCGCCGTTTCTATTCTGCATTTAATTTCCAGGGAGTGGTCCCATTGGTCGTTTATTGTTGTGCCAAGATAAGTTCATGTATTTACTCTTTTTATGTGTTTGTTGTTGATTGTTATTTGCGTTGGTAGTATTCTATTTTTACTTATAACCATGTATTTGGTTTTGCTTATGTTTAACGTTAGACGGCATTGTTGACTTGTCTCGGCTATCTTGGACATTAGCTGTTGTAAGCTTTTTAATCTAGCTACAAACACTACCGCATCATCTGCATATCTTATGTTGTTTAGGCATTCTCCGTTAATCATTATGCCTTCTTCTACATCTTCCAGCGCTCCTTTAAAAATCTCTTCTGAATATATATTAAATAATAGAGGGGACAGCACACAGCACTGCCTTACTCCCCGTTGTATATGTATTTCTTCTGAGTTTTGCCCTTCAACACGTATATTGGCGGTTTAGTTCCAGTAAAGGTTTATGATGATTTTCATATTGCCATCATCTAAGCCTATGTTTTGCATTATTTCTGCGAGTTTTTCGTGTTGTACGCTGTTGAATGCCTTATTGTAATCGATGAAGCAAGCGTATATGTCGCAGTTCATATCTCTACATCGCTGGAGTAGGACTTGTACATAGAGTAGCGCCTCCCTTGTTCCTACTGCGTTCCTAAAGCCGAACTGTGTCCTTCCTATGTTTTCTTCGCATTCCCTGTATATTATTTGATGGATGATCTTCAGGAAGATCTTTAACAAATGGCTCATTAGGCTGATCGTCCGGTAATCACTACACTGTTTAGCACTAGTCTTTTTAGGGATAATTATAAAGGTTGATTTTAGCCATGCTGCTGGTATTTTTCCAGTTTTATATATGTTATTAAATATTTTAGACATCCATTTAATTCCGTCCTCGTCAAATAATTTTAAAAATTCTGAAGGGAACTTATCAGGTCCTGGGGTCTTTCCGTCTTTCATATGGTTAATACCTTTTTGAATTTCTCCTTCTGTAATTGAAGGACCTGTTTCCCTTTGCAAGTTAGGGGGATGTCGTATTTCCTCTTTAAAAAGGTTTGTTATGTAATTTTGCCAGGCGTCCATCCTCAATTCTTTGTCTAACTTTACCGTTATTGTCTTCCAGTCTTCCAGTTGTATGTGTTTTATAAAGTCCCGCGGCTTCTTTGACTTTCTTGTGCATGTTGAAGTGATCATGTTTCTTTTCTAATATCTCTATTTCTTCACATTTTTCTCTCGGCCATATTTCTTTTGCTTTCCTTATCTCCCTTTTGATTTTATTCTGTATTTTCTTGTATTTTGTTTCATCTCTATTTTTGTATATTCTTCTCTCATTCATTAATTCTAGTATTTCCTTTGTCATCCATGGTTTATTTTTATTGTTTTTCTGTTTCAGATGCTCGTCACTTATTTTCCCTATTATTTGTTGGATCTTTTCTAATTCCGTTTCTATTTGGCCCGTCTTGTTTATGTCTTTAAACAAGATAGACCAAATAGTAAAGGGAAGTTAGATATGTTTTTTGGTAGCATTTTTATCCGAATCCTAATTTTATATATTTAAAATAAAATTCGATAGAATACTTTAGCCAAATCCAATGATTTTTTCCCAAACTATCTAGCTTTGAAACGGCGGCCGCTACAAACTTTTAAAAATTTTGATTTTAGCGCCTTATTACTCAAAAACAGATTGACATTGAAGGAGTAATGAGGTCGGGATGAAATTTGATATAGGAAATGCCCTAAGGTACACAATGTTGCAGTCCTGTTTTCTGAGAAGATTCATGGTAAACTTGAATGTCACGTTTTGGAAATTCCCTAATCTTTTACTTCCTGGCAGGTAGGTAACAAAAGTGTATATATTCAGATTATATTTTAAAATAATATTGCAGTTTTGTTTTGAACTTATTTTTGTTCACCTTCACATCGCTTTATAATGCCTAAAGTACGTGTTGTTGCTAAACAGTAAATTACAAAAATTAATAAAAGAATCTAATTGTGAAATTTTTTTACAAGTCACAGAGTGTTGCTGTTGAGTAAGGTGTGTGACAAAACTGTAAATTCCGAAAAAAAGTATTTTGTGCGCAGCACGTAGAGAAGTTGCGTCATACAGAAGCAGTAAAATTAAAAAGTGGAGCACCTAAAACAAGTGTGTCAATTTTTAAATTTTTATAGTGCCTAAATGCCTGCCCATTTTTTAAATTTTTAGTGCCCGAACTTCTGGGCTCTAATGATAAGTAACAATGTCTAAAGTATAGAAAAGTCCAGGCGAAGTACTTCGCTTACTTTTTTTATTTACCACCACCTTTACACAGATATCAATCGTTTATCACTAAACAATTAAACAGTACAAGCACAACTTTGTCGTTTGTTTATTGGTAAGTTAAAAGCATCTACGCGCTACCCCAATCTATTTTGAGTACTGATTACGTGCCCCTCATATTTAACCACCAGCATCTGGCTTTTTGTCCTAAAACGTTTTTATATACTTCATACTCGCAATGGACCATAACTGTTTTGTAGCCAGCCAAGTAAACTTTTAACACATTCTTTCACCATTACCAAATAAAATTATAAAACTTCAAGTGTGAAAAGTTGAATTTAATAAAGTAATTCGCCTCGTTTTGCGTTTTTTCCAGTCAAATTCTTACCGGTTTTCGGTCAAATTTTAAGAAACCTAAATAGTTATTAAAAGTAAATTTATGCAGGCAAAAATTAAAAGTAAAGTAACTACAAACCAAATGCAAAATATGCAAATTTCGAAAATCCTTAAAAAATATTTAAAAAAAAATTATAAAAAAAGGTTGAACTAGTTTGAACCATGCTAATTAGATTAACTAAGGGAATGTACATTTCTTCATCCAAATTATCTTCATGGAGTTCATCGTCATTGTCACTAATGTCACTACTACTACTAAAATTTAGGTTGAACTACCTCCGTTAACTCTGGAAATAAGTGCAATATTGTACTTTATGTACGCTAATTTTCCAGCTCGGGAAGTTGTTAATCGATTTTGAAGCTTGTTGTGCAAAATACCTCAGTAGACCAGTTTTGCGCATTAGATGCTACAGACACTGCTAATTAATTTGTTGCGTTCATGTTTAACCAAAACAAAATAAAACATCCAACTAAGCTTAACCATATTAGAGCAATGTCTTTTTATAACTTTTCGGTTTGGACATGAAAGCAAGGGAATTTCCTATCTACAAGTTTACCTACCCTCTCCTACATCGGTAGGGGAAACACCGGTCCGGTTGCCGCCAGGCCGCCACAATGTGCGACGATTGATGTATCGCACAGGAGCCGCGGCGCGAATTTTAAATTTTAAAAGATTTTTATCAAGCAGATTTTGACTGCAGTCAAATTTTTCGGTCAACTGACCCCGACTCTTACATTTAAACAATTATCAAAATCGTACTATCGGTTCGGGAGATGCGAGAAACAAGTGAACCCAAAAAAATTATGCATTTGTTTAAATTTCGAAATTAAAAATTTCCATAAAGTCAATACTCTCGTTATGAATAGGGAGTGGTTTTAATTCGAGTCTGAAGAACTCGAATGAACTTTTGTATTACATACTGATTCTGTTGTTTATTGTCAATGTCTATTAGTCTTTTATTCATATTTATTTAACAGTTAACAAAGCCTTTAGTAACAATGGTTAAAACACGTATTATACACCTTTATTCCTACTTTATGTTACTTTAAATATTAGTAATATTTGTTGTCAATACAACATTTTTTGTATTTTAAAATTAGTACCTACAGTACCTGTAAATGTGTTTGTGATACCGTTTGGCGTGTCTTTGAATTCTAATTTGATAACGTGTCAAGTTACCGATTTTTCTCCAGTTACCCGGTTCTCTTATTGCTGTTCTCTGTTCAACGGTATATTCAGCCACTTTCTGAAAATCAACGTCAATCGGTGGAGAAACGATTTAATTCCAAAGCCCCCTAACTCCAGCATTATTTAATTGAGTTGAATCGAGAATGAAGCAGCACGCTCGCATAAAGCCTAAACAACATTTATTGTTTGCTTAAAAGGATGTGCATTAAAATTTAAATATGTGTCGTCTAAGTTGGCTTTTAACGTCAACGATTTATTGTTGTACCGTGATGCTGCGTTGTACCACAGACACTAAAAGTCATCATCCATGGGAAATATGAAACGAATTTTACAACGGATGCATGTATTTATGCAAATTGTAACCCCATTAATTGCACGCTATTAGAAATAATTGCCTTTCCGCGTTGGGTCGACAAGTGCAGGGTGGCAGCGTCAGGATCGCACATGTCAAAGTAAATGCAAGGGGTTTAAACTATGTAGGTGTTGGTGCAGCTACTGCACTGACAACTCCTGTTTGTAAACACGTACCACAGTGACAGTGCAGCAAGAGACGCTCTATTTACTTCTCTACACTTGAGGGATTATTGTATTTTAATTAATTTGCATGTATTTGCGCGCGTTAAATTAAATAATTCTGGTTATGGAATTAGTAAATTCTCTCCGAACTGAGGGTAAACGGCAGGTTTTTATGCTGCAGCGTATAAATGTGGGTATGTAAACAGGCGAGGGTAATTTAAAGAACGAATAAAACGCGAATATCGCAGCTCGGTTTAATCACAGACTCGCTGCGGTAAGATGGGAACCGTCACATATGGCGACTGCTTTGCGTGATTCACGCAGCTTGTTACTGCATAATACTTTCGGTTTCCCCTGCCGTAGCTTTCAATAATTTCCTCGCTTATGCGTGTACCGAAACATGTTATGAGAATGAAGATCTCTTGTTAAAACATCACGGTGCAAAAGGAAAAAGCTCAATTTCACATTGAAACTGGAAAAAACACGAACGAGTAGTTAATACCGTAGATTAACGATACAGGTTGATAGTAAATTCAGAGTAAGTTGATTTGCTCATTTATTATTGGCGAGAAAAAAAATGTATAACTAAAGGTTATATAGTTTATGGTGACGAATGATTGGGCATACAAAACAAAATGCCCGGCTTTGGGTTTAAGCCGAAGCGACTATATCTTTATATTTTTAAATAGAACACCCTATATTTTTTAGGCTAATTCGACTGCATGATAAACTCTATTTAAGAAACTGTAACATAACTCTAGGCCTAAAGTTAATAACAAGCGGGATATTTTGATTTAAAGCAACGTATACGTATCCACCGGTAATGATTATAAGCAAAGTCCAGCCTTTTAGTCGCAGAAGAACGAATAATTTCGTTAAAATTCAGTAAGTAGACAAAAACCATGGGCGTACTCAAATCCATTCAGTTATATGTGAAAAATGGTGCACGATTTTGCAAGGTTTCTACAACTGCGATATTTACTAAAAGTTAATGTTGTAAAGTACCTGGTTTCGCGGGGAACGAGCGTTCCAAAAAAATAATTAAGCAGGGCTTTATAAACTTTCACATGCATGTGCTTGTTATGATAGAAAATGGGAGATATTAAAAATCGTTTTGGTAATATTCCTAAAGTTATAAAATCATCGGAAGGCACAAATTTGTCGCTATTAGAATCATTTGACCATTTTCATTCTATTACTGGCAATTTGTCATTCGGCAGAAAATTTGGCATCAGGTTGTAGCAATATATTGAACAAAAAATAATCCAGTCAGTTGTACAACATCCAACTTTTACAGTTTTGCTCCATTAACGAGTTGCGAGGTTGAAAGGTTATTTTCAATGCTTAAAGGTATTTTGTAGGACAAGAAAACTAATTTTTCAGCTGAAAATTTATAAAAAGTCGTTGTTGTATACTGCAATTCTTAAGTTTTTTATTCAACGATGGTTTTCCGTCCCTTATAGTTCAAAGTTTCCTTTCGTAGAACTTTGTCGTTGTATTAATGAATTTACACGTTCTATTTTCATTAGTTCGTGGTTGTTATATTAAATTTAAATTAAAAAAAATATGTTTTGCATGATCATTAAATTGTTTCATGAAGTATTTTTAAAACTCATGACCATTCATATTTTACGCTTATGAACCCCGTTTTATTTTATTTTACTATCACACAAGCATCAATTCATGTTGACCAAATAAATGATAATTGTTCTACACATGCTACATAAGGTCAAACATATGGACGTCTTACCATTCTAAGCTCGTACATAATTCGTTAAAAACTTCAGATATGCGCCAACTATACATTAAAAAGAATTGTGGCAGAAATTATTATTAATTGACTGCCTTATAATTTAAATACTTACTTAATACTAGAGTATAAATCCGGACTGTAATTGAAAGTACATTGCAATTAATGTTAAATGTTAAGAAAATAATAAAAGTGATAAACAAACATGTAACATCTGTCAAAATTAAGTTTAGGGTACGTTTATTTTAATTTCACAATCGCCTGACCTAACTCGTATAGATTTTTTGTTTGGAGATTCTTACAATATTTTAAACAACTGATGTCTAATTAACATGAGTTGCACACTTGTTTGCTACTTTTATTATTTTCTTACTAACAGGCTCCCAAGATCACTTAATTTAGAATCATTATTATTGGTTACATACGTTGCTTTACATCAAATATCTTGCTTATTATTAGCTATAGGCATACAAAACTTCTTAGCGTGTTCTCGCTGAAAGTGAATTTAAAATTGTATGATTAAACAGAAAACCAAAACGGTTATGTCATCTGCAAGTTAGTTGTAGGAATCGTTATAAAAATGTTAATGACCATGTATGTACCTACTATTTGCTGCTTTTTAATCCCAAGTTTTTATTGTGCTGCATTAACTTAAAATACAATCTCAGAAAGGAATATGAATTTTTAGTAAGATCGTTTTGATTTTTACCTCATTCTGAGCGGGGGGAGAGGGGGTCGAAAAAATGGAAAATAGAAATGTGATTCAATTTTGTGAATTCTATTACAAGAAAAAATATCTGGACGTTTTTTTAATAACACCCTGTATATAAGCGTACACGTACCAGACGATTTCTATGATTCGCAATATTGTTTACATCCAAACAAAAACACGCATACTAATAATCATTTCACACTGTCTTGCAAGTTGCAGTGCAGTGCTCGGCTCTTTGAGACCGGCAGGTCGTAGCGCACAGAAGGGGCATGTGCACACTTCGCAGGCGGCCGATAAATTTAATGGTGCCCAATAACAAAAATTAAAATAATAAACATTTCAAAACATGATAATTTTTGGTCGCAATATTTTTTTTAATTTTCACATAGTACACGAGTTCCGAGTCTGAGAATTTTATAAATGGCTTTACCAAAATTTAGTTGCAAACTTTAAAGATATTGAATTCTATAGCTTTTATATGGTTTTAACCTGTGACTATGGATTATTGCATATTTTAGGATCATATTCAGATAAAAAGGATAGACAACAAAAGCAACTAACCAGATAATATGTTAAAAAAATTGTGTTTGAAAACAAGTGAAAGTTTCATAAATCTCAAGTTTGATTCCTCATGGATGTCCAAAATTTGCATGCGTTTGGATCCACGAACTCCCCGCCGTTAAAAAAGTAATTGGTGTGAACATATTAAAAGTGGAAACTTGGATTTATCATTATGACCCAGAAAGCAAACAGGAATCAATGCAGACGTAAGGAGCTCCGCTCAGTCGCTGAAAAAGTTTAAGACTTGATCTTTTACTGAAAACATGATAAGAGTTCTTATATTTTTTTATTTAAAGACAAAGTCGTAAGTCTTCTTGGAATTCGAAAGTAATTTTGCTAGCAAATTACTTACCCTATAAAACCACTTTAACAAGAGAACATTATTATTGATTGCACTTAAAAAATAAGAGCTGCAATTATCAATATAAGACCAGAAAAATCTGGAAATGATTTTTGTTGCTTCACGAGAATATTCGTGTTCACAAAGTGAAAGTTTCCACATAAATATTGCAAAGGACTATGTCTTAGATAATTGTGACCACTCACAATTTAATCCGAATTGAGCCTTCGCCGAATTGTTTTTGTTTTTAAAACTTAAAAAAAACGCCCGAAGACACGAACATTTGTCGACGGTAATAAAATAAAATAGGCTTTATTTTGAGTATCGAATTAGAAACATTTTCCTCTGAAACAAGTTTTTTTTTGAGTTATTTCAGAGGTATAAAAAGTGTACTGATGCAAACTGTCCTTTTATTACAAACAATGGGAATCATTTTTATTTTGTTTGTGTCTAATTTAAACTGATAAAGATAAATCTGTGGCCCGTATAGGATTACACCCTGCAATAGGATGAATTGGAATTATACTGAAGGCTTTCATTTCGGTTAAAAATCAACGGCAGAAATAGTAAATTGGAAGACTCCAACAGGAAACAAAAATAAAAAGAAATATGTGATCCGAGAAAAATAAACAAAAACATTTTAGATTGCGATTTCCATATCAAGATTTATGAATTTGTTTTTAACTATTTTGTTGCAGCTGTTTCTCTATTTGCAGTGTAGATGCATACAGTTTAAATGTTAATGTATTTTTGGCAAAGCTTTACAGAGTAACTATGATACAATGATAAATGAAAAATAAAATGATTGCAAACTGTTTTATTATTTATTAAATTAGTTTAATTAAAATATTCGTACGGAGAATAGAATGCATAGCAAATAAAACATTTCTTAAATATTTACACAAACTATTATCAAGCATAAATAAATTTTTATTTGCAGTACATAATAGTGGAAGTGGTATCAAAAAATTGAACTAAAGTGTATGTTAAATAAATGTTGAGTAATAGAAATTAGTGTTTAGCTATACTGACAATTTTAAACGGTAGTTAAATTGTGAAATACATCTTAATTTATTTATAAAGTAAATTAGTATAGTTAGCTGTTATTTACAGCGAGACTAATAAACTCTTATGCATAATTTCATTTTGCATACATTTAAAAAATTAAATTAATTAGAATTAAGCAGTGCATAACATACATGCAAAGCATTGCATAAATTAGCACGTTAACTAATATGCAAATAATGGCTGCTGTGACTTAAACACATGTGTATACACTTATACGACATTTTTTAAATAAAATTGTCTTTTGATTTAGGTGTCGCCATGTTTCCTACTACCTAATGCGTTTATAAAATCATATTCAACACTGAATATAAGATAGGTTGATCGCGAGTGCAAATGTGTATAAATAATAAATATAACTAACTAGACCACTCTACACCTCATGTAAATTTTACTTTAGACGAACATAATTATGATGCGTGATTTCGCGTAGTTAGAGCTTCTTCATCACCATTTGTAATTAGTTTATTTAAGCCAGGTTAGAGAAGGTTGAGTTGAATTAAAATAGTTTTAACTACCTAGTTACCTTCGTAACGAAATCAAGCTACTAAGATAACTACTCCTACTAACTTTATAACTGAATTAATGTATGGTATGATGGATACATTATCAAATTAAACCTTTAGAACTGATTACTTATGGTCACAAATGTAAAGTGTTTATGTAACATATTGCTATGATATTTGGAGGTGTATGTTTTTACTGGGGTATTGTAGTTTCTGGAAGGCAATTTTTGGGATGCTTGCTACAATTCAATTTGAGATTGGAGGTTTGTGAAGGCTGTAAGGTTTTGATATTCGAACTTTTAAACTCAGGGTTGCGTATTATTGCTGTAATTTCTTGTTATAAATTCTAATAAATTATATTTTACATATTTGTGAGGTTTGTTTTTACTGAAAGAAAAGAAAAACACAATCAGATTGATACAATTTTTATTTATGTTAGTTTTAATTATAATTTAGTTCAGAATTGTTCAAAAGGTTTAATTTATAAGAAGTTTTAGATTTACTTGTTTTGTGCATCGATTAATGTCATTATGGATGTCAGTGTCAATGTCACAAACGTATAAAAAAATACTCATTGTCATGAGATTTATTTGTTTGTTCAAAAAAATGGGAATCAAGAAGAAGACAAAAGAATGGAAAATTTGTTTAGTGAGTTACGACTCGTCTTTGTAAACAAAGACAGAGAATTTTATATCCTCTGGATGAATAAAGAGGAAAAACGAGTTTAAAAGTAATGTAAAAGTGATTGTGAATATAAAAGAAGAAAATATAACTAATTATCAACGAATTGTGAAAAGTCCAGAAGAATAACAAGTATAAAGCGATCCAGAAAGTTTTTACAGTTGTGATGGCGGTAAAACCAAGTTTAAAATAATATAAAACAGACCAGAGGAAGACTCAAACTAAAGGCGAGTGTTTGTGGTTACTTGAGGAACCTGCAAACTAGTGAAGTAGAAGTTGGACATTCATCGTTTGCTCGAGTGAAAGATATCCCAATAAGGAGACGTTAAGATAAGTGTTCTCTTTTTAAAGGACGATAGTATTTAGTAAAATTTATTTGATTTTTCCCAAATTTCATTAGAAAATTGATTTATTAAATAAAACCTTTTTTTTTGTAACGTTGATATTGTTTTGTGTTTATCCTATCTCAAATTTATTTATTAATAACTTGTCTTACAAGCTAAATAACGACCTGAGAAAGTTAATAAAGAGTCTCATAGAAAAATATTTTAGAATTGCGTGAATTGCGGGCATTTAGGGAATTGTTTTCTAGTAAGTACATGCACACGCATATCATTGCAATATATACAAGCAAAATTTTTTTCCTGTAACGAAATAACCTAAAAACGAGGAAAGCACTTTACTTGGATTTTCCCATGTTTGAAAAATAATGACGATTTATATTTGTAACAAATATAAGCTCCAACGGTTACCACATAACATCAGAACACTACTGATCTGCTGACAACCTTCATGAACTACCATTAAAATAAAAACATAGAAGTCCACATTTTTTTTAATTCCACGCGGAACTTAAGAAAACGCTCCATTTTTTCATTACGGAAAAACATTGCTTGGGATTTTGGAGCACCAGCAATAAGAAATTCAAATTTGACAGCTAGGTTGGATAGGAAGAAGATTTGCTCCTTTAATATCGGTACATCTAATATACAAATGTTTCTTGTTCATGAAATAAAAATCATATTAAAAAAATTCATAAAAGGCAGCACATTAAAATACACACACACACACACACACACACACACACACACACACACACACACACACACACACACACACACACACACACACACTCACACACACACACACATCCTAACTCTATAACGATACAAAATGAAGAAAACACCGCGTGGCCAATTCTGAAAAAAAATTTTTGAAGATAGTCGGACAATCTGTTTGGGAGATATGAGGCAGTAAACATGTGTATTGCATAAAACAGCAAATAGGCAGATTGGTATAAATAAATTGTATTGATTAACGTTTTCTAAAATAAACAAAACTGAACGAATGAACAAAGGAAGAACGTATTCGTTCACCTACTTACCCATCCACAAACATTTTCTAATTTTTAGGTAAATCAAGTCTTTTATTAAAATCTTGCACAGGAAACTGTTAACAATATCAGTGCTTTCCTACACGTGTTGGAAGTATGGAAAGTATTATGTCTTTGGTCATCTGGTACAGTTTTTCGTCAGGACCAAGACATTTTTAAGCCGATGCGAGTTTTGTCAAAAAAAAACATCGTTGTTAGGCCAATAATATTTCCCCAAATGAACTTCAGATGTAAAGTGCATCTCATAGTTTACCGACTCATCCTGATGGAAAATATAAGTTTATACTTGCCTGTTAAAATCATCATATGAAGTTTGTAATATTAAAGTTTCTTGAAACGAAAAAAAAATTAAGAAGTCTATGTACTGCTAGATCTATTTTTTGTTTAGTGCACCATGTATTCTGAAGTCGCACAATGGCAGGGAATTTTGCAATAATATTATAAATATACTAAAGAGTTTGTGGCTTGAACTAAAATCGTCCATGGCAGACCAAGATATAGTCGCAGCTGTTAAACTTGCCAATCTTTCTCTGGAACTAAGAGATCTCCGTATAAAGCCATGTTCGAGTGTGCACTTCAAATCGAACATTAGTTAACAACGGTTTAACGAGAACAAGCTACCAGTCACGACATCAAGTTGCGAGCCCTAAGTCCCCACTGGTCGGGGAAGATTACCTAAATTTTTACTGATTTTGTAGATCAGTACCTAGGAGTCCTATGTCGCAACCAAGAAGGGGCTGCTATTCCCCCGAGTTTGGATTTTGTTCTCGTGGTGACTGAGACGCAAGCACGTTTATAACGTATTTCAGGAAGCAGGGATTTCGTTACAGAGAACGCGCTGCCGCCCAGGTGTTAGATGCCTATACTAGCAGCTAGTAACACTTCACCTCTTGAAATCACTAACCCAGTTCTTCATGGCCCCAATTAAGGTAAACCTTGAACCTCTCCGAAGAGAGGAGAGGTGGACGTAAGTTGAAATCGCCGTAGCGACCATTACAACGCCAACAGACCCCGCAAAATGTGTCTTTGTTCAGGTCTCCTACCTAAGTGAGGGTCTTTGGCTATCCCGCGCCTCTAATCAGACAGTCAACAACATCTTTACTAAATAAAGTAGTTGATACCACAGTGAGCAAATAGAACTTGGAAAATGTTTTACGTTCAATGAAGTCTTCGTCCAGCCAGGAAAAAATCCAAGTTTGCTATCATTACGAGAGTATTCTACCAAGGTCTGCATTAATTGTTTGAAGGAGTGTTCTGTAATTTATGTTTCAGTAAATCACATATTGACAAATAAAAGGAAAAAGCTAACAAATGCTTAGAAGTCTAAGCCCAAAAGATGAAGCTGAGCTCTGAAAACTGTCATGTAAAGGTATCTGTCGGTATTGTGTACGAGTGGCAGCACCTAAAAATGGCAGAGAAAGGAGATGCACGGTATAGTTTAGCAGTCGTCAAGAAGAAAGCCATTGAACAATTTTATCAACTAGGTAACAGGTACTGAAGTAAAAAGAAACTTTCTGTTGATGAAGTAGTACAAGTTAAAACATATCTTCGCTCAGTTGCTATCAGTTGCAGTTGCTTCATATAATAGACTGCAATTCCAAAAAATGTACTTGTGTTAAAAGTAATGTTCTTCAAAAATCTGAATGCTACTCAAAAAATCGTTGTTATAGTAAATAACAAAAATTTAATTTTCATACGCTTTTAGGCAGCTAAATTTTAGTTGGTTTTATCTATATAATGGCAGTTTGTGCATCATGCATCCTACAGTCGGACATAGGCAGAGAATTTTGCGATAGGATTACAAAAGAACTAAAAAACTTGTAGCCTAAACTGAAAATCATTCATGGCATACCAAGACATAGTCACAGTCAGGACACTAGTATGTGCCAATTAATTCAATAGATCGAACTGTCAACAACATCCTAAATAAAGTAGTTGATACCATGCTGGACAAGGAGAGCTTGGAAAATGTTAAATAATATATAACAAATGCAATGAAGTCTTTGTGCAGCCGGGAAGCTGAAATTTCATGTTCGCTGTCACTACAGTAGTATTATGCCAAAGTCTGCATTAATTGTTTGAAGCAGATTCAGGAGATTATATATTATGTACGAAATGCGAGAAACCTCTTCACCAGTCGTATTTAAAAGAATAAATACAAGCGAAGTGACACATACGCTTAAAATCTGTGATTTATTTTTCAATAAATCAAATATTGTCATAAAAGAGGAAGAAGCTAAGAACTCCAAGCCAGAAAGATGACGTTGACCTCTGAAAAGTGCATTTAGCGGTATCTGTCGGTTTTGTATCCGAGCTGCAACGTCTTAAGTTGACAGCGAAAAGACACGCGAGCTTTATTTTAGCAGTCGTCTTGTAAAAAGCCAGTAAACAATTTTATTGACTAGGTACTACAAACGGAGTACTCAAGTAAAGAGAAGCTTGCTGTTGATAAAGTGGTATAAATTGAAACATTTCTTCGCTCCGTGCTATTATACACATCCAAGAACATCAAAAAGACAAAGATTAAAAAAATGTTCATGTTATGTGTTAAAAGTAATATTTTGTAAAGTTCTAATTGTCATTCAAACAATTATTGTTGTATTAAATAACATTTTTATTTAAATAGTGTTAGGTAGCTAAATTTTAGTTGGTTTTATTTATGTACTGGCAATACTGTTTAATTTCGTTTAAATAACCGGTTAAGAAGATAAAAGGTTGAAAATAACATACGTTGATGTTTCAAAGACTGTAGGCAATTTTGAGATATACAGACTCATTTTTTTTACAAAAAAAAGAAAGCCCTACTTACGTTTACACTTCATTGCGTTTGAATGTTATACTGTGCTTAGTACAACTCATGCTTACGGGCCGTGCCGAGCTTTCTCGGACATTGTCTTACTTTTCGGCCGTATCGAGCTTTTCAGCCATGTTATACTTTCGGGCTGAACTCAATTTGAACAGAATCGGTCACTTCGGTTCAGAGCTGAAATTGTTTTCTATAAATCATGTCAAGATGTTGGAAAACTTTCTTGTAGAATCGAACCGAGCCGATGTAGGCTTAAATATTGCCACCTTTAGCCAGTCAAGACTAAAAAATCCATGCATTTTATATATAGAGCAAGGTATAAGTTTCTTGTTTGTTATTGTTAAATAGCGTGCATTTAGAAATATACATGAACCCGTTGTTACCGTACTGGTATATATTAGCTAAAATACGTGATTGCTGAGGTCACGCATTAAATTTGGAATTAATTTTTCGTAAACATAGAGATTAGGACATTTTTATGAACTATATAAGCTACTATTTAACTCGGTTGCTGAACATTATTCCTAGTAGTTTGTAACCTTACTAATTTATATAGGACTTGTAATTCAAAGAAATGTATAAAATGCTTCCGAAATTTTGAAAAGGAGCAACTTACAATCTCTATAACATTTAATACGCGTAGCTAAAAAATTTTATTTCTTAAACGTTCATCTATCGGCACAAAAAGCTCCTGACCTTTCTGAACGCATTCACATCTCCCGGAAGCACTAAGGGAAAAGCTCCATTTAGTATGCGTAGACCTGATATTATTACGGAGCACATTAGGCCTAATATCCGCAATGCACGAGGGTCGCGGGGCCTTTTGACATTGCGGACAAAGAAAATTTGAAAGCCACTTTAATGGCCAAAATAGTCTGCCAGTGGGCCCTATCCTCGGCATCGCAATAACTCGTAGACATAAACTGTCACACAGGTGTCACAAGCGTCAGCAGAACAGTTGTTGCCCACTAAAAACATCCTGGTATATTGAAACCACATATTTCGTAACTTGACAGCTATAGAAACTGCTATCAGCTAGCAACAGGAAATTAAAATTTCTATTCCTTAAACTGCATTGCATTACGTTACAGTCATCTCTCCAGCTTAATAGGTACTGATTGTTCCTTCCTGAAACCGCAACAGGGAAAGACAGACATTTCCTATTACAAAATTAGATGAGGGGTGCAGCCGGATTCAACAGATAAATGTAGATAAATTACGTTAAAGGTGAACGAAAACAAGGAATTTTGTCATGTCTCTTGTTAAATAATGTTTTTATAAACACATGTATTATAACAGCTTATAAAACAATTGCTATTGACAAACAATTTGAAGAAATTAGGCAAAACCTGGACTTTTTCTATAGTCTAAATGTTCATACTTTATATGTTTTTAAAAACATATAATGGTTTTCAACGGTTACTTGATGAAAATTTGGCTATAAGTTGTTTCTATGGCAATTCTGTACTTCAATATCTATCTATATCTATATATTAAGTCCGGATTACTTTTACCTGTCTCACCATTTACTGCCGTCAGGTTCCTACTAGAAGCCGCATATTTGCATACAACGCGGTGCTGTCAGCCAGTACAGTTTTCGACACAGATAGGAAAATTAGGTTGACGTTATTTGCATGTATAATTGTAATGGCAAGTTACGAGTTTTAACGAGAAACTAATTAAAAATAATAAAATTTATTTTTAATTAAAACGGAGTTACATTAAAATGTTACAAAAGCAATGTCAGAGCTTAAACTAACAGCATAACTAGGATAACTAACTTCTAATAGCGTGTAAAATGCTTATATAAACGAAAGTAGCAGAGACTGCAGAATGCAGTTTTATCTTAGTTTCATATTTATCTAGCGTTACTATTCTAGGTACGTAACTCCTCCACCCTTAGATGGAAATATAAATTTGGAAAATTTTATTTTCTAATTTCGACTTTCGACAACATGTGCCAATGGCACAGCATATGGTTTTTCAATTAATTCAATTTCAGTATTCTTGATTTTATTAATTTTATGAATAACTTTTTGGTAAAGGAATTTACGTTTACACATAAGTACGACGACAATAATAATTATAAGCATACATATCAATAAACTAGTACTTATCGATCCAATGGCCAAATGATGTGTCTTATGAATATTTTGGATGTCCTTAGGGACTTGTTTTAATTCCTCTTTGACTGATTGTAAATCATGTAGATTGACATGTTTTAAATTGATTTGATTAATTTCTTGCTTAGGGGTTAGACTTAAATCTAAAGCATCAATATGCGGTAAATAACTATCTTTAATATCTACGTTAATATTATGATTAATTAATAACTCATTTTCTTGTACAACAACATAACAAGAGCTGGGTATGATTAACATTTTGGTGCCGATTAAATGTTTTTTATATTCATTAAGGGCACATTTTACAGTGATAATTATCTGGTAAGGAGTTGCGATAATCTATTGGTTATCTATTATTTGAATTATCTTATAGTGATCAAGCCTAAAAGAATACATGTTACATGTTTTGTTAAGTATAAAAGACAACAATTGTGTTTCACATAACAGTTTATTAGGTATCGAAAGTGGTGTTGATTTTTTACAAAAATATTCATTTTCTTTTATTTCGAGGCACTGATTGTCTGTTATGGGTATACTTTCTTTTTCGGAGTGAAGGATTTGATTGAAATGTGGTAAGATCATATGAAAATTATTATTGGTAGAAATGGGAATAGGAATTAATTTATACCTTAGGTATTTGGTTTTTGTGGTAAGAGGTATTTCAAGAATGAATGTAATTTGTTCTTTGATTTGGTAGATTTTTACATCTATGATTTTTTCGTAACTAAGAATTTGGGTCTTATCGATGGGATATGGTAAAGATAAATATCTTTTGATATTATTTTCTTGTGATTCCATTAACAGCTTATTTTCTATAAATTGTAGTCCCTGGGTTAGGTCTTCATCTCCTATTAGAGCGGGATGTAGGTCATTTGTTTTTGCAAATACAAACGCTGTTTGCAGATCTTTTAATTTTATTAGAATTAGTTGAAGAAGGGCTATCATTTGATTCATTAGTCCTTCAGCATTTACGATTTCTGTGCTTTGTCTTACTACTTTTTGTAGAGAGGTTCGCATTTCTTCTAATTTATTTGTAATAAACTCTTGGTTCGAGTACAAATCCTTAATGGTTTCATTGAATTTTTCGATTGTTGTTAAAAGTAGGAATGCTTGATGTTCCATAATTTTCTCATGTTCTTGTGAGGTTTCTTGAAGTTCTTTTATCATATTTTCATATCGCTGTCCATCTTCTGCATCTAGGTTGCCCGTTACAAATTTGATTATTGATCCTAAACCATCGATGGCTCCTCGTTTGATTCGATGTGTTGGAAATAGGTGTTTAATGAGGTTTTCATTTTCGGTTACCAAAGTGTTCATTATGTTAAGGTAATTGGAATATTCGTAATTAGAGTAATTTCTAGATTTATAAGTGTTCCTTCTATCGAGGCAAATGGATGATGAACATACCGGGGGTATTTCGGGTCTTTTGATGGTGCGAAGGTTGTAATTAAGTTTTTCCACATTTTCTTTTAGATAATTGAACTCATTTAATAGAGGTTCGTAATTATTTTGCGCGATAAGTGTTTCTTTTTTGTCTTGTTTTTCGCTATGAATTTGTTCATATAGGTCACTTAATTTGTTTTTGTGAGACGTAACGTAATTTTCGTAAAATTTTGTAGTATAATCGAGGTCATATGGATTTCTTGAATCTGTATGTCCGAATAATATTTCTCTAGGGGTATATCCTAAGGATGAGTGTATCGCATTATTGTATCCTAAAATTGCATATTGCATTCGAATCTTTGGCGTTTCCTGGGGATGAGTTTCCTTTAATATTCGGTAGTGTTCCAGTAATGTGGAATGGGTTCTTTCTAACAAACTGTTAGATTCATGATGTCCGGGTGTTGTTACATGGAATGTTATTTTGTGTATCTCGAATAAATTTTTTAATATGCTCTTATTAAATTCGCCATCAGCAATGATGTTTGAGGGTACTCCATATTTTGTAAAGTAATCTAATATTTTATCAGATAGTTCTAAATTGTTTCGAGTTTCGATTTCATAGGCTTGTACGAATTTCGAAAATTGATCCAGAATTGTTAGAAACATGTGGTTTTCTACGTAGAAAATATCCAAATGTAAAGTGTTGAAGGGTTTATTTGCCGTTTCGGTTATGCAAAAAGGAGTTTTAATGGGATTTCTGTTATATTTTTGTTTTTTGCATATTTCGCAATTTCTGATGAAGGTGTTTACATCATCTTTCATATTTTTCCAGTAATATTTTCTTTTTAATTTTTCCAGAGTTTCATCTACTCCTCTATGATTTGTCTTACTTTCATGTTGATTAGTTATTTGGATTGATTTTTCTTCCGCGTCCGTTAGATGTATTACTTGTGAAGTGCATTTATAATACTTGGGTGAATCTTCGTTTGAGATTCTAGTTACATATTTACAGAATGCTTTATAGAATTTTTCTTCTGGGAATATACAATAATATTTCGTGTTGGCTGTAGAATATTCGTTCATAACTTTTTCAAATTGTTCTTTTAGGTTGTTTTCATTGATAGGTACTGTGATTTGTACGTGACCTTCGATAGTTCTCTTTTTTATTTCGGGTTTCTTTTTGTAGGTTTTTTCAAAGAAAATTTGATTTTGATGAGTTTGTAGGGGTTTTTCACAAATAGGTATTGACGCTGTGGATTCTTCCTGTGAATGTTGAGTACAATCACTAGGTCCTTCTCTTGGTGGATAATCTTCTAAATTAATAATTGTGGTGTCGATTAGATCTTCGTAATCGGGGGGTGATATTGGTCGTACAGGTGTCATTGTAATGAGTGGTTCGGGTGTTTTCAATGATTCGTGTTGTTCTAAATCTTGAAGCAATTGGTCAAATTCTTCGTCTTCGTGTACGATGCAAGATTCATTGTCTTTGTCTCTCGAGGTGATCGGGTTTATGTAGACTCTAGATAGGGCGTCTGCGTTGGTGTTTTTCTGTCCTTTTTTGTATTGAATTTCAAAGTCGAATTCTTCCAATTTAAGGCTCCATCTTGTTAATTTACTGTTAGGTTCTTTCAGGTTGCGTAGCCAGACTAGGGGTCGATGATCGGTATAAAGGGTAAATCTTGTTCCAAAAAGGTACGGTCTAAAATGTTTCGTAGCCCAAACAATTGCCAAGAGTTCTCTTTCGATGGTTGAGTATTTTTGTTCTGTCTCATTCAAGGTACGACTTGCGTATGCGATTGGTTTATCTTTTTGGCTAAGTACGGCTCCTATTGCAACATTCGATGCATCCGTAGTTAATTCGAATGGTTGATTAAAATCGGGGTGAATTAATATTGGTTCATTAATTAAGATATTTTTTGATCTTTCAAAGGCATCTATAAATTCTTTATCATGTATTATTTTGTTGTTCTTCTTGAGGCATCGGGTTAAAGGTTTTGTCAATTTTGAGAAATCTTTAATAAATTTTCTATAATAACCAAGTAGGCCAAGAAATGATTTAATTTCTTTGTTAGTTTTAGGTATTGGGAATTTTTGTATGCATTCAATTTTTTTAGGGTTAGGTTTTATTCCTTCCGGTGTTATTATGTGTCCTAGATATTCAAGATCTTTTTTAAGAAATTCGCTTTTGTCTAATTGAATTTTAACGTTTGCTTTTCGAAATCTTTCAAATACGTTTTTCAATCTTGTCATATGTTCTTGTAACGATGAGGAATATATTATTACGTCGTCGAGGTAGACCATGCATTGATTGGTGGTAAGTCCTTGTAGAATATTATTCATGTCTTTGAAATGTGGCTGGTGCATTCCGAAGTCCAAAGGGCATTCTTTTGAAATGGAAATGTCCTTCTTCGGTGGAAAATGCGGTTTTTTCACGATCTTCGGGTTCTATTTCGATTTGGTGGAAACCTGAGGCTAAATCGAGGGATGTAAAATAATTGGCTCTGCCTAGCTTATCTAAGATATCTTCGATGTTGGGTAAAGGGTGTTTATCTTCGATCGTTTGTTCATTGAGGCGTCGATAATCGATCACGATTCTCCATTTTTGTTTTTCGCTGGCATCAATTTTTTTTGGTACAATCCATATCGGAAAATTGTAGGGCGATTCACTAGGTTCTATTATTTCCTGTTCTAACATTTTCTCAATTTGTTGTTTAACTTCTCTTCTATGTACCTGTGGGTATCGATATGTTTTTGTAAAAACTGGATCGTTTGTTTTTGTCCTTATATGATGTCGAATTTTATTTGTTGCTGTGAGTGGTAATTCAGGATGGTGAAAAACATCTTTGTATTCGTAACAAAGTCCGGTGAGTAGAGTTTTTTCTTCTTCGTTTAGGTGGTTGATACGTAAATTATTTTTAAGATTTTCATTTAATAGTTGGTTTTTCTTTTTATTGTCAACAGATGTAAAATTTACTTGAACTAATTCTTTGTTTTCAAAATCTTCCAAGTGTATGGGGCTTTGAAGGGTAAGACTTACGTTTTTGTCTGAAGTATTAATTATACTGGTACTAAACCAATTGTTATGTACTTTTACAAGGGCGTTAGGTATTGATATCCCTTGTCCGTAATCTCTTTTCTTACAAATTTTTATACCGTTGAGGCTCTCGGTTGGCATTTTGATTTTCATTTCGGTTCTTGACGGGACCTTAATTACATGTATGGTACCTTTTATTTGTTCTTCTAAATTTTGGTATGACTTTTTCTGTTGTGCAGATGGATTTGATTTTGTTGGTAGAAAGAAAGGTACTGTAGTCTTTTCTGTTTGAATACATTGCTGTCGGAAATCAATGCTTGCTCCTATTTCATTAAGTAGGTCGCTTCCTATAAGTCCTATGTAATTGTCGTGAAAATTATAAAGATAAACTTCATGTACTCCTTCTTCATTAAATAGTGAAGGTATGGGAATGTTGGCTACTTCATCATGGTATGTCTTGCCATGTGATGTTGCAATTTCGAAGGGTTTTTTAATTATGGTTTCAGGGAAGTGTTGATGTATGAATTCAGGTCTGATTAGCGTTCTTGTGCTACCTGTGTCTATCATTAATTTGTAATCGGTTTGGGGTATTGTAATATAGGGTAATGTAGGGTTGTTATAATTGCAAAGGGTTATAATTTCTCCGAGGCTAGTAAATGAAAATTTTCAAGTTCTTCTACTTGAGGCTCGAATTCTTGTGCGTCATCTACTTCCAATTGTTGATAATCTATGTCGCCATATTCATTTTCGTAGTTTTCGGCTTCTTGTAATTCGTGCAATTCTGTGTTTTCTGTATAAAATAATTCCGTGGATGTAAAATTGCGTGGTTGATTAATTGTTTGAATGTAATTTTGTTGGCGAGGTACGTGTCGTTGTACAGTAGGTCTTCTTTGTATTGTGGATGTTTGCATAGGGGTAGGTTTTTCTTTAGGAACAGTTCCCGTAGGTTTGAATACGTTTGGTTGTCTTGAGTTAGATCTTGTATTTAGATTAACTGGTTGTTGTGGGAAACCTGGAAATTTCGTAGGTGGTATTGCAGGTAAACGTTGAGTTTGTGCACGTGGGTAACCTTGAAACTGTGCGTTTTGTGCGAATTGATAATTCGGTGTTGATCTCATTGGAACGTATGTGGGTGTTGGCACATATGTAGGTTGGTGTGGTGTTGTGCGAAATGACGTATTCTGACGTGATGCGTTGTTTGATTTTTGCATAGGCGTTTTGTGTAACGATGACATTTGTGATCGGCGATCTTCTATGTTTTTCTCTTCTAATATAATTTTTAGGGCGTCTTCCATAGATGCGGGATTTCTTGATCTTACGTATCGGCTGAGATCTCCTCTTAAACCGGTTAAAAACTGATTTTTTGTGAGACTGGTATACATGTTCGTTTTTATTTGGATTATATCTCCGTTTGGCTCATTCATAACGAGGTGTGTGAGTAATGATGTTCTTAATCTCATGCATTTGTCGTAAAAATCGAGTGCGTCTTCATTTCTCTGATATAGATTAGTAAGTTCTTGTAATAATGCTTCTTCTGAACGATTATCTCCAAAACTAATTTTTAATTTATTTTTAAGTTCAGCCCAGGTGGTTATATTTTGTCCAAGAGTAACAGCTTCTGCTGCTCCGGTTAATCTTGATAAAGCGGTCGTTAGTAATAAAGTATTGATATAGGCTCGTGGATCATCGGCTGAGAATTGTTCGATTATGGCTCCGGCCTGACGTATCCATTTGACTAATTTTGTAGGGTTTCCGTCGTATTCTCCAATGTTGTTTAAGAGACTAGGATGAAATCCAGGGGGAAAATTTGTGGATTTGCCATTATTATGTTTTGTTGGTTTAAATTGTCGATAGGTTCCTCTTCAATAATTCGCAATCTATCGATTTGTCCTATCAAGTCGTCAATAATTGACATAAAATTTGTTTTTGTTCACGGAAATAATTTGCTTAATATTTAAACTAACGGTTAACAATTCTAATTAATTTTTAAACTAAAAAATTTTTTATTTATTGTTTCTTAGCAAAGGAAAGGTATATTTACTCCTTGTTAGGAAACGCAATCCATTTACTTTGAAACGGGGCTTTATTTATTTTTAAATTAAGTGCCTACCCATCTAGTGTGAGTACAGTAAGAGATTAAGTTACTCTAGCAGTAACACTTACTGGTCTCGCTTACCGCACTAGAAGTGATTTTGTGTTTTAAAGGTTGCAATCGCTAATAATGAAAGCAATTATTAACAACAATTCTCCTGAGAATCTGTTGATAAATGAATTGAATTCGATTATTAGTTGCGTAAAACTAATGATGATTATTTTAACAATTTAATTATAACTTATGCTCCAAAGTGAGCTATTTATTTGTTTCAAGCATAAGCCACTTTTCACTTTTTGCCACTTGCTAATAAAATTTTCTTACATTAATATTTCGATGGTTTTCCTCATGTTCGTTGAGCGTGTGACTGGACCCAGCGATGCTTGTCCGGGGCGTTGTCACCGGTGTGGTCAGCTTTCTCGATGTTTGGAGGGCTGGTTCACGTTGTAGGGCTCTTTTAGCGATTTTTGTCCTCTGGAGTCCTATGGAGTCGTTGATCAGTTCTGCTTCCGAGATTTGGACGATGCTTGTTCCTCCTCAGGGTTGTAGAAGTTCTTTGGCTTCTCAAATTAAGCGTTAAAACGCAAGAACAAAGTAATTTTTGACTTTTGAGAAATCCGCCGCGACTGCGCCAGTTACGAGTTTTAACGAGAAACTAATTAAAAATAATAAAATTTATTTTTAATTAAAACGGAGTTACATTAAAATGTTACAAAAGCAATGTCAGAGCTTAAACTAACAGCATAACTAGGATAACTAACTTCTAATAGCGTGTAAAATGCTTATATAAACGAAAATAGCAGAGACTGCAGAATGCAGTTTTATCTTAGTTTCATATTTATCTAGCGTTACTATTCTAGGTACGTAACTGGCATCTGATGGTACCTGATTCGCATTTCTAGATCGGACTTTGATTGAAATTCCGTTGATCACATCAGCGAACAAAGCCGTGTACATGTCGATAATTATATTTAATTAAAATAAGAATTACAAAATATATTAATGGTAAGAATTCTAGAGAACAGGTTGTTTTATTACACACAATTATTTTATCACCCTCGGGTATTGAAATACCTTTTACAATTTCCAAAAACATAATTTTAGATAAAACTAACCTAATCAAAATCAGCATATACGGGCATCATTAATAGGGATCAAGAACAGATATTTATTTCTACAGTTAGAAGAGCTTCAAACGTGAAAGTTAAAATTTAAAGCACTAGCGGGCGAGACCAATGTAATAGCAAAGTTTATTTTAAAGATTACTTGATGTCGAGTGCGGTCAACTATGATTTATCCGACAAGGATCGGCAAGAGCTAGAAAAATTAATATCTCGATTTTTCAATAAGCTGACTTCTCCATTAGATTGTGCAAAAGCGGTGTATCATAAAATTGATACAGGTGATCACCTCCTCACAAAACACGGGATATTATATTATGTCTCCATATCTGTTAGATATAGTCAATAGTGAGCTTGACAAAGTGTGAACTTTCGGACTTTCGAAGTCTGCGTGGTCGTCACCGATTGTAGTAATTAGCAAATCTAATAATGACTGAAGATTTTGCAACAATTTTCGAAAGTAAATGAAGCAACCCAAACAGATGCTTTTCCTCTAAATTCCAATGATATTTGACCAATTAGGGAATGCTAAAGTATTGTCTTCAATTGATCTAAAAAGTGCTTATTGGCAAGTTTAATTGAAAGAACATAGCGGAAAAAAAGCCTCTTTAAATATAACCGGGTGTGGGCTATTTCAATTTACCCGAATGCTATTTGGGCTTCATAATGCCCCGCGACGTGGCAACGTGTGGTGGACACAATACTCAAACCCAGAGTTTGAACTTTCGTCTTTGTATATGTGGACGCCATAACTGTCGCTATCCCAGACTTTAAAATTCATTTGCAGATCCTATATACATTTTTTGGACAGACTGCTATCTGCTGGACTGATAATCAAAGTAAGTGTGAATATGTCAAGTCGCAACTGTCATGGACTTTGCAACAACTAACAATGTCAAAAAAAGTGCGATAATTTTTAGTATGAGCGTGGTGGTACCGACGATTAGTCAAAAAGTTTTAAAGTAAAATAGCACCGTTTTCTTAATTATTAAAAACGCGCAACAAGTAAGTTTGAACTGCGGAAACGGAAGTTGCTTTTTTGGATATTAAGCCGTGCTTGGTATCAGCATCAATACTCAATAGTCACCTGTCCCGATTTTACTAAACCTTTTAAAGTGCAAACGGGTGCATCGACTGTGGGACTAGAAGCGGTATTATCTCCAAATTTTGAGGAGAGAGATAAAGTGGTAGCTTACGCTAGTCGCACGTTGACAAAAGGCGAAAAGAAATTTTCAACCACAGAACTGTAGTGGTTGGCAGTGGTGTGGGGGATAGAGAAGTTTTGTGCCTCTATCAAAGTTGCATCATTCACGGTTATTACGGATCATCGCTCCCTTATATGGCTGCTTAAAATTCAAAATTCCTCCGGAAGATTAGCATATCAGACTTTGCGTCTTCAGAAGCATGATTTTAAGATTATCCATAAGAAGGGGAGTAAGCATGCCGTTCTGGACATCTTTTCACGTGGTGTTGCCCTAATTGAAGTTCCAGGAGTTAAAGGTAATATGTGGTATTGTAAACTTAAAGCCAAAATAGTGGCCGATCCAAGAATATTTTCGAATTGACGAGTGACTAACGATCTACTAATTGGTTAATCATGACACTGATAATTGATAATGTTGAGCTGAATTGGAAAGTAGTAATGCCGAAAAGATTTCGTGCGGATGTAGTGTTTGAAAATCATGACCAGCCAATTGCAAATTATCTTGGCTTCTTTAGAACTAGAAAACCTATTTCCCAGTATTATTACTAGCCTAAAATGAGCTTCGATATCGCACGATATGTTCGCAATTGCGCAGTGTGCAGGGCCCAAAAGCCACAGCAGCCTTCCCACTATATGGTCTCATAAACAAACGTATTTCTCTTCTCGGTTGTGGGAGGTGATAGCTACTGATTTGATCGGACCTCTCCCTCGATCTTCGGGTAGAGAAAAATTCGTTTTAGTGGTTACCGACTGTTTCACTAAGTTTACATCATTATTTCTACTTAAATCTGCAACTCGGGCGGTTGTAACGAAATATATAGAAGATTTTTCCTGATGTTTGGAGTCCCAGGGCGAATCATTTGCGACAACGGTCGTCAATATGTAAGCGAGATGTTCAGAAAAATGATCAAATTCTACGAATGTAGGATAGTATTTAATGCCAATTGCCATCCTCAGGCAAACCCTTGCAAAAGAGTCAATAAACTACTTAAGAAGATGATCAGATCGTATGTCAACGACAACCATCAAACTTGGAACAAGCTACCACCTCAGCTTGGGTTTGCACTAAGCAGGTTTAACCCTGAATTTTTGATTTTGAACGGGAAGTTCAACTTTCCGGAAAAGTTTTTAATGACATAGTTGGGCCGAGCTGTCTCATATGAATTTTGCTTTAAGAACTCGATTTTTTATTTGGTGGTTCTACGTTTATCAAGAGATAACCAAGTCTGGTGGTGAGATTAAATAAAGGGGCGCTTTTGTAAAATCACTTTTTTGAGATGGCTGTCGCCGACGTCTTCCTCAAGGTAAAATTCCATTTCCTTGTTTTGTTTTCAAATTTATCTTTTGTTTATCACCACTAAGTAGCAGCAAATTCAGGTGAAATGGTGTTTTCAAATGACGTATTACAGAGGGTGTATCACAAGTAGGTACAAATATTAAATGCCACTGATTACAGCATATACAAACCAGTTTGTTAAAAGGACCCTTAAGAAAATAATAATTGAAAATTTGGCCCAAAATTGTTTGAGTACTGCAGGATAATAACAAAGTTTTGAGTTCAAAGACCTGTTATTAGTAGAAAATCCCAACCTAAAAAGAAGACTAAGAAATGTCGATGTAAAAAAGGTTTTGGTTTTTACCACACTGGATTGAAATTATAATTTGTGTAATAACTAATAACCTTGAAGATTTCAAATGCATTTTCTATCAATTTCAGCAGTTCCTATTCTATTTTATTTTAAATTAAAAACAAAATGTATTATTGGTGGTTATTTAATTTGACACCGAGTTTTTACTCTTATTTATAGATTTAATGTTTAAGTAGCTTAAATACCTGAATTGGACGTTTGATGGTAATCGTTTAAAATAGCACCAGAGTTTCTTAACTGCGTAAATAAATACCCATTAAACAGAAAAGTATAAAAGAGTGGCACCGCGAGAGTTAAATTGTTCTTAATCGGATGTTCAAAAGCGCTCTAGGATACAATGTTTTGTAGGTCGAACAAGAAAGCGAACTTTAAGCTTTAACGAAAGGAAGTAATGGCTCTTTTAGCACTGTGTACTTTGCACCTTTTCAAGTATTTGTAGTCCTCCTCAATACCTTTACTGTACATTTAAAATTAGAGATGAGTTGCTCCAAATACGTAACTTTTATGCTAGCAGTGTAAACAACTTCTACTACATCGACATTTTCTTGTTAAAAAGATTATTACTTTTCCTATATGTAGAAATTTTCCTGTTGCAAGCGCTGCTAGTACGTATTTTCAAATACCGACAAAGAAATGTTATTTCCTATATCTTCTAAAAGCTTTCTGCGTGACAAACTAAATACGTACTTTTCCCATCAGCGTGAATGTAGCTAAGTAATCGGAACAAGAAAATAAGCATTTTGCGTTTCCAGAGGCTTAAACAGACAATTTGAAGTTCACTGACTTGAGGAAATGTGTATATTTTGCATTTTAATTGCCGGCAATTTCTTAACATCAAACATATTTTACTCCTGTTTCATAAACGCAAACGTTCCAATTAACTTTTCCAAGTTTCGCAGTAGCGGTAGTTTGTTGCACTTCCTACTGGCGTTTAGTTTTATTTACTTGAGAAAGTTTTATTGAAATTCGAGGTTTATTTTTACGAAATATACGATTAAAGCTATTTTCGAAATCGTGCGCACACTTCAAAAGTTTAAATGAATAATCGGAAAGTTTCTAAAGCTAAGCAACTTTGATCGAGTATTTTTCGGATGTTATTAAAAGTATGCAGTTTAAAGCTACTTCATGTACTTCTACAGCATGTGTTAGTTAAACTGGCTTTTAGAAAAAAAACTACTTTTACAAACCCGCTTCTTTCATATTTTATGGTTTTGTTTATATATTCACGATCTGCTTCACGATAAGCCGTCCATAATCTTTGGTTTATTTTTATTTTTATCCGTAGTTCTTTTTTGTACGTTTGTTGTTAATTTTATGAAGTGGGTAGTTATGTGCTTTCTTCAAACATGCTCAAACGAGTAACTGACAACGTTTGATTTTCAATTTACGTGATGAAATATGGTAACGATTAGGGAAAAATCGTAACAGATGATTACAGTTGGTCATATACTATCCGACAAAAATTTAAAATCATTGCTTTTCGGTCAAATTAGCTTATAATTGCACATCACATTAATTTTGCGATAATAACAGAACCAAACAGTGTTAACTTGTTCGATTATTGTGATATTGATATGAGGAAACTCCTACAAGAGCATATACATGTTATTTAATTATACAATAATATACAATATCAGTATTACTTTTGCTATATACTTTCAATATAAAGAAGTGTTGATTTCATGAAAATTTTAAATTTCGATTTTTGTAACCTCTTTTAATAAAATAAAGTATTTTTGAATAATTTTGTCCTTTACTAGGTTTTTATGGCCACAATTTACATTTTTCACTGTTCACAATATATTAACTGGCAATTGTAACAGCTTACCCTCTGAGAATTATATTGAGAAACACATTGTTTGCTATAGCAACAAGAAACATTATTGAATTAATAAATTGTTGACACTACAGCTATCTTTTCTTTATTAAATTGTAGAGTTGCAATCCTTGCTTTGCTTGTTAAAACTTTTTTTTGTTAACATTTTTATTTTAATTGCAATTATAACTTTTGGTTCATAAAATGTAATTTTTTTTCTACTTTCTTGCCTCCCTATTTTTAATACTTATATTGCATACAAATCCCAGCCCTAGTTATAAACGCTGCTTCCAATACAATTTTTATAATATTTTCTGTGCAGTTCCTCGTCAGTATCTATGCAGGGTGTTAAAGAATTGTAGGGACAAACTTCTAGGGCTTGCAAAACACAACAAAGCAACCAACTTTTGTTAATAAGTGTGTGGTCAAAAGTGCTTTCTTTCAGGGATAGAGCTTCTCAAAAATTCTTTAAGAAACGCCTAAATGTAAGCAACTCAATTGAGTACCTTCTATTTGTTTCCATAACAACGGAAATTAATACAGGATAAATAAAGCCCTCTTTCCCACTTTTCAAATTCCTATTAAATTTAAAATAAATTAATTAATAAAATGTTTCAAAACTAAGCAACAGAAAAAACCAAAATTACAAAGCAAAAATCAACAAAATATTGTAATTAAATCAAGATAGAAACCAACCTGGCTCACACCGGTTTAAACTCAGATCATGTAAAATTTTAAAAATTTACAATAACTAATTCAAAAATGAACAAAAAATATCACAAAAATATCGAATTGTGTCAAAATTGACGTTATTTGAATGCATGTAATGTCTAGACCGTTTTTTTTTCAAAATTCCGTGTGATCTGTGCAAAATAATTGAAAATGCAATTTGGGTTGCCTATTTTCAGGTACTTCTTAAAGAATCTTTAAGAGGCTCTATTTTCTAAAGGAAACACTATTAACCACATATTTATTAACAAAAGTTGTTTGCTTTGTTGTGTTTTGCAAGTCCTAGAAGTTTGTCCATACAATTCATTAAATCCGGATCTTTTCCTTCTATCTCAACTTTTAGCGACCGCGCATTCAGGAACGTTCCTTACATCTCGGCACAGGTTATTTATTATGTTTATAGGTTCCAATGTTTATGTAAAAACCACGTCGGGTAGTCGCGGCCATAAAGCGATACCGGCGGAAAGTATAATTATATAATTTTATCTCTCAATAAACCTGTTACAATTTTTTTTTGAGAACGGCTTGAGCTGTAGTTTACGGGTTTAGAAAGTATTATATTACTTATGTTACTAAAAGAAATAGCGCATCCTGTGCTCTACGCCCTATGCATATTTCGTAACTTTTAAAAAAAATAATAAATAAACTATGTGAAGGTGTAAGAAATTTTCCAAATGCGGCCCGCGGTATTGTATGTTGTGATATCCGCAAGTCAGCAACCGAACTGAACATGCGTAACTACTAACACAAATTATTATTGTTATTGTTTTAATAAAATGCGAATATTTATTGTTTTGTAGTAACCCCCATGATCAACAAATAAGCTTAAAAAAATGGATGTATTTCCAAACTCTTCCAACGGCAGAAATAAATGTATGTCCTTGTCCCTGTTGTTGGTGAAATTTTTTTAAATGTAGCTGGTACTCAGCAATCAAGGGTAATGAAATAATTGTAGATAATACAACCATATTAGAAGATGTCTGCTCTTTCGAAATCTTGGTGGCCTTGTTTGAGTGAAATATTATTACCTTTAATCGCAACTTTATTAGCGTAGTATCCCTACTACGTCGCGTTCGGTACTTTGCTGTGCTGAAACCGAGGACAATGAAGTGATCCGCTAGTCCAACAAATGATCTGCCCCTGAGTGTGATGCGCGAATGCCAGTTATTGTCAGATTACGTACAATCATACACACATGCAGTCGACTTCTAAGGTAGCAAATTTCTATCGAATGCAGTAACGGTCGGCTGTACAAACAAATTTAAACCGTATGCAGTGGACGCGTTAAATAAGTGGTATCTAACAATGAGGGCCCTCTCCACTAAAATCTGAGACAGAGGAAAGGGCTCTGGATTTAATATATAAATAATATCCCTAGGGAACCACAACGTTGCTACGAGAATTAAAAAAAAAGAAATATGAAAAAAACAAGGCACGATAAAACATTTCTGTTGAATCTAAATTGTTTATTATTGATACTATAATAAGATTGTTTTTATTTTTAGGTGCAGCAATATCTTGGGGATTTAATTTTCTCCCTCTCAGACTTTTTTTTGGTTTACGTATTTTCCCTTTGAAATATGGTTTTTCTTAAGTCCAAGAAATATTTTTTAATTAAAAATATTTCTTATCACAAAAACACTAAAAAATCCGTTGCTGCGGTACGGTATGCACCTGACTGACAATCACGCGCCTGATCTGTCGTTTGCTCTGGGGTTCGCTTGCATTAAAGTGATAGGAGTTGTGGGATCTATAGTCACTTCCGACGCATAAGCGTTGATACAAAATATTTTAAAAAATAAATACATACACAACTATTTCTAAAGTGTAGGAAAGTCTATCTTCTAGTTTGCCTGTCTATATAACAAATCCGCATCCTTTACATCTGTCTCAACTTTTAGTGGTGAGGTTTCCCCGCCCCTAGAACCCATATATTTAAGAACGCAAATCTATATATTACAACAGGAAATGTTATCACCTTACGGTTTATATAAAATAAACCATAATTCGTAGTTTGTTACTATGTCTGGAATAAAGATAATTCTCCAAAATATAAGAATAATATATTTGTTAGAACTGATTCATGATTACTTAAACTAACGTTCTTTTAAATAAATATGGACAGATTAACAATAATGATCAAACCCTTTTTAATTCTTACAAGAACCATTATTAGTTTTATTTCACATTTCGGCTGCTAAGAGCAGCCATCTTCAGTGAACTAAAACGTAAAAAAAACAAATACTAGGCCGCAGTGGAAAAACACAACAAAGCAGACAAATAACTTATGCCTGGTGATATCACCTGACACCTCGTGACTACAAATATCGGAAAGAGTCGTAGCTCTGCGAGAGGTTGAATTTATTTGTCAACTTTTTTTGCAAGGAACATACGTTTATATAGGCTTCAAACTAGGTAGGTCACGCAAACACTTTTATTTTATTTTGAATATATATAAAATACTATGATTACATCAACACGTTTATGTTTTAATCAATATTACAAAGAGCAGATGCAACCGACAGAACTGGTCGTTTATAATTATAACTTTGAAGTGTGGTTAAATCAATAGTTATGTTCTTATATATAGTGAAATATAGTGAAATTTTATTAATTTTAATAACTAGTTATAAAACATTAATTATTGTTTTGAGTAAGCCAATTCCAGCATGATGACAATATGTTCAAATAAAAGCAGCAATTGGACAAACAGATATTGAATAACTAGATTACAAAACAAATGCGGCCACCTCAGATTTAGTTATGAAATGGAATAAACCAATTTCATTTGTTTATCGTGTGTGGACGATGTTACGCTTATGTTTAAAAATAAATAGGCTAAAAATTATTAAACACAAACTAAACCAGGCCCAAGTATTGGGAGCTGGAGTAACAATACCAAACGCGCTAGGAACAAACTGCTGCGTTAACACTAGCAGCTCTCATTTGATAAGAAATAACTGTATCTGTGGGAATTTGAACTGCAGCCGCATTTCTCTAAAATTGAGACAGATCGGAGAGATCCGCTACAGTATCTACTTTATTAATTTAATAATTAATAATAAAAAAGAAGACAAAACGCGTGAGGCATAACTCACGGGTTCCGCCAGTTTACTAATAATAACGCTACATGTATTAAAAGCCTCCATGAACAAAGTTAGAATTGTGTACGTGCGTACACACGGCTATGGTAGAATTAACGTTTTCTGTTCCGTACAAAAAAGATTTTGCAAAGAGAACGTGAATAGATAATACGTTAAATATTTTCAATAATTCGGATAAGTAAACGAGATAATCCCATAATTAACTGCGACCTCAATAACACCTAAAACCATTAATATAACCGAGTTTAATATTCTGAGGTTAGTACTTTTTACTCGAGTGTAAAAAACCGGTACAAGTGGCTTTGATCATTAATTAGTTTAGAAATGTGCCCGCTAACCTCCAAGCAATTTAGTTCGCAGCTCTTGCAGAAAGCTCAACCAACTAGTACATTTTTTTAGTGTTGGTCAAGGACTTTCATAAAGAAAAACCATTGGGGAATTACAATACCGCCAGGAATTCTTTTCAGGTTTTATATAGTTGTCAAAATACTCTTTCCTCTGAGCTTTTTTCCATAAAGAAGCGAAGGAGGAATGTAATCAGCGGAGGAACAAAATGAGCAATTAACGTGGAAACGGCGAGGTTAACGCTTATGCATTAATTTTATACAGAACCGTAAAGAAAAGAAGACAAAAAACGGAACACGAAAATGAGGGAGAACTTTTTTACGAGATATTATACGTAATATGGCTTAGAAAAATGCAGTCACATTTTATGGTACAAAAAACAGTATTAAGTATTGTTTATTATTTTTATTGCAATCAATTCTCTTACTGTTTTTTTATCAATCTAAGCAATCCGTTTTGAAAACTTATACAATGAAACAGGTACATTAATAGTCGCTAAAATGCTCTAGCTGATTTCGACTACGATTGAGAATTCTGATAACGTTGGAAACTACCCAGGGACAACCAACAAATATCGTGTACTATTAATTACTAGTCCTGTGTTATCTGTATCTAGCTGTGCGCTAGAGGTTCTAGAAAAATTTAGACTCTAGATTGTTAATTACTTTACAGCTATATAAAGGTATGCTTATCTATCCTTAATAACGATGATAGATTTTGCTTATTGCCCGGTCTAACGGCGATATATTAAAAAATGAGCAAAATACTTCGCTTGGACTTTCCTATACATTTAAATACATTGTTTTATATTTTCCAACACTTCTCGATATACACCTGTCTAGACACGACTAGTTAAAGTAAATAGTTCTTATAAGTTGTAACATCTTGAAGCGGTTGAAGAAAGACCGACCGCTGCGCTGCAAGCATAAGGTTGGGTAAAATATTCGGACTGAATCAACGGAACCGCGGAAATTGATATTTGAAAATATATTAATAACTCGAGAATTATTATACTTAGCAAGAAATTACTCTTATTAATTTGTATTTAGAATTTCAAACCCTTTCTGATTTTAAAGCCAAAATGCAACGTTTCCACTTAAAAAAAAGTTATTTTTTACCGTGGCCGCCATATTAAAATTGGAAACTCAAGTTTTTTTCTTAAATACAATCGAGAAGAATTTGCCCTACAACTTTGCTCTTGGGTTTGCGAGTCTATCTATTAAAATAAAAAAGTTAGCCTACACTGAACATTAAACGACTAGTACAAGAATACAACTGCTGTAGAAAGTATGTGAAATACTTCTAAGCACAAAAAGATTATTAAGGGGCAAAAAATTCGATTTTTTGATTTTCTGTAAAAAGATTCTCCTAGAGCAAACAAAAGAAGAAATCAATTTTTTAATTTTGTAGCGAAAATTGTGGGGGTGAAGGGGAACAGTAGCCCCCCTAAATATGAAATTATCGAAAAAATATTATTATATTCGGATTTTGCTATCAATGCTGAGCTATTTCCAATTAACAAAAATATTTTATTGACCCCCGTTAAATAAATAAAAGGGTACCAATTTTCAATTTTCAAAAATTCATAGAGAGCGTCACAGTGAAATTTTAGCAATTCGCAAAAAAAAACAAATTGTAGAAGATTCCCAGCTCTATCAGCTTAAAAAGTTTAAACAAAAACGTGTGGGCAGTTTTTGAGAAATATTTTTTTGAAAAATTGCAAAATTTTGGGATGATGTCATTGCGATCGTTTTTATATTTTCAAAATTAATTATATTTCATGGTATGTAGTTGATTCCAATAAGATAACTGGTTTTTGAGTAAATGGGCGTTAAAGTCGAAATGTTCAAAAATTCGTAGCGGCCTCCATTTTAAAGCTAGAGAGTTCGGTAAAAAATCGTTTGATTTGTCCTAAGGCCTTCTTTAATCTCCACTATTAAAATTTCCAAAGTTCAGTTTCTGAAAAAAATGGTACCAAAAAACATGTCTAACTTCCGCTTCCGGTTTTGGTTTTTTTTAAAAGCTTATTTTGTCGGTGAATTTTTGATATACCCCGTCATTGCAAAACACATAAAATCAGTCCAGCCGTTCCGGAGATATGGAGCGTAACGGACCCACCCACCCACCCACCCACAGACAGACATTTTTTAAAAATTACTTTTTTGGGGTCGATGGACCCCGACTATTTCCGTTAAAATCTCAACTTTGAAATTTTGCATGAAATCAATACTTCCCTATACTGAAAGTATAGGAAAGTAAAAATCATTTGAGCATTGATTTTGGTACAACTTGATTGCGTGTGAACATTTGACATCTACGTCTTGCCATGTCATAAAAAGTGCTGAGATTAGTATAATTGCCTTAAATGTTAAAACGAAACTTCACTTGGAGTTTTATAAGCTAATTTACATAAAGATCACAGCGGAAACTGTACACTAAAGTTTCGACACTATCGAACTTCTGTTGACGGCAACTTTGTTTACAATTTTCGTCTTTCGACGTAAAATAAAAAATTTTCATTACTATACATTTTACAAAATGCTACAATATTCTGCTGTTTGAAGATATATTTTATACATTTTTGGGTTATATTCGAAGTATACTCAGAGAGAAATCTACAAGAAAGTTATAATAAGATTTAAAAGTCGGTGACCTGAGGTGTAAGGATCAGTTTTGTGTATAGAAAAATAATTTTTAGATTACTAATAATTAGATAATTAATAATTAAATTAATTTTTTCGAGGAAACAGTAGGAAGGATATCTTCGCAACAATCTTTCCCAAAAAAAATTACTTAATCATCGAAAAATAACGCCGGCAAACATTTAGAAGTTAAAATATTTGGTTTGCTTGTTTTGGTATATTGCCTTTATCAGAAATCCGTAACCCATTCAAAATGCTATTAAGTTATTATTATTATATATTATTATTTACTTGCACAGGGCCGATGACTGCAGAAAACCTTACAAGGATAGCTCAAGACCAAAATTCGACAAACCAATAGAAAATCGTATTTTTATCAAGCCTTTTCACAGCTTTTATATTTTTGAATATACAGGGTTTTTCAAAAGTAAGGAATAAAATCCGTATTTCTGTAGCGCGTTGGTTTTTGAAAAAATCCTCGGACACTTACATTGATTTAAATATAGCTGCATCTTTATGTCATAGCTTTTGTCTTCCAACGTCAACCTCCCCACCCCCAGCCACCTTGACTTAATTTTTTTAAATAGCGACCTATACTTTGTGTGGGCTCGTTGAAAAGCTTGTAAAATACTGCATTCAAATCTATCAGCATAAATGCACGGACATGGTTGGTTTTTAAGTTACAGCGATTGAAAGAAAAAATGCACTTTTTTATATTTTTCTGTGTTTGTTGAAATTTATACATTTTATTACCATAAGACGGCCGACCAATGTTTAGGTAAAGCCCATAGAGTTTACATTAGAATGTCATAAACCGAATGTTCGCCACGTGCTTTTTCAGGAAGCAAATTTAATTATTTCATTTTATTAATTATTATCCGTATGTATTTGTTTAGCTCTTGCTATTGAACTGTTATTATTTTGCTTTTATTGTAACTTTGCTCTTGATTTTTGCTGATTATTTATTTTGCCCGTATACGTAATTATGTATTTGACCAATTATTGCCTTTACTTGTCATATGATTTAAGTCCTACTTGTATTCACACAACTCGCTATATGAAATTATTAATCCGCTGCTAAGTATCGCTCGGAAATCTATTTGCGTTCTTCCTTTATGAGCCGCACCGCCAACGCAGCTCGCCTGGTACATAAACATTCGCTTAAAATAATAAATAAGCTATGTCGAGATGTAGGAGCTCGTCGTCATGTTATGGGGAGAAATTTGGTGATTTAATATATAGAAACATAGATGTTCCCTTACAAATCATGCTTTAGCCTAACTACCATTTTATTCTGCGTAGTTATGTTTCATACTACTTAGGCTAATGAATGTAATATGTGACTAATCGTCACATTAATATAAAAACAGTTTATTACCATTAAAATAGTATATGATGCTTAAGAGTTTAGGCATTTTATAAGTTTTCTGTAAAATGTTTCTAATAATATTTTAGGTTGCGTATCCTACTGTAGATAAAAGCACTGTTTCTTTATTTGGAAATTTTCTTCGCTATACTTACCAAATTAACACCGCTCCACGCATTAAGCTAAACGAGTTTCCTTCTAAAAAGGAATTCTAGTCGCAAACACTCAATTTCTCGATCGGTTAAAACATTTTTATGTTTATTACCTTAGTTAATTGCAGTTAAAGCGGCACGTGGTCAATTATATCGGCTTAGTTGGCAACCGCGTGGCCTGAGACCAATTATCTAATTATTCCGGAACACTACAGCCGAATTTAACACAAAACACCCCTGCGCCAAATTTCCACCTGCCATAACTTTGTGTTACAGTTTGTTGTTCAAAATTCCTAACGCTTGTAAAATTATTTTCCAGATGTAGATGCTTTCATTAATTATTTCCCAAATTTCGAAACAAGCTTAACAAAGTGCACGTATTGGGTTGGAAACGTCAGAATTTTCGTGATTCCCACAAAAAGTAACGCAAATACCTAGAGATCTTAAAATCTTCCCTTCATTGCGAAAATAACAGAATATTTATCGTATCGTCGTGTCTATAAGTTTCCATTTCTTTAAATAATTATTGTATAATTTATACTTATGTTAAATGTATTGCAGTTGGGTTAGTAAGAGATAATTCGAAATTCGTGGGGATGGGCGTTCCTTTTGAGGCATAAATAACGGAACTGGAAGGAAAACAGAGATGGATGTGAGCGCGTGTTCAAGTTTCGATAAGTTCCATCCAGTCATTATAACAGTGCGAGCATGAAATATATGAGCTTGTAACTTCTAAATTATCTGTTTCTTTATTCCGCAAAAGTGTAGTGTATTCAGCTATAAATCGGCAAAAAATAGTGGGAGATATCTGATTTCTCCGGTAGGCGCGGTGTGCCCTGTATACATTTTGGGGAGATGACCTCGATAAGAACGTTTTCACAATTGCGCCTTGTGGATTATTTCAGCTAAATTTTGCTAAGTGGCCATCTAAAAGTTCATGGACGTATTTTTTTGAATTCACTACCCTTTTATGTCAATATTTTATTTCTTTTTAAGGGCTATAATGTTTTGATACTGGCATTATTTAAGTCAATTTTAATAATAAATATGGCGATAAAAACGTTTTTAAACATATATTTTTAGCTGAATATCCCTGCGTGCAACCCATGTCAAATTGTTTTGCTTTTTAAATTTTCATATTATCAGTATTGAGTTCATAGAAATTTTCTATTTCGAGATTTGACGGAAATACATGTTTTTGTTCCTCTAAAACTCCAGAGTAGTATCTTTAAATTAAAATTTTTTTAATCTATGGGTGAATGGGTCTGTTCATCGCATTATACTTTCCGAACGCATAGTCGATTATAATAAAATTTAAAGTATGGGGGTATATCAAAAACTAATTAGGTTTAAAAATATTCAAAACAGGAAGTGGAAGTTACACATAATTTTTGGCCACGCAATATTGTTCAAAATTTATATGCTCATAAACTTGAGGATGAAGTTCAATTTGGGTACTGCGCTAATATGCTCATTCCTCTGTGACGCCTTCTACGAATTTTTGAAATTTGAAAAATCATGTTTTTCATTTTATAAACGGCGAACGATAAAACATTATGTTTCAGGTAAAATATTCATCTGGAATAGTAGAATGAAATTGTAAACGTAACTTTCAGATGCAAGAATGTTTATATGGGTCTATTTCCTCCTTTCTCCAAATTTTGGGCAAATATATTTTTTTCCGGTCTTTGGTTTTCTTTAATCCCAAACATATCATTTTCGCTAAAATAAATAATAAATCAATTTGACGGAAACCGCGTTTCTACAGTCAGTTGTAATCTTATGCGCATTGTCACCTCTGAGATACGCAAACGCCGCGCCGTAGCGAATTGTTGAATCTCATTCGCTGCGGTGTGGAGTATTGTTATCCTACAGTAGTAGCTGCTGCGCGATGGCGGCTTATATCAGTTGAGGCTTCTAGACGCTGATCGACGGTACTAAAAAATTTCGAATGTATATTTCACATTTGATTCACTGCTAACATTGTATATGCGCTGCAACTAGTATTTTATATTAGTTTATTTTTTGTTTTAATTGACAGTGAATGTAGTGATTCATGCAATTATTTTTACGTACATTACGTAACGTACTCTACTCGGAGAGAGAACGAAACATAACGGTTGTCATGGACACAGTTTACTTATTATTCAACATGGCGGATGTAAATGTCCACTATACCATGAAACAGCGTATTATAATTTAATTTCTCGGCAATGAAACGTCAAATCGGCTGAAATTTTACGCAGATTTAGCTCACAGTTTTGTAAAAGTACACTCAAAAGTCACAAGTGTTGAAATGTAGTAACAGTTTTAAAAATTATCGAGAGAGTGTTTGTGACAATCTGGGAAGTGGAGAATCAACTGCAAGAAAAGTCATTTCACGTGTTGAAGGTTCGATCGATGCAAATCGCCGAAACACGTTTAATGAAATAGTAAAAAAAAACCATCATACGTTCATCGACACCAGAAATGACGCTTGTTGCAGTTGAACTACTTCTTTCTATATTGTGGCGAAGTCGCTCGGCCTTATTTGAAACGGTTAGGTCATTCTTGTGACTTCTTGAATGTACTTTCTTAAAAATTAAATCTGCGTAAAATTTCAGCTGGTTTGACGCCTTCACTAACCAGAAATTAAACCTGATCTGGACTCAAACCCAATTGCGTTTGGTAGAGCAGTGCTAAAGCCATTGACCTCCACCGCTGCTCTTACTTTTAAACCAGTGCAACTGTTACAATGGTATAATACTGAGTACATGTAAAATTCAAATATACGTGTACAACATGCTTTTTAATTTCCATTGTAGAAACATATTAAAAATACTGAAAGATGCACATAAGCAGCCTGGATTAAACCCCATAAACTGTTGATCAAACAGGCAGGAGCCAAGCCTGTGGATCACATTAGTAAAGAATTTTTTCTGGGAAAATGAAATTTGAAAAAGGTAACCCCGTCTGTTTGTGCATCAATAGCTAGCGCCTTCCGCTGCGCTCCAGGCACGGCCAAACCAATAAATCAATCGGAAGCAAACACAACCAGTAGCGTTCCATCGTGTACACAATACAGAAATATCATAAACGCATTTTATACCGCTTATTAAAAAATTTGATTTTATAACATTTCAGATGTTCGCTGACGTCACAGCGCCACTCCTCATTATGCATACCAATACGCCCGTTAAATTCAACGTTTGTGTACGTTTTTCGGAATTTTCAAGTGGTAAACTTTTTAACAATCTTTTCTGCAACCATATTATTTTTTTAATATAACTTAAAAGGCTTCTACGAAGCACCGTATAGGACAGTTGAAGGATTAAAAATTATATTATTACTCAAAAACTGTCCGCATAAATATTTTTTTGGTAGAATTTTTTTTCTGGCAAATTTAGAAAAAAAATACCAATTTCAAAATTTTCTTTTCTTACACAACTTTTTTTTAATGTGTAAAATCTAAAAACGTAATTTTGTAACTTTTTGTTGAAAAAAATATTTGTTCTTAGTTTAGAAAAATTATTGTTTTGAAATATTATTTTAGAATAGTTTGAACAATTATATTTCTTAACATAAAGTTTCTATTCTTCCACATGAGATGGCGGAGTCGCTTTAGCATTTCACTCACATGGAGTCAAAGAGTGAATAATGTAATAAATAGATAATGCTTACTTCAGAAATCGCCTAAACACCTGTCAATACTTTTTAAACGACTGTTGCATTGCATAGTAAAGTTTTAGGTTGTCTTATGACTATACTTTTGTTTACAAATTTACCATTCAACAAGGGATGTGAGCCAAACAGTTGGGATCATAAACATTTTCTTTCAAATTAATGATTATACCTAATACTAATTAGCTTCAAGAAAAATAAACATTTAATTTTTACTTTAATTTGCCTTATTGATTGTTTCAGTAGTCAAAATGCGGCATTTACACGTCCAGTGGTGTGTTAGCTAATATTTAGATTTCACCTTGACTCCGTGTGAGCAAAATGCTAACGCGACAGCGCCATTTCTTGTTAAAAATAGAAGCTTTATGTTTACAAATGTTATTTTTTAGACTTCACTAAACTAATATTTCTAGACTAAATAAATTATTTTTGTAAATTAAAAAAAATACTTTTTCGTTAACAAAAAAATTATGTTTACTAAGTTTTCTGATTTCACATTTAAAAAATATTGTTTTACAATACTAAAAATAACTTCTTTGTGCGTGGGAAGAAATGCCTTTTAATTTTAAAATTTGTGAGAAAAATAGAAATATTTCCACAAAAAAATATTATTTATGCGGACAAGATATAAAATATTTATTAAAATTTTTTTTTATGAATGAGGTTTCACTCTTTTGTTTACAATTTGGCGTCACTCAAATTAGCACTAATTACTATCGCTGATTCTGCCTATGCAGTTCGCATTTACATTGCTTGGTGACATAAATCATTCACTTCGCTGCATGGTCAACCAAAAGGAAAAATCATGCTAATGCAAGGGTTAAATAGTTTGTTTTTATGTGCTACAATAAATAAATGTCAGCTTGACATTTGCTGGAACCAAAAAATTCCGGTGAATGCTTTGCCCATTTTTACTTTCGTTATAGGGAAGTACCTATTTCTTTCATAAAAATTTTGAGAGCGTGAGACAACTACGTATTTTAGACTTACAGGAACCAAAAAAAGTGGCTTTTGAAAAATCTCTCGTCTTTCGTCTTTATGTAGCGACTCGCTACTCACAAATAAATGGTCGATTTTGGTGAGCTTTAGAATGTGTTAGTATATAATAAATTTACAAAATAAGATTTAAAAAAATTTGAACCGAAAACGGTAGTTAGACGTGACTGTTTTTGTAGCATTTTTGTCAGATATTGAATTTTGTAAATTTCTAAGCAGAATCTGATAGCAGTCTTCGCGGCAAATCCAATGCTTTTTGACGAACTTTGTAGGTTAAAAATGTACTAAATTTTCAGGCTTATAAAGCTAGGTATGTGCTATTATTTGGTTAGTAGTTTAATCCGCTACTTTCTCTGTAATGCCTTTACTTAATAAACCAATAACTAATGTTGAAACTCAATTGCCAGACAAGCCATAGTAGAATGAGAATAACATCTTAATTTTTAATACATTATTTAAGAAGGTAATTTTCCTCCCCCTCCTAATTTTTGGCCGGCAATTTTTATGGTTTCCTTTAATCCCAAAGATATTTTTCTAAAAAATTAAAAATTAATAATATAATAATAAGTAACAATTTTAGATCAGGCAAAATCTTCGCTCTGGTCTTTCTTAATACTTTCTGCAGAATGATGTAAACTTTCCTAAAATTTGCTGATTGCTTATTCTGTCTGTTTTATAGCCCGCTAAGATACTTATTAAGCCCATAAGCTGCAAAAGTAACTCTTGACACTCAGTTAAGTGGTGATACAGAGTAGCTCTAAAACGTTTGCATGGTTCTTCGTAAATGAAAAATACCGAAATACAATCGACGCTTTGTGAGTCGTAAAATATAAAACTGCACGTATACATCGAGACCTCATTTGCATACAAATGGGTAAACCGTGATCATAGAATAGTCCTGATTGCCTTGCTTGTTGAGCTATTTCGGATGCATTTGACAAACACAAAGATCCATCAGAAGCATTTCACAAACTGAATCAAAAGTTCGTAATACATTCTCGATGTCTATTTTAACATTTAACACACTTACAAACTGCATTTTACTGAAAGCAAGATTGAGTCAAATTTATAATTCTTTAAGTAAATACATAATACAAAGAGGTACCTAACTACATATTTAAAAATATAAAGTTCATTATTCAAAATCAAAAGAAAAAGTTTAACAACGTAGAACTAATTTCTTACACATTTAAGATTTAAGAAGGTGGTTGTAATTTCGTCGGAAGATTAAACGATCCGGCTCATAAATTTCAATTTATTAGTAGTACATCTAACGAGCTTATAACTTCGTTTAAGCTGAACTTCTTATACTATGCTATCAAAACTGTAACTACCTTTAAATTAATACAGTAACAATGTAAAAACTTATTCTTCATATTTTAATAAGCTGTTAATAATACTTTATAGTAACGCCCTTAAGCGATAATTTTCAGACTTCGTCGCAATGTTCTCAATTGTAGTGGTGGAAAAGCTTACAGGAAAGTTTGAGGGCAATACAGTAATTTCGGTCAGGAATTAACGGCCTGGTTTACACTGTAACATATTTTGGTTATAATTATAAATGACAACCTGCGTTAACCATGAGCAAGAGTAATTTATTACAACCTGGGGGAGTTACCAGACTAAAATTAGTGATAGTAGGGTTAGAAAGCAGCTACAAGGGTAGCGACTACCTTACCTATAAAATTTAATGGCAGATACGTTTCATGTGGAGCTTCTCCTTTTTGCAGAACATTAGAAACCTAAAAATTATGATGATTATCCCATTTTAAACTTTTGAAATTAAATATAAGTTGCAATACACAGAGGTCTAGATCAAGAAACAGTTAAATGTAATTGCCTCAATCTTTTTCATATGGGTTGCATTTTTCGTTGTCATATATGCTGAAGTAAATTATGTCCAATGCGGTTATTATTAATTATATAGGTACATATAACTTCCTTGTGTATGCAATACACATAACAACGTACGAATTATTTTTTTGTCACGTTTGCACCTTAAATTTTTCTTAAACTATTTCTCTGATTTTTACTGTCGAGACTCTTCCAAAAAGATTTTCAGTAGGTACGATTAAAACCGTTCCTTGCTTCTTCGCCTTATGCGAGAAATATATGGGTCAATCATTGCCTAGTCACACTTGCCCATTGTGCAATAGTGTGATTGTTTTCTTACATAATAAGAACTGGAATTACTGCGTGTGCCACATACAGAGTATTTTCAGAAAGTTTAATGCATTAAGTAGCAACACTTGCAGCAAACTTGATTGAGTGTTGGATTTCTATAATGAGTAGAAGTCGGTGTCGAAAAAAGAAACGGAAGCGTAGATGATGCTCTCCCTCGAGTTCTAGTTCGCGTACTTCGTCAAGTTCATCCAGCCGAAGTAAAAGAGCTTAGAAGAAAACAGAATGGGTCGGGGTGTAAATCCAACTGACGAGAATCTTTAACCTGGTTTTGGGTTTCCCGAGTCCACAACATGGCGGGTTCCTATGCATGGAGTGATATGGCAATCGTAAGGATAGTTTGCAGTAGGCTAACAGATATAGCGTTGGTACGACGCACAATACGTTCTAAGTATCGACTGGAATTCCATTTGCTACCAGAACACGTTATGGTTTTCGAGTCTACTTACTGCTCGATGCTGCGACCTACGGTAAAGGGCCCGTACAGAACTTGGGCGTGTCTGGTGGATGCAATTATTGGGGGTTTCGCTAACGGTACCACAATAATTTGGTCGCGAGTAAATGCCACGACCGCTGATACTAATGGTGATTTGCACCAAACAGTGACGTCGTCGCACGTCAACAACGCACACTCTATCAATATCAGTTTGCCATGCTTTAATTGCAATGGAAATCACTACGTTAAGTGTCCGCTCTCAAAATGTGAGTGTTTTGAATGTAAACAAATAGGACATTTACACAAATACTGCGCAAAAACAAGGAGCCAGGTGATAAGCATGGCAACGCGTTACAAATGTGAGCGTACTGGCATTCATGACTAAACCGAGGGTTAACGCATGCTTTATGACTGCTTGTATGAACGGCAAAGAAAGACAAGTTTTTTGTGGATTCTGGCAGTACCAATAAGTTATTACGTTAATCCGTGGCTGACGTTTTTAACATCAAACACGATCTCGGTCATACTACAGACTCTGAGAAGTTTTTCCGGTGAGTGACCCGGATTTTGAGAATCCTCCTGAACAAGGAGCGAGAGGTGTCAGAGTAAGCACCATTTCGAGGAGTATGAATTAAAAAACGGGGGAGTTTGCGGAAGACACGAGGACGGTGGAGGACTATTATTTGTATCAAAAGCAGCACGATGGGGGATTTATGGGATTTGCCATGATCGGGCAAAAATACGATTGAGAAAATTCAACAAAATTGCTGGTTTTCTAAAACGTGTGACGCGTGACCAAATTATGTAAGGGCGTATTTGGGCTGTTTCTACTACTAGTACTACCCAGACAGGAAACAAGAAAGTTTACCTCCGATTAAGACAATTGGCGTCTCTTGCCACACGTTTCACATAGACCACGTTAAGCTGTTTGAATCTAGTAAAAAAAGATTTCACTTTTCTGTTGGTAGCGGTGAATGCTTTCACGAAATTCATCATTATGGAATCGGTAAGGCCACAAAAAGTCGCTTACGCCATAAAATCGTTACAAGGAATCATGCCTTTGTTCAATACGGCAATGCGTATATATTTAGTGTTAGTAGAGCATTCAAGTCGAAAACATTTAAACTTTTTGTGAATATTATGCAATAAATCACATATTTAACGCAGTTGCTACGCTGGGATCTAATGGCCAATGCGAGCGTTACAATAAAGGAATTGTAAGTGCATTAGCTACTTACAGTATAAACATGGACGGTGCTAATTAGAAAAAACGTCCAAAGCACTATCAACAGCTTACACAACAAAAGCAATGGTACTACTCATCTGAAAGCTTTACTTGGAGATAAAGTTCGTTCCTCAGCAGAGACACAGTTCTTCGCCAAATCAAAATGGTTGCTGACCTTTGGAGGAATACTGAGGGGTACATCGCGAATGAAGGTGCGAGGCGATGGGAAAGATATGACAGTACCAGGCACGGCGCGCTATTATATAAGAGATCTGGTTCTCGTTCTGATATAGCAAGTGAGCCCGACGTCGGCGCGAGTAAAAAACTGCTGCCGAAATTCAAGGGTCTGTTTTGTGTGGTCAAACTTATGCTTGGTGACTCTTGTGAAGTGAAGAATCTTTGCGAAAACCATCGCCGGAGCCACACGGTGGTCGCCGAGAAGAGAATAAAGCTCTGGATGGCAGTCCAGGCTAAGTAACTTGAATTTAAGGTTAAAAGTGTGTTAAATTGGCGTAAGAACTGTTTGTGTCTGTAGCCGTGTGACTCAGGTTGTGTACTTTAGTGCCTAGAATTGTAGACCTGTTACTACGATTGGTGGCTAGGGTTGTACCCTTGGTATTACTATTACTACCCAGGGTTGTAGTCCTGTTACTACGACTCGTGGCTAGGGTTGTAGCCCTGTTATTACGATTAGTGTCTGGCGTTGTAGCTCTAATGTTGCATTTTCGGTTGTTGCCCTGTTGCTGTTTATACGGGAAACCAGTAGTAGTTGTCACATCGTCTATGTCATGTTTTCTGTAGGGTTGTAGCCCTTACGAAAAGATTTGATAAGTTGTTTCAGGATTCCAACTTTCCGCAGCCTAAGGGCAGTACGCTATGTTCAGGATGGGCGTTTGTAAGAAATATCTGGGTAAATCAGTGCCTAGTCGCAGTGGCCCATTGTGCAATAGTGTAGTTATATGGACAACCAGGTGACCAGGCACGTAGCTATCAATAGAACGTTGTACCAGTACCATCACTGATTGACGCTCACATTTATTGGTAATTAGTATGACTCGTTAGTATAATTTTAATAATAAATTCGCTGTTTTCTGTTAATTACACTTACACAAGAATATTTTATTGATCTGAATATTTAAGGCGAGTGGGTCCGAATCCCAGTCGCTGCACTTCCCGGGATGTTCTAAGTATTTTTCTAAATTAAAGCATCTTGGATGGAGGCCGTATGACATTAGTAGTAGCAGCAACCGTCATCAACCACACAAAAGTCACAATTATCAATGTAAAAAATATTCTATTTTGCAAATGCTTTTAAATTCTTATAAGAATATAAATTTTTAATCGACGACACCGTCACTTGGAAAAAGGATATCTGCGCCTTTACAGGGCAGTAAATCAATGTATCTAAAAGAAAATTGTGAAGCAATTACTAAATTGGAAAAATTTAAAACTGGATTTACGGCTCTCTTTTTGTCTAATTTGGTTAACTGACGTAATTTAACGCAAACTCAACATTCAGACTTCCTAATTTTAACTACGCAACCGAAATGCTTGGCTCTAGGAGTTGATTATCCAAATCATTCCAACGTCTCCGTATAGTACGTACCTTCACTTAATTCAAATAGTTTGAAAGCGTATGCGTTCTCAAGTTACCCTAAAATCGGCAGCCAGGGTACATGGCATACAATTAATGCTTGTAAACTGGAAAGGGTTACACAGAACTTCAGTACTTACACAAAGGACGTAAGTTTAAAAAAAATCACTGTATAGAGAAAACAAATTAGAGTGATTACTTTGAAAGTTGCCAAACAAAATTGTCTCAAAGCGGTTATCTTGAAGTGTGTGCCAGACTGTTTCAAAAGTTTTCATTTCGTAGTAGGATTTAACAGGTAAAGTGTATCGCAAGTGTAGATTGTTGTAGTTCTAAATCACATCAAACAGCCGTGGGTTTGGGAGAGACATTATTTTCGCGTCGTTTATTCTACGATTACCTTTCGCGAGGGCAGTTTTGATATCATCGCACATCTTTTAGTAAATCTTTGTCAGAAGAACCGAAGGTGATGATATAAATTGACGGCTATTTATTGAAGTCGCACTCGAGCGAATGACGTGGACATTAGCGCGTATATCTTTCGCACATGAATAAAGGATGAACTGTCAGCGCCGCACTGTCTTCCTCTTTACGCGGTTCTCATAACGCATACGCATTTCACTTCGTGGGGTTAATCACGACTCTACAGCTTGGAGTATAGCTCATCTGCTGCGCGGAATTGTACCCTACTCTACATTTAAAAAGCGACCTAGACTTAGAAACGCATTTATATGTCTTTCCAGAAAAATGAAAAATGTTATTGTTCGAGGTTACACTCGAACGTCAGATTATGGCGTAACGACGCACTTTTTCAGATTTTAGCGTTCATTGCGTAGACGAGATTTATTTTACGCATTTTTTACTCATCGTTTGAGTTTCAACTAAGAATCACATTAGTAAAATGCCAGAGTTAATGACTCAAAAAAATTACATTTATTTGCAAGGTACTTTCCTAGTGTGGTACTATACTAGTAGTATAGAAAAATATAGATTTTAGTGGATTGTGGATTATAACAAAAACAATAATGTTTTCAGATTTGGAAATTTCTTGTCAAAAGTTATATATTTTTGTAATCATTTAACGTTAAGGAAGCTTTTCTTCGGAACACAATCGCTGCAATTTACAACTTTTATCTACATAACGCATACGTGATGACAAATGGAAATTAACTTGAGATAATTGTTAAATGTCCCTGCAGGGGGAGGCGTTAAAATATGATATAAAAGGGTTTCTTAAAATCAAATACCTTTTTTCCAAAATTTTAGAGATTTCCACATTTATTATAAAAGAAATGCAATGGGTCTTAAAATCTAGATTTAAAAAAATAATCTGGTATGGAAGAGTGGTTTACGTTGCGTTATTTTATCGTTGTGCACACTGAGTCATATAATCTTGTTTAAATACAATGAACATAAAGAATCCGACAAAAGCCATAAACGTACTTAATAGCGTTAAAAGCGCTGATCTGGGGGTCAAAAGTCAGACAGGCTACAAAAACAACAAAACTGAGACATGTGCAACATCTTGCCTGTCTTGTTATTACAGGGGCTACTTGTTTAACCCCCCGGCGACCTTAGAGGCGATCCTATGCATTTCTTTAGTCGATTTAGTAGTGGAGAATTCAGTTATGAGGAATTGTCTTGAGGCTAGGTTTAGAGGGCAGGCACACCATATACGATGAGGCAGTCCAAAGACTCCTCTTCGCCGTGTTTACTTACTAAGTATAGCTTTAATCGACAGTTCAGTGCACATGCGAATGCTGTATCTAAAGTATACCGCTAGGTAAATTCACCACCGTTCCCCACCAAGCGGAGGTAGTGGGAATAATGCATGGTAAAAATGCAGTCCATGAACGACAAATTAAGAACTAACGTATTAGTACCTTCAGCGATAGTAGAGCTGCCTTATTGGCTCTGAGTAATGGGAAAAATTACTTCAGGGGTAGTAAGTACAGCAGTGCTACAAAGCTCTTCAAGGTATCTCCACAGACAATGCTGTTTCACTTGTTTGGGTGAAGAGATATGATGGTAATCGGGGTGATAAAAAAGCTGACGATGCCGCAAGACTGGCCTCCGAACAACTTTATTGGGAGCTGGAACGAGTTTTAGACACATCGTCGACTGTTTACAACATCGACTCAATATTTGAAGAACCACATCGTCGACCCGTTTCCATAACGTGAAATGCGTTTTGTTGAACGCTACGTTGACTAAGGCCATATCGTCGACCACCGTGCAATGGACACAACGTCGACGGAGCCCACATCGCCAACCACTACAAAACGACGTTGTAGTGATCAGGATCACGGCGTCGCCGCAGAAGAGCCAGCTTCCTACATTGCGACTGTCCCGCAATGAACACTATGTCAACCGCGGCCACATCTTCTACTTATTAAAACTTTTGAAGATGATATGCAATAATAACACTAGTCGACCGTGTCCATAACGCCGACACATCTTAAAGAACACTACGTCGACCGTGTCTAAAACATCGATAGCTAACGATGGCTGCATGTGACTCAGTTTATAATATGATTGTACACCTACTGTAAGGTTGTAATTTTGCGCAAATTCAATAAAGCATTTCAAATTCTTTATTAATTCAAATTTCGTAGTTTGTATTCTGATCTGAATGGTCGATTTTTAGGTACATTTTGATTAGGATTACCCGAAGAATATTTATGGGTGGAAGAAATACCGCGCTTATGCCAATGGACTATTTGGTATCCGTAGAAGACAAATTTACTAGAGCGTTCTAACAACCATTCTTGGATAATTTCAACTCGGTGCGTTCATCCCTCTTCGTAGAAGTTCAAAACCCTATTATTTGAGACCAAAAAATACTGGGTAAGTGATTTAACAAGGTAGAGTGTTCACTAGCTTCCACGATAGGTGCCAAAGACTTCGTCGTTCTGAGAATGAAAAACCCCTGCTCTCTAGCGCTAACTATAAATTTGCCTGCGTGCCAGTCACTACGTTTGAGAGACCCAATTAGTTATATATTTACCTAAGTTAGATACTGGGTGGTTGGAGACCACGAATAGACAGATGAAGTCGAAGAAAACATATTTAGAAACCTGGATCCTAGGAGTGTAGTTGCTTGGCCTGCTCACGCCCATCATCAAAGTGTCAACCCAGTATAATCAGGTCAGCTACCAATCTATTTGGAGGTGCGTAGTCAACCAGTACTGGGATTGCGAATAGCCTGTACTGGAAGGGAAACTTTTTCTGTTCAGGAAAGTTCAACTAGTGATTTTGAGTGGTACTATAGAAGCCAGGGCAGCTCTGCGGGAGCATGGTGCCGACCTGGTCATCGGGAAGGACCATCGTAGTGGTAGCGGTAAGTCTGTGCGGCTTGGTGTTTGAGCTGCGTTTTAGATCGCGCTCGCAGACTGATGCCGTACTGGTAGATTGTTCTTGTCTCAACTTGGGCAACGCGTTGATTGAACTTATTAAAATCTTCAAAATGTGGTTGCTACCAAGTTAAACAAAATTCATGTGACCTTGTGCTGTAAAGTGTTTAGACAGAGCCACATGATTACTTTTCAAAATGTTTAGGTGGAAACTGTTTGTGTCGTGAAACTACGTTTTTTTTAGTCATACCTCATAATATATTAGAGAGTAAGCCCAAAGCAAAAAACAATTCGATGAAAGGTCGCATGTGCGACGTTATCCGTATGCAAGAAAGATAAAAATTAAAATGTCACTTGACGCTGTGTATCAACTTGGATCTGCTGTCGTTAGGCTCGGCCGGACAGGCTGTTCCCGACCGATATATTATACGAGAATGCCTAGCTTTTAACTGTGTAATTACAATCGATTTTTAGATGCAAACCTATTCAATTAATTATGGTAACCAGCTAAAAATGTATCAAATGTATGTTGTTATTTGTCCACTATAATTTCTGCACATTGAAACTTTAATTTCAAACCGCTTTTCCGCACATTTATAAAATTCTACAGGATTTTCCACCATTTTTGTATTCTAGTGGATTGTTTCATATGGTTTTGTTTTATAACTAACAATCGATAATTGAGAATGTTTATGTGTGTCTGTTCCTGCCCATGAAAAAAAATCCTGTAACATGCTTAATGATTTTTCGTGTCTTTATACATATATGTTATACAAATTATCTGTTTTTAAATCATATGTAGTTTCCTTAGAAATTTATGTATTTTATTGTTTAAGGTCAGTTATAACGAGTGTCCAAAATGCCTTTCAGTCCGGAGCGGCGATGAATTGTAAAACATAAATGACTATCTTGATAAAATCTAACTTCAAACAAACGGTTATTTAATATGACTATGTTTTACATAAAAATGATGCTTTGTTTAAGGTTGTATTTTATAAAGAAGGTAAAGACATGCGTTTTACAATCCATAGCCGCTCAGGAATGAAAGATTTTTTGGACACTCGTCACTTGTTACCTTCATATAAAATTAAAATCTGTTATTTGGCTGATTTTGAAGAATTCGACCTTTTGATGCTCTTCAAAAAGTTGCTTTTGTGTTTGAAAAAATATTTTATAAAAGGATATTTGATATTTCTTTTATGACAAAAAGCGTTGGTTTAATTTTTTGTTACCGCTTATTCTAAATTTACAAAAGCTGGAGCGTAGCTCGTGAAATGTCACATATTAAATTAAACTTGACATTAAAAGTTACAGAACCGAAACCCAACTGAATAGAATACGTATAACTATTAATGTAGTATCATACCTACGCATTTCATTAAATAATAATTAACAAACGGCATCAACTATAATTAGAGTTCGTGACATATATGCAGGGTATAACTGTCGTTCCTTTACAACAGCACAAAACAAAACGTCACATCCCTAGATCAACGAATAAAATCACGGTATGTGTTCTTTGGTGGATTATTTCTTCTTATTACATTATGGTACGTTTTGCCACGCGTGTAACGCGTTCATATACACAGCCTAATATGAATTATAAACGACGTCATTTACAGGAGATAACTACTCCAAGTCTAATGGAAGATTTATTGCATTCATTTTAATTAAGGTAGTTACGTGCAACTGTAACATTCATTCGTTTCAGGATTAAAGCTTTAATTCTTTATATATAAAATAATATTCTAGAAAACATGTTTAATGCTTTGAAATGTCAGCGGAGACATGTGACTGTTCCGTTTCTTTTTACTTTATCGTGCGCCTCAAATCTGTACACAAATAAATTACGAAGTTTTAAATAACATCTCCCCCATTTTTCTTGCGAAATTCAATTCATCCGATAAAACATTCTTAAAAATTTCCAAGTTAAATCCAACAGTGAAGCTGATTGCAGTTTAAAAGTCTTTTTGCTCATTGAATTGACAATTTTAGTCAGCATAAAAGACATTCAGAAAGTGAAGATAAAGCTAAACAATCATCTAATTTTACTTTGAAAATATGCTGTATTAAATTTTGGTTTGGCTATAAAATATACATTTGAACTTATTACTAATAAGTTCAAACTTGAAGGCGTGTCTATTACGCAATAGCTATAGAAATACACTTAATCTAAATGATTTATCGGCCATTAAAATTTGTAAAAAAAGTTTCTCATATAAAATATGAAATTAAATTTGATGTCGTAAAAATGCTACAACCGATTTGCTTTGAATTTAAAACTCTATTGTATTAATGTTTGAACACCTCTTTCATTATATTATAATATTACTAGCGGAACCCGTGGTCTACGCCCGCGCTTTTTCTGGTAACTTTTTTAAATGTATGAAATAAGTTGTGTTGAGCCGCAACACATGTACCTAATGCCTCCTGCAGTATTGCATATTCTCAAACATGCAAAAGCAGCAAATAAGCGAAACATGCGTAATTACTAAGTATTTTGTAGTTACATCTCCACTCAACGTAATCGACATCAAATAATCTTTGAAATAAATGTACCCACATTTCCTATCAATTTGTCCCGTTCATTAGTGTTCAGAATTAAAATTTTTACAATAGAAACCCTTCTAATTGTAGAAAAGAATGTTTCTATTTGATTTCTATTAATAGTGATTGTGTATGGGAGGATCCGTTAGGTAAGGTTAGTCTCATCTGAAATTTTGTGTTTTTGAACTGTATATGGTAATCCAGTACCCGAGCGTAATGAAATAATTGTAGGTAATAAAAAACATTTGTAGATATTTACCCTCTTAAAATCTTAGCTGCAATGCAATTTGTAAACCTGATTTGAGTTATTTATAATTATCCCACGTGTGGCATCTTTTGCATGATCTGACCTACATCTCTTCTAGAGTCGTTTTTCGTACTGATTTTGTCCTGATCCTGTCGTAAGTAAAAATCTAACCCGATGGAAGAAATCCGTAAGCCCAACATGTGTGTTCCCCAGGGAGTTTGGTGTGGGAATACCAGCTATAGACAGATTATAGACACATACCGTAGAAATTAAATTTTAACTATCTGTATCGAACACCGTACCGACCCGCTGTGCAAACAAACATGCGCCTTATACATTGGACGCGTAAATATGAGTCTTCTAGTAGCAGGGATTCCACACCATGATAAGTTGAGACAAATGGAAGAGATCTGGATTTAATATATAAATAGATAGATAGTGGAATCCATGGTTCATGGCTTTCGCCTTTTGTTAACAAGAAATAAGCGAATGAAATTGGTATGACGTAGAGAGTCGCGAATCGATGTCCTAGTCTAGTCTAGATAGCAAATTCGGATACTTTTCCCCCATATCTCAATATTACGTAATGACGCATTTAGTAACGTTCTCGGCACACCTTGCTTATTTACATCATTATATCTCTTTTAATATACTTGCTAGCAATTCCTTGTAAAGAAACGCGTGTGGCGTAGTTTACGGGTTCTGCTAGTTTTATAAATTAATTTGCGATTGCTTTAATTCTTGTAATAATGCTAGCATTATTTAGATTAGTAGAGCTTTGCGCCTGCTTAGAAAATCTTAGCCAATGTATTTATAAATCGTCAAAACTCTATAAGCATCAACAAAATGAAAAAAGGTAAACCCGAGTTGGCTGCATTTATTTTAATTATTTAATATGAATTTGTTCAATCTTTAACTTGTACGTTTAAAAAAATCTTGTTAGACATTTGCATATATTATAAATCGATTGACTAGGAAAACATGGTATCTTTTCAACGATAGCTCTCTCTTAATTATGTAGTATTCCACCAGCAAGAAAATACACGTGCGTTTGTATAGGGGATGTTGTAAGACATGGATCACTACCAAAATCTGCAAACGCTCATTTTTTGTCGGAAAATTTTACTTTCCTGCACTGAAAGTAAAAATAGGTTTCGAAACAGCTTCGTTGCGGTTTCCGATTCAGTAGATCGATGCAATTTCTTTTTCTTTATTACCATTACTTTTATTACATTATACAACTAAACGGAATAGAGGTAATTCCACGACCGTGCTGTAGAAAAGATTAAGTCAAGCGCCTCTTAAGAATAATTGTGTCCTTTCAGGCTTGCGCTTAAAAATGCAGCTTTCGGCTGTGCAAATCAAAGAAATTGAAAAGTTCCATCTTTTACTTTTCTTTACATAAACTTCACATTTGAGGCTTTATTTTAACTAAGCAGGCAAACGACTGTACATTTAAAAGAATTACTAAAAGCAGTGTAAAATATAATGTATACCGGGTTTGTCAAATGAGAATATTTTGGAAATCATTACACGTATTTAAATAGAACCATAGGAGTAGATATAAAAGGGAAATAGAACTGAATTAACGATCTAGAGAATCCACACGCTTTCACCCCTTCACCCCTACACCAATTTTAAATAGCAACCTGTGATACATGATATTAAAGGTAGTAAAATACCTAATACGTGTTTTACAACGATTACTTTTAAAAAACAAATGTACTATTAATTTTGTATCAAAATTTTGTGTTACATTAATTTACATTACCATTTTTCGATAGAATGGTAACAAATGTGGCATTCCTGCATTGCAAGTGATTTCCTAACAGAACACTTTTGTTGATCAGTACACGAAAATGTAGCTTTATAAACAAAACATATTTTATTCAATCATGATGGTTTGGTTTCTGTTATTAATTTTAGTACACTCAAGTTCGCGGAACAAGACGTACTAAATTCGTTTTGATTTTTGATCGTTCCCACCGTTTTCAATTTTTAAATCGTATATTCCAACGAAGAGGGAATTGAAATAATTTTCCTTAGTAACGAAGATAACAAATGTCCGCTTCAAATAGTTGTGAGGTGCAATCAGCTATATCCGGACAAGAACGTTTCGTACAGATACGTTCTGAACGTAGTAAAAGAATTTCTCAAAAACTGGTTCTTTAAAAAAAAATACGAGATCTCCCAGTAGCAGGAGTAGACGTCCTAGTTGTACTGGGTCAAGTCAACTTAAGACCACAAACTTCCGTTAGAAGATTGACTGCTGCTACAGGACCTAACAAGTCAACAGTTTTTAGGATTCTGAAATATAATAAGTTTTATCCTTATTAAATAATGTGCCATCGACAATTAGGTGAGGATATGCTTTGAATCGCCGAATTGAATTTTGTGAAAGGATGTCTAATATGCTTACCAACAGGCCAAATCGATTTAATACCTGCTTCAGTGACGAAGCAAAATTTTCTTTAATGGGTAAAGTCAACAGACATAGCTGTGGATATTGCGATACAGAAATTCCAAATTTAATGCGAGAACAACGCGCAAACTATCAACAAAAGTTAAATGTTTGGGCAGGTATTTTTGGCGAACGCATTGTAGGTCTAATATTCATCGACGGTAATCTAAATGGTGAGAAATATCTAAAGACGCTAGAAGATACCATCGCTCTCATCATGACGGAAATTATTAAAGATGATGGTAATTTTGAAGAAAATTTGATTATGTTTCAACAAGGTGGGGTACCTCACTGGTGCGTCAATTTTTGGACAGAACCTTTCCAAATAGCTAAATTTGTCGGAGAATATGTATTGAATAGCCAGCAAGATACTCTGACTTGACACCACTGAATTGTTTTAGATGGAGTTACATAAAAAACGATGTTTGCATTATCCAGAATAAATTTTTACAAGATGTTTGCCAAAGAATCGCTATTCTTTGCAGAAGAATAACATCGAAAATATTGCATAATGTTCCAGAGAAGTTTATCAACCGCCTTTATTTTGGTATAAAAAAAAACAGGGCCCGCACTTTAAACATTTAATTGAATGTATTTTTTTAAATAAAGTTTTGCTAAAATTCTACTAAAAAATTTTTTTCTGTGAATCGTTGGAAAAACTTTTTAACGCGCCATTGTATTAAGTATCTTACTACCTTTAAATTGATATATCACAAGTTGCTATTTAAACTTTTTAAATTAGAGAAGATGGGGTTGTTGAGGTGAAAGCGTGTTGATTCTCTTAATCGTTGATTAAGTTCCCCCCTCTTTTACATGCATTCCCATGGTTCCATTTAAATAAGTTTAATAGTTTCCAGAATTGTATCGAGTATTATTATTTTTATTAAAATAGGAAAGCGATTTCATGCTCATAAAACCAAAATTTTGAAGCAAATTGAATCAACAGAGTGTATAGATGTCTCCCGGAGGCAACAACTCTTGAAAATATAAATACTGCCGTAGATAAATTCTAATTTAAAAGATTGTAATTTTCTATTCCAAGCCACGTCGCAAATTTATTATCTTTTACCTTATAGGAAACGTTAATAACAGCGTTCTTTGATATTATAAACGAATGTTGGTACGCAGTTTTCAATTTCACGTGGTTATACACAAGTCTATAATGCGCCTCAAGTCAAGCTTTTTTAAATTGCTTTTAAAAAAGTGCGCACTGCTTTGTGAATGTAGTGTATAATTCAAATGTATTATAATCGGTATTGAACTAAACCATTTTATTATAGGTTTCGAGCTCGAATTACACTCTAAAATCTTTTATTTCGTGAAATTGTGGTTAATCGTGAACAGTAGCGGCTCGTGAACGTTTACTACGAGAGGTCGACCCAAATTGAAAAAAAATCTTACCTTTTAATAAACAAAATGGCCAATCACCAAATAAATACATAATTTTTAAGGAGAAAAAACGCCATAAGCCAATATTAGACAAATCAAACAAAATAAAGCACTTCTCACTCCGTATGTGTAAATCCAGTGCACAGATTAATATATTGCTATGATATTTGGAGGTGTATGTTTTTGACTGGGGTATTGTGGTTCCTGGAAGGCAATTTTTGGGATGCTTGCTACAATTCAATTTGCGAATGGAGGTTTGTGAGAACTTTAAGATTTTGATTTTCTAACTTTTAAACTCAGGGTTGCGTATTTTTGCTATAATTTCTTGTTATAAATTCTAATAATTTATATTTTTCATATTTGTGAGGTTTGTTTTTACCGAAAGAAAAGAAAAACACAATCAGATTGATACGATTTTCATTTATGTTAATTTTAATTATAATTTAGTTCAGAATTGTTCAAAAGGTTTAATTTATAAGAAAGTTTTAGACTTACTTGTGTGTGCATCAATAAATGTCATTATGGATGCCAGTGTGAATGTCACAAACGTATTAAAGAATACTCATGGTCATGAGATGTACTTGTTTGTTAAACAAAATGGGAATCAAAGAAGGAAGACAAAAGAAATGGAAATTTGTTTAGTTAGTTACGACTTGTCTTTGTAAACAAAGACAGGGAAATAAATATCCTCTGGATGAAAAGAGGAAAAACCTGTTTAAAAAGTAATGTAAAGTGATTTTGAATATAAAAGAAGAAAATATAAGTAATTATCAACGAATCGTGGAATGTCCAGAAGAGTAAGAAGTATAAAACGATCGCAGAAAGTTTTTCCAATTGTGATGGTGGTAAAACCAAATCCAAAATAACATAAAAGCAGTCCAGAGCAGGATTCAAATTAAAGGCGAGTGTTTGTGGTTACTTGAGGAACCAGCAGACTAGTAAAGTAAAAGTTTCGACATTCATCGTTTGCTCGAGTGAAGAATATCCCAGTAAGGAGACATTAAGATAAGTGATCTCTATTAGAAAGACGATCGTATTTAGTAAAATTTATTTGATTTTCGAAAACTTCATTTAGAAATTGATTTTTTTTTAAATAAAACCTTTCTTTGTAACGTTGATATTGTTTTGTGTTTTATTCTATTTCTTATTTATTTATTAATAACTTTTCATACAAGCTAAATAACGACCCTGAGAAAATTAATAAGAGTCTCATACGAAATATAGTATTAATTTTTCGCACGTTATTTTTATTTATTTAACTGTCAGATTGATTAATTTGTAACACTGCATACTATTGGGCCCATTATTTTTAATTGAAGTGTCACCAACTGCTGCCAATTCGTTTTTAAACTCAATTCAGTGTTACTTGATTTAATAACAACCCAACAGCACAAAGACTAACGATAACCAATATCGGCAAGAGGTCTATTAGAATGTAAGCTTGCCATCCCGCAGGAAGGTTTGTTTATGTTTATACGTTAACATAATCATAATGATAAGAACGTCAGATAAAACTGTGGCATTAATAAGCTCTTTTTGTTTCAAACCTTCACTATAACACAAATGTCAATGCTGAGAGAGGTTTGTTATATTTCGTTTGTTTACAAGTTGCTGTTCTGTTTTAAACACAACGGTGCCAGTCTGACACGCGTTTCTGATCTTTTCCACCCCACAGTTCTTTATCAAAACATAGCTCTCTAGTAGTAGTAAAACTTCTAACACAGTCTTCAGAAAACTGGCGTATATTGTATGTAGTATTGTTTTTTTTACGAGTTTGCTAGGGAAGGCGTCGGTCGCCCACGTTGGCTCCCCTACGATACGATCCGCCATTGGAGATTTCGTATACGTTTTGTTCGAATATATTTACGTATGAGATGCAATTTTTTGGTCGCAAATATAAAGGTCTGAAGAAAAACATTATTTTACGAGGTATAAACTGTTGTGTAAACAGCTTCACATTTTGTTCCATTTTCGACAAAATTGTTTTCAGTAACTTCCCTTTTATTGAATTACCAGTGAATATCATCTAGACAAATATTTTCGGCGGTAAAATGTCGAAACGGTTTGCGTGTTTAGTAAAATCTAATATCAGCCCTGAAACAGTGATCAAATATTCTATAAAAAGGATTTTTTCGGACATGCACTACGAAGGCTGTAACCGCCGACACCTAAAATTTCATGAATTTTATTTATTAATACATTTTTATAATTTTATTGGAAAAAACAAGAATACGAAAAGTTGCAGTTTTTTTTTGTTACTTAGAATATACAGTCGGTACGCAGCAGTGGGAATTTTCTTCATTTTCATGATAAAACTTATCCAGGGTTTATTTGTAGTTTTACCAAATTGTTTGCTTACTGGATCGCTCCAAACAAATAAACATACAACAAAAACATATCAGTATCTCTATTTGTAGCGTATGTTTTTGTTTGCTTACATGTTTTATACCATTATAGGCTTTGGGTGTGAAAATACAGAGTGTTCCGATACTCGCAGACATGGACTGTGGGACGATCATCATCATCATCATCATCATCCAGCCCATATTTGAGTCCACCGTTGAACATAGGCCTCCCTTAACTGTTTCCACCTAGATCGATCTTGTGCGTCTCTCATCCAATGTCCTGTCAGTCTTTTGATATCATCGCTCCACCGAGTTGGGGGTCTTCCTCTGTTTCGTTTGTCTGTGCGGGGTCTCCACTCCATTATCCTCTTCGTCCATCTGGAGTCGGTCAGTCTCGCGATGTGTCCTGCCCAATTCCATTTCAGCCTTGTTATTTTCTCTATAATGTCGCAAACTCCAGTTCTTTTGCGTATTTCTGTGTTTCGTACACGATCTCTCAATTTGATACCGATCATAGCTCTTTCCATTTTTCTTTGGGTAACTTGGAGCTTTCTTATAGATGTTTTTGTTAGCGTAAGAGTTTCGGCTCCGTACGTCAGAGTAGGCAGGACACACTGATCGTATACTTTCCTCTTTAGGCTCATTGGTAGGTTACTGGTTAGAATATCTCTGAGTCTTCCGAAGGCTGCCCATCCCAGGCCTATTCTTCTTTGTAACTCATGTGTTTGGTTGTCTCTACTTAGTGTAATTTCATGACCAAGGTATTTATATGTTCTCACTTCTTCTATAATTTCGTTGTTTATTGTTATTGTTCCTCCAAGTACCATATTTGTTATTATTTTTGTTTTTTGCGTGTTTATACAGAGTCCCACTTTTCCTGTTGCTCGCACTAGTTCGGTAAGCATCTCCTTTGCTTCGCCCAAGTTGTCTGTCACTATCATTATGTCGTCGGCGAATCTTAGGTTATTGAGTTTTTCGCCGTCTATGCTGATCCCTCTATTTTCCCAATCAAGTGTTTTGAATACGTACTCCAACACTGCATTAAAAAGTTTGGGAGATATAGTGTCCCCTTGCCTGACACCTCTTTGTATTGGAAACTTATTGGTCACCTTGTGAATTTTTACGCTTGCCGTTGAGTTCTTATATATGTTATAGATAAGGCGGGAATATCTGTAGTCTATACGCGCTTGGTCAAGAGCAGCTAGAATAGCTTCTGTTTCGATAGTGTCGAATGCCTTTCTGAAGTCAACAAATATAATTGCCAGGGGTCTGTTGTATTCGATAGTTTTCGGGTAGCGGGTAGATACTCCTCCACATTCCCGGTGAAGGATAGATCTACTTCAGGGAAGCGACCCTGCCCACGCGAGGCTTGGCTCTCTCCCACCTCCCAGCACCGAGAAAGAGCCATGTCCCCCAACCCAAATCCCCCCTGCGCCATTTATCCATACCCACCCTTACCCACTCGCCAATCCGCCTGGCAAGCGTGGCGTTTTATTGCCATTTCCCCCCTTAAACCCCTAAAACCTTAACCCTGTGGGACGATATTCTACCATAAAAACTGAACAATAAGTTCCTCTACGATTTTTCGATTTGACTAATATTTTTGGAGTTACTACACTTTTGAAAAATTCGTCATTTGTTTGAATTTATTTCTTTATTTCCGAAGCTACTTATTAGTTGAAATCGGTTTAAAGTGCGAAGAAATGGTCGCATATGAACGTACCGCTCGTACTGCTTGTTTATCAGAAGCCACGAGTGCAATCAGCATATCATAATACTATACTCTTGGTTCCAATAATTCACAACCAATCTGTCGCTTTTTAGAGTTTAATTAAATAAAATTAAATAAAAAAAATAAATAATGACTTGCTGTTTTCAACTTTCTATAGCTCGTTTAAACATCAACTGCTTAATTAAATCCGTAAATTTGAGTTTTTCAGACACTTTAAACTACAATTATCGTTTGAACTCTCTCTTGTTTTTTTGTCATTTATCAATGAATTGATTTTCAGTACTTCAGATTTGAGCATGAAAGTTTTTTTTGTAGAATGCCGTCCCACAGCTCGTGTCCGCAAGTTTTGAAGCACCGTGTATATCAATTTAAGGAAAATTACTTATACACAAACTGCTGTGTTTCAGCCTCAAAGTATAAACTAGTGTTACCCCAGCGCACAATGCACTGACAGACTGAGCGTTGACAGAACCGGCGAAATGCTAAGTCACGTGATGCATTAGTTCCAATAATGAGACGCGGGGTTAGTGTAGAAGTCGCCTCAAGTTAAGCACGTCTAGCAGACTTTCATATATATTATAAATTAAAATAATTATTATTAAAAAATCGACGTTGAATAAAAATATAAAAATGATTCATGTTCCATCCGAGGATAGAGACCTTTCATTGAAAAAAAAATGGTCCAAATTGGTGAAGCGGTAGCCGCTGGAGGAACCGGAGAAGAAAACCCTTTGAGCTTTTATATATGTATGAATTAATAAAACAGTTTTATTTAATATCTTTAAAATGATTTGTGCCATCTATATAGTAAATCCGTAACTGTCTTGCCATAACAAAACGACTAAATCTTACATCTCAGAAAGATTAATCACTATAAAACAAATGCGGCCCTTGCATGTTGGCTCAGTTTATTGATTGTTTGCAGTTAAAATTTACGTTTTCTGTCATTTCTATGTAATCTAAGTATAATTTGGTTATTTATAATTATTCTAGCGGGTCGGAAATGTGTATTTATCCCGCCGACATGCCATCTCACACGGCATATTTCATATAATTTTTGTCAACAACAGACTAACAAATCTTATTACCGAGGCTGCTTGTTTTTGCCACTTATATTATTAAAAAGCTACAAGGGAACCCGCCACAACAAAGGTTTTCTCACAGACATTTTAAAAGATAAACAAATGTACGCTACGCATTTCAACTCTATTGACTTACATTTTGAGAAGTAAAGTAGCCATAACATTTATGTTCGCGTAAAAAACCGCTGCGTGTACATTTCCGTGCCTTGTTGTACTTTCCCCTACTGGCACTATGTTGATGTATTGTGATTACGAAAATGTTCGAATATGAAATTTTGACGGAAATACATGTATTGGCCCTGCAGAAACTCAAAACAGTGGATCTTAAAAAATTACGTATCTGTAATGCGAAATCTCGTGAACTATTAGATCGATTTTAATGAAATTTGGTATATCAATCTAAAACGAAAAATTTTACCTAGGTATACCAAAACAAATAGCTGTCGGGCAACTGCCACGGGACCTTCCTCGTATCTATTGAAATTTTTGATAAATTTTAAAATATTTCGAAACATTTGAAAATTTTATGGAAATTTAGAAGTATTTCAAACTTCGTCAACATTTAAAATTCTTTAATTTTTTGAAACTTTTGCGAAATGAAAAGTTTTTGAAAATTTAGAAAATTATAAATTTTGAAATTTTTTGGATATTTAAAAAATTTTTGAAAGTTTTGATAATAATTGAAAATTTAAAAATTTTTAAAAATTTTAAAATTTTCGAAAATTTTGAAAATTTTCAAAAATTTTTATACAAAGTATATATTATATAGTATACAGTATATACTTAAGTGAAAATATTTCCAAAGTTTGGACATTGTCAAAAAACTATTGCTCAAAAACTGGCCACACGATTTTTGTAAACTTTGTAAGCTTATAGGACCCAGGAATGGGCTACTTTATATTTTGCGTCCCAGTTTACTAATTTTTCTGTTACGCCTACTATGAATTTTTGAAAACCGTAAATACACGCCTCTCTCTTTAGTAAGCCGATGATTAAAAATTTCTGTTACAACTAAAGTGTCCATGATGAATAGTAAAATAAGACTTAGAACTTAATTTGTAGGTTCAGTAATATTTAGGGGGATTAATTTTTCCCCTCCTTCTCTAATTTTGAAGAACAAATTTGCCAAAATCGATTTATATAGAATTGAATCAATCCCTGTATTTAATTCACCATACTAGGACTTCGGTCCACGGTCCGCTACACTAACAACTTCAGCAAATAATTTATTATTTTAAAAAAGCGTGAGACATATCCCACGGGTTCCGCTAGTACCTTTAAAATTTGGAATGGGAATATGATTTTACACGAGATATAGTACCACTAATTTAGAAAGCTCTATTACGAATCAGTAGTGTAGAAACATGGAGGGGCGTCTTGCGTTTCATCGTCTTCCATTAATTTATAAGTTTTTCCCTAAAACTAGTTAAAGATTTAAATAGCTTAATCTAAAATACACAAAACTATGTTTTTTGTTTCTTACATCACCTGTTGCAGAACAAGTTAATTTTAAAGTTTTCCGCTTGTATAATCTTGGTTGAGATAAAAATTGGAATAATCAAAAAATTAACCGTAACATGAGTAAAATTCGATTAAGTTAATAATAATTAATTTGGTATTCTTGCAATATTGAACCTACAGATAATTACAATTGAAAAATAAAAAAAGTTGACAGAAACCAACATTGGGAAGTAATTGTAGCTCTAAATTTAGATTACTCAATTTTTATTTTTCAATTGTAGGGAAAAAATGGTGTCCATTATGTATTCACATCATTCATTCCGTAACTAAGTTTTAAAAATTAGTAGTACGATGTCTTGTGTAGAATCATATTTTCATGCCAAATTTTAAAGAGAGGTATAGTTCAAACCGTTTTTTTTAAATCATGAGGCCGTGCGTGAGCACGACTCCATGATCCCCATCCCACCCCCTTACTCAGCTCAGCGCACTTCGGCGTTATTCACCGGTCTAACATGCCCCACCCCTGACAGACATGCAACCCAACATACACACCATCCATGGACACGCCGGATTTAACTTATTCAGAAAAATTTCCGACGGGCAGAGGACGCGAACCTACTGCCGTTGGAAGTCTAGTTTCAAAGCCTGGGACTTTAACCACTAGACCACCCGCTGGCCCAAACCGTTTTAAAAATATTAAATAAAACTGCGACTTTAAGACATATGACTCTAAAAGGTAGCAAATTTGTATATAAGTAAGTTTAGTTAAATCTACACATTTTCAGAACCAGAATTTATGGTATCATTAAACGTACATTTTTCAAAACACCCTGTCTATTTGTAAAGCAGAAATTCTTCTAAATTACAATAATAACAGAACCAAGCCTGTTGTTGCTATAGAACGCGAAAATTTCCTTAAGAACGTTTTTTCTAATATTATCGCGTTAAAAAATCCCTCTCGCAGAGATTTATTAGCTATAGCGAGTCGGATCCGTTTCATATTAATTAAAATACAAGAGAGCTCACAAATAACGATGATAGCGGAATCGTTTCCGTTATTTAACAAGAATCAAGTAAAATTTGCTTTTGTGTAATATGAAAGGCGCAATAAAAAAGATTGTACAAAAATAAATAGGTTTAGCTCTATTGACATAAAAAAGTTTTCGAGTCGCGTTTTCCGAAGAACTGCTATTGGGAAAGTTAAAGGAAACCGAAGTAAGAAACAATCAATTAAGACTTCTAACAACGTATTTAACTGTCAGAGAGCAGAGAACATAAATGGAAGAGACACTTCCCAAACCCACAACTTCCAAATGCTACGAGAAAGCAAGAAAAATATTTATCGTTATTGTTTCTAACCGTTAAAATATTATTTCGCGCTTTGTATTATGTAAAGTAACAAATAACATATAATATTACATTTGCTCGTGATAGATGACGTTGCAACAACTTCTTTTAAACCGATATATTACCTTACACTTTATAATATCATAATCGATCTATGCATACCGAAAAAAATACTGTTTAAAAAGCCACTACTATTTGATATATTTATTTTTTTTAACTCTAAATATTTGCAAAATAATTTCATTAAGAAAAACGCACCTTACAACATAATGCCACACTTAAAATTATTATTTGAAAAAAGCAATTTTAAAAACTGACAGTAGTATAGTATAACAATTTAAAGTTTTACCTAATCTTCATATTTTATAGCATTATAGCAATAAATTGCAATACGTTTTTTAAGATTATCAACATGAAACGACTACTGTTTATCAGACAGTATGGCTTTATAAGCGAAAAAGCTCTTTTCAACGTCAACTGAAGTGATATGTGCATTTTTTAAATCGGTAATCATGCCCAAACCTAGTTGCATGTCATTATTATTAAAGCTGCCAGTTAGAACCTCATTCACCTTTACAAGAGTTTTAAAACCTTCGTTTTGATTTAATACGTCTGTTAGTTTTTGTGATGCAGTTTTTCCAATATTGCATTTAACTTGATGAATTGATTTTTCAAACGTTTTCATAAGTTCTACTGAATCGGATAGCAGGACTTCTTTCTTTTGTAATTGATTGGGTGTTGTACTTACAACACTTAATTGACGTTAAGAAATACTAATTGTTTTGCAAGTTAAGATTTGCTTATTATAGTTTTTGAATCTATAATACAACTTGAAGAATCTTAAAAATTTAAAATAAGTTTTTAATATTTTTGAAATTATTTGAATAATAAAGAGCAGCATCTAGCTGCATGCTCCACCTGGCAAGCACTGGTTTACGAACCAATGGAATATTTGGGGTGCATTTACCAACATTTTTTTAAATTAGATATTATTTGAAATGGCATTCGATAAATCTATTATTTATGCTTGGGATGTTCTCTAAAATTACCAAAATTAGGATTTTGTTTCTGCAGTTTTCATGTAAAATTCTCTGTAAAGCAAACTGAGGTCCGGTCTTAGGCAGCTGTTTATCACAAATAAAAATTAACCCAAATAGTGGGAGCTTGAGTAACAATAACAAATAAAAAAACTGCTGCGTGTACAGTACTACCTCGCGTTTAAGAAATTAGCTAAATCCGCAATGTTTTCTACTTTCCCATACCTCTACCATGTATTGTTATCGCGAAAACGTTCGATTTCGAGATTTTGACGGAAATACGTCGTTTGGACTTCCAGGAACCCAAAACAGTGTTTTTAGAAAATGTAGGTCTGTATGTGTGTGTGTCCGTGTAACACGAAATCTCAGGAGCTATTAGAATAAAATCGGAAATGTACCAGAAGCAGAAGCTAGACATATTTCGTTTTTTGAAAAACGGAATTTTATAACAGCCTCTAGCTTTAAAACAAACAAACAAAAATAATGGGCGTACTCAAATCCATTCAGTTTTACGTTAAACATGTTACACAATTTTGCAAGGTTGGTACAACTACAACTGCAGTATTTGAGATACATCGTTTCGTTCAGTGTTACTTTATTGTTGAGCTAAGCCAGAGGTTCTGCACACAAAAATAGCTTTACAAAGTTTCATAAAATTGTTTCGTGTATTATTTTTAAAACCTTTAACCATTCATATTCTAAGTTTATCAACTCCGTTGTCAAATAGCTCGAGATAATAAAGCAGCTGTCCAAATGAATATAAACAATCTAAACAAGCTTTATAAGGCCAAACATGTGGGTGTGTTGCTATTTTAAGTCCGTAGATAATTTGTTTAAAATTGGATATATGCGGCAACTATATATTTAACGAAAATTACGTCAGGATTTGTTATTAATTAAATGCCCTCAAAACTATGTACATAATAATAATAAGACGGTTTTGGAATAGCAATTGGAACTGACCTTGGGATGATCTGGAGATACACATTTTAAGTTTATATTATCATTTTTGTCAATTGGATTTTCATCTTATTGTGTATTGTGTTATGATCTCGAGATAAAATTAATTTTCTACCCATGACTTAGAATTAGAACAGCGCTTTAAATAAAAAGCAGTTTGCGAGCTAGTTAGAAGAAAAACAGATAGGGAGAAAGAGAGAAGAAACTCAACTAAAACTAATACATTAAAGCACAGTTCTGTTAAACACCTATAGCACAAGAAAGTCGTTATATGTCTGCATAAATCCTATATGAATATACTAAATTTTCAGTTACCGTAGATAAACAAAATTTCTATTCAAAGAGGAAAATGCGCACCTCCGGAAATTGAAATTTTGGATTTTATTCAAAGAGATATTGATTTTCAGCAAAATCCCAGGCGCCACAATAATTTTTTAACAATAAAAAATAACTTTTATATTAACTCACATCAATCGTCTGCGTCACAATCGATAGCGGTATTTTCGTCGCTTTCTATGCACACATGCCAAATAGGAAATCGAAACAGATTTATCAAGACCTTAAAAGGTAATACTTTTACGTATTATGTAGCAAGGAGAAATCATCCACTGATTTCACTGCAAGAGTGATGACAAAGGCTACTAACCCTAGTTCAATTATTTTGGAAACTACTGATAACTGCTACAATCTCTAGTCCAAACTGGTTTGAAACTATAATGCAGAGTACTTAACTATTCATTTTATTTCTAATATTACGTTTACGGTACATAATGCCTTGTCTCTAGTCATAAACATTTGAAAACAAATCTTCTTTTTTTGATCGTGGTATTTTTGATCGAAATGAAAAGTAACTTATATATAAAACAAAATATTAGATCTGACAATTTTAAGAGTTTTTATAGATTTATGGTATTTATATGTTAAAAGCCAGAAAACCATTTTGATAAATTTTGTAAAAGTCTAAATTCCAGCACTTGTTAGATTAATATCACTGCAAAAATTTAGTAATTATTCCTTGGAGATCTACCGCGAGAGGTGGCTCCGCGATTACCGCGTCCGCTTTTCATTCGGAAGGTTCAATTCCCAGCCTGGCCGACTGTCCTGGCTCAAGTTTTTTCCGCGGTTTTGCTGGGCCAAAAGGTGAATATTTATTTATTGAAATAAATGCAACCTACAGTTATTCAAAGGCCAATGAGCGGTCGCATACATGAAAAAAAAATACATTTCAGAAGAGACAACCCAGATAGATAAGCATAATATTACATCATTGTGAAAACGCACGACCTGAACTAATTTAACTACAATATAATATAGCAGAGAAACAGAATCTCCGTATTAAATATAAATAAAATATACATATAATTTATAATTTAAATATTGGGACCGTACTCCGGTGCGGAGTCCTAAAGACCCCTATCGCGAGGAATAAACCAACACCGACTTTCCTTTTTTACTTTGGGGATGCAGAAACAAACAGAAACAAATGTTTGCGTGATGTACTATTTGTTCGTAATAAATTGAAAGGCAAAATGTAAACCAAAAGTAAAGTATTATTATCATAAACTCAAGTCGTACATGTCCTCAACGACTATATTAATCAATATTGATAAAAATATATAAAGTTCTAAATAAACCAAACCATAACAATTAAATATAACAGGAACAAATTTAACAATTATTGTCTGATGGTCAAAAAAAACAACAATTATTTTAATTTGCTACTTCTGGAAAATTGTTGCCGAAATAGGTAAATGTTTGAAAACGGTTGCAGTTTCTTAGTATTCTAAATTATTCTCTCTTATAAAAGTTATAATTAAGCCTCTAGAGAATGTCGACGGTAGAAAAATCAATTTGTGGTATTAAATTATTAATCCGGCTTTAGTTTAGAAACTCTTTCTGCTTCAGAATCCCTTAGAAAAGTTTACGAGATATTCAGGACGTTTTAGATCATCAAGAATTTGTAAAATACGACTTGGCATTTGAAATTTATCTGTATTATTTCTGTGTTTTTGGAAAACTCGTTGAATAGAAGTCAATTAATTTTTCTAAAATTGTTAAAGTTGTAAAAAGGAAAGTTGATATGATGTACGTACGATAAGAGTAAATGAAACTAGTACTTGAGGAGGTATTTGCCAAAAAACAAATTAACTTTGGAACCTATGCAGACGAGAATAGTGGAAAGTATCGAAAATAAGTAGAATATTTTTACGCATTCATGCTTTCAGTATAGGGAAGAATTGATTTTACAAAAATTTTAAAATTAAAGATGTAAAAAATATCTGTCTGTGGGTGTGTGCATTTATGGTTGTGTGTGCAAAACAATCCGAAACTTCTCCTACAGTGTTATTATTGCTACTGTTGCCGGTTTCAAGCCCGGATCAAAAAAGAGGGTTGGGGCGACGGGCCTGCTCATCGTCACGCGTAAAAACTGTTTTGCAAAATCCCAATGAAATAGGACGGAGAATTTTAGACAGCAAAGGCAAAAGAAAAGGAATATGGATTTTGATTGCTGGAATGTTCAAGGTATTAGTACTAAGAATAAAAAAGTATTAAAAACTAGAATATAACATCCATGTCGCAGTACTAAGTAAAACCAAGATAACAAAAATTTCTACAGTAGAGTGATTAAAGACAAACGCGTTAAAGCGGGAGTCTCCGTGGTCATAAACAGAAAATTTAAAAAGTGCATTAATAATTGGTCAGATGTAAACAAACGCTTAATTATCCTGGACCACATACTAACAGGACACAATATTTTAGTAGATGATGTGTATGCACCAAATGACGATGCAAATGCATATATTACAGATGAATTTATTGACTATTTGACACTTTTGCTGACAAACAAAAAAGTATTAAAGAAGTGATGTTAATGGGCGATTTTAATAAGAGAATACCAAAGCAAATACAAGACAATATAGTCGGTCGATATGGTAAGGATCTAGAAAACAATAACGGAATCAGAATAATAGAAGTGTGCGGCCAATATGACTTAAATATTACGAACGGCTTCTATGACCATAAATACACTCATAAATATACACTTATGCATGGTTTCAAACTACAAGAGGAAGATATTTTGTTATAGATTTATTATATTACATAATTATGAAGCAAAAGTCCCGTATTAAAGTTTTGGCCGTGCCGGCACAAAGAGGAACTTCTTGTGAGCCAAATCACTTTTTGGTTAAGGCTAGCACACACGTCAAGTATAAGCATCAGAAAAATAACAATATAACTGAAGATAAATCAAAAAGAGAAAATTCCACGGCAGCTTACACATAGCTTAAACAGCCTCCAAAACAAATCAATGATATTTCCATATAAACTAAGATTGGCGAAAAAAATGAAAGAATCTCCAACTGGCAATGCCGAGGAAATATGCAACTAGTTGAAACAGTGTATCCATAAAGCTGCATAAAACGCATTTAGAGAAACAAACAATAGAAAAAGGAATGGAAAAGATGCTTGGTGGATTAAAAACATATAGTTAGCTAAAGGAGACCCAGAGGACAGAAAAATGTATAAGAGATTCAATAAGAGGTGAACAAAGCTGTGAAAAAATCGAAAACCTAATTTTTGGAAAGAATGTGTTGAAATAGATGGACTTATGAGAAACTCAAAGTTTATAGAAGCATGCAACACCATAAAATTGTTAAAGAAAAGCAAACCCCTAGCTACCATAATAAATCCATTTGAAATAAATTCGTGGAAGAAGTATTACCAAAAGCTGTTGGCCTAAAAAAACATAAAAACGTAAGCTACACAACTGAAGCTGTCAACATACCAACAATTGGGCTAACAATGGAATATATAAAAATTTCAGTAATAAATAGACATATCTATAGAACTGATTAGTTGGTTACTCTTGATGCTCTTACCAACTTATTTAATAAGTTTCAAAACAGTAAAAAATAGCGCATGTGAGCATTATATATAAAAAGAAGATACAAAAAGGATTGTAAAAGCTACAAAGGCATCAGCGTTACGTCTTCTTTACGTACCCTGAACGGGAGGTTATTAAAATCAAGAATAGAAGAGCAAGCAATAAAAGTGGATAAACAGAGAGGTTTCAAACCTGGAAGGTAATGCATTGATAATGTCTTTTCATTCAAGAAATAAACATAATAAAACTATAACGTACGGAAAAGAGCTACATATAACATTTATAAATCTAAAAAAATGCTATTATGACAGTGTTCCAGTAAAGAAGCTATGGAAAGCAATAAAAGATAATGAACTGGCAAAACACTAGTAATACGAAGAGAAGAATACGAAGAGAAGAATACGAAGAGGAGAGTGACAGTTGGATAAAGTTATTCTGACGAATTTACAGTAAACAATGGTTTAAGATAAGGCTGCTGCATTTCTCTCACACTATTTAAGATATTTGAACTCGACATTAAAAGAGTAGACGAGAAAGAAATGGAAGTTCGGAGGAAAGACTAGAATCTCAATAGCCTTTTATTCACCGATAATCAGGTGATACTTGCAGAAGACGAAAACAATACAAATTATATGTTCACAAAATTGACAGATGAATACAACAAATGGGGTTTGAATATCAACACACAGAAAACACTGTACATTATCATCATAATCTATCCTCATATACCTGAAAGTGTTGAGGTCTTTCACTCCGGGTAGGCTCTTCGCTTGTGTAGTAGGAGGCTAATAGAAAATAAAAGCCAAGATCTACAAACAGAGAAAAGAGTGATTAAAGCTTCAAATGGGTACAAGCATTTGAGAGTTCTACTGACATCAGATGGAAGAGATTATCGGGACATACTTCATATTGAAACTTTCTATCGGAAACTAAAAAAATGGAAAATTTCTCGAGCACCTGGAAACTTTCCAAAATAATAGAAACTTTATATTTTATCGACTATTTATAGTACAACTGAAATAAATAATGTGTTCCGAGATGCAGTAATGCGTTTACCTAAGTTTTTATGACATTATTACCTATTTCAGTTGTAAAATTTACAAAATAGTTTATACCCTTGCATGTGCTGATACTGGTTAGTCTTACCCCGGCTATGTTACATTGGCCCATATGGCCCCATATCTGTTCTGTAATTCCCCAAAATATGTCAACTCAATGTATTAATTAAATTCGAAATACTCGATACTCCATATTCTGGAAAGTTGCGGTGGAAAGTTTGGATGGAAACATTCCAAAAAATAAATTTCGGAAACTTGCCCAACACTACATGGAGCAGAAGTATAATTACTAAACCAAAACGAAACAAAAAAAATACCGGCGACAGAGCTGGTCTATTGGAGAAGAACTTGTGTGGAATTATGTAAGAAACAAGAGGATTAGAGAAATGATGCAGATAGAAATATAAGTAATAGATATCATCGAAGACAAACAACTTAAATGGCACAGATATATGAGAAAAATGGACAAAGACAGACTGCTACAAAAAATCTGGGAATAGAAACCGGCTAGAAAAAGGAAGAGAGGAAGCCGAGGGAAAGCTAGAAAGTTTCCGAGACGGCGACTACCGTGATAGAATAAGATAAGCATTGGGATGCGGAAGACTGCTAAGGTAGTTGTGGAAAACAGCTTTTATATTATATACTATACACTTTTTGAAAGTACTGTTTAGAAGAGACGTAAAAACAGTTTTTTTTTGATAATAGAAAACCGCATTTAACGTCTTTTTAATTGTTTTTTTTGGTGAATTTATTTTCAACCGGTTGGCGTTATGGAGTTTTGATTTTAAAAGATTTGGATTGCTTTCTATACTGCTTTATGTCTCATAATCTATATCAAAATAATTAATAAATATGTACAATATTTTAACACCGCACCACCATCTCTGACATTGCCACAAAAAAAGGTAAATCAATTGATCGTGTATTTTTTTAAAATAAAATACTGTTTAAAACAAAATTTAAGGTATGTTTTACCGTTACATTTTTAGTACTGTTATCAGAAACCCAATTCTTTAATTTAATTGTTGTAACTTAGTCAAGTATGCCGAATGAGACGGCTAATGCTCCAGACAGAGTATTCACTATTTACCAGCGAGTTCTAACGGCAGGGATCGAGTCACAGATACGAGTGTAGCCACCTGAACAGTTCGTTCAGAACTGAACGTTCTACAAATGTACTGTTGCAAATACGGTGAGTAACAATATCTAAAGTATCGGAAAGTCTAGGTAAAGTAGTTTACTCTTTTTTGTACATTTCTCTGAACATGGCTTCACTACAGTCAGAAATTTTAACATTATAAGCAAGACTACAATATTGAACAAAATATATTCTATTTCATATAGATTCAAAAGCGAGGATTCTTGTGTGTTAATACAAATTACTAGGTGCTTTGAGAGTATATGCATTATATGCACGTAAACCCTAATACAAATTGAGAAATGCACAATTTTTCATTTCTGATGTTTACGATTTATGTATGTATATGTATACCTAAAATTAATTAAAGTACTAACTTATGAATCGCGGCCCTTACATTATAATCCTACACAACCTTACTAAATAGTAATTAACATCCCTAGTTAATAAATAAAGAAGATTTGTATAATACCTGCGTATAATGTAGAAAGGGTTGCTTATTTTGTTTAAATTGTATCAACAAATATACACTGATTTTAGTGCTTTACTTGGATCACAAATTGCAGCTTACTGTTAATAATCACTTTTATTATTTTTTTCAAGGAAAAAGGGGAAAACTGTGAACATGAACGTGCAATGTATTTTGATTCTGTGACAGTACGTATTTTTACGCAAGAAGTGTGACGTTAGGATTTTCAATTTAATTTTAATCGAATTTTAAATATTCACGCCATAGTCTGTGAACCGGATGACACTCATTCCTCTGGGATGGAGAGTCGGGAGAAGTTAGCCACTGTTAAAGCGACGGCGGTATTTAGGGCACGACGCGGTTGGTCGCGTCACTAGCTGCATAGTGCCAACAACTCCACTGTGCTATTCAACATCTCGAGTACATAACTTTAAATTGGTTTGCATTCTACATTTACTTGCACGTGCTTTTCAGTTACATAAAATACACAATTGCTCGGAACTGTGGCTGTACAGTGCAATTGTGTAAGCATTTCACTAAACAATTCGATTTAAGTAATCTTCAATTAAACATCTCTATTACACAGCTGCACCCTTTTAATTAAAAGAAAGCTGGTTACATAAATTCATTTACAATCTTTTTGTGCGAAATTCCAAAACAACTTATTGAATTAGCATCCTATGAATCGCTGGAGACTTCTTTAAATTACAACTTTTTACGTCATTTCAAAGCATTGAATTTTTTCATGGGATTCTCTCTAGGGGAACGACGTAGGTCCCTTTCTGTATATTGATACCTTATCAACGATATTATACGTGAACTGTACTTTTACGATCTTCTCAAAGTTTTAGCAAGTAGTGAACTTTCAGAAAAGACCAACTTTATTATACAAGGTGTCCCAGAGAGTTACCACCAAGTTACAGCGTGTATATTGTAGAAAGAAGAAATATGTTTCTAGCAACATATGTCAGGACAATATTTAAATAAACATTAATTTTAATGAAAAATGATTAAACTGTAATGATTTTTAGCCTGAATACATGGTTTTGTTGCTAGGTATTGTCACTGATTAAAATAAATAAATTATTATTAAACAATAAACAGATATTATTAAACTAAGATTTATTATATAAACAAGATAAAAACATTTTATAAAAATTAATTACATCTGATACCGCGGAGATTTAAAAAATAAGAAATGCTATCAGAAAGTTGCATCCCTACCGTAAATATTTGCTATTTTCTACCCAGATATGGTTAAAATCAGTTTTCAAATGAAGTTTATTTTTATGTATCCTAAAGGAAAGAAGGAACGGGCCAAAATAAGTAAATAGATATTAATACACAAATGTTATTTAAAATTATCGGATATTTATTTATTTATAATTTCCTTCTAGAAGGTTTGAAAAAGGTATTAAAAAAGCACCCCCTATGCATTGAAATTTTATTTGTGAGTCAAATGCCGCCCCATCCAATACGCTCAGGGGTCCTAGAGCGGAAATATAACCTTTTAGCAAACTTTGCACTCTATTAGTACTAAGACAAAGTTTTAGATTAAATTTTTATCTTGTAAGTTAACTGTTAATAGTAATAAGGGCATATTTTAAACTAAAAATGCATTTATTGTTCCAAAATTTGCAAGCAACGTTATCCTTGTATTATGCTTTTGCCACGTTTACGCCATTAATTGCAATTAATGTAAGGTCCGCATGACACATTTGTATCTTTATGGATACTAAGACATTTTAATGAAGAGAAATGAGGTAACCTCGTAGCATCATCAAGAAGATTTAGAATGTTAGGATGCACTTCAGTTTTTGTCAGGCCCTTTGCAAACCGTAATGTTGTCGCAATAAGACAAGAAGGTATTTATTTTACTGGGATTAATTCCTGGAATTTATATAAATCAGAGATTAAAAATAGGTTTTACAATAAAGTATTGATTCCTGTGCATGTAATACATATAGAGTACTGAAAACATGATCTAATAACTAAGCCATAGCTTCTCTGATAAAAGAGATGTTTTTTTGCTATGCTCTCAAGGTTTGTGCTTATTTGTTTACCTGATAATAAAGTTCAAGAGCACTAGCACAACACGTTGACTCCGCGATTAGTTATCACGTCAGCTCTTCACGGCTGTTCAACTAGAACTTGACTATATTGTTATTTAAACCATTAACCAGCATTTGTAAATTTTATATAAATAAAAACCATTTTTATACCTTGTTGTGTTGTGTATAGCACAAAAGTATGAAATAAGTCTCCGCGACAAAATGATGAAAAATTGACAAAATTCTGAAACCGTAACTTGTAGACATTTTTTTCGTGAATTTTATAGCACTCTGCAAATACAGTGTGGCGATAATTAGTTTCAGAAAATTGTTTTACAAGAATTATTATTAGTTACTTTGAAATACTTCATCTTAGATGTAGCATTCTATATGATTTTTTAGAGATTTTAGCTTATGTTATATGCTGCTTCCACTTACCATTGACTAATGCAAATATTGATGAAAAACACAAAAGCAATGCAGGTGAATAAAAATGCATATCAATTACAGTTGTCTTTCAAAATAAACCTTTAATCACTGTCAATTCTGAACTGACAACAAACTTAGTAAACAATTTCTAAAAATCAGAAATATTCTTATTTCTGAGAAACAAATTGTGATAATGTTAGTTTTTTGATGACTCGGTAGTGTAGTTCTTTTATCTTCAGTAAAACGTTTTGTATAACAAAAATAGTTTTTAAAAACTCATTCACATATTTCAGTAGTATTTATTAGTTACAAAGTAAATTTCAAATAAAACATGTTGTATGTCGAAATGTCTACGCCACATTTGCGAAAGGGGAACGACACATTGATGGAAAAGTTGCAGTACTGAATATATTAGCATAATTAGAGTAGTAAGTTAGCAACAATAAAAACAATCTTTTGTGTTTATCGACTCATGTTATCTTTGTGTATAATTATGTGTATGTCAATACATGCACCTTAATAACATAACAAAACCACTCAGTGGCTCACATACGGTTTAAACTGAGAATGGTTTCTAGGCAAATAAAGTTTTTTAACGAAATCAACATTTCTTAAAACAAAACTGTTAACATTTTCTTGGTGCTGCTTATTTTTCTGATTTTCCTTTTTTTGTTCTTTTAACATTTCTCTTTTTTTTTAACAATACAGTTTTTCATTATTTTTTAAAAATTATGATTTTAACAAAATATCTGTTCTTTGTAAAAATATATTTTTTCCATAAAATGTTATACACCTTTGTACCATTGGACAACGTTGCGCTATACGTTGGCTATACATGTGATAGAAGTAACAGTAACTTACACCGATTACATTTCCGTGGTATATGAGTTATGGGTGGATTATTTTACGGATAATATATCGAATTGTCATTTACCACTACGAGTGACATTGATTTTCCTGGCAATCGTTGCTGTCTATATCACGACTACGTGTTGCTTTAATAAAAATGCTATTGCGACGAGAAGAATTTTCAAAACCACACTCGCTGCGGTGCAGCAAGTTTCGTAATTTTTAACCAGGTTATTTTTTAGTTCATTCGTGATAAAACTGTGGATAAATACGTTCAGCATATTGTAGCTTTGATTAAGTTATCGTCTTATGTTTTATATACCTACGAGTACTTACACAGGAGACATGTTCTATTTCTTTATAGTAAACGTTCCGGTTTGCCTTAAGACAATAAAATGCCGAAAACTCATTTTACGAGAAAATGGACATGTCAAATAAAACAAAAATTTAATTTATCTTTCATTATTTCATTAATTATATTTTTTGTGATCAATAAAATATTTCCTGCTTTTAAAAAACAAATTCGGCATGTAGCAATTTTGCAAAAATATTTGAACACCCCTGAGGATATATAAAACTCGACGTCCATAACAACAGCTGCAACGCGCACGTCACTAGCCTATGTATAGCGCAACTTTGTTGAAGGATACCTCTTATAAAGAAATACATACTTTTACAAAGGAAAAGAAGCTTTGTTAAAGAATCAGAATTTTTAAAACAATAAAAAACAGGTTTTTTTTTGTTAAAGAAAGAGACATTTTAACATAAGAAAAAAGAAAATGCTAAGAAAATTATAAAAAATGATAGAAAATACAAAAAGAAAAATTTCTTTTCTTTAAAACAATTTTTTCTTTTATTAAGAAATTTGTTTTTCGATCAAATTTTTTTATTGTCTCATAAGAAGTTTCAATTTCCTGAGTACTAAAAATATAGAAATGTTAAATTCAACAAACTAGCAGTATTCACCACTTCAAATGATTTTTTTAAATGCCGAATTCTAAAGCAGTACGTTAATGTATTATTATATATTATTATATATCTAATGCCTCAGCATAACACGACGGCGGGTCTTGCATACTGACTAAATTAGTTATCACTATAACACGACGACGGGATCTTACAGATCCACCCATTTTATTGCTTATTATGAATGAATGTGCATGTTTCTGTCACTACTGTTGCTATAACTTAGTTATTTACAGCTTACTTCTATTCTGACGGGTCGGGAATCTCGCACAGTACGTTTGATATAATTTGTTGCAATAACAGACAATTATTATAATAACAGCATTGCACACAGAACTCCATTACAATTTTATTATAAACAGCATTTGTCGTAGTGGCAATAATTGGATAGATATAATTACTTATGCGGACAAAATAAATAGAAATACAAAAAAGCAACAAAATAACAATTAAACCAACGATTTTTAACGCTTCGAAAACAGTGAAACCCGTGGGCTACGTCCCCGCTTTTTGTGTTAATTTTGTTGATAGAGTTGCGGGTTGCAAATCGAAACCATAGTCTATATTCTATATTAAATCCGGACCCCTTCTCCTTTCTCCGAACATTCAGTAACATGTCTTACATTTCGACACAGGTTACATAATATCTCTTTCAATAACATCCTACCGTTGTGTGTAATAGAAAGGCGTTGTGCGTAGTCCACATGACCGGCTAGTTTTATAAATTAATTTGCGATTGCTTGTGTTCTGTAATCATAAATTTCATCGTGTTGTTTTAAATAGAGCTCCCAATATTTGGGTCAATAAAATGTCGACTTTAGAACATAATCTTCTACTCTTGCAGCAGCTGCTTGGCATGTTTACAACGTTCTAAGCAAAATATGTTTAAGTTGTTCTGTGTACTGTAAGGGCCCGCTTATTTTTAGTTTTAGAAACAAACAGACAGACACACATTATTTTATGGGAATAATTAGTGTTATATAAAACGGTTATACTATTGTAAAATACATTTATTTTAGAAGTTTCCGAATTTAAAACTGATTATGTATTTAAGCGGCGCATGATTTGGAGTTTCTTAAAAGTTCGTCTGGCGAGAAGTATTTATAAGGATGGCTGTCGTACCCGGTTCTAATTAAATCCGCTAGAATTGGTATACAGGTATTACTAATTAGCGGCATTTGCGTGGATTAATTAGAAGTTTATTATATGTATGTCGCACTTGGCGTGAGACGTAACACCACAATTAATCGATTTCACCGCTAGAATAGAACAGTTCGCTTCGCTCCGTACGATAAATTAAGCTGGCGTATATAAATTAATAGATTTATAAGTCCGTAATAACCGGCATAAGTGCTTACAAGAATATACTAGTAAATAATGTTAAAATACCCGTTACAGTGTAACGCTGTAAATAGGGCACATCTTTATTGTTTTACTAGGAACGCGATAAATTGGTACCCTAGCAGTGTGTAGTAAATAAACAAACTTTTAGAACAAGAACAGCAAAAGAACCTCCAAAAATGAAATTGGAAAACCAAAGCCAACCCCAAAAGGGAATAAAAGGGTGCTAGATAAAAGAACAAAAACCTACACAGCTGCTGTTCGTTCGTATCTGCATCGATTTTGTTATAATTTTAACCTAATTTATATTTTATGTACCTACCCAAAATGCAATTTGCATAACAATTATATCAACTTTGTCGCAACTTATTTTTAGTTTTCAAAGTGGGAAACCTCATTTTCATTTAAGGAAATGAAAATTTTTATTTCTTTCGTTCTTGTTTAAAATTTGAATAACCGAACGGTTGATTTTATCCTTTGTTTGCTTACACAATCGGCAAATTCGTGATTGTATTTATATTCATTTGAAAGTTTATGAATATTCTCTATAAAATTAAAGAAACTGGCATAAGCAAAAATTTAATTTTTAAGACAAATATAGCAACGATGTGCGAATGTTTGATGAAGAGACAGAACCGTGTAGATCGGTACATTTTTAAGAGCAAGTGTATGGTTGAAATTTGTGACAGTAACGTCATCTTGCTGAGAATTACGTCGTTCTACAAAATTTGAATAGACAGATTAATTAAATTTTCACTTACACAGTTTACAAGAATTTCAGTTTCAGAGAGCTCATTATTTGGCGGTGTTGACCGGAATTAATAAAAGTTTCGAGTAGCTCGCAGCTTCGGCTTATAAAATTAAAAAGGGATTATTTCGTTACGTAGCAAATTACGGTAATAAAATAATAAACGTTAAAGTTTATCGTTTATCCGCTAAATTGACTTTAGTAGGGACTTGGAGAAATTGAAATTGTAAGGTCGCCGAAAACTCGAGCTTCCATTAAAAATGCGAAATTCACCCTAGGCCAGTAAACCGATTTTAAATTTGCTTTCGAAAAATGCAAATATTTAGATTGCCAACTTCTGTTATCTATGCAAGAGCTAAAATAACACGCGGAGAAATGGATGAGCCTATCCTTCGGTAGGAAATGATGTAGAATCCGAGCTCCTCGGGTGCGCCCGGGTGGCTGCACATATCCATTTGCCACCCTACCACCCATATTATCTAATATAAAACAGCGCGGAACGCCGCTTCTAAGGAACTTTCGCCGCTATCCCTTGTTTTATTTTTCAAGCGCAAACACAATAAGTAATATTTTTTATCCCATATGTCAATAAAGAACGCGGAACAAAATTCTGGTAAACTCATTATTGTCTAGAAAGCGATTCGGGCGAGAAAAAATAAAAGGCACGCTCGAAATAATGGAAATGAGAGAATAAACGACAAACGCGGTCTTTAACAACAGAGAAGCGGGCCTAAAAGCTGAAAGAAGTGAAAAACTGAGATGTGAGAAAACATTTCGATTCTAATGCGATGCAAATGAAGCAAATGTAAGCAAGACTTCCGGTAAGCTCGAACCTGAGGTTTTACGCAATTCAAATGCTACACAAATTCGCTGTTATTTTAAAGAACCTTAAGACGTATGAGGAACGAAGAAAAAACTTCGATTGTGTAATCCTTCACGTTGTCGATGGGAGCCACTTGCGGTAAGCTCTGTCAAGGATAAGAATTTTTAGTTACTTATGTTGCATCTAAAACGGTGTCGTTTTCGATCATTTTCTTCGGATTTCGTATAAAGATTCCTAAGAGTATTTTCCTTCGATCTCATTTTGTTTACTTGTTCGTCGAGCCTCACCTAAACCGTTTATAGAATCCAAAATCCCCGTAAATAAAATTAAACCTACGAAGCTGAAGAGCCGAACCGTGTAATTTTTATGCCACCTTTAGGTAACGTATGACTGACTATATATGCAGCATAAAGATATTCTCGGGTTTTCTGTGGTATTTTCTTGAATAGACTGTTTCACCTTTTTATTTTTCTTTGTACTTCCAGGTGCTACAGTTTCTGTAGAAATATCAAAGCGATTTTAAATTTGCTACGAACTAAGAAAATCTATCTCTTACACGTCTAAGAAATCCACAGCGTTTCCTCGAATTGCTGTATAAAAGTATTATTCAATTTTATTTATTTATCATTGCTTTACAAGGTATTTTGAAAGAAACATTCTAGGTATGTTTGAATATCTATAGATTTATTTATATTATTTTATTCCAATAAAACTTTAATTTCACCATGTAACAAGACAGGGTAACCATATGAAACTGTATGAAATGATTGCTTTTCATTTTTGGTTAGCTTTATAAAAAAGGTTATCATTTTTAAGCCCATTTAGAAGTGGCGGCCCGTCAAGGAAGAAACCTGGGCAATGCTTTACCTAGCAATTAGTAATACCGTCTTACTGTAGAAAAACGATGTTTTTACAAACGATAGATCAGTGGCAAAACCTCAGATATGCGTGCCTCACAAAAGCTTCGTTGGTTTTAAAGCAGAACAGTCCCAAATAGCACAAAATATTGGCATATGAGTGAGGCAATAGTGAGCCCGCATTGCATAATTAGAGTAACATGAACAAGATTTAGCCAACATTGGTTTCTGAGAATACAATATTTTTGTAAAACTGGCTTAATATTGAAAAGCAATATTGTGTTTCACTATAAGAAACCAATAATGGCGATTATATAAAGACAATATTGCATTCATATTTACTGTAAATACTCCAACAATATTGTTTTATATATTCATTTTTAAATTATTCAGCCAGTATTGGCACATTATTGTCAAAATAACTTTTATCGATATTGTTTTAGAGTCATGTACCAATATTTAACGATTATTTACAAAATATTGCATACGCAGTTACTGCATATATTTCAGCAGTACTGTTTTATAATATTTATTTTTAAATTATTTAGTCATTATTGACGCATTATTGGCAAAGTATTATTTGTAATATTGCTTCACAGTAATATACCATCATTGAAGCTGTGCTTAATTGTATATTCCATACATTATTATAGCAGTATATCATATTTTACAATAAAAAAATGCCATATAATGTATTACTTATGGAAATATTAGAAGCCATTATTAGCACAATAACTTATTAAGCAATATTTAGACAACTTTATTAAGCAATAGCTGGGCAATATTATTAAGCAATAGATGGGAAATATTAATACCAATATTTCGGCGATGTTATCCAACAATAGAGAAATATTATTAAGCAATAATTGGGCAATATTATTAAGCAACATTTGTGCAATAATGTTAAGGAACGGCTAGAAAATATTATTTAGCAATAGTTGGGAAATATTATTAAGCAATAGTTGAGCAGTATTAGTATGCAACATTTGTTTATTATTATTAAGCAACATTTGTGCAATATTATTAGGCAATAGTTAAGCAATATTATTTAACAATAGTTGGGCAACATTATTAAGCAACATTTGTGCAATATTTGAGCAATATTATTAAGCAATAGTTAAGTAATATTATTAAGCAATAATTGGAAAATATTATTTAACAATAGTTGGGCAATATTATTAAGCAATAGTTGGGCAATATTATTAAGCAACATTTATGCAGTATTATTAAACAACATTTGTGTAATATTATTAAGGCCAATATTATTTGGAAATGGTTGGGAAATATTATTAAGCAATAGTTAGGCAGTATTATTATACAACATTTGTTCATTATTATTAAGCAACATTTCCGCAATATTATTAAGCAATAGTTGGGCAACATTATTAAGCAGTATTTGTGCAATATGATTAAGCAATCGTTGGGTAATATTATTAAGCAATATTTGGGCAACAATTTTTAAACAGTAGTTGGACAATATTATTAAGCAATAGTTGGGCAATATTATAGCATCATTTGTGCAATATTTAAGCAATATTATTAGGCAATAGTTGGGCAATAGTATTAAGCAACAGTTGAGCAATATTATTAGGCAACATTTGGTAAACATTATTAAGCTACAATGCACCAATAATGCAGACTGTTCAAATTTCTATATAGGGGCAATGTTTGTTAGAAATATAGTACTATTACCACCAATATTTTGTGCTACTTTTGGGCGGCTATGTAAACAAACGCTATGAAAAATACAAAATTGCCGTGGCAGGTTTGTGCTATAATATTGTGTCAGAAACAAAGCAGCTTTAAGCTTATTAAATCTGCAATTTTGTCTGGCGTGTTTATTTCTCTTTTTATGTGATCGTATAAATAAATAATTCTGCGTCACATTCCAATAGCGCACAAATGCACGTTGTGTCAATATTGGTAATCTTTAATAAAAAAGTACCGTTTGTAGTGATCTGTTATGATAAATTCGGTTAAACAATATTTTAAGAGTAAAAGAGAATTCGTAGCAATTAACTTAAGAGGTGAAATTTTATAACTTACATATTAAACAATCTGACAATAAAAACAAAAAAAAAATATGTGCGATAGTTTAACATAAAGTATGTATAAATTTGTGAGCGGGATTTTGTAGGTGCGAAGTGAAACTTGATTGATTTTGTTTTGTTTGTCTGATAATGGATTGTGCTGTGTCTGCTTATCCTGTACAGCGGCCGGTGTTAAAGATTTAAAACATTTAAGTGGGAAGATAAAAAAACAGCATTCAACACACCGGAAATTTAAATGTAAATCAGAAAGAAATGCGATTTCATTTGCACAACAGTTTAATGAAAAGTAAGATTTTTTGTTTAAAATTTGTATCGTCCTCCCTAAAGTAAATATTCACGAATCGCCACTGCCCTTCGGCTTAAAACATCGACTCAGTATAACCTTCCTCATCGATAGCTAGCTGAAAGTCGGAAACTTTTCATTAACTCTATAAAGAAGGGGGCGAATATAAACTGTGTAATAGTTGCTTTTATAGATGATTCGATAAACGTCAGTTGAAAAGTTATTTAGTTGCAAGGGATAAACACGACTAAACTTGAGTTATTCAGTTTTAATTATTTAGTTGTAATGTTTTAGAGCTACAAAGCTTGTGATGAACAACTTTCGCTCGAGTTACTTAGGACCCTTGCGCATTTTCCTTACAAACAACATAGTTTCCAGCTATCGCTGTAGCGACGGGGTCAAACCTTATTTAACATTGTGTGGCCGCAACAAAACAGTGTTATCGTGAACACATAGTAAAACCTATATTATATCAGATTAGTTGAACGTGATCCAAAACACCACAAGTACGCCGTTACATTTTTGTTCGGATTACGTATATGTGCGGTTTAACACTACATTAGGTAACCGCAGGAGCTGCAACTACGCTCTCGACTCTATACTTCAATATTAGGTTAATAGCGTCTCGCTGCTGATGGAAGTCGCGGCAGTTTTGTAAATGTTTGCATTCATATAATGATGTTATGTTAGTGCGCCTGTTATTATCAGTTAAATATTTAGACAGATATATAAGCTTTTATGAGTGTTAGCACAAACATAAATTTCTTTAGCTACATCGTTTGTACATAATAAACTAAGTTATATAAACCTGCTGTATTCCCATACAGCTGCTAACGCATAAGCTAATCTAATTTTAATGCTATAGTAGCGGAACCCGTGCGCTATGCCCCCCCCCCCCTTATTTTGTTTATTTTGTTTTAATAATAAATGAGCGAATGAGGTAGGTAGCGTAGCAGCACGCGGTCGAAGTCCTAGTCTATTATCTATCTTCTATTTTTCTATATATTAAATCCGGATTGATTTTCCCTGCCTCAGCTGTAAGTGACCGCGCACTCAGTAACATGCCTAACATCTCGACACAGGTTATTTATTATGTTTGCGGGTTTCGATACCCGCAAAATGTATTAATTATATCAGTATATCTCTTTAAATATGTTTGCTACCATTTTTTAAGAGAGAAACGTGTGGCGTAGACCACCATCCGCTAATTTTATAAATTAATTTGCATTTGTTTTAATTATTGTTAGGTAAATATGTATGTTTGTTATTAAAACTGGAGCCCCAAATATTTAGTTCAAAGAAGTGTGGAATTTCAAGTGTATTTATTTTTTATTTCATATCTTTATGAGCCAAAAATGTTCTCGTGGTAGTTTTTCGACAGCTTTTTAATAATAAGAAAGCCTAAATTTCCCAACTGGGTAGAGATGCAAGAACCCGCTGTCGTGTTAGGGTGACACAGTTAGGGATTTGATGATGATTAGCAAAGGGTCAGAGGACAAGCGTCTCTCCGCACTTCGGCTACTAGTGCCCATTTCATCCTGTATTTTACTTAGCTCTAAAGAGGGAGAGCCAAGGTGTTTGTACCTGAGGGCCGCAAAAGCGGCGCACTCACAGAGTACGTATTCGGGTGTTTCCTCCCTAACTTAGCATCTTCTGCATTGCAGGATATTGACAGCCCTAAAACTGTAGAGATATTCCTGCAGGTGACCATGGCCAATCATTAGGCCTGTCACAATTCTGATTTGTCCTCTGTTTAGGCCCAGCAGAATTTTTGTCATAGGCGTAGGACCCTTAATAAATAGTCTGGCCTGTCTTGGTGTTTAACGAGAGGTCCAAGATGATTGCAGCTGTGACAACGTCTAGCTACATAGCTTGTACCTCACGCATTGGGGGGAAATTCCGAAGACCGGTTTTAGACCCATTAGGAATTCCTTAGTCCCAGCAACTACCAGAGAATCAGCTTTTTCATTTCCCTCAATTTCACTATGGCCGGGAATCCATATAATTTTTACATAGTTCTTAGAAAAGAGCTTTGTGAGGGTTTGCCGACATTCTTGGACCAGACTTGACCCGAACTTAGGGGAGATCAAGGTTTCGATGGGCGCTTGACTGTCGGTACACATGTTAATTTTTATATATATTTTTTTGAGGTTTTCGTTTACACAGGACAATACAGCACAGATTTTAGCCTGGAAGACGGTTGGATATTTTCCCAGAGCAAATTTAAGTTTGACTCTGGGATTTCCTCCACAGACACCTGCTCCTGGTCCCTCCCTAGTCCTTGACCCATCCGTAAACCTCACAAGGTCACAGGGCTGAAGGAAAGATCGGTCTCCCAATAACCATTCATCTCGGCTTGGAATGAGAGTATCGTATGATTTGCCAAAGGAGAAGTAGGGAACCATATCATCACTTCCCATTCAAAAGATAGGATTGGTCGACTTTAACTCTGATATGTCCTACATTCTCCTGTGTAGGTTTCCAATGCCTCGTATAGCTTATCCTGTAGGCTGCCGCTCAAGCTTCGCCCTCCACCAAAAGGTGACACAGCACGAGTCCAAGCAATACTTCTATGGCCGCTGTCGGGGCTATGCACATTACTTTATACAGAGACAAGCAATTCTCAGCAGCCGGGTCTTCTCTGTTCTTGTGGTGGCCTTTTCTATTCTACGCCACCATACAAGAGTTGCATATGTGAGCAGAAGGCGTACCACGACCGCTAGAATTATTGTAGGATTCCAGGCCTTAGTCTCCATGTTTACCCTAAGGTGCGCCTACACGTCCAGAAGCACGCGCAGGCCCGTTGCTCTTGTCTTTTCACAGGACTTGCCTAGGATAATTTGGCATCTAAAATGACTCCCAGATACTTAACCTCACCCACGTTTGCAGTGTTTTGTTGCAGAGAACAGGCATTTTGAAGCTTATGATCTTTTTTTTCCTTGTGAACAGAACCAGTTTAGTCTTTGAAAGGTTGACCGACAGCTGGTTTTCATTCCACCACATTCTTGCACTATTGCAAGGGCTCTTTGAGCTGCTTCGCAAATTGTGTTGATGCATTTTCCAGTTATAAGAATAGTTGTCGTGTTAGGGTAAGACAGTTAGGGATTTACTATTTATATACATAAATGCTAAATAATGAAATTGTTTTCTTTATTTGCAAATTTTACAATTAATCTCATCAGTGAATGAAGTAGCAGAAAGTCAATTTACAGTCATGGAATAAAGAGTCAACAAGATTTGTTCCGCTTTCAAAAATCTGTTGAAATTTTCTTCCAGTAAATTTCTAGCTCCCCTGTTTCCTAGGAGAAGAATGGGTGTCTCAAATTGTAGTTCCACAGTCGTAGATCAACCTAATGCTGCCAGTGATTTTACTGAAAGCAAGCTTTTTTATACTTCTTGGTAATCAATGATTCCTTACTCATAAAATAAATTCAAGATTAAAGTATCAAGAAAAAGCTAATGAGACTCCGGCACAGTTCTCTATGTAAGAAAACTTAATTAGGCAAAGGATGTTCCTTTTTTACAGGAAAGTCCCTGTTCAACACAAAAGATATGATTATTTTCCTTATTGCCTCCCTTTTTGATAAAAGAAATTATATCTTTAGATACTTCACTTTGATGAAATATGGTTTCAAGTTAATTTATATTTTATACAGGGTGTTGCCGAATCGACTGAACTGAATAGGCGTAATCAACAATTTTTTGTAAAATTGTAAAACGTTTTTATGCAATATAGCTTTTGCTTATTTGTAGAAGCAGATGTATCGCAATAGTTTTAAGTTTTCTCATACAGCGTGTTTTTCATTTTGAGTTTTTGAAAATTCAGTAAATTACCTTGTTTTGAAAACATAAATGAAAAGTTATTTGAAAAAGTTTTTGAGAAATCTATTTGGTAAACATTCGCCATTATTCATTTTATGGGCAACAAAACGATATAAACAATGAAGGAAGCACTTTTCCTCTACCTAAATATACTTTAGAAAATGTTGCTTATCCAAAAGTATTTTTGTGCCAATGTTTTACGCGCCAAAAGTGACTATGATAATTCGTTTCTTCGCTAAGCAGGATGTAGTCACACATAAATTAATGGATTGGGACACTAACCAAATTGTATCCCCTACCTCAATGAACTTACAAAACAAAAATATTTTAATCAGTTTCTGAGCAATATTGTTTGTTTTGTAAATTTCTATGTTTTTTAACACAATTTTTTCTTTGTAATTTTCATTCTTTTAAAATTTCTCATACATAGTAACATTGTGTTCCCCTAAATCTCTTATAATAACTGAAGTTTATGGTGAAGTGTAAAGTCGTTTTTGAATAATAAGGTGTGAAAATAAAAGGTTCGCCGCCATTTTCAGGCTAGAATGTTTAAAAAAACAGCGTTGGGTTTTTCCTAAAGTCTTATATGAAATTCCGTTTATACATTTAGTAATTTTAAAAATGCTATCGAAAGGCACGTGTAACTTTTGCTTACGGTTTCGGAGTTTTTTAATATATCACCACACACACGCCTACAGACAGTCATATTTTAAAAACCACTTTTTTTGAGTTCCAATTTCAAAACAAGCATTTCCGTCAAAATTCCAATATTAAAAATTTTCAGGAAAGTAACACTTACTGAAAGTGTAATAAAGTAGAAAAAGAAAAATAATAATGGTCAAGTGATTTTTAACTGAATATTGCTTCTTTAGAAGTTTTGTTCGGGCTTTCACAGATTGATCACCTAACAGTCAATGACAGTGTACCTTAAACTACATATGGATATTGCACACAAAAAATTATTCCATTTTTGAAGTGAAACTTCTTTGCCAGCGCTAACGGTAGTAAAGTCGTCTAGATGCAAACTAACATACACACACACAACTCCAGACGAGTGTATTTTGTTGCTTTGCTTATATACCCAGTCTACGAACAGCACATCATAGGAGAGATATGATTTATAATACATCTAATTGAAGATTGAATTACTTTCAAATTATATTTTCTTTCTACAAAAACAAAGAATATATTATATTCAATTCAAATATTGACGTTTGAAACATTAATAAATTTGTATATGAAATTGATAAAAAAGCTCATGTAAAATCGGTAAACAGTAGAAGTCGTTTCCTTCTTTTTTGCGTAAAACTAGATCATAACGACATTCTTGTTACGTACGTTTCTTTCCGTACAAAATGGTTATTTACATTTTTTTTTGATTGGTAGAGAACTGTTTTACTAACAAAAAAATGATTAAGTCGCCAATTTTCTAGTTAATTGTTCTTTAACAAATATAACGTAATCTCAAGAACTACTTGGCATATCAACTTGATTTTTTTTGTTTAAAAATATATGCAATAGCATATTTTAATTTTCGAAAAGAATTTTATTTGTGCCCAAAGAAATTACGTATATGACTTTTTGCTTTCGATGTAGTGAAATTTTTACCAAGCAATAAATTCTTTTATTTGTAGATTTTAAAATATACATGCAGCGAACAAAATTAAAAATAATTTTTTTTATCAACAAGCCGCGCACTTTTGGTACTTTCTGTGTCGTATTTGCATTGTAGGCTCAAACCTTGATAGTGATTGAAGCCGTATATTTCGCACATATTGCTTTTTTACAACTGGAGAAGCTTTTAATCCGCAATTAAGATTGTCTGAATAAATTTTCAGTTGACAAGCACAAAGTATTGTAAAAATCGACATGTGAATAGTGCTTGCTATGTCCAATTTTGCATAAAAAGCGGTTGGGCAACCGCTACGAGACCCTGCTCACATAAGCCCGCTGCTGTCTTCCTGTGCTCTTATTCAAAACTATTACATTACTTTCTATAGTAGAAATCATGTTAACCTATGATTGTTATTTTCATGAATTTTCACTTTTCAGGGGTTGACGTGGTGCTTTAGGGCGGTTTAGAGGTATCGCCTTAATAAAAAAAAATGATCAAAATGTTCCATTTTTAGCGGTTGGGATGCGCTTGAATATTGATTGGAAATGTTACTTTAAATAAATAAGAGGATAATTCTCATCGTTTTTACAATTTTGAAATTTTCAGCAAAGCAACTCTTTACTAATTATTCACAGAAGCGCGTATACAAGGTACACAAAGTTTGTTTGTAAGTTGAAGGAAAATGTGCCTGGTAGTGAAGAATAAAATGCTATGTGTAGATTGAATTTAGTGGCCAAATAGTGGCAAGGTTCGATACGTTATCGAGAACCAGTGCGAGATGTTGGGTTCAAACAAATATGTCATTGTTAAACCATAATCATTTCATTAAAATAAAAGCAATTGCAAACAATAACTTGCTGCAAGGAACTAGTGGTACAGAAATAACCTTCATATCGGATTATCTCCACAAAAGAGAAAATTGGACACAAAATTTAAAAAAATCAAAGTTCTTTAATGAAATATATCAACAGGGTTTTCGAATTTATCCAGCAATTTTCAACTGGAAGCGCTATATTATTTTTTAGAAGAATTTCAAAAAAATGTTTACATTTGACAACGTTGTTTATTGCAACTAAGAACCATTGACAACTGAAACCACTGACTGTTTCACATTGATTGGATACTCTGTCAGAGCATTTAATTCAAACAAAAACTCTGGCGGCTACAAAACAACAAAACACAACAGCCGCTGTACAATCGTAGTGTATTGTGTATCCGGTAAATTCCAATATAAAATATGTCGACTATGTGTGATAGAATTAGGACGAATTCAGCAGTAACGCAGCGCTATAAATTCGGCATAGCTATGTTAAATCTTTTGATATAAGTAAATATATTGCACAAGCTCTTAAAAAGTATACTTTTTTTCTAGAACGTAGGGCATTCAAGAGTAGACAGAATCGCGTTAAATTGAAAGCCCAGCTGATGGAACCATATAATCAAGTCCATTGACTCTGCTCTTCTACCCTTTTTGTTAGTGTGGGAAGAAACTGCTGGCTGGTTGCGGTAAAAGCGAAGACTGGCACACGCACAGCGCGAAGCTCGTTATTGAGATCGCAAAACGAGCACAAACCAGCGTAAAGCATACTCATACTGGGACAATATATGCCACAAAAACAATGGGCCTGTTTATTGAATAATTTATAAGCGTATTGCAGGTTGTTCTATGTAACAATATTCGTTTGTCGTTTCAGGAAACTGCAATTATCGAGCACGTCCCATGGAATCACGATTCCATATTGCAGACAATATAAATAACATGGCTGGCTTTATATGGAATTTTGTTGTAGTTATGTTGATGCAATTTATCCACCTGGTAGTAGATTACTACTCATTTTATAATATGAAAAAATACCGTACTAATTGAAAACTACATCTGCTTTCATTTACAATAATTGAGGTTTCTAAAAATTGATGTAGTCGATTATTAAGGACTATCTGTGGGATGGATCAATATTTTATCTAACAGCGTGCTATTCTGAGAACTGAAACAATTTAATTATAATATAGTTGCTTACGGGTTAACATGCAACAACTTGGTATAGTAAAAAAATGCGAACATCACAAATATTTAAAAACGTTCTATTTTAGGCAGAATACTACAAGCCTTATGTAACAAGTTTTACCTGCATAATGCATATCCCTGCCACCAAACGCAGATATATTTTGTTGTCAGTTTTGGACAGGATAAAGTATAGGATTTCTCAAGTGATAGGTCTACAAATGCTAATACAATAAAATGTTTTTTATAGTACGTTCGTACATTAGCTCAATCGTTTACGAAGTTATAATAGCATCAACAGGAAATCACTACATGGGTAAATTTGTTTCTCAAAACTGAAATGTGGGCTGATATAACGATGAAACGCATGTAAGCTCCATTCGCTGTATTGGACAAATAATAAAACTTACTGCAAAACGAGTGAACTTTCCCCTGTTTGTTTTTATATTGGTGATTTATTTAGAGACATACCTACATGTGTGAACAGGGACCCTGAAAGGACATGTAGAAGCCCGAAATGTAGAGTGCGCTAAGGGAGAAACGGAAGTCTGCCGAGCTGTGATATTGGTCCCGAGAGACAGTCGCCGCTAGTGGAATCGCGAAGTTTCCCTACAATTCCACCGCCTCGTCTCATAACACGGCTTTATTTACTCCCTCTGCGGTAGGTCAATTAAAATAAGGGTAACTGTCCAGCTGATGAAGAATTTCAAGTAGTTATTTAGAGCATAATTGTGGAAAAACAATCTGATAGGATTTATAAAGCAGGAATAGGATAGACAAATAAATTCCTGCAAGAAATTAACGTTACGGCTAAATAAATAATTATATTGCTAGAATCAAACAAAATTCCTTTGAAGGTGTTGGAGGGTACGTTTGTTTAATCGAAAGTCTACCTGAAAAATATTCGAACGTGTAAAAGTGAAATCCAGCTTGACTATTTGCTGAAAGGTAATTAATATTGACAAATTTCGTTTGATGTTTTGAGCCGCTTATTTTAACGCGCCGAGGCGAAGAAAATATTTTCGTTCGCGGGCAGCCCACGCTCTCTCTGTCTCTCAACCCTCTTTGAAGACTTCGAAACCAGACAAAGCTACGGGGCCGACACGCTTCCAAATGCCGTGCAAATGTTACCTTTTAATTAATTACAAATCGTCAAGTTAAAAGTTTTACTTCATTTGGCGAATGGATTTCTTGAACTTGCGATGAGCGTGGCCATAGATTAATAACTCCTTAGATCACTGATTTAAATGGTGTAGTAGTTCTGCTCGAAATAGTGACATTAAACTATCCTAGGTGGCAGTACCCGCAGGTACTGAAAACTTACTCAAGTGAATCGTGGTAGAATAAAAGCAATGAACCACTTAACTGGTCAACTTTGTTGAGGATTAAATCTTGAAGCAGGTAAAAGCACTGAGCAGGGTTTCCTTTCTACCTGTTCAAGTATTATATTAATACATTTTTGAACTATTAAGCTTAAGTAATATTTTTATAAATACGAATATTAAAATTACAGCAAAAATAGTATACGTTATTATTTATATATACATTTATTATGTTTAACGTGATATAAATTTTGATGAGGCATTTCTCAAGAAATTCATATCTTGTTTATTAAAAAAAAACATCTCAATTTATGACAATAGTAGCTTTATTTAGGAATGTACTATTTATACTTTTAATTAAAAATAGAGAATACATTTCTGAACTAGCAGCCGATTGTTGTTTAACATTGCACAAAAGTCCAGTAATCTAAATTTTAGGATAGAAACAATTGATTAATTAACTAATCTTATTGCTAGTATGATGTTGCTTAAATATAGCTTAAATATACTATTATAATTATATTATAAACTTCTCATTGAAATGTGGACGGAATCCTGAACAAACATAGATAGAAGTAAGCTTTCGTAATCTTAAATATGTGACAATTTGCGAATTTTAGAATTCATTTTTACTCCACTTTTAGGTTTTCGAATATATTTTGACTCCCAGGTAGTTTGTTTTTGCAAACGTACTAGTAAGCAATAGCGAATTATGAACTCTGTATGTTTTATGCAAGATTCAGTAGCAGTAAGAAAACCAGGAAGTATGTTTGTTACTTGCATTCGCGATCTCTGGTATAAGATATTCATTATTTTTGTCTTGCCCTTTATAGCTGGATACAATGCAGCAAACACCTGTAAAGTAATTTTTACAACCGCATTAGTTAGATAGTTGGGCGCGCACAGTCTTCCGAAAACAGATACATTGCAGGGATAAGCCTTTTGTTTTATAAGTTCGGTGTCAGTTTTACTCTTTCTAATTTTAGAATTTTAGGTTTTGATCGCAGACAGCGAGGTTCTGACAGACCTTTGAGTTCTTTTTCGCATGTGCTGCATTTAAATTTCTGTATACATTTTCGCAATACGAATCCTGCAGTGTACCGTATAGAGCAGTCTTCTAACGTGATTTCGCGTGTTGCAACACTCTGTATACTTATCTTGCTGATCTCGGTGTCCTCTTTATCCTTATTATATGCATTCGCAGATATCAGGGCATTTGAAGAAGATGGTGGGAGAGGCATTGATAAATCCTTGATGTTAAATACAAATTCTACTTGATCCTCTTCACAGTTTGAATTTACCACCGGTTTTTTTAAATTTGCACAAAAAAAAATGTCGGAACAATAATCTAAAGCTTCTTGCAGTTGGATTATCATTAAATCCCGCTTTCTGGCGAAATACAGAAAATGTATTTTCTAACGCATCTTGTGTAAGTCGTCGTGTTAATAAATACTCAACACTGTATGCTTTTTTAAATTTTTATGTCGCAACAAACAAGCGGACATTTTTTCTGAACCACTTTGTAGGGTTCTCGGAGGTTCAAAACATGTATTTCCGTTAAAATCTCAAAAACGAAAATCTGCATGAAATCAATACTTCCCTATACTGAAAGTACAGAAAAGTAAAAATATACTACATAAGTACCTACTTTAAATTTATATAAAATAATTTTGCATAGAAATAACAAAATTTTCAGAGTTAGTAATACCACACATCGTTATTACCTGTAGTATTCGTAATTGCGCTTACTAAAATAGCCAAATCTATTGTTAATAGAGTAGTTCTTAAATACTCCAAGTCATAAGCCAAATAGGTGCCACAGTAAATAATTACGTATAAGTATGCTCAGGTAAACGAAATTTACCTTTTCTGAGATTAGGAATTAGTTAATTGTACGAAGTTGAAAACACGTGACTTGGCTATAGCCATTTCACTCAACTTAGCGTCGAACGGCAACATACCGCGCAGATAGTAGCGATAGTACATGTATGTTCCAAACGATGACAGCGACGCGATGCGGGCTGTTCCGGTACTAACCAAATAAGCATAACCATTAGTCAGATATCTAAGGAGTTATTAATCTATGGCGTGGCCCACAGGCAGGAACGATTCTCGACATTCGCAAACACGACGAAGATGAACGTTTCACGTTTTAGGTTTGGCTTCTCAAATGTAAAATATTTAAAAGAAGGGAGTACGCACATTTGAAGCTTTCGCAGGAATATGGCAGTGTTAGAAGTGAAACATCATTTGGATCACATACTCTTTGCTAGTGTTTCAGACTTTTTCCTAGTCAATGCAAAATTAAATCTGAGAAAGCTAAAGTAGGTAAGGAAAATTTTCGTTTTTACATAAAATATCAAATAAGAACACTTGGTATATCGGGTGTTGTATTTGAAAGCGAACTAAGAATAATGTTGCAATTGACAAAATAAGGTAGTTCTGAGACATATTTTCATTCCCATCCTTTACAGCTCAGGGTGCTCCGTAGATTCTTTATTAATTATTTTCTGTTGTAGAGAAATAATTCTAAACTACTTTTTTTCAATATTCTACCTACCTATAAGTTTTAAGTGTTCTCATAAACTTCCACTATATTTGAACTTAATTTCTTGCTAACTTTTGGTGCGGCAGCTTGTTTTATTTTATTTAAAAAGTAGCAAAGACTCATTAAAACAAAATAATTGAGAAGAAAGTTACAACGATGTAGTTTGTATGCTGCCATAAAATTATCTGTCAAGTTTCAAGCTTCCACATACATATATTTGCTTTAAATTTCTGTTAGACGTATATTTCAGTTTTGATGCGAAAGATAATCTGTAAAATATTAGTTTGAAATCACAAAACGTTTTGGTGAAATATCTGTTTAGGATTCTTTTAGGAAACGTGAAAAATGCAACCAATATTTACTCTGAAACGCAGAAAAAAGATCAGTGATTTTGGAGAATTATCTGAACCCAGCATAACATATTTTTATGGTAACGTTTACGAATGTTCTGCTTAAAATTTGTCCGATTGGAATTCTCGAATTTGGCTTTATTTTATAATTCCTGTTTTCTACGCTGTTGCAATAACATAGAAATGGATGCTATCTAAGTTGCAAATCAAACATTTAAAGTTTTGACTTTGGCATTTATGCAGTAGAAATACTATGCGTTCAAAAAAAAAGTTAAGTGAGCTTTGGATGCCACTGTTTTGTTTGACACTTTTTCTCTGAACGCCTGGTATGTTAACCCTTTAACAATTTGTGGCTGAATATATATACAGCTCGTAAGGGTTAAATTTTCATTTTATTTACAACAAAAATGAGCCTTATGTACATGTCTTTTGTTACAAGTTTTACCTACTCATCTGTTTATAAATTTTTACATCTAAAACTAGTTTAGTGTTTCTACAATTTTTTGTTTGGTCTATGAACGATAACATCCAAGGTATTTATCGACTTATTTGCATGCTTATATTTTATAGCGCCAGAAAGATTCACGTGTTTTCAGGAAGCAAATCTAACATTTATGGACGGTGGGTACTTCGTACAAATACTCTGTACCCTAAAACATGAATCTGGACGATTTATTTGATCTAATTGAAGGCATCTCGGACAACCAGGATTATAATTCAGATGTGGGTGTGATAATAATGCAGATAATGAATTAAGCTATGAATATGCGTTTAATTCTGGCAGTAAACACGCAGTAATTCTGTTTTTGAGTTATCCACAGCATCGGATTTCTATACAACGTCAACATGGAAACTGCTGCTTCGTCAGTTACACGGTTAAGTCGCAGAAATGCTAAGAGAAAAATAACGGACCTAACAGGCCTTCCAGAAGTGTTTGAAGAAGATTTCAATAATTTAATTGCAGACCCTGACTATGTTGCAGAAAAATGTTCCCCAAACGTATTAACTGGATATGGATATGCTGATCAACAGTGAGGATAATGCTGATAATATTGCTCATGTTGCAAATGGTAATAATCAAAAGAAAATTTCAAAAACGTATACGTATGACTTTCGAAAAACTACGGAAACTTCTTTTGTTCTGTATTTATGTTTTAAAATTATGTTTTTGTACGTAACTACGGACCAACATTTTCAGCACACGACAAAACCTCGCTAGATGTGTTTGACAAGTCTCTTATCAATGAAATTATAGAGCATATCGTAAAACAATCTACTCAACTCAGCAGAGAGGTTCAAATTTAAATCAAATTAAACTAAATGTTTGCTTCTTTTACAATTATTTACATACATTAGATACGCTATCCTGTTTGTTTCAGAAAAACATATCCGGCAACACTGTCAGTGCTTATAAATCCGGCCTTTAGTTATGACTAATTTAACAAAAGAATAAATAAATATTTTGTTTTCCAGTTATATTTGCCCGTTAAAGGGTTAAATGATATTATTAGAAATTTTTTCAACATCTTTATGTGGTACATTTTTGTCGTTTTAGGATTAGAATTAAAAACTAGCTTGTTATTTGATCAAATTTTTACCATCTTGTACATTTTACTTTTTTACCTTCGTGTAATGTAAATCATAGGCTTTACATGTTTGTTGCTCGTTTTTAGCACAAAATCACATTTATAATTTTTACTTTAAAAGATAATGGGCATAAATTGATAAATACGCATTCAGACTTCGACGTCAGTGTTAAATTCTTCCAAATCAGTATATTATTACATGCAGTTTTGCTAAGCAGCAACCCTATCCCAACTTTTATCTAAATCGTCTAAATCCGCCTTATAAAACCCTGTTATCCTCTAAAGCGGGTTGTAAAGTTGTGGTTTCTAAGTCTCGCCAACTTTGCGGTGCAAAAATGTTGGCGAGTTCATACACCTATAAATTTCGAAACAACATGCAGTAAACAAAATATACGCAGACACGATTTTACCATCGATAAAATCGTAAAATACCGGCGTTCATCAGTTTATAGGAATATAGTTTGATGACGACCGTAAAAGCAATATGAATCCTACCACAGTCACATCATCCGGCACCATCCTGCAATACGTTATAAAGCATTTGGATGAATAATACTTTTCATACAGTTTAGGAAATTTAAAATCAGTTGCTTTTACATTTAACATTTTACTTTTTATATTTATATATTACTTATAACAGATAAAATGGTTGAAATTTTCTGGAGACCAAATACAACTATCTCCGTCAATTTCACAACTGTCCAGAAAAACGTTTTTGGTATATTTTGAAACAACAAACAAACTGTGACCAACATTTTATTGTCACACAACTATAATTGAATACGTAAAAACACCTATTCAAAATTTTACCACAGCAAACCTAAAACTAAGCTATTATATTGAAACTTACAGTCGTACACTTTTGGATTTTCGCTCTCAAACCACTTCCGAATAAGAATAATTGGAACTAAAGTAGATACCTGCAACAAAGAGAAGAAGTTTTAATATTACATAAGTAAACAGCGAACAAGAGAATATTTAGTTTTTGTATAGAAACCAGCTAAATAACATTTTGTAGAATCTTACGGATTTACCAGCCCGTTCGATTCAAATGGCACTGTTGTAACAATTATTTCGAATTTGTAATACCATTAAACGGATAGCAAGCGTTTCCTTCTATTATACCCTTCTAACAGCGTCAAATAACAATTCCCGTCCACGCTATGTTATAGTAAAACAAAGGTTTTATCGATAGGAGCAATGTGGACGTTTGGTTTCCTTCGAAAACTTACTAAAAGTTACTAGATTACTAGATAGATAAGAGTGGATATAGAAAAACGAACATCTCGAAGGTATCTTTAGTATTATACCTTATCCTAAAGTTTTGAATCTGCGAAAACTTGCGATTCCTAGTGTACGGTAAATGTAAAAAATCAATAAGGCATACTAAAAATACTGTATTAATTTAATAATATGTAATTTGTGAATATTACAATTTACTTTCGGCTTTATTTGGGAACTACATCCAGCATAATCAGGTAAGGACCGACCTGTAGCTTGTCTGCCTTTACAAGCATTTGCTCTAAAAGTTTGAGCAATATTTGCTCGTGGGCCCTGCCTGCTTAAACAGGGCCGTGTGCTTAGTTTATTTAAACCTTGGGGCGGACAAGGATTTGATCTTAATATATTTTGTTTGCCAGGACAAGAATACTTAATTGGCTTATGCCTGTTAGCTGTTTGTGAACAAACTAACGTTTCGCAAGACATTGCAGCTTGCATCTTCAGAGTAAATAGAACACTGAATTCAAATCCGGGAAGCGGAGGTATTTAAACCCCTTTGAACCAGTAGGCCATGAACTGATGGAAGTAAAACAAAACACCACTACAGATGATAAAACACGCCCAGTATGCAAGATACTGTGCGAAAACGCAAAACAGATTTGTTTACAGTCGAAAAAAAGGCAATTCATAGCGAAGATCCCGCTAACAGAAAGACCCACAGAAAGTTTCTAAATAAACATGGTTTACGGACTTTTCACCCCAAACCTAAAGAAATCAGTTACAAGATCAAAGGTGGGCTAGTTCGCTAAACGAACGGAGACGTGAAAGACCGAAAAACACGCAGCATTCAGAAACCTGGTACCACCAGATCAGGAGACGCGAACCAGTCTAACAACACAATGCCGTGCGAATACTGCGAGTTCCAAGGGCGCAGCAAAGAAGATTGACGTAAGAAAAAACGGGCCGAGAATCTACCGGACCTAAGACCGTCAACAGTGCAGTCAGCATGCTCTACCACCACATCGAAGCTTTCCCGTTTTAAAAGTGGGGAACTTGGGTTTATTCGCAGCAACTGCTTCAAATACAGAACTCAATCACCGACGTAGTACTCTTCATAGCCGATGTCAAGTCAAGGGTCGCCCTACAAGCCTCAAGCCTTAAGATTATGACCATCGCCATTGAAACCGCTACGAGAAGAGCCTACCTCGACACGGGGCAAAAATAGAGCGTCGCAGGTCCAGTCCTGATCCGCCCCCTCAAACATCTGGGACACAAGTTTACCCTGCATTCAGAAAACTTAATCCTGGCCAATGGATATAAGAGACCACAAAAAGTTCTGATCACAATAGCCACCACCCAGCTTGAAACAAGAGCTATAGAAACGGAGTTATTCGTCATCCTAGGAGCCAAATTCGCACGATATTTGGCATCGACATTATCTAGAAGACAGGGCTCGTGCTCAGCTTAGCTAACGGCTGCTGGCACTTCGCCAACGACCTTACAGCACGGTACCAGTTCAGACCCGAACCAGCCCAAAACTTTGCCACCTAATATAAACTAGCATTAATCAATGCACATTCTAGACCAGGGAATTCACCACCTCTAAACCTCGTCCAAGAAGATCCCAGGTCAGACGTCATAAAGACCCTACATCTTGTCGGTCCCGAAACACCAGCCTGGAAACTAAGAGATCCCGAGGTACCCCAAAAGATCCCTCTCAAAGAACAACACCTACGAACAGATAGCAATCCCTATGATAAAATCACAGATCCCAGGGCAGATTTGTATACACCTCTAAACGAAGCTCCACAACTGCCGACCACATTCCTTTTTCCACACTCGCCACAAAACAAAATAAGGCAAATTGACCTCGCGACGGTTGAAGCCGAACCGTTGTCTCTGAGGGAAGATGAAGGTCACCTACAAGGACAGGCGAACAAGGATTCCTTCGAGCGGGTGCCCCTAAAGGAGGCCGACAGTTTCAAAACAGGGAGAAGCAACTCCCTACAGAGAACATAATCGATACAGAAGAACACGCCTTTGTAGCAGTGAAACAGGAAATACTCCGCAAAAGTAATTGACGAGATGCTGCACCTCGACGTCACAGAAAAATGCGATACTGTGTGGACTTATAAAGCTTGAATTCCAGTAGTTTATCCTCTAAGGACTCCTAAGCATCATCGATCTCATAATCACGCTCCACCGGATCCGTCTTTGCCCAACGGTGACAGCCAACTAGAACTCCGCCGTTCTGCTCGACTGGCTCAAAGAGGTTTAAATACCTCCGCATCCCGGATTTGACTTAAAAATCAACCCAGGCATCAGTGTGAACACTTATGTAAAAAAATGTTATGTAATAAAATCGTTTGTGTGTTATGTGCTATTGTTTTTGTCACTGTTTGGCCATTTTAAGTAATTTTCTTTTGTTTTTCGATTATTCCCATAGCCGACTTATAATTAAAACCACCCGACAATAAATTGTGAATAACTTGGAAACGGTTTGAGATCTTCAAAGTGCCCCCAGATTCAAAGCAGTAGAAAATCAAGACATTTATTTTTATAATTTTCCGCAAATTGATGATAATTTTTGACAGTAATTTAAAAGTTAAAGTCAGTTATTCCAGAAACCACTCTCAACAAACCTGTGTATCGGGTAGAAATTGATGTCAGTTATAAAACATAATATTTTCATTTTACTTTGTAAATTTAAACTATTCAAAATATTGGCTCTCCTAATGATTTTAGATCAAAACGGCACAGAAATAATGTGTTAGGCATTAGGTATTACAAACTGCATCTAATGCATGATAATTAGTTGTTCAAATATTGGAACCATTTTCCATAGAAATGAGAAAAAAGTTAAAAAAAACCGCGTGGGCAGTTTTTGAAGAATATTTTTTTTAAGATTTTTAAAACTTTGAAGCAATTTTGCAATCGTTTTTGGATTTTCGAAATCAATTTTATTTCATCGTATACTACCCACAAAGGGCTCTCAAACAAGTTGTTGCTCATCCCGATCAGGCATTTTAACGATTTTCTGAAATTATGAAAACTTTTGAAAATGTGAAATATTTTAAGGTTGAAAATTTTGTAAATATTTAGACATTGAAAATTTGGAAATTTCATTTTTTTTTAAATTTTGAACATTTAAATTATTAAAATTTCGAAAATTGCCAGAAAGTTTGAAAACTGGCAAATCATAAAAATTTTTGAAAATTATGAACATTTATGAAAGTTTTTAAGTTCAAACAACGAAAATTTTAAAATTTTTAAAGAATTGTGCCAATGTTGCCTACATGCTGGTACATATTAAACAGTAATGTTTTTCCGTCGGTATTGTTTACAAATTATTATAATTGTAGATTTATTTCTTTCCGCTAGTTTTACATATACTTCTAAGTTACTACTTTCAGAACGACGAGCGAAAATGAGCGAAGCACTTCGTCTGGACTTTATACTTTAGAAACTGTACTCATCATATTGTATTACAATTTTACTATATATTGACTATAGATTTCGCTACTTCTACCAGCAAAGCTTAAAACTACGGATTGTACTCTTATACTAGTATCATGTATGAGCAATTTAACCTGAACAGAATTTATTTTATTATCTTCCGTTTATTAAAGAAAGTGCATGAATTTTCAATCTTCAAAGATTCATAAAAGACATCGCAGATAAACTACCGAGTTGCGACCCACACTAAATTGTAGCTCATCTTTACCTTTATTAGGCCATACTAGTTAAAACAACTCGTTTGGCCAGTTTTAGAGAAATGTTTTTTTGAAAAAATCAAAATTTTGGTATATTATTAATTTTACAGTTTTAGTAGTTCTAGTCTGGCAGCTTGTAACACTGTGTATCTCTAAGACATTTTTAATATCAAATTCCATTTCGATCTGATAACTGTTATTAGAATAAATGAGCGATAAATCCCAAATCTTTAAATATTCATAGACGCTGTCACATATAAATTAGCGGGCTGAAACACAAACCGAATTGTAGCTCATTTCCAGTTCTATAAGTTAACAAAGTTAAAAAATAATTGCGTGCCCGGTTTTTCTGCAATATTCTTTTGAAAACTTCCATAAATTAAAAAATATTCTCACTTATAGATTTCATCTTTACAAACATTTTTGTGCACAGTAACCTTGTGCCTTTAAAGGGCTATTGTGGGAGAAAACTTGTTTTTGGGTAATAAGGCGTAAGTTAATTACAGTCGTAGTGGCCGTCATTTTAAAGATAGAAAATTTGACAAAAAATCGTTGGATTTGCCCTAAAATCTTCTATAAGATCCCTGTTTTAAATTAAGAATATTAGTTTTCCGATGACAATGCTACCAAAAAATCATGTCTAACTTCCGCTTTTGGTTTCGGATTTTTTTAAAAGCTTGTTTCCCCGATGAATTCAATTTTAATACACCCCCATATCTCCGCAGCTCATCGAAATCGGATCATCATTTTGGGAGTTACAGACCGTACACACCCATTCAGTCACCCACCAGCCCACAGACAGGAACTTTTTAAAAATTACTTTGGTCCAAAACAGGTATATATAAATCTCGATTTGGAAAATTTAGGAATACCGAAAGCATAGGAAAGTAAAGACGCATTTTCAAGTATGGCGTACTTGAAATTCTTTTGCTATGTGTAACGAATTACTGTTTATTAAATATACTTTAGCAGTAGTCATTGCAATAATTCGCGATTTATTAGAATCGCACGTCATTTTAAAACAATAAATAACGCATTGTACGTTGATAAAGACATTATTAGAAAACGAGAAAGGAAAATGTAGTACATGTGAATTGTTGTCAGATATTTAACACCTTCAATGAATAATGTTATCTCTTTTACTCCTGCAGTAATATATATTATTATCAATTATGTTGTTATCTTTCTATTAATTGCACGTAGGAAACATTTAGTATAAAAGTTGATTACTCATTAAAGTGGGGATGATGGAAGCATTCTTGATTCGCTGCAGGTTATAGGTTTTTCATTCAAAAAAAAGCTGCACTCCAATACAGAAGTGTATCATGAGCCAAAACTGCGAATACGAAATGCGTAAGTATAAAAATAAATTTAATAATTCGCACGTTTTAATTTTTCAAAACTACAGTACCTTCCTACCAGGATGTGATGGAGGAAAGAAAAACCGAAAGTAACAAGTCTTATCGTCACGCATTAAGCGTTTTTTTTCTGCTGTCTGACATTTTTATATCGCTTCTAACATTCGGAGGATTTTTTGTCGTAAGGTAACATTTTTGTGAAGTGTAGAAAATCTTAATTACAGTTCTAAATATTTTAATATTCAGATTTACAGATACATTCAGACCTCGTACGGGCAATGTTACTAAATATTGCAACGATACCAAGTACTATATCAGTCCGATACCAGAATTGAATTACGTTCTTGCTTATGCCGCAATTACGATGACTTTTGTGTTATGTTTCCTGCTGTTATTGTCTAAAAGTTACATAAAAAAATACAGAAGGAAACAACTAATAAAGGAAATGTTATGGAAAACATGTAAGTACCAACAGCTTGATTAGTAGTGCAAATTGAACAGAAATTGTATCATTATTTCACAGGGATTCTGGGGCTGTATCTTACGTTTCTTTATATATTTATTGAGTTTTTAAAATGCGCCACAGGAATTCCCCGTCCTTATTTCTTTAGCGTTCAAAATTTAACGACTTTTTATTGTGACAATAAACACAAAGAAAAGTACATGTCACTTTTCTTGGAAAAATTAGACAATGAGCTTCGCAAATCCTTTCCTTCCTATCGATCAGCGATTTATGCTTTTTGCATAACATTGATGTACAGTTATATAGACCATTTCGACACCATAAAAGGACCAAAAGCAATCCAACAGATTTTCATAACAATATTCGGTGCCTGTTTAGTTTATTTTCAATATCATTCATGGGAGCAAGGAGAAAACCACCTAAATGATATCATGGTCGGAGCTAGTATTGGGACTATTCAAGCATTGATAACGGTGAGGTTCAATTAACCTTAATAAACAAAATTTAACATGTTTTTTTGTTCTTAACAGGTTCGTAGTATGTTTGGTAGTATCTTCTCTTCACGTCTTCATAAATTGATGTGTGGAAAAAAGAACACTGCTAATTTCTATACGTCCACACCGACAACAGAGTTTGGGGAAGACCAAAGTGACTGCAACATGTTACCAATGCGCCAGATTACGAATAGGTATCGTTCAATCAGCGATTGTAGTGCTAACAATTCCGAATTAGACCACCTTTCAACTGCCGGAGCTTACGAATCTACCGAAACTGTCTTCACTGATATTCACTATACCGCTGAAGATCGTAAATCCCTGCTTGAAATCCAGAATCAAGAAGAAACCGCAGTAATGATGAGTGATACTTAATATGAATAACCATAATACAGGGTGTAAACATATAATGACTCAATATTGCCTTATAAGTTGCTAAAAACACCAGAGAGTTAAACAAATTTAAACTTTTTTCTGAATAACTAACCCACCCAAATTTGTCTTAATTACTGGATTTGACTTGTAATTTTGCATTACTTTGGTAAATTAGGCAACTGTATGCGCCATGTAACAACAAGCATAGCAATAGTAAACCATTTAATATTTTTAACCTCTACAGTAAATCAAAGTAAAGATCACTTTTAAACCATCCTGTATGCAAATACCTAATAGAGCTAGTATTTTAGATTTGATTATAATACTTATTATATTTGATTACAAGTAATGTTTTTAAATTGCTTGCTTTGGGAATAATATGTTAATGATGATTTTATCATAATTGTATATTTATTCCAAATTATTGTGAGAACTTTGGCGTGTTTATATAAACCTTATCAATAAAGCTGTTTTGACGAAAATTTATTATTTATACTAAAACTAATCATTGACGTATACACCTATTGACATGAACTAACAGTACTTGAAACTACAACTGATTATATCATATTCATTATTCTAACCAATCTTAATTATCTATTTTTAAAATTTGTCCCAATTACAAGCGTATTTCACAAAAATATGTGGTATTTTCATGGCAACTGGTATTTTTCTAATGTTCAGTTTTCAAATTTCTAAAATCTTCAAAAGTAAAAAAATCCAAAACTATTTGAAAAACTATATTTTAAGAAATAATAAAAAAATTGGCCATTCTTAATATTAACTAGCCGAACCCGTGGATTACGTTCCACGTTGTTCTTTTCGATATTTATTATAATATATTAAAAATAAAATAAATACGCTGTGTCGAGGTGTTGAATATGTTCTTAAGGCATTATTTCATATCTTCAAATATACAAAGAGCCAGCTAGTATGAGATGTATATGGTTTTCCGTAAATTCGTTTGTTTCCTAAAACAATCTTCTTATAGTTCCATACTCTATTCAGGGCGTTGGCCTACCTCTCTCCTATATCTATGTTTGGTGCGCGGCAATAGATAATTTGCACAGACAGACATAGGGGACCTACAGGACCTACAGGAAGTGCATGCACTTCTTCTCCAGAAAAGTTTTCCTGGGGAAGAATCCACTTCGCTGGTTTCCCGTTGCCTTGCGAGGGAGAACGACCGGGCCAGGGATCAAACCCGGATCCGCTGCATTGGTAGCTTACCACTGAGCTACGGCCGCCTAAAATAATAAGCACCCATATATATATTGCGCCGTTTTTCTTCTTTTATCTGTATATATTCGATCCTGTATAAGAAGATAGAAGCTTAATGTATATAAATAAGGCGAAACATTCCAAAAGAAGACTCAACGTGTTACTTTAACAATTATAGAACTATTGTACATTAAATTTAAATGTTTCCTCCGCTGAGTCGGTCTCGGGAATGAGAACTGCTCCCGGAAAGATAATCGGCCAAAAAGCCAAAAAAAGGGCCCAGAAAAAAGGAATCCGGGAAAAACGTTTAAAGAAGCACAACCGTCGTAAAAAGGTGCAGGAAAAAATTTCCAAAAGAAATTTAAAAAGGCTGGAAAAAGTTAAATAAGGTTTTCCGCATTTCAAATCTTTGAGACCTTTTCACATAATTCAAAAATTCAAAAAAATCGATGAGCAAGAAAAATACACGTATCCTTTCAAGAAAGGGCTGAATTACATAGTGATCCACTAGCAAGAATACACTTATTTCTGTTGTGGTTGTATTTTCCGGGAAGTGTTTTTTTACTGGAAGATCTTTGTATTGGAGCGTTTTTGCAGAAAATTTTTGCGAGTATTTTCTCTATGATTCTTTTTCCCAGCGAATTTGTTCTGGGACTGTTTTGGGGGACGTTATTTTCGTAAACTGAAAATGGCCCCCATAAGCAAAAGCAATATTAGGCGCCACTGAGCTCCGCATAATTTGTCGTGATGTTTATATTTTCAAATATTTATGTCAGGTCGTCCGTGCAACGTCGCGCATCCATTTTTCTTGTTTCGCTTTATATGTTACTCACTTTAGTAGGGTGGTACTTTACTATTAGGTAAATATTATTGTTCTTATTATTAAAGATTAGTCGTATAGACTGCACAACTTAATGAAAGCAAACCCAAGTTATAATCCAGAATCCGTGACGCGGCGCCGCAAATTTGAGCGAGCAAGACCAGCGAATGCGGCCAGGATCCGAATAACCCGAACATCTACTTTAAACCTAGAAAAACAATATGTAGCAAAAACTGTATCGGTTCACTGTACAAAGAAATTTGTGATTTATATAATGGACGAGTAAATATATGAGTTCTAGTAGCGGGGGCTTCTCACCACTAAATGGTAAGACAAGCGAAAAAGATCTGGATTTAGTATATAGAGTAGCGTGTTAGTTTTCTCGGTCTTTTAAGGTCACGATATAAAGTTGAGAAAATATCTTCTTCGGTCTGGGTTTTAACCCGAGATTTTCAGCTATCTAGGCTTGATGCTCTACCAAATGAACTAACGATAAAGGGTAGACGCAGCAGTAGCTCAGTTGGTAAGGCATCAAACCTTGACAACTGAAGATCACGGGTCTGAAATACTGATTTAAATTAAAAAAATTAACTAGTCAGAACATTTGCAGATATTGAAAAGTTATTTAAAAAAAACCAAATTTGCATAATTAATAACTGAAAAATTATTTTTTCTTGTCTTGTTACAACTTCATTGTTTGCTCAATTGAATTGAAAGGCCGGAGCTAATTAACCAGACGAATCCTCTTGCATTGGTGTATAACTTTTAATGTAATCTGGGCACGTTCTGGCGTTTTTCCATAATTCCTTAGTTTTAACTTCTAATTCTAGTAAGAGATTGTTTCGGATTTGAATGGAGCAATTTGGCAGCGGAGCTTAAATTTTCCCTTTTATTCTAAATCTTTAGTGCGTACTCTATCTAAATATTTCAAATTATGTACTGACAGTAAAATTACGTCATCTTTCTAAGAGAACGGCAATTTCAGTTCATATTACGTTTAAGTAAAACAAAGGTAAAGACTGGTGTAAGAAGGGCGATCGGGTTTCCTTTTGACACTCATCGCAATTCTCATTAAAAGCAAAACTGGCAGCCTCTGCAACACCAAATGAGACGTGTCGCAGTTAATATTAGATGTATCCAAATTTTGCTCATCCTAAACAAGCAAGTTCGAAAAGATTTAAACACTTTGTTGACAGCAACGGAACTGAAGAAAAGTACAAATTGCATTTTTCAGTATGCAGGTGGTGTGAATTCAAAAATCTTTTGACGCTAAAATATGTTTACGGCATAACAGAAAAATCCGAGTACATCATTCAGAAGAACCCGGCCTTACATTTATGAATTGTCTGGAACTTTGACAGAAAATCTATATCTTGAAACTCGTTTAATGTCTGTCTGAGTGTCGAAGACACAATCAGACAAGAGCAGAACTGTTAAACATCAAAACAAAAGTAGATAGATTTGGTTACTATTAATGTTACCGATAAGATCTATGAATGCCTTCATTTTTTTACAATTAAAATCTCGGGTTTTGTCACCTATGCAATTGCGTTTGATTGTGTACGTTCGTTTATTTGTTTGTTTGTTGATATTTCCGGGTCCGATTTTGTCTTCTCGTGCTTGTCTTATCAGTTTCAATAAATTTAAAAAAAAACAAAATTTTTACATTAGCGACCACCTACTTAACTGCAAATCATCAGAATCGAAGAAATGCAAATAAACAATATTTATGATGTTCGTTGTTGTCAGTGAGTCACTATCTACCGCGACAGTGTTTTGTTACGTTTGCTCCAAGGTCATTAGTATCTGGTCTGATCTGGGCAGCCGAGTCGGGGTTTTGGTGTTATGTGCTCCTTTTAAATTTAGTTGTCCGTGTTTTTGTTGATAATTAAAGATGAACAAGTTTGTGATAAGATTGGAAATGGGAAAGCCAAAAGAAGTGGCCACCGTCAGTGCCGCCACCGCTAGCGAAGCTCGTTAATTCGTAAGGTTTCCAGCAGGCCTCAACTTCAGTCTCACCTACTCCTACTCCGTCTTAGGAATTTCAGATACCTTAACTATAGATTTGTACACGTATGTAAATATAACCATAATATGGTAATATTAGTGGTTTTTCATAGAGTTCAATTAATTTTTGCACCCCACTGAAAAATCAAAACCCGGCGCCCCTGGTCCCACGACAAGTCGAACATGTACACATAACATAGGGAAACTTAAAATCTGGTACAATATGTCCTGAAAATGCCCCCCGTAAGTTTTAAACGTCATAACTATGAAGAACACATATTTTGTATTACTCGGTAGAAAATTTGGAAAGCTTCCGGTTTAATTACGGCTTAAATTAATTAATTTACGATTGCAATAAACAAATTTGCCTTGTAACTCTAAAATTACGCTTTCCTGCATGCGTGTGTTCATAGTGCAGTTAGCAAACGGCGTTGCACGCTCGCGACACAGACCATGCAGCGGTTCAAATCTCTCTCACCGCCATTTTTTGCATTTTTTTATTTCTGTTTGTTTTATTCCGTAACATCTAAATACTGTTTTTGCACTTTCTTTTTGTTAAGAAATTGGCTTAATTAGGTACGCAAAATATTTTATTTAATTAGATATTATAGATATTAATTTATCTTTACATACTAAAATAGTTGACAATTAAAGCACCCAAATAGTATTACAACAATTTGACAACTGTTGAATCATAGTTTAAAAATAAAATGCCGAATGAATATCATGAAGCTATTTAGTAAATATTACCCATTGAATTACTTGTATCTGTAGAATCAAAATTTTTAATAAATAATGAGAATCTGTGAAATAACTTGAAAATGTTGAAATATGCTGATATAAACTAAAAACAGTACAAACATATTATTTAGCTTTTATAAAATAAAACAGATGATTGAAATAAAAAAAAAACTAAACAAAAATTTACAGTGAGCTGAATTTAAACCTCTGCACTTTTGTTATCTTTTTGTCGCGAGCGTGCGACGGCCGCTTGCTAATTGCGTTATGAAGACACACATGTGAAGAAGCGTAATTTCTTAGTTATAAGCAGAACTTGTTTATTGCAATCGTAAATTAATTAAACCGGAAGCTAACTAAAATTTCTAACGAGTAATGCAAACAAATCTGTTCTGCATCGTTATGACGTCTAAAAACGACGATATCATTTCAGGAAGATAGACTAAATTTTCAATTTCCTCATGTTATTTGCCTATGTTTAGCTAGTCTTAGGATAGTTGTATATCAACAACACATCTACAACACACAGCTTTTTGTTTTATTTATTTCATAAACAGTATTTTTCCAATACGAAAGAGAGATCTAACAATAAACATTTAGATAAATCAGCTTTTGCTCTAGTTTCAAAACTGAAAAAATTAAACTTTTCAAACTTTTAAAACTGAAAAAATAGCTTTCAAAAACTCCTTATACCGTTCGAACCTCATTTGATTTGAGGGCATCTAGATTGCCATTCAGTTTTTGTAAGGTTTATAGTAAATTTCGTCCCAAAATTGTATTTTGGATTTATTCTATCCTTAATCATGTTAAACTCAGGTTCCTCTTTCATTTGTTTGTGGATTTCCATGTGTCCTCTAGTAATTCATACGCAGGTAGTTCTTTGAAGCTTGTTGAGTTTCTCCTGCGCTGTAAATTTGGAGGAACTACACGATGATAAACTGCAGCAAAGTTGTTTTCAGCAAGACGAAACAACACCTCACTGTATACAGGAAACGTTGACCATGCTTCGTGAATTCCTTTATGACCGAATAATTGGTAGAAATGCTGCCGTCAGGTAGCTTGCTTGCGATTTAACTCTATGTGACTTGTTTTTGTGGCCTTACCTTAAAAATTGTATATTTACCACACTAATTAAGAATTTACACGAACTTAGGCAGCGCATAATACAAAAGTGGAAAAAAATTACGAACCATACACATATTCTAGAAAATGCTGTAAATCATCTTAAACACAGAATTTTATGTTGTTTCTAAGAGGACGGCAGGCATTTCAGCATCCAAATGATGGTTAATAGTGAGGTTATGTAACATAAAGTGAATGAAGTACAGACATTCCTTCACGTAAACAAAATTTAACGCTAGTCCCCTTTTTTTGAACACGCGTTATACGTGTATTGAAAAAAATATTCAATTTGCGATATTTTCTTTCGTATTTAACTATATAACACATACAAAAACAAATTGGCTTTCTTGAAGACTTTTTGTGTTTGCTTTGCTACATGTATTATTTATCTTGGGCATATGACACTGAAAAATAAAATAAAGTTATAACTTATAATTATTAAATTATGTAGACATGGTTGAAATAGATAAGTTTATATGAGTGATAGATAATAAACGTAAAGGGATGTAGATGTATTAATGTAGTTTTGTGTTTTGTCACTTCGCTAGAAAGATGCGAATTTATAGCGTATAGAATTGTGTACTTTACCAGGCGAGTTTTATCAACCAAAGGTTTATTTCAGCGATAGTTAGTTAATACTAAATAAGACGTTACACAATGTGTATGCGACACCGTAACAAATGTGCGATGTTAGCCAAAACGATGAAGGAAATGCCGGTGGTCAAGCGCAATTGTGTGTCAGAGACACTTCATTTAGTGCAGATGTCGCGCAATATCCGGCACTTCATTACCGACCTCTTTACAATTTTCCTCCTAAACTCCATGTACCCTTCGTTCTGCCATTTGAACATTATTAAGGGCAAAAAGCAGACTTTATTGAATATAACTTTGTTTTCGAATAGAAACGAGAGGAATTCCGCACAGATGTGGTAAGCGAACCACTAGTTTTATTTATATTACCCTCACATCACTCTTGTTCTTTTTGAGTAAACATTTAATTTCACATTAAGTAAATGTTGAAATGCTTCAAACGAAATTTATTTTAAAATATGTTAAATACATGCGCGCTCGTGGATGTTTGTCCAAAACTTTTATGTCTACCGAAATATCTAGCAATATCTCACGTCTCGTTTGTTTTTCATTCAGTACAGTAGTTACATTCTAACCTGCTGCTTTAAGACTGTTTGTATTTCGATCTCTGTTTAACCTACGCCCGAAAAGCGAGACGGCAATGGGTTTTATGCGCTATTCTATATCCTAAATTCAAAAGCGCACCGCTTTATGCTGTTGCTTCTCCATGTCAGCAATTTTGAGTTAGAGTTTGCATTCATAAAACCAGTGACAAGTAGGTTTGTAAAATCTTTTAGATGTTAATTGCAAAACAAACTTATTGAAAGCAGTAACAACAATTTTATGAAACCTATTTATTAATTAAACTTAAAAGTGTATTCGCAAACGATGGTTGCTAAAGAAACCCCATTTCACGAGTTAAATACTCCACTAAATTTAAAACTAATTTTTTATAGTCTAACTGATGTTTTAAAATTTATTAGTAAACGAACACAGACAGTCGCAATTAAAGTGGCAGTGAGCTCTAAGTTGTTGTCTTGTTAACAACTGAAGAACAACTAAAATTTGAAAGCAATAGTAATTGTTTATACATACAGAACTTTTGAAATTCTCATAAATCATTTCTGTATGAACTAAGATACTTTAGATAATATGTCGGCAATCAATGAAGCTGCGCCGTTTTTATTATTTATGTCAAATATCTCATTGCATTAGGCTAAATATTCAAGAAAACTACCTAAGTTACCTGACTGGCTACGTGACGTTGCATGTCTTTAATTATTTTTTTAATTTTTATATTTTAATATTAAAATTGAAAAAATACTGCTGCGTTTATCGCTCTGCGACCCATGACTTGCGATCAAAGAGGGCTGTATTTGTTCTTATGGTCAAATATTGTAAAGTATCGTGAAGGTTGCGTTTGTTTTGACTGTTTTACTGATACCGCACTTGCTTTATAACATTTCGACCGGAATTGGTTCTGTATTTTCAGGTACGCCATAACGTTCCTGCGACTGCAAACCGTGCTCAACACAAACGTATTACTATATCAATATCTGCCAGTAAAAATTGTAACCATAAAGTGCCCCAAAGCTGTAATATAAATATTAGTGAATGAGAATAACAGCCAACCTTTGAATAAAATATAGAACATGTTTTCGATTTTTCAAAGGTGATATGTAGATAAAGCAGTTTTATTTACTATGGAACCTCAAATTGCTAAAAATATCGCTACATGCTTCACGTAGTAGTTGCTATGTCGCTATACGTATATAAGTATGTTTATCAAGAGACTGGGAATAAAATTACAAGTTTGTTAAATTTAATAAAATTTATAATTTTCTAGCTAAATAGTTTTTACGTTGTGTCTCTCGCTTGTTCGTTCTCTTGTTCGGCTCTTCACATCTCTGATTTTATTAATTTTAGTATGAGGGGATACAGGAACAGTTAGAGACATGATTGTTTTTGTATATTTTTTTTTTCAGACACGGTGTTTTGAAATTTTAAAACTGAATCTGATAGAAAACCGTAAAACAAATGCTGCACCTATTTCTCGAATTTTTTAACTTTAAAAATGATGGACGCTATAATTGTTTGCATATTTTGACTTTAACATTATTTTACTTAAAAACACATTGGCAGATCTGAATAAAATTTGGAATTGTGGTGGACAAAATATTATTATATATAGGAATTCTCACAAACATTACAGCACCGTTACAACATAGAAATTTGCAAGAACATGTTTTAAAAACAAGATTATATTTTTTAGTTTTGTAGCCTCATAGAATTATAAGAATTATCTACAGTTTAATTATTGTCCCAATGCACAAATTCGTCTGTAACGTGTTTTATGAATTTTCGAAATTTCGAGATTGGTTTTCTTCTATTTAATAAAATGTGCAAGATAAAACATTTCTGTTTAAGACCAACTGCTCATCAGTGATAGTAGAATAAGATTCTAAACTTAATTTTTAGGTGCAGTAACGTTGATCGTTCTAGTTTAAATTTCTATGAATGAGTTATGTATGTAATAAGTCCTTTATAAGATTCGTAATAAGGCAGAGATAACATATAATACTTTGTAAAATGTTTCTATTACTATCACGTAAACTGAGAATAAATTTCCAGAGTCTTAAATTTTAGGAAACCTCCCACTGTTCGAATATTGATTAGAAAAAATATTGCAATAAATCTTTATCTAAATCCGTTGAAGCGGGAAATCGTTTTTCGAAGTGTTTTTCCCATGTAAATGTCTTCCCCCCCAAATTTGCGCAAGAGTGGCGATGTGGGAAGTTTTATCTCTTTCTGATAGTCTGGGTAGTTGGAATAACAAATGTAGAGTAAGATAGCTATCCTAAATTTCAACAGAATACCGGGCTTTCGTGTGAGATCGTGCGAATTGCCGCACGGACGTGTGTAACGTTAAAAATAACCCGCGAGGGAATGTTTATATGGGGCATTAGCATATCTCGACATTAGCTTTCGCTTGTAGAGGTACGCAGTGACCCTACAACTAGCAAAAGCGCAAGAATTTGTCCGCACGCGTCGATTGTATAACCGAAGCAGGCCTCTTTAATATTGTATACGGTAGAATCAATCGAAAACAAGAAAGCCCACTCGAACAATTTTACGTATCTGCATTTTCCGTGTGTCTTGTTTTTCTCGAAAATTGTATAAAGTCGCGCACTATCTGCCAAAAGAAATCAAACAGCAAAATAGAAAAGCAAAAGTTTTCTCTCGGGACAACTTCAACTTCGAGATTTCTCTTGTTATGACGTAACATCAATGGTACCGACAGTTGAAGCCAATATATTTTTAATGCTTTTCATAACGGCAACGGATACAGTTTTCGTTCTATAAATTGCTGAAAAGATCCTTCAAAAACAAACAAATAAATTAATAATGTAAGCAGCGGCGTAGGTAGTTTCTTCAGTTATTAGAAAAGCCATTATAATCCAAGCAGCATTATAATTAATAGCCTAGTATTTAGCAAACGTATGACCGAGAAGAACGGGTAGAACAGTTGGACTTTATTATCTAATTACTAGGGTCGCTCCAGAGGTAAACAACGCCAGAGGTAAAGCGTGATAATGCCACTGCTTTGTGGGGAAGATTTTGTTGTATTAAGAAACAGAATGGTAAGTAGGTGTATACCACCAAAACAAAAGGTTTTACCCTCTGCGGTGGCTTAATTTTAGCAACTTTTCGCGCCACAGCTAAAACTTGTCGAAAAAGATTAGTGGGGGTGCTACTGTTATTGTTAAGAATGCCACTTCAAATATATCCCAAACCTACCTTAAAACTGTTTCCAACAATTATAAGGCACACCCTTAGATTAATCGAATTACAACCACTTCTAACAATTTATTAAATTAATTAAAAAATTGCTTTTCCAAAATATTTTATTTTTAGACTTTAAGATAACAAAATATTTGATGTTAAAAGTGTGAAATAAAACTGCTGTGGCGAGCTTTTTCCTTGCAGAGCTGTTTTATTTATTCGTAAATATGGAATGTGTCCTAAAATTCCTTACGTATTTCGTAAGGCTTTAACAGCCCCATAACTTTATTTTAAACATACGGAATTTCAATCCCTTTTGGCAGAGAACGGTATTTGTTTAATAATCTACAACCCCATAAAATATTTGCAATATTAATGTAATGATCATGTATTCATTGTTTAAACCGAAATGTAATTAATTGACACCTCATACATAAACCTAAATTAAGTAGCAGCGAATGTAAATATGTTCAATAAGTTATCTCGGCGCTTGCTTGCGGTTTAGGTAGTTAGAATACGAATTTTGTGAAGAAGATCGTTGTTCCTTCGAGGATCTCTGAAGTTTCTGAAAGACGAGAATCGTATTCATTTATATTCGAGTTTCCTGCAGCGCTGCTAAGGGTGAAGTAGTTAGGGTGGTTGTTCTAATTATATTTCACACAATTACTTGAGGCATGGGTGGTCTGTTTATAACATCTCTATTTCTCGTAATGCATTAAAGTCTGGAGAAGCTAGAGCGGAGAAAATGTCTTTTTCACTGTTGTAATAATGTAACTAAGTTTCTTTAAACCATTAATTTATTTATTTTTATACTATGTATGTAAAATTGCTAATGTGAAGGGTAAACAATACGCAATGTATCATTGCAGTATAGCAAATTATTCCGATTTTAATATTTATATTTAGGGCCACGTCTAGTGGTTAGTGTTTTGGGCCCTAAAGCTAGACTCCCAACGGCAGTAGGTTCGAATCGTATGCACGCCGGAATTTTTTCTGAATATGTCAAACCCGGCGTTTCCATGGACGTTGTGCACGGTGGTTATGATGGGTTGCATGTCTCTTTGGGGTCGGGTATGTTAGACCGGTGAATAGCGGAGTACGCTGAGCCCGGGTAAGGGGGTGGGACGGGAGTCATGGAGTTGCACAGCGCCATGTTTTTTTTAAACAAAAATAATTTTGTTGATATTATTTTTTTATCTTAGTTACTTAATGATACGTAACAATTATATCCAGTTAAAATTCTGTTTTTAGGTGGTAGATATAAGGCATAAACAGACAGCAAGTCAAATATCCGTTTTTCATTGGGGTATTAACCGTTTTCGATACATCATTTTTACAGACACTTTTATCAGGGTTTTTTGTTCATTTTGGTATATGGTCTTGTTTCTATTACAACGTTTTGAACTTCCAAAAATTTAACGAAAACAATTCACCGACGGGTAATTCACCGACAGCAATTCACCGAAAAGCAATTCATCGAAAGATCCATTTACCGAAACAGAAAATCCTCGAAATCTAATTGATCGTAAAACATATTCACCAAACCAAAATTTTTCAAAATTCTTGTTATCTTTTATCGATGTTTGGGTCTTACCTCACCTGCTATTCTGATCGCTTAATAGCTTTTAATGGCCATGATATGGTGTAAATATATTTTGCCTTTATCTTGCGTTTGTGAAGGAGAGTTAGGCTAATTATAATAGGTAAATTATCCCATGGACGAATTGTGGTTCGGTGAATAAATTTTTCGATCAATCGCATTTCGATGACTTTTTGTTTATTTTGTATTCTACGTATGCCGAATAGCTGATCTGCGCAAGCGCAATCTTCCTGCCACCCGTTCACATCCACCATCGATTTTTCAATATGCACATGTTAAATGACCATAGAAACTACCTCCCACTGAGAACGAAACTATAGCGTATTTCGTTTGGTCGTTTATAATTGAATAATTGCGGGAAAAATTATTTAGTAATTTGGATTTCTAAAAATTTTCTAAACTGAAAATTTTGGTAATTTTCGAAACTTTCTAAAATGTACTTGAACTTAATTTTTTTTAAATTTTAATAATTCTTTAAAATCTTATTTCTAAACCATTTTCCTCAACATAAAAAATTTCAAAATACTATAATTTCACAATATTTAAAAAAATTTAAAATTTCGATATAGGCGAGAAAGGTCCCATAGCAGTTGCCATGATTTTATTTATTTTTTTACTCTTAGAATACCACAATTTTATGTATTTTTCTTGTGTACAGATTTTCGCTAAACGACGTAAACAAGAAAATGATACAACAAGGATGAACAAGCGACAGTTTTATTTCAATTGGCTTTAGCGCTGCAATAACACTTCATTAAATACATTTTTGTGTGTATTTCGCCAATTGGGTAACAAACTAGCACTAAACGGTATAGATAGGTAGTGTGAGATGATATGAGAAAATCCTGTATGACGTAAGGTGTTGTTAATTACTTTATTTACGTTAGCACAGCTCAAATCCATTAACTTGTCGCTTCATCCTATTTGTGTAATCTTTGCAACATAAATTTCAAGCAAGTCATTTACGAGCCAGGATAACACATTTAAATATTTGCAAAGTACCTCATCAAAGGATTAGTGCGCTTCGGGAACATCTAGTACCTAAAATAGCATTAATAAGTGGTGGTTGCGCGAGTAGGTGGAATGGGAAAGCAGGAGACGCGTTCCCAAAATCTTATAAACTTGCCCGATTCCAGTCACAATATCTTTTACAAGTTTTAGCCGATCGATGCCATCAAAGTACGCTTGCTAAAGGATCGTGTATCACCGAGTTTCAGTCTAATGTACCCAGAACCGCGTTTGCTCTTTTTGCACGTCTTTTGCTATCAGCACCGCCGATCCCCGGACCTAGTACAAAACCGTTTAGCTTTAGGAAAGTCGCTTTGTAAAAACCTCTACACAATCACTGGCTTTAAAAAGTGCCCCGATCTTGAAGAAATAAAGCTTTCCCCTTTATAATTCGCTTATCCGTTAAAAGCCACGCACTTAATATCGCTCGATAAAATCCTAATTTTATTTAATATAAGGAACTTCAATCGTAAAACAACACAACGTTCTTTTACATCAAAGTCCACCAACATTATGGAAATGCGATTGATTTTTGGTTGCAGTTGTTTTATATTCAAAGTACAGTTATTGCTAACTAAAGCTGGTATTAATTAAATGTACACGATTTTGCAGCACTTCGTGGGCATTTCATATTCATAAACGCATCTTTTGTGTGTTAGTTTATTGGTGCTAAACATAAAATCGTTTATTTTATTTATTAATTTAATACAAGCATTCTTAATTTGCAGCTATTTCACATTAAAACGTTCGAAAAATACTGTTAAATATATCAAAACCTTAAAAGCATGTAAAATAAGAAGATTGCCAAAAATAATATTTTAAATGATTTGCGGGCGTGTTATATTAATGATTTTTACACTTAAAATAATATTTTTTGGGTAAAAACGCAAACAAAGCAAAACAGTTTTTTTTAGTAAATTTACAAAAAACACTACTTAAATGTACCTAGAATATTTTATAAAAAAACGTAATTTAGGTACTACAGGAATTTGTTTTTTAAATTCCTTAAAATGGCAGTTTTTTAATAAAATCGTAAATACCATAAACTGCAAGCCATAATCAAGGACGAATGCAAATATTTTAATAAAGTATTGCAACTTCTACGTGTGCTATAAAATAGTTTGAAAATGTTGATGTAGCGACCAATAAATAATACCTTTTGCTGACAATTTAAGTATCTACTGTAGAGTTTTTAAACTAAATTGGGTTAATAAATTCCTCTTCCAACAATTTCGTGAAAAAATTTAAAATTTTCTTAATGTTTAAACTACTGCTGAATAAACAATCGTTCAGGAGTCACACGAAAAGATTTTTATTACTTTCCTATACTTTCAGTATTGAGTTTATGAAAATTTTCGAATTCGAAATTTTGACGAAAATACACGTTTCGGACTTCCAGGGAGTCAAAAAAGCGGCTTCTTAAAAATGTCAGTTTATGGGTGAAGTGCTTAGGTTTCGATAAGCTTTGGAATATGGGGAATATCAATAAATAAACGGAAGAAAAAGCTTTTTAAAAAATCCGAATCCGAAAGCAGAAGTTAGCCACGTTTTTTGGTAGCATATTTTCCAAATTTTTATTATTCTAAAAACGGAATCTGAAAACAAAAACAGAGCACATCCAACGACTTTTGCTGAGCTTTTGCTTTTTGATGGCCTTATTAATCGAAAATAATTATCAAATTTCAAAAATTTTTGAATAAATATTGTTCGTTAACTGGCTACACGCTTTTCATTTTTTTTAAGATAAAAAGATATGGGTGAACTACAGTTAACGATTCCACTCCGTTAATTTCCCTGTTAAACTTTTTGAATATCAAAACTTTTGCCCTTTTATTTAATAAACAGGCTAATAAAAAATTTCAGTTTAAGCTAAACTGCTCACAAGTGATAGTAGAATAAGATATACAACTTAATAAACTTAATATTAATTTTAGCTGTTTCGTTTTAATACTAAGAATCGTTTTTTAAGGAAATCTATAATCTATTTTATTCTTAAAAAAATTACCGGTGTACTATGGTCACGTGCCGAGACTTCCGTCAACGCATGAGAGTTAGTGAGACAGCAAGTGATGTTTTAAAGTAAACTCATAGTATGCAGAATTTTTTCCGAAGAAAATCAATTATATGCTTTTATAGAAAAAGGTTCCTTGAAATTAAAAACACCCAAAAACGAAAGAACAAATTCGTTCACCAAAAATTGGGGGAAAGAAAAAAATGAATCCCAAATATTGCCGTATGTAAAAATTAGGTTGAGACTACTGTAACTTATGAGCAATTTAAACCAAACAAAAATTTTTTATCAGACCCCGTTTATTAAATAAGAGGGCAGAAACTTTAAAATTTTTAAAAATTCATAGACAGTGTCACAAAAAAGTAGCGGACTAGGACACGAACCAAATTATAGTTGATCCATAGTTTTATAAGTTATCGAACTTAAAAACAAATCGTGTAACTAGTTTTTGAGTAGTATGTTTTTGAAAAAGTTAAAATTTTGTATTTTTTTTGCTTCACAGTCTTAATAATTCCCAAAAATCTTAGTAGCCTGTAACACTCTGTACCCTTAGCGCATTTTAAATATCAGCTCGATCTGATAACTCGTTTTTGAGTAAATTTGCGTTTAAACTTAAATTTTCAAAAATTCATAGAAGACCTTGGAGAGACATTTGCGAGCTGGGACCCAAACCAGATTAAAGCTTATTTTTAGCGCTATTAGCTTACAAAATTTAAAAACTATAGTGTTGCCAGTTTTTAAGTAATATTTCTTTTTAACTTTTCGAATGTTTGGAATTTATTTTTACTTCATAGCTTTAACTTTTCACCACACACGTATCCACATACACAGCCACCCACCTACAGACAGCATTTTATGGGTTCCTGAGGATCCAAAACGTGTATGTATATGCAAGTATGAGAAAGTAAAAATTAAAACACGCAAACTATCTATACATTGTTGTTACTCTGATGTAATTCTGCACAAAGCGTATTTTATTGTGAAACAAAATAAACTCAACTAATTTCAACCGAAGCGCAAGTATAAAGTACGTAATCTAGAGAACATGTATTACAAGTGTAATAAAAGAATGATAAAAGAAGTTATGATGTAATTTAGTACGAAATTCATTAAAACTAACTAAAAACCTATGATAAACTACTTAACATGATGCAACTTAGTTTTAACGGCACTACACTTCAAAGAAGGCACTTAATAAATGGATTGACAAAAATTATAAATTTAGTTAAAATTAATGCAAACTACTTTTGCTTTAAAATTTTAAAAAAGGCCAACCTACACTTACCAAGTCATCTTGGCTAATTTTAGTTAAAAATTTAATTCTTTATGTAAGTAAAAATTTCAATTTTATTTTATTATTTTACAAGTCATTTTTACAATTTAAAACATTAAAGGCATGAGTGCACTTGATTGTAAAACTGTTACTTCATTTATTAGCAGATAAGAAAATAATGCTGCAACCCAGAATTTGTTGTGGGTATTTAAACTATATCTATATCCTATTTCATATAGTAAATAAGTAAACAATATTTGCATGTAAGTACTTTTTTTTTAAATCATGAGTCCGTGCGTGAGCACGACTCCATGATTCCCATCCCATTCCCTTACCCGAGCTCAGTGCACTTCAGCGCTATTCACCGGTCTAACATGCCCCACCCCTGAAAAACATGCAACCCAACATACACACCACACACACCATCCATGGACACGCCGGATTTAACTTATTCAGAAAAATTTCCGACGGGCAGAGGATTCGAACCTACTGCCGTCGAGAGTCTAGTTTCAAAGCCTGGGACTTTAACCACTAAACCCCCCACTGGCCCGCATGTAAGTACTAAGGTTTTTGAACCTACGTTGTAGTCCCAATAGGTATTATAGTTAAATTAAAGTGACTTAAATATAATAGTCTTTTCCCTGTTATTTTACGCAATATTTTTTTTTTAATTTTAACGTCGCGGTTTTTATACTTTATAAAATTCTGAATATTGTTTTTCTAGGGCTATTGTAACACTAAACTTCGACCCTATAAATATAATACATTTTGCCGGTATCGCAGCTTCATGGCCCCGAATAACCTGCGTTGAAATGTAAGGCATGTTACTGAATGGGCGATCACTAAACGTTAAGACAGAGGGAAGGAATCCGGATTTACTGTACCTATACTAAAAAAACATCGCACGGACAACATTATTAAAATTTTGTTAAAAAAAGCTTTTATAACTAGGGCTGGATTTTTTAGGCACTTTTAGTATTAAAAATAGGAAGGCAAGAAGGTAGAACAAAATTACATTTTAGGAACCACAAGTTATAATTACAAGTAAAATGAAAGTGTTATAAAAAAAACAACCAAAGGAAAAATTGTAACTCTAAAATATAATAAAATAAAGAGATAGCTGTAGCACCGTTAATAACTTATTAATGTTTGCTTTTGCTATAGCAAACTATAAGTTTATTTATAAGTTCGAGCTTTCAACTTCGTTGAAGTTCATTTTAATTTATTGTAAATAAAACAATGCTTAATTTCAACAGATTTTGTTGAAGTTGAACATTGTTTTATTTACAATAAATTATGAGTTGCTCATTATAATTCTCTAACGGTAGGCTGTGACTATTGTCATTGAATATATTGTATAAAATGAAAAAAATATTTTCACGTCAAAAAAAGTAACTGGTATGTATTTAACTTTTGGTAAGCCACTAGCAGTAATGTTGAATAAAATATATTTTATAATCTACGATTTTAACAAAAATGTTGCTCTTGTAAATTAAAGACCTACTTTACCGACCTCGAAAGCACGGTTTTATACGCAAAAAATATTTAATATGTATTATGGATGGCGACGATATTGATTTTTCACTGGTGACAAGCTAAATAAAAATACTACCAAAATAGGCATAAGACGAAATATTGTGCGTGAGAATGTAAATTGTATCCATTAAAACCCAGAAATAGAAAAGTTATTCAAAAATACTTTATTTTTTAAAAAGAAAAGCATGGGGCGTAGCCCACGAGCTCTGCTACTATGTTTTACAAAATGATAAATGTTGAATTATATCGGAAAACTAACACTAATTTATGCGGGTTTTACACGTGTATATTTCGTTGTAACGATACTACTATCATATAACAGAATAAACTAAATTCGTTTCAACATTTGAATTTGAATTTCTAATATGTAACATTTTTACTGGATGCTTTTGCATATATATCGCCCTAGACAATTTTTTATGGGGTGCTCGAGTGTTGGAGCACCTCGGAGTTTGGCGACTATGAGCAAACTCTCAACGCGTGATTTATACCTAACGATTTTTTCGCATGACCCAATTCTAAGTAGATAAGGGTATTTTTCAGCTGTTGCCAATGTCGGGGATCATAAGTAATAGTGATTGCTGGATTTGAAAGCAGCATAATCATTTGAAAACGCAAAAAATATTCTCATATTAAAACAAAAGGAGTTTTAAAATATATCAAACGTTGCCATACGATAAAAACCGTTTTGATCAATGTGAAAATTGAAGATTTTGACTTAAAGTAGGGTGGTGGAGATAAACTGCTTTCCTATTTATTTGTCGCTTGAACACTTTTATTCGTAATTTCTCAAATTTCAAATAAAATGCAAACATTCTAGGGTGTATGTTACAATTTTTTAGACTCAAAGTATTCAGTGACGTTTTCTATTTCAATCCATAGATTGTAAATAAAAAAAGAACTTAAGCCTGGTGTTGCACACACTCTAGATAATTATTGTGGCTTACCGTGTAAAAGTATATTTGTATAACGTTGTACCCTACAACAGCTACAGTTAAGGATCACTGAAAAGTACGTGCAAAGCGCACCAGGAAACAGGGAAATGCCTGAGGCATTAATAGTCTGTGTCAGTACACCAGACATAGTTACAACCGAAACTTTTTGGTTGACAAATAAAATCAGTTTTTTCTATTTTTTGGAAAAATATTCCTTGGTATCAAAGATAATCAGAGACGATACAGCAAATTTATCAGCCAAAAATTGGACAAAATGGCATCACTCATGAGTAATTTAGCGTAATCAAATTGTATTATCTGCTTTAAAAAAAGATATAAATTTTTTACTTTCAAAAATTTACAGAAGGGGTCACAGGAAAATCACCGAACAGAGACACCAACCAAATAGTGGGTAATCCCTAGCTCTATAATTCTCCAAAATTTTGAAAAGGCCAGTTAAGCAATATGTTTTTGATAATTTAAACGTGTTGAAACTTTTTCACAAAATTCTCCAATTTGTAACATTGTGTACCTTTAAGGCATTTACAATATCAAATTTTGTTCCGATCTAATCACTAGTTTTCGAGTAAATAGGCGTTATAGCCAAAATCTTTAAAAAATTTTTAAATTTTTGGAATTATTTTTTGAAAAAAGTTATACCATAAAACAAATCTAAATTCCGTGTCCAGTCTGGATCTCAAAAAAATGTGTGTCTAGCACGCAAGTTCTAAATTAAACTTTATACTGAAAATGTTTTTTTTTTATTTGATTTAACAGAAAACGAATACGGCTTCAGTTACAAATCTGGTATTTAAGTCATTTTCAAATATTAATTTGGAAAGTTCAAACAAACATGAATGGATCTTTGCATATAAGAGGGACTGAAATGCTGCAGTGAATGCAATTGTAAAGATTCTAACAATACCTTAATAGGTTTATTTTCGAAGATCCTAATTCAAAAACTGGAGAAACTAATTAAGATCATTTTACTTGCTTATTGACACAGCATAATGGTTATATTACGTCACATATACGTAATCTTTATTTCCGAACTTTATTAATAAGTAAAGAAAATGCATAACTAACAGAAGTTAATTAAAAAACTCATACCATCAAAATTATGACTGTTTTTTTACTTTAAAATATTTTTCAATGTTTATTCCTAATTTAGTTCGCTGCATGTATATGTTGAAATCTACAGGTAAAAAGGTTCACTACATCGAAAGCAAATAGTCATATTCGTAACTTATTCGAGCAAAAAATATCTTTTATGAAATCATAAACAGCACTGATGCATCTGCTTTTAAACAAAACTAAATCAAGTCGATATGCCAAGTACATTTACGAGATATTACGTTATATGTGTTAAAAAACGATTAATTTTTAATTGGCGGTTTGGGCTTTTTTTATTAATAAAAAAGTTCGCTACTGGTCAAAAAAGTCGTAAACGGCCATTTTATATAGCAAATAACGTACTTATCAAGAATGTGTCTGCATGCGACTTTTGCCGTTTTCCCAATTTCTAGAAAATTATATCAATTTTCAGTTACAAATGTGATTAATGTCGACATTTAAATTGAAAATAATAATTTTTTGTTTTTGTAAAAAGGAAATATTATTCGGAATAATTCAATTTGCAATCAAATATATTATAAATCATGTCTCACTAGATGTGCTGTTCATATGCTGGGTATATAAGCAAAGCAACAAAATACATTCGCTTATAATTGTGTGTCTGTCCAGTAATTTTTAAAATTTCGCGTTACAAACGCGCGCGCGAACAAACACAAACGCGCGCGTAAGCGCTTACGCACACAATCACGCACACACACGCAGACACAAACACAGGCACATACACACTACACAGACACACACATACAGATCGAATTTTTGGGTTCCTGGAGATACTAAGCACGTATTTCGTCAAAAAATACATTTCCATACTGGACGTAAGTAAAAATGTATAATTTATGTGTGCTCTGAAGATTACAATTTTCGGAATTTTATTATCAAAGTTGTTATAAAGAATGACCATGACCATCCTCTCATCAAAACACCGGTCTTAGCTGCCTCCTGAAAATTTTGTTCCTAAAAGACATTTATTAGTTGACATTATCAGTAAGTATACAGGGTGTTTATCCAGAGATGTCCACCATTGCTATCTTCGTTATTATTGAAGCTACAACCAACGAGAGTTAAATAAGAAAATAGTTTTTAGTTTTTCTGCTCGTTGATGTGATATTCGCGCAAAAAACAATTGAACATCTACTTTAAGGTGAGTATACAAAACGTGCCTTTCTTAAATAAACAGAAAAATTAAAATAACTTTTATCGACGTTGTACTTCTAATAATAACGAAGACATGGGACATCTCCACATGAAAACCCTGTATAATACACCAATTTTTATCCGAGATGTTTGAAAAGTTCACCTAAATACATTTTGGTCTAAATACGTATTCCTGACTATTCTGAAGGGAAAATCGTACTATACAATAAAACGACGTGATGGTTCATGTTTGCATTTTTATTTCTTTACTCGGGACTATTAGGGATTTTATTTGTAGATCTACCATTAATCTTTTCCGGCAACGAAATGGACGTCTAAAATATAAATTATCCCATCTAGATGCAAGAAAAGAATCTATTTTTGGAGAAAAGATCTTTTTAAATACATAAATAAACGTACGTTTACGTAACAGTGACAGCAAAATTGGACCAACGTCGACGGGCTCAACAGTTGCGAGTTTGAACATCGTTTTGTGTGAAGAGTCATTTGGTAGCTAGATGGCCAACAGAATTCCCGATAGCACTGCAAACATTTGTTCTTGTAACTCCACGCGCCTCCGGACAGACACCCATTGATATTAACTGACGTGACGGAATGGACACGGCATTCGTCTTCCGTAACATTTTATGCAACGTTAACTCGGCATGCACACTTACCAACACAATTTACCTTCACTTTCGCAGTTTAAATGTAAAACGAAATAAACGAAATTCTCTTACCGAAATGTATTTGAAACCGCGCTTTCTACACATGTAAATTTTCACATTTTTCTCTAAAGGTACGCCCAACTTTCGTGCTTCGTTATCGTGAATTTAATTTTCCAAACCCATTTCCAAGGTGAAGTATGCGTTCAATTATTAGCAGAACCCCTAAATGTGTTGTATTTTGACTTTAACATTAAACAAATGGATAAAAATTAGTGTAATTTTTGATAAAATATTAATTAACAAGAGACGAATACCGTTTTACCCTTCTCTACTCTTTTCTCAAATCGACGGTGTTAAGCCAGAACGGCATAAGCGCCAAAAATGCGAAATCGAGATATTGGTATCATTGAAAAGGTGAAATCAAGCCGCATCTATTGGTTCTATTGGCATAAGCGACAAAAAATTGTAACATAACGAAATTTTGTGTTAAAATATGTATAAGCGCCATTCACCCCACCCCTCTTTTTATTAGTTCGACATAATAGGGCATAAGCTCCAGTATGCCATTGCGTTTGTATGGTAGAGGTTGTCCGTGATTTATGTAAATGTAAGTCAAGTATTCTCACTATTTACTATCACTATGGTTAATAGACACCGTTTGCTTTAAAATTTGTATTAAGTTAACAGTCTTTGTTTGTTTACTACATGTAAAATCTGTAACTAAATGTGTGGCGCTTATGCCAATTCGTTTTTATCTTGATGTGTTTGGCATAAGCGCCATTTCCGTATGTCAACATAAGCAATCTATTTACACGTTTTTACTATTTAACCATTGCAATGCCATACAAACAAAGTATAAATATTAGTTATTGTTGCTAGTATTTCAAAAAAACAAATTTTTTGTAACTGAAAAATTAGTCAATTATATAATATTTGTCGAATTTTGTTTGTCGCTTATGTCATTTCAAAACTTGCAGATGAATTCGCGAACTCGAAAAATACTAGCCCTTTTAGAAAATACAGACTCGGATAATAAAGCTAATAAAAGTAATGGTAGAATACAACATAACAGTCCAGCGGATACAAACTGTGATAATTTTCAAACTGTTCCCGAACATACTCAGGAAATGATATATTGTGATAATAAATATTTAGATGTTGCTCTGGAACACGACGTTCTGTTTTCATTCGAAAATAATGAAAATATATTTAATCCACTATTAGGAAACACATTCCCAGGGCAAAATAATGTGATATTAGAAGATGTTGTACTACATTCAATAAATAATGAAGAAAATGAAATTGAAAAAAATATTAACATGCCGAATGATCCGGTAGATTGGCATAAACCTTCCGATTGGAATTATGAAGAAGCCAAAGACGTTGAAGAAAATATAACTGACCATTATGGCAACATAGAGAAAGGCGTTGAAGATCCTGTATATCAGGTTGATAATCATAACAACATCTGCGAAGGTGTTGAAGATACTGGAGAATACGATATTGAAACTCATAATGAAGTTGATATCCAAGGTGACAACAGTGAAACATATGAGACTGAAGTTAATAACCAAGTTGAGGAAGACGTTTATGGTTATGATATTGAAAGTCATAATGAAGTTGAGAAAGACGACGATTTTAATAAAACACAACGAAACACTCAGAAAAGAAAAACAAAAGTTCTTAAAGATTCGGGACAAAAATATATAAATACAAGAGGAAACATCGTTAAAAAAAGAAAGATGTTAATAAACCCGTGTTTTAATAAAAAATGTACTAACAAGTGTAACAAATTTACTGAAAGTGAACGTCAAGAACTATTTAATTATTATTGGGGATTAGCTGATAGTAACAAACAAAAAGCTTTTATTAATAACTGCGTTGAAGTTTCTAATGTAAAACGAAGACGAAAATCACAGGGCATAAAAAACAGAAGTGTGACAAATAATTATTACTTTTTAAAAGATAAAATCAAACAACGTGTATGTCAACAATTTCTGAAAAATACACTGGCTATTACACACAGACTTGTACGGACAGTAATTTCAAATAAAAAACCTGAAAAGAGACTTGAACCTGATTTACGTGGAAAACATGTTCCACATAATAAAACTACTACAGAAGACTTTCAACATTTAAAAAAATATATAGAATCTTTACCAGCAGTACCCTCGCACTACTGCCGCAGTTCATCTGCCAAAAAATATCTACCAGCTGATATAAAAAATTATAGCAATTTATATAGAATGTACGTGAAAAACCAGCGCGATGAGAATCTACCAGTTATCAAGAAGCAAAAGTTTATGAATCTCTTTAAAACTAATTTTAACATTGGAATACATGTTCCCCGCAAGGATAAATGTGGAAAATGTGAAAAATTTCAAAATATTGAGCATACTGAAACTGAACAAAATATTTATCAAAAACATATTGCGGAAAAAGAAGCTGCAAAAAAATTGTTTTTAAGCGAACAGAAACTTTCCACCAAAGAAAATTTTCTTGTTGCAAGCTTTGATTTGCAAAAAGTATTGGCCACTCCACACGGAAACAGCATGCTCATAGGATTTTCAAGAAAATATGCAGTATACAATTTTACTGTGTATGAAAGCGTTTCTCAAAAAGGATACTGCTATCTTTGGGAAGAAAAAAACGGCAAAAGAGGATCCAATGAAATTTGTAGTAATTTATACAGTTATCTGCAAAAGGTAGATAAACGAAAAAAGCACAAAGAAATATCGTTTTATTGCGACAATTGTAGCGGACAAAATAAGAACCACACAATGCTATTAATGATTAGATATTTTCTAAATAATTCTGAATATGTGGAAAAAATCAAATTAACTTTTCTTATAGCTGGTCATACATATATGCCCGTAGACTCGATGCACGCCGTAATTGAGAACTAAAACACTAAAAATAAAATTATTCAAGCTCCATCGGAATGGCCTACAATACTTAGAAACGCTCGTATAAAGCCCGAACCTTACGAAATAGAAGAACAAAAATTCACTGATTTTTTTGATTTTCAATTGCTTGCCGTAGAGAAGCAATATAAAGTTAAAATTATGAATATAAAAACAGTTACTTTTTCTAAAACTAGCAGTACAGTTACATGTAAATATTCGTTTTGTAGTGACGAAGAAAAAACGTTTGAATTAAAGCTAACAAGCACTGCTTATTTGAAAAATCTATATAAATCTGAGTTACCTATCAGTACACAAAAATACAACAATTTAAAACATTTATGTGAAACATTTGCAATTAAACCAAAGTATCATTTGCAATATTTAACGCTTAAAACAAGTTCTTCTGTACGTGATACTCTAGATGAGTCTGATGCAGAGGATAAGTAGATTTTTACTAAGATTTATTACTATTACAAAAGATTGATCTTTTCTTTCTATTGTAATAATGAAATATACAAGAGGTACTGCCGTAATAGTTAAGTTGTGTTATTGACTGTTTTTAGTTTTAAAAAAAATTGTTATTATTATTAGGGTCTATTTTTTGTTTCTTTTTAAACTTAGAATAATCTTTAGTTAGTTTATGCTTAAAAAATTATTTTATTTTGCGTGTTCCGAGTTTCCAAATGTATTATTTGTAATAAAAAATTTAATAAAAACTTTTATTGTATTTTTTAGCTTTCGTCATAAACGCCAAGAATAATCAATAGAATTTTAGGCCTAAATGGCATAAATCCACTAATCCATCTAATGTGATGGCATAAACGCCATCTCGATTAAGACACAAACGCCGAACTGTAGTTTAAAGATGTAGAGACTTGGCACAAACGCCAAATTTGTACATTACTGGAAAAATTTTAAATTTCCTAACAGCAAATTTCATTGTAAGTTGAATATAAGATAGAGTAATTACAATACTATAAATTAGTGCAAAAATTACAAAAGTAACAACAAAAGTATAAGAGAAAAACAGTTTTTTGTTACTTCTGTAAAATATGTTGAATGGCGCTTATGTCGTTCTGGCTTAACACCGTCGAAATAATCTCAGCTGATGGTTCTTTACTGTAATTACAGAAATAGTTTTAAATTGTATTCTATATAGAAGCGGGTGAACAATAATATTGTTTAAAGTTTAGAATTAAACAAAATGTTCAAATAAACATCGATCTGCAGGCGGCTAATGTTACACAGATGTAGTCTACATATATATAAATGCAGCTTATCTAAAATATCCACGTAATCTAACTTTAGTTTTCTTAACCATAGATGAATGTAATATCTAAAGGTGATGTTAAACAAGAAAACTATATTAACGGTAACTCTTTAATGCTTTGATTTAGATATACAGTACCATGAAAGCTTCAACATCAACATGTATAAGTTACTAACAGATTTCTATCAAAGCTTTTCCGTGTAGCATGTCTTCTGATTTCTGATATTATACATACCAAGTTTTATATTTAAAAATGAATTTATCAGGAAGAAGCTCTGCCTGAAATAAATTACTTCAGTAATACCGCAGGGTTTAAACGAAGCACGATTCACCCCTCTTTTTTTTCTGTATTTATTAAAATAAATGACTGATATTTGATATGGGTAATACGTCCATAAAATTCAATTATTTGATGGTATTAACAATTTTTTAACATTTCCGGTTTTGCCGGAAGTGACCATAACTTTCTTATTTTAAATGCAACACCTTGTATTTTTTTACATATTTGGGATGTAGGGAAGTCTGCATACGGTTTTGTAGTTCCATTTTTTTCTTGACTATTTTTAAATTTTTACTTAATTTTTTTTTGTTTTGCGTCTAGAGTGCCATGATGGGTATAAAACTGTTCCTATGCAGCCAGGCTGTACCATAAAACAGTTTATTATCGTCTGTTGTCCGTATCCGTCAATCCCGAGCGCTTTAAATATTCGGTAAGCAGTTTTTTGAGAAAAAGTCAGAAAGTGCAGTGGAACAATTTTGGTTTATATTGTGTTTCAGACAGAGCACTTCCTAACGATTGCAACGATATCCATAACTCGATACTTTATTACATTTTGAACCAGTAAAATTAGGTTTTATTTAGTTGTTCATTAAGGACCTAACTACGATCAACTACAGTCGTTATACTTTCAAATAAAAAAAAACATTACAACATTCAAAACAAACGCGGAAAGCAGTTTAATAAGGGGACCTTGGTAGGCGAGTGGAGCAGGCGCTTGCAACCAAGGTCACAGAGGCTTTCGGGAGTCTGTGGCTCTATTTGGCCCGGTGTTCGAATCCGGGTCAGGGCAGTTGGTCAGCTCCTGGAAATCTCTTAACATAGGATAATTCTAAGTAGTTTTTAGGGATTTAGTTAAGGTAGTACGCACAATGAGCCCAACAAAGTGGCCTAAGTGCTGTAAGACCTTAAAATACAATACAGCACTTTAATAACAAAAAGAAATCAAGTAGACAGTAAATAAACAGCAACTTAAAACGTTTTATTTATAGTAATATAGAATTGAACTTTAAATTTAAGGCGCAAATCAGTTTACACCCGGTATAGTGTTTCAACTAATTACACAGATTTACGCAACACATAGAGCGCGAAAAAGCTCTAAAAGGAGATATCAGTTTAAAATATTTTCTCCAATTTCTCGTTCTTTTTAAGTTTTTATTAAGGAATGTTCTATTTACCGAGCGTGTATTTTCATTTAAAATACGGATTATCGCCGGTGAACACAATCCGATCTCAGCTAAAGGTTAGGCTGTTTTTGCTTTTATGTACACGAATACCTAATTTATACTGTTAAGTGCTTTTTCTGTGTGGTTGTGATTCTGCCCTTATCCATTTTAATTGACCGTACTGCTAAGGCCGTAGGAGCATTTATAAAATATTAAAAGCGTGAATTAAATTATTTCAATCCCAGAGGGATTGGTTGCCGAAAAGTAAATCTTAATACATTTTCTAAAATATTAACAAAGGAAAACAGTTACACATAACTCATTTCTGCGTTTTTAAGATGATATTTAAAACACTCGTACATGAACATATAACGTTTTCCAAATTAATAAGTACAAATGTAATAATTAAGTGAAGGATTCTGTACACTCCTTATATTAGGTGTCTAAATGCTATTTATGTTTATTTCATTTCCTGAAAAATTTGTGAAGTTATCACCAAACGTTGTAGTTTTATAATGAAATTGCTACCGATGCTAGTTTTAAGCAAAATTTATTGATTTACAGTGTGTCCAACTGTCTATAAAGTAACCCCTCCCCCCTGCTACCTTTTGAACTACTTTATATTTTATTACAAAATTTTGTGTGCTCTAATGCAAGGTTAAATACTACTTTCTAGTATGTATTTAAATTTTGTATCTTGCAAAATAGGGGGGGGGGGGGCTAAACGCCATTTAAAAAAAATGGAAAACAAGGGGGGTCGAGCAGTACCTCATTTAAAAGGCCTTTTAATTCTTTGTCTAATCCTAATGTTTCAGAAAAAAATATTCATCCAGAACAAAATGACGAAATGATGAAGTAACTGAAAATAAACAAGTTTGTTTAACAGGCCCATAAAAATAAGGCGGTGCCCAGTCCTGTTGGAACATAACGTTTTTAAACGAGTTTTTAGCTACCTGAATTAATACAAGTTTCCCAATGACAGCAAGCAAATAAATGAAAAAATAGCCTACTAGATTAAAAACCAAAATGATTTTGAATTAAGATGTTCCGTTAGTTTTGTTCTAGATAAATATTTCTTTTTGAAACTCTAGAATCAAAGTGTCACTCGACCCCTCTTGCCATTTAATTTTTTTTAAACGGCGGTCAGTTGCTGTTTTAAATGATACAACAGCCACGGAATCGCATTTATTGTAAAATTTTAATATTTTGAACATCTGTGAAAATTAATAAATTTTTTGAAACATTTGAAAATTTTTAAAACATTTTGTGAAATTTTTGGAAATTTTACATATTTTCAAAACTGAAAGTTTTTCAAAATAAAATTGTTAGGACATTTTAATAATTTTGAAATTATTGAAATCTTTCAAAACTTAAAAAACGTCAGCAGGAAATTAGAACATTCAGAAAAAGATATAGTATAGCGTTATTTTTAGATTGTCATTTTTAAATTTTAATTAATATATTTGTAACATATCCGATTTAAAATTTAATGTTAGAAAACAACAAAGCCAAATAATAATATAATAATAATGCACTTTCTTTGTCAAATGGTACAAAAATTATAACTAAAAATATTTTTCTAAACTAAAAACTTTTAAATTAAGAACAAAGCTGCAGGGGCGTTCCTTGCATTTATTAAAATTTTGCAAAATATGTGAAAACTTTGAAATGTTTTAAAAATATTGAATTTTATGAAATTTTACAATTTCAAAAAATATTAGAATATTTAAATTCTTAAACATTTTTTGAAATGTTTGGAATTTTGAATATTATCAAAACTTTGAAATTATTTGAACCTTTTTAAAATTTCTAATAAATTTGAAATGTTTATTAAAATCTAAATATTTAAAAATTTGTTTTTTTCAAAAATTTGAATTTGAAAATGTTTGAAAATTATGAAAACTCAAAATTTAAAAGTTTTGTAAATGTTGAATATTTAGATAATTTTGAAATTTTTTGCAGCAAAGTAAGTATGGCAATGTCCCCTTTGAGTTACGTTACCCATTTCAGAACTTAACTTCTGAAAGACATTTAGGATGAAGTGTTACAAATATCTTTACACAGGAAAAGTATTTAACACAAAGGATTAACGGTGTATAGTGACAGCACAGACAAATTCACTTATAGGTCATAACATCGCGTATACATATTTATCAGATCTACTTTTATTATTATTTCTGATTGTGATTCAACTAGCTAGTAAGACGTATACATAATACCATTAATAAGAGAAAAACCACTCCCTATTGCATTCCACCCCTAACAAATAAAAACTTTTTTAAATGTTATGAATCATTTCATGAAAAGAGAAATGTGGGTTCTGGTTATATTAGCAAAAAGCAACTTTGAAAGCGAGATTTACTACATCTTCATTTATTTATTTATTTTAATCGTACAGAAGGATAGTTAATTGCTTAACTACCTTTAATAAAATATCTATTTATATTGATTCCGTTTTTGTAAAAGTCGGCGCCAAAGACCGGAACAACAAAAAATTTTGTTAAAATTGAATATGTAAACAAAAAGAATCAAAGCCGTTTCGTTATACGTGAAACATGTTGCGCGATTTTGCAAGGTTTCTAGAAGTACAATTGCAATACTTGAGATACATAGTGTCGTTCAAATTTACTTTATTGCTGAGTTAAACCAGAGGTTCTGCACTCAAAAATATTTTTGCAAAGTTCGATAAATTTGTTTCGTGACCATGCCTATTCTACGCTTATCAACTCCGTTGTTAAATAACTCGAGATAATAAACTAGCTGGCCAGATGAATAATACGTATCTAAACAAGCTCCTTAGGACGGGTGTGTTGCTATTTAAAGCCCGTAAATAATTTGTGTAAAATTTTATATGTGTCAACTATATATTTAAAAGAATTTTGCCAGGATTTATGATTAACTTATTGCCCCATAATTTAATTACTGACTAAATATTATACTACAAATCCGTACAGTTCACTGATCAGCCCTATTTACATAATCAGAGTTCAGAATTTCGCTCCCGATAGTTAAAATGCATAATTACCGAACACAACAAAAAAACCTTTACAAAGAATTTCTGAAAAAATTTGTTTTGTAAAATCACTGCCTGATTTATGCGACCATCGTTAAAACTTTAAACAGTGATTACCAGCGGAAATTTGATGGAAGAAATTATTATAATAATTGAAACAGTATGTGTATGTGTTCATAACTAAATCAACAAAATTAATCATATTACACGCGAAAAACAAAATTTACGTAAATATAGTAAGAATAAGCTGGACACGTTAGTACCGGACCAAACAAGATTTAGGTTTTGTAACAAACGAAGCACGACAAGAATTTAAATTTAATCAGAACTATAGCAGGAAAATTCACTCATGTCAGGTATTCAGATGGAATGATGAAATTTACATTTACATAATTTTGGATGGAAGAGTTCTGGGTGTTCAAGGCTTCTAAATATGTTTTTGTTGAGTAAACTTTCTTTGTGTAATAGAAACGTTATCGGAGTCAATATTGTATTCCAGGCTTTTTCGCTAGAGATAATGCTGTCCTGGTAAGATAAAAGGCCTTATATGTATTTTCCATATTTTCCGACAATAGTAAAGCCCCTATAAAAGTGTGTTAGGAAAATAAGTATGTTTGGTATTTACTAAGGATCTATAGGGTAGAAAACGCGTACGATAATAAAATTGTATCTGCAATGATGTGATGATGTAAATGATTACTGTTTCCCAAAACTTGTCTGAAGTTACTGTTTTGTTTGTAAATATAGGAGAGATAAAACAGTGCTTTTTACAGTGTTAATTTGTCTCGGATCACAATAAACTCCGGGAATTTTACGCTACTCTCATTTCACTGCCATTTCGCTACAAAAGTATATTAATTTAATTCTCTTTCTCCCAAAATAATTATTATGCCACAATGAAACACAATTTTAGTAATTTATAGTAAAATTAGGATGTGGAAAAACTGTGTAATCGATTTTACAAGTTCGCTACACACAATTACGTAATCAGTGAATGTTGTAATTGTAGTGAAAAACCGACCCTTCATGCTCTCAGGCTGTTTCTAGATTTATTTAGAGGTCGTTGATAAATTTTTTGTAGTGTTAAGCTTCACTGACCCATATAAATACGAATGTCACGGTTAGAAATTCCAGACAGCCTTATACGCGCTGAACGAAATCAGCCTGGGAACAATTTATGTCGACAAATGAAAATCGCGTGAATTTGTTTTTAACATGAAATGGTCGAAAAGGTTGCATGATTAAGTGCTTTATTCAAAATTAAACCCTATTTTATAGAGCCCACTAAATCGGTTTTCTTTAACCTTTGAATTCGGTACTATAAAGCGTTCTAGTTATCACACTGTTTAATCTTTAGAACCCTATTTTATCTAAAACTGAAAAAACTGCGCTTTTTCTTTTGTAAGAAAACTATTATTTGTTAGTGAGAATCAGTGTCTGGATATTTAGTCAGTGTTTAAATAATGAAGCGGTCGAATAATAATAAATCCTGTCATAATTCCTTTTTTGTTGTTGCATATATGCAATTATAAACAAATTATTTACGGGCTTAGAATAGCAACACAACCACATGTTTGACCTTGAGCGAGCTTGTTTAAATACGTATTATATTATATATTATTCTTTCTTTACCTGCAATTTATTGCTTGTGTAATAGTAGAATAAAATTAAACAAAGTTTATAAACGTAGACTATGAATGGTAACGAGTATTAAAAGTACTACATGAAACAATTTTATGAAACTTAGCTGAACAGTAAAGTAACACTGAACGAAACGATGTATCTCAATTATTGCAGTTGTAGTTGTACAAACCCTGCAACATTATTTTTTTTTATTATTATTGGAATAAAAGAAATTTTTTGCTGCTTTGAGACTAAAACAATGGTCTTTGCACTTAGAATAATTGTAACATCTACAATCAATAAAATAAGTCATTCTGTTAAGAATAGTCACTAATATTGTTTTTTTCAATGCTTACAAATATACAGAAAACGAGTTATTATGTCACAATTACTAATTAAAATCGATACATATAGCGTGTTCCATTTTTGATGGAAGTACTCCCTTGGTCATTTCTAAATTGGACTACAAAATCTTTTCCCCAAGTTGGGCACCTCTAACGCTAAAGGTCTGGGGTTCAATTCCCAACCGAAGCCATGCACCAATACAAATCTATGCCGCAACCCACCACTCACATTCCCCAATCCGGTGTAGGCAGCCTTAATGCGTGAAACCTCCTCTGGAATTTAGTCGTTCGGATTCGACATTAAATTGTAGGTCCCACGTACTCCACCTCAGCCCTAAGGAAAGTGCGTGGCAGAGAAGAGTGCTGGTGCTCAGCAGTGGGACGTAAACGCTGATTACGAAATTGAAAATTATAAAAACTAAGAATTCCAAAAATTAGAAACAAAAATTCCAAAAACATACGGCATTTTTTTAATCTAAAAAAGTTACAATGATGAGAGGTCTTAAGTAGGGTTTTCCAAATTTGCGATGGGTATCGACGTTTTTTTTATTTTTTTATATTTACAATTTTACGTAATTTTGCTACGTTCAACAAGGTATTTGCGTTGCCAAAGTCATTGAAAGGCTACTGCTATTTATTTGATGAAACTTTAGTCTTAGAACAGGTTGAAAATATCAAATGGCAGATAAATGTACTACTTGCTATCATGTCGCGTTAAGATAAACAAATAACCCATTTTCAGGGACCATTAAAATTAGATGGACTATCGGCCTATCGGAACCTAAGGTAGACGAACCCAAAGGAGAGAAAAAAAACAAAGGCTAGGTGCTATTAAGTTAAACAAACAGTGGCTGTATACGCATCAGAATTTTGGCAACCTGAGGAGAGCGAAATATCTCACAGAGAATTAGAAATATAGGAATAAGAGAAATTGTGTAAGCGGTTAGCGGTATCACAGAAGGATTAGAAAATCGACAACTCATGTGACATAGATACGTCAAAAGAATGAATAATAGCCGACTCAAAAAAATATGGAATCATAATAGAAGAAAGAAAGGTTAACTTGAAAAAGTTTGGGATGAAACAATTAGAAATAGTAGTGTAAAAACATACAGCGAGAAGCATGGAGAAATATAAAAGAATGGAAACGATTGTTGGACACCGGAAGGCTCAGATAGATGTCAAGAAACGGTAGGAAGAAGAAGGCAAAGAAAGCAAATAACATTTAACAAGAACCAACAGAGTATTAAAATAATTAAAAGTAGTTTAATGGTAATATAATTGGCATTTGTGCTTGCAGGTAAACTAAAACAAACATTTTCCCTTCATAGGTACCCGAGATTTTGCTTTTTTCTTGTATCCTTTTTATTTCGTTTGGTCCTGCACTAAACAACATTCTAGACATTGCTTTAAAATTATCTAAACTGCCGGGCACTGCGACGCATTGTTAAAGCGTTATAAAGAATTCGCGTGCTTAAAACTGAAATAAAGACCATACGAATAATTACGCTGCTTGCGTTGGCAATTTGCTACTATAAATAATAATGCATAAATTTAGTTAAAAATGTTCTAGAAGGGCAAGTTTGAAATAATATAACAAGTTTGTAAATAGTAGACTTTGGTGTGCTTAGTATTACATTTGTGTCAGTCGAATGAAAATTTATTCTCAAGACAGATGGAATTTTGCATAAAAGTTGACCGAGATTTCCGAGGTGATTGCAAGAGGTGTATATATCTGGATTTAGGAGAATTCCTAATTAGGCAAAAGCGGCATTTCTCCTGCGCGATAATACGTGACACTTCGCCCCGCGAAGGCGAGGTCCAAATAATATGAGGTCGAGGCAGGCACCCTCACGTGCTATTCTTGATAACCCACCGAACACCAGCCGCTTTGTTAAGTAGCTTCCGATACTTTAATAATCGTTTTAAACCTTATAAAAAGAACACTAGGGGGATACTTTATTAAAACCGGCGATTTAACATTTACGACTTCTGAACTCTCCTGTTTACGCGATTATTGATTTATGTGGGCCAGAGAAGGTGAAGATGCTGCCCTGGAAGGATTCGTTAGCGATAAGTTACAAGACGAAGGATTCGCGTGGAGATTAATTGGCAACTTATCACTATTCCGAACACAAAAGGTGTCTGTAACTGTTACAATGAGGGTTTTTGTGTAAGCGTTAATAAGACAAGAAAAAGGGAAAACTCCCGCAAGATTACAGCTTGCAGGTCATTCGCGTGACTTCTTTTATGAGAGTCATCTGTTATTTTTCTGAACTGAAGTATCAACCAGTGGTGCAGATTAATTTTGTTAAAATCCCAGCTCATGCGGACAATTAATGGGGGTTGCTCTTCGGAACGCACATAGGTATATTTCAGAGGAACAGGAGGGGTTACAAATGACCTACTGGGATCTCCCTCTAGATGTTTCAAATTATTGCAGCGGAAGCACGGCTTAAGTTAGGAAGTAAAAGTAGTCACCAGACCGGACCGGCTCCGGACAAACAATTTTCAGGAGATTAAGAAGCCCGGGCCTAGATTTCCGAAATAAAAAAATACGTTTCTTAGGGTAGTACAATATTATTTCAATCCATTCAGTTTGTTTCCACTGTATCTTTTGCTACTGTAAATATCCCTAAGGACACAATTCGGATTGCATTTGAATATTTTTTACCTCCGGCTATAAACATCAATCTGACTTAATACGATTGTTGACTAAAATGTTTGTAAATAGAAAAACAATGGTTGTGCAATCATTTTGTACAAATCTATTTGTCACGTACACGTATATTTGAATAATTTGAAACGTTAGCATTGTCAAAATAAACTAAATATATAGCGTACGATTTAAATAATCAAGTAGGCTTCCGAGAATTTTGTCTTCGTTCTCTAATTAAATTCTTGACGTCAGGGACAGTGCTGTAGTACCTATGGCGAGCAAAACTTCAAGTGAAGTTTAACAATAGGCTGCAGCTGGCTCGCTCAAAATGAAGCTGAAATTACTATCTAAAAAAGAAATACTTCCTGGACTCTAAATTTCCCTTATATAACCAAAATGCTATACCGATAGCACAATAATAGTACATATTCTATAGGATTTTCGCTTATTCTTATTCTTATTCACTGAATACTACTAATTATTTGATGAATCAGCAACTTTATAACGTTAAGACCAATAATTTATTTTTTTAGGTTAATTAGTACAATCTCATCATCATCATCATCATCATCATCATCATCTGACATGGAGCTGACTCGAGGGTCGATCCTGGATTACGCCAGGCCCACCCCATGCCAATAGGTGGGTAGGAATTTATGTGATAGCTGGGATCGAGTGGGGTGTTGAACCGCGTTAGCATGTCTGCAATGCATACCGCAAGCCACCGCTGCTGCAACACTGGGTAGTTAGTAGGCTACGCATCAATGGGGTTTTTGAGTACGCAACCAAGACCGTTATGCGATTATGCATTTTAACTTAATAAACTTTGGTATCAAAGTTTCACATTGTTCTTATTTCACACATATTTATTGTTCTAAGATTACAAATTGAAAATATTTTAATTTCCCTATAGCTAATAAACTACTTAATATTACGTATCGTCCGGGTGGTATTGCTACACTTTGTTCCTCTATTCTTTGATCTAGCATGATCATATTTGGCGTTCCATTCCTACTTCTCATGGAGTTCTTTTCTTCTTTAGCCGTGATGCTGTCGTAATGGTTTCTGGAACCGTCTCCTGACATCCTGAACGCTATTCTTATTGCCCTGGGTGGTTGATTGTTGTCTACCGGAGTGTGTGTGGAGGTTGACCTGCTTCGTAGTAGATTTCTATTGACGCGTTTAGTATTTCTGCTGCTGCTGCTGCTATTGATTCGGTTTCTTCCCAAAATCCTTCTTTTCCTAGGTCTTCTAAGTAGGTTTCTATTTGTAGTGCTGGGCCGTAGGTGTGTGCTAGAGTACAATCTAAATAAATATTCAATTGATAATACTTTTATTAACCAACAAGATTCTTCGACATAGGATGTCTGAAAACAGTGCAGGTCGTACAGTTTGGGAGGCTGAGTGCAAAGTTTCTGTGCGGGGGCCAATGATGCAGTAATGCACTCGGAAGCGGTCCCCCTCCCAAAGATAATTTTAATTTTAAATAAAATTTTAAAAACTTATATTGAGTTAGAACTGTTTCTATCAATGCCTGTCTTTTTTGTGGATTTGCAGTTTGATTAATCTGCACAATAATAAACTATAGCTTCGATTTAAGACCTTTACGAGCTCGGTACATTGTAATTCCCTTGGTATTGGACCTTGAACTTCGAAGATACACCAGGGAACTCCTCAAAAACTATTTTTTTCTAAGCGTTTCCGTCTTTCATCTTCCGTTTCAACTAGCCGTCGTTTCCTCATTCTAGAAGCATCCTTACTAGGTCTACCCATCATTAAAATTGTAAAATAATTAACTTAAAAAAAACCGACTTCAAATAAAAACACAAAAGTAACATAAGTTAACTAAAAAGCAAAAAATAAATGTTTTTTATACAACAGTTTAATACTTATTTGTTGTTCCGTTTAATGTAATTAAGAAATTGTTGTTTATTATATAATTATTAATTGTTTTATAATTTTTAAGTCGGTGCCAAGTAACACATAAAAATTATATACCTTGCTACAGTAACAAATTAGATTCGAATTTTTATGTTTTACTTGGCACCGACTTAAAAATTATAAAACAATTAATAATTATATAATAAACAACAATTTCTTAATTACATTAAACGGAACAACAAATAAGTATTAAACTGTTGTATAAAAAACATTTATTTTTTGCTTTTTAGTTAACTTATGTTACTTTTGTGTTTTTATTTGAAGTCGGTTTTTTTTAAGTTAATTATTCCTTTCAAACTGCTAAACAATTACGTTGTGTACCTGCAATTCAAGAAATTTTATTTTTCTTTGTACTTACTAGAAAAACAAAAAAAAAGATAAGGTTGTATGATGTATGATCATCAGTATATCTAGGTTTGTTTCAGTTAGCAAGATCAAGCTACACAATTTTTCGAATACAAAGAGTGTTAAAAGACGAACAGCCTAGGTATATAAAGCAAATAACAAGCAGTTGTCACTGTAAACATAACGAAAGGTCAATAGTTAGGAGCCAGAAAATCAATCACTTTCGTTCCTACCTGGGTAAAAAATGCCGGTCATTCAGAAAACGTCTTGCGGTGAATGAAACAAAACAGTTGATGATACTGAGAAGGACGCATGGATGAATGAAAGAATAAAGAAAATTGGTAAACATTACTAAAAATTCTGGCGCTATCATAAGTTTATTATATTTGGAATTAATTTTTTTAAAATTTATTTAGAATACATTTTTCCAAAGAATTTAAAATTTTAATAATATAATTTTGCTTGTTTTTACCATAATTTACGAAATTTTTGTTTTACAATAAAAATTGGATTTTTCTCAAGTTTTATTTTATTCAAATAAGTGTGACAATGTTTTTAAGGAAATTAACCGATCGAAATCCTTATAATAGCAAATTTCCATTTATTGTGAATCTTTCCTTGAGAGCATTCAAATGTCATGTTTGAGCATAATAGTTAACACCATTTTGCAATCATCCTACGAGCAGCAGTAGCTGAAGGTAACAAATTGAATCGGAAAAGCGCAACGTACCTTTCTGTAAAGCATGTCCGATAGAAATTGACTTTGCAACAGACTGATAAGTTACGTTTTTGCTGTGTCCCAGAATTTAAAATTATTAATCTTCCAGTTCAGAACCTTGTCAATATTTTTATTTTGTTTCGTTTAAGTTTTGCTGCAGATTTATCTTGCTTTTTATATTTTCACAATAAATTTTATATGAACGTCTTAACGTCTGCATCTTACCAGTGTGAACAATTTTCTCAAAGCAGTCAACTGTCTGTTTAGTTTGAAGAAAGCGTCGGGCCGGTCCTGGTTTCGTACTATAAGTTTAAACAACTGATAATCCTTTAAGCTGCTACTAAGCTTCGAATTAATGTAAATTAGAGCAAGATATATTTTGAAAATTGCTTGGAGCCCGATGTAGCGTTTTAAATGAAATTATATATCAAGAACATTCCGTGTTTGGAAATTATTATAAGAAAACAGTTGGAGCAAGTTGGTGGCACAACATCGTTTCTGTTCATTATGGGAGATAAATTATTATATATCAGTGAGAGTCGTAAAATTATATTCTATGATTTACAATTGTTTCAACTTCCAACACTGCTCAAATTAGAAACTGTAAACTTGATTAACTACTAAAATTTGTAGTTTTTTTTGTACCTTGTTTAGTTAAGTGAAATCTGGCGAAATTTATATTTGTTGTAAGAACTAAAATTACTGTAGTAGCAATTTAAAACTTTTAATAAATCTAAGAACATATCATGTTGTTAAATTTCCATAAAAGATAAAATAGCCAAGGATTGCAACCTTTATTTACAATTTTTAAATGCTTTATTTATGACTATTGCGTTAATTTTATATAACCCTTTAACAGAGCTGAGTTGAATACAGAAGAAATTAAATAGTTAAGAAATTAAGTAGTTAAATACCCATACTGAATATTTGTAAAAAAAAAAACAAAATAGTATTCGAATACAATCCATTTGTTATGAATACCGAAACGAATACTTAATTTAACAATCCAATATTCTACAAACTTTTACTTTTTCTATGTTTAAAAGTACTTACGCTCAACTTTATAGCTCCACAGCTGTGGAGGTACAAAACAAACCCCCACGAATATTACTCCGCAAAGAACAAACGCAACAGGTCGTACAGATACCGGCAGATACCGATCGTTCAGCGAAAAAAACATAATATGACGTGCAGTCGCAACGAGCTAAGCGACAACCTCCACCTCAGTGATAACCACGGTTTGGTGGCTAATTCAGCGTAATGATGTTGGGATTTTTGTAATGGCGCCGGGTGGAAGTGAACTCTCAAATACCTCCAATAAACCTTGTAAAAACTGTCATAAGCTGCCCCAAAGTGGCATAAAATGTATTAAATGTGGTTCATTGACACATCCTGGATGCGTTAAATACATAAAAAATGTGGTGCAAATTGATGATCAACAAATAATATGTTGTGAAAATCCGAGCGCTGCCTTATCACAAGGCGAAGTTGTGGATCAAAGCATAGTAAGTGTTAACATAGACTCTTTAAAAACCGAATTGTATTACTTAAAAGACAATATAAAACAAAAAGATACCATTATCAGTTATCAACATGATCTCATAAAATCGCTAAAGCAACAAATTTCACTTATCTATAAGACAAAATCCACGGAAAATTTTCCTACACTGGCGTACTCTGCGGTCAGGAAAAATAACGCATCGAAGTCGCACACCAATTTAAGTGCATCAAATGTAAACAACAACAAAGCTACTGACAAAGTCGGTACAAATAATTCAAATTTTGATCATAGGAGCCCTGGCCTCAAAAACAAATTGAGTCCAGAACAAACCAAGAAAAATCTGGAAGACAATCAACGAAATAAATTTTCTGAATTGATTTATTTAAATAGTGACTGCAACTTAGATAGCATACCAACAAGTGACTTGCAAAAGATCAATTCAGACAATTCTAATTTTCAGCCAATTATACATAAAAAAAGTAGAGCCAATAACCTCACAACTGTACCAATACCGCAACCTGCGAAATTGCAGCTGTTGAAAGTCGACGAACGGTCTTCTTATCAAGGTTGCAGCCTTGTACGACACCTGACCAGATAAGTAACCATTTACGAAATCACAAGATTAAAACTTTTAATATTGAGAAACTAGAAATACAGTCAAAAGAAGTAGTGGCGTTTAAGGTTGTAATTCCTTCGTCCGAAGAAAAAAACATTTTTAATCCGCAAATTAGGCCTCAATATACAATAATACGGCCCTTTCGGTCTCCGAGATTCTCGAGAAACTCTTTGTAATTCCACAATATTATATACTAATTCGCAATCTATAATGCATAATTATGACAAGATTAACATACTTATTCATGAATATAATCCAAAGATTATATGTTTGACCGAGCATTGGCTCAGTGCTGACTCTTGTAAGACATTTGCAATCAAAAATTATGTTGTAGCTGATATTTACACAAGGAGCATAATTACACGTAGGCCTAGTGGTGCTGCAATCTTTGTTCGACATGATATCGAATTTGATAATATTAAAGACGTAAACAAGTTTTGCGTAGAACAAATATTTGAATGCAGCTGTTGTATTATAAAGATTGATAAAGAAATACAAACTGCTTATCGCAGGTGATTTTAATATAGATTTTTCAGTAGATAGTGCTGCTTGCTCTCGTATGAAAGATATCATGACCACCTATGGTATTGAATCAACTATAAAGGATTATACACGAATTACGGCTACGAGCTCTACAACGATTGACAACATCTTAACTTCCCTACATAAACAACGATACAAGTCTCGTGTTCTAGAATTTTCAGTTTCTGATCATCAACCGATCCTGTTCACTTTATTTAGTGATAATAATAATCGCCCTTGCGACGAATTTCTTCACAAACGGATTTTCAGCCAACTGAATATTGCCGATTTTAAATTTCTTTTAAGCAAAATAGATTGGTGCAGAATGTTTAATAATAATAAGGCACCACAAGTCATGTTTGACGATTTTTTTTCTAACTTCTATTCATTTAATGCAGCTTTTCCCAGGATTAGCGTTCGCGCTCAAGATAGAACTAACAAAACTAACTGCAAACTACAAGACCTACATAATAGAGTTCGTCAGTTAAAAACCAAAGAATTCTTTGAAGAATTAAAAAATTTTAAAAATCAATTTCATACATTAATTAATAATACAAAAAAAGCATATAACGACAATCTAATATTGTCCGCGGATAATAGAAGTAAAGGCGCATGGAACATTGTCAAGGATCAATCAGTTCAGCATAAGAAAAGTGGCGAATATCGAATAAACCAACCAAATGGTATTTAACTCACTACCCCGTCTGAAATAGCTGAGTTTTTTAACGACTATTTTATTGCCGAAATTGATAACATTGTCGATATCAAAACACAAAATGTAAACCATCCAATGAACGAAGATGCAGTTGCAAACTCTATGTATCTCTTCCCTACGTGCACAGATGATATTTGTGAGATTATCAAAAAGTTAGGCAACAGTAAGTGTGCTGGTTCAGATGATGTACCCTATTACTTACTGAAAGAATGTGCCAATCAAATATTAAGTCCTTTAACACACATAATTAATGTCTCATTGCAGAATAGAAAGTTCCCTGATAATTTAAAAATGTCTGCAGTATTGCCTATATATAAGAATAGAGGTAGCGTAAATGAACCCAATAACTTCAGACCTATAGCTATTCAATCCGTCTTTTCGAAAATTTTTGAGAAAATTTACATGAAAAGGTTGTTAGTTCATCTAAAAAATAATAACATTATTACCATGCGACAGAATGGTTTTCGAAGTGGACGTAATACCAACACAGCGATATTTGGTTTTTTTGATAAAGTCTACAAAGCCCTGGACAATGAAGAATGCACATTCGGGATTTTTTACGACATGACAAAGGCCTCTGATTGCGTGAACCACTTCACCCTTTTACATAAGCTACATAACTATGAAATCAGAGGGATTCCTCTCAACTGGATTGAATCATGTCTACATAGGCGTACTCAAGTTGTGAGAATTCCGACTACTAACTCTACATCAGCTAAATCTAAAAAAAAAATAATAAAGTATGGAGTACCACAAGGTTCTACCTTGGGGCCCGTCCTTTTTTTAATGTATATTAATGATCTCCCAAAATGTGTCGGTAGTGACTGTGTTCTTACTCTATTTGCCGATGATCGTACCTGTTTTATATCCAAAAACAACCCAGTAAATGCAGTGCGTTTGTGTAACTCTGCTAATCATGAAATTAATAATTAGTGTAAAGTAAATAGCTTAACGTTAAATGAATCAAAGACCTCACTTATGTGCTTTAAAACAAAAAATAATCATATATTCGAAGATTCGACGCCATTAATCAGATGCGGATCTGTTAGCTTGAAGCTGATAAATAATGTTAAGTTTCTAGGACTTAATATTAAAAATAATTTAAGCTGGACACTGCATATTAACATTCTTAGGAAAAAACTTTCAAGTGTGTGTTACCTTCTAGGAAGATTACGCCATCAGGTTTCTATTGATGTACTTAGAAATACGTATCATGGTTTTTTTCAAGCAAATATGTTTTACGGTCTTATGTTTTGGGGTTCTGCGCCACAGGCAAAAGAAATATTTTTAATTCAAAAACGTGCCATACGATTGTTAGCTAATGTTAAGTTTGATGCACATTGTAAACCGCTGTTTGAAAAATTTAAGATATTACCTCTACAATGTTTATTTATATACTGTTCTTGTCTTTATGTAAAGCAAAATTCTAACGAGTTTGTTAAATATCATGAAATTCACTCGCATGACACTAGAAATAGAAATAAGTTGCAAGTGCCTACCCAACGTATCCAATTATACAGTAATAGTCCTAGATGCATGTGTATTCGGCTGCATAATAAACTTCCGGACGAAATTAAATTAGAATATAATACCAACCAATTTAAAACTAAACTCAAAGATTTCTTGCTATCCAAATGTTATTACGATATTTTGTAATTAATATATCAAGAAATTTTATGACTAATTGTCTTTTATGTATGTGTATTCATTTGACTTTCTATGTACAAATCGATAGAGTAATAAATCTTATCTTATCTTATCTTATCTTATCTAGTTTGCATTACTTAAAGTCACCCCCTCGGTTAGTGCAAGTTGCTTATGGACATGTTTTATTGTATTTCGAAACCTAAAATGAAAACAAATCGATTTGTATTTTCCAGAAAAGGTTTCCTTGAGATTAGAGAAAATTAAAATCGAAAGGACAAACTCGTCTGCCGAAATTCGGGCTAAAGGGGGAAAATGAACTCCTCTAATTTTTGCTGCCTTTAAAAATTAGGCCGTAAACCTTGTTCTACTACCACTCATTAGCAATTTAGCTTGAACTACAATTTTTTATCGCCCTGCGCGTTTTAAATAAAGGGACATGAATTTTCAATATTATGAAATTCATAGAAAGTTTCATAGAAAAACGGACGGGGACTTCAAGATCGTGTTGCTAGTGTTTGAGAACTATGATTTGAAATGTCAAAATGTTGAAATGTTTTTGATTTCATAGTTTTAGTAGTATTAGAAATGCCCCTAGTAACACTGTATATTACTAGGGTAAACAATATACCAAATTTCATCCCGATCTGATAACTGGTAATGGAGTAAATACGCATAAAAATTAAAATTTTCAAAAATGCATAGAAGAAGTCGCACAGAAATTAACGAGCTGAAACACGAACGCAATTGTAACCCATCCCTAGCTCTATTAGCCTACAAATTTTTTTGAAATCCTGTCTTTAAGCAATATTCTTTAAACTTCCAATATTTTGAAATAATCTTTGCTTTACAGTTTGCATGGTTTTAAAGCTTCTCGTACATAGTAAGATTCTGTATTCGAAGAACAATAGCAATACCAAATTTGACAGCGATTTGCCAACTAACATTTAAGGAAAGAAAAAGTCAAATTTTTTGATGCGTTGAATTTGCGCTAAGATGTTTAACAGGACTTCTAATAAGTTTTGTAAAATATGGTATTGGAAAAAAATGCTACCAAAAAACGGTCTAACATCCGCTTTCGGTTGCAGATTTATTTTTAAATTTTGCCGATGGGTTTTTGATATCCCCACGCCAGCATTCCAAAGGGCATGAGAATCAAACTATCCGTTATAATCTTTCATATGGATTCGAATACAATATTTATAAAAACCACGAATAAAAAAAATCTTAAAAATGGTATGAATACAGAATACAGACAAAGAAAAAAAATACTCAAATACGAATACTGGAAAATTAAAAATAATCGAATACAACTACTTTATAAGAAAAAGTAGCATGAATAGTATTCAAACTACTCTGTATTCGAATACTACCAGCTCTGTCATTTATGAAACGAGCTTATCTAACTTAACAGTTTTTTAGGTATCAGTTTGCTTCTGTCTCCAATACAAGATATACGTTTTTGAAGTAAAGGCCGAAGTACTTGTTCTATTCTGCCATCGTTACTGTAAAATTAAGCAGCATTGGAAGTGAACTCCTGATTGCTATTATTTCCGTAGCAGGTATTATGTTAATAATGTCTGAATTATCACCCATAACATGGTATATTGGGGTAGTAATAATTGATGAGCATGACTTGCAAGGGTAGTCGAAAGTGGTCTCTAGTTTGTTTTACGCCCTATAGTGTGGTATGCTAGCATCCGTCGGGATAGATAGATAACGGGTAGAGTGCCAGGGAATTTTGCAGAATTACACCCAACAGACCCATTCGAAAATATCAGTTTAAATTAACACCTTGATGCAGCTGAAACAATTGTGTCGCATCGAGCCCTTATTAAAGCCAATTGTGTTGAGCTTTTGTCACCGGAATTAGTTTATGATGGCTGTGCGTGGCAATTCGCTATACGGGGATTTACGGTGTGTTCCGTTGCTCTCCGTGGGTTACTGATAACGCAATAGATAGTCCCCGAGCACACGAAACAACGAAATTATATCGTGATACACTACGCCGCTTCAGGTAAATCTGCAGATCTTATCCACCTCTAACATACGTATGCTAGCAGGAAGCCAAATTGGGTAATTGTTCATTAGTCGTATATTCTTTTTGTTAATTCATTCGCGGTTATTTATTTAAATTTACACCAAAATTTAATGAAAACGTCTGTTTTTCTGTTTTAGTGTTTTGGTGCAATTTGCCTAAGCAGTTTGAGTATTAATTTGTCACAATCAGGTTTAGACGGCATCGATTTGCTATGTCCTAAGTTGAACAGTGTCATAAAGCGAAACCAACACGAGTAAATTTCTATTAAACCGTCATTCCTTAGAGCTTGGCACATCAAAACGCTGAATGTTTAACGTTTTAAAATAATATTGTCTTAGTTCCATAGGAAATAAGTAGCTCTTCCAAATGTGTAGCTTTAACTAATTATAAATTTTTCATTAAAACCTTCCGTTCGTTTCTTATCGCTTATTACAAAAAGACGGTTAAACATTTAGAGAAGCGCAAAACTATTTACTTAAAATTCAGTTACGCATTAATTTAAATTGAAGGCTATTTTATTTCACTTCTGTAAGCAAAATGGGAGCTACATTTCAGTTCTGAGACTTTTTATTGCGCTCCAATGTTATTTCGCTAGATATATGGACTGAAATTCTCCTTTCTTTTATTTTCTTATCCTTGGTTTCCATCCCGTATAATTAAAATAAAAACTTTTTAGTAAGTAAACAGCAAAATATGCGATAAGACGACAAAAAAATTGAAGCAGGCGACAGACTTTACCGTGGACGACGAATATTAACTGATATTTGCAATACAAAAGTTTATTATTTTGTCATACCATACGGTTTATTATAATCAAGGACTAAAGTTTAAAAACATAAAACTTGCATGAAAAATTTAGGTAAATCTTAAATTAATATCAAGAATTTTTTAGAAAAGAGGTTTAATTTTTGCCAACAGCAAATTGGCTCTTATTAAATAGGTAAATTAGTTTTCCCACCTTAACACATTTAAAGATTTTGTGTTCAGCGACAAATATGTTTTTGATTAGAACTTTCTGAAATTACCAAAATCTAAATGTCATTTTGTATTTCTATGTTACCACCAAAAATTTATCAATATTCAACAATTCATGAAAACACATGCAACGTATTCGGGCATGGTAGATGTCAACGTATCCTTTTGCGTGTGGGTACAAAATTGGTATTTCTATACAATTTTTATTTTATTGAATTAATGACATTCAGGAAACAGGCACCCGACAATCTAATTTTTTTTGTAGTAACTTAGCTGATAAGCTATCGATGGCAATTACAGTGCATGAAAATGTCCCCTGAAATTTCAAAATTGCTGTATGTTTTTCTTTAATATAATCTACTTTATTTAAACTTTACAAAAGTACGAAAAGCTTTCCAAATATAAGTATGACTAATATCAAATCATGGGGAACAAGTGTATAAAAACTACTAATAATTAATCATTTTACACTTAATTCCCGTTGAAAGTCATATAAATTTTAATATCAACCATAAGTACCTACCGTACAGGTACATAGGTAAAAGATATTCCTGAATGTGACTGCAAATGTCAACCTAACAGCAGTAATACATGTTTGCTTACCATTCCAGCGTTTAAAGCATACAGAGATATTAATTAGTAAAGTTATTTTAAATTTATGCCCTCCCTTATTACAGAGTTTATTACGCACTGCCGTAACGAGCCTCACAAACAGTAATTCTATATTAATATGTAAATGGTAAGATATGTGTTGCATTTCCAGCTAATAAATTTTAAATTATCCTGGAATACAAACAGCATCCACCTATATAGGGTTGCGTGTTATACTACTAAAAATCGCTTCGTGCATATAATAAAATAACTCTAATCAACATAATGGTATTTAAAAATCACGGTTGAAAATTTTTCTGTTTGACGCTTATACACTGTGTCCATAATGTAACGCCCCCCCCCCCAACTAACTTGTGAACGACTTGATATTTTTCTATAAAATTTGGTGTGCTGTAATGGGAAATTAAATACTATTTTTCAGACCATATTAAAATTTTGTATCATCCAAAATGGCGACTGGGCGCCATTTTGATTTTTTTTAAATGGAAAAGGGGGTCGAGTGACACCTCATTGGAAAGGTCTTTCAATTCTGCGTCTGATCCTAAAGTTTCAAAAAAAATATTCAGCCATAACAAAATGACAATGTTTGAAGATAAAGAAGTCTATTAAAAAAAACTAAGAATTAAAGCTTCAATTAATTAAATTAAGTGTTCGAAATGTTTACCCTTCACTTCTTGGCACATAAAAAGTCGGTTATGAAATTCCTGCCTTACATTTTCATAAGTTTCTGGAGTGATAATTCTGCAAAAGTCTGTAATGCGTTGCTCCAGTTCTTCAATTGTTTCTGGACGGGTTCTGTAGACTTTCGCTTTCAGATATTCCCATAGAAAAAAATCTAAGAAAGTTAAATCTGGGGAGTGAGCCGGCTATTCTACAGGCCCCCGCCTAACAATCGATCTGCCAAAAAATGTCCGTTGAGAAAGTCAGAACCAGGCCTATAATAATGAGGCGGCGCACCGTCTTTTTGGAACATAACGTTTTCAATATTATTTCAAGCCACCTGAGATATTTCTGGGAAAATTTAGTCCTGCAAATGAAAAAGTGGACTACTGGAAAAGAAAATCAAAACAATTTTGAACTGAGTGAGTCCATTGGTTTACAATCCGCCATTTTGTTATGGCTTAATATTTTTCTTTGAAATTCTAGGATCAAACGCAGAACTAAAAGACCTTTCAAATGAGGTGTCACTCGACTCCCCCTTCTGTTTGAAAAAAAATTTCAAAATGGCGCCCAGTCGCCATTTTAGATGATACAAAATTTTAATATGGTCTGAAAAATAGTATTTAATTTACCATTACAGCACACTACATTTTGTAGAAAAATATCAAGTCGTTCAAAAGTTACTTGGGGGGTGGGTTACTTTATAGACACAGTGTATAAATACTTGCAAGCCCGTAGGCTACGTCCCACATTTTGTTTGTTACGTCATTTAAAAAAATAATAAATACGTTGTGTCGAGATACAAGGCTTGCATCGTTTGCGGCCCTCAGCATTGTGTAACTTAACTTGCGTAACTACTAACTAATCACGTGATGGTTATTATTTTAAAGTAACATTCCAATCCTGCGGTATCACATCAGAAAATATTGAAAATGATATTGTAGGTAATAAAACAATCTGCCCTCTAGACTTCTCAGCTGCAATGCATTATTTAAACCTTATTCAAGTTAAATGTGATAATTGGTGCATGCGGCTTTGTTTGCTGATGTGGTCTACGAGTAATTTTTGTAACTGAGCAGTAAAGCATCCTGCCGCAAATAAAATTAAAGCTCAGTAGAAAGGATTCGTAGCACGCCAGTATTCCCCGCAAAGTTCGATTTAGACATGAGGCGTAGGTATGTATGTCAATACAATTATAAATGCATATAGCGTACACACATTTTTCTTATCTGTGTCGGAAACTGCACTGGCCGACTGTACAGCAATGCATAAGAATATACGCCTTATACAATTGACGCGTATAGATACAGCCCGTTGTAGTGTGAAAATTTTTAATTAGTGTATAGATTAGCTGACTAATTGGCTTTAGAATCAAGTGTAACACAGGGTGATTAAAATTGTAGTGCAAAATTGATGTGACGCATTCTAGGCACCAAAATAACTAAACGATTCCTATCAATATGGGTCTGAAAATGCTTTGTTACAGAGCTATAGTCTCCTAGATACGGAGCAGTCTAATCACTATTTGGTCGATCATTTGCCAGTAGTGCACTAAATTTTTGAAATTTTATACCTCAGTTTTTCTCACTTCGCTTAGTATTTCTAGTAATTTTTGTCTTAATAAGTGCACACTAGATGTCTTACATTCAGGGTTTATGTAACATTTTATTCTATATGTTAAATCTTCACAATTTTTGAAGTTTTGTATAGAAAAATGTTTCTTCACATAAAAATATATACAAAGGATACATTTGGTGAAAGCCGCTAAACGTAACAGTTTTTGAGATAATTCAATGTTCTTGTAAAACTGAGTTGCCACTAAGGTCTAAACGTTTTTTTTAATAACCAAATACTTACAACAAACCTTGAAGTTAAATTGTACTCTTGCAACCAATGAAAACAGTTCCTAGGAAGTTACAGCTAGTTTGCGTTCTATCAAACTTTTTGCAAAATCGTCAAGACTGTACTTTCTTTTGGAGGCTGTAACTCCGCAACGCAGAGTTTCCAGACCCATGTTTATAGGAACCTTTTTAATTGTTTTGATATGTACAAGTTATTCTTGAAGTTTGTGAAAATTATTCGGGAACTTTAAGACGTTCATGGCAACTCAATTTTTGAAAAAACATTAAATTATCTGAAAAAAACTGTTAGACTTCGCTGCTTTCATCAAGAGCACCTGTTTTTTGTATTTGTTTATGAACAGTTAAAATATTAAAAACGGAGCTTCAAAAGTTGTAATTATCTCAAATATTAGAAGATAACATTTCGTGCCTCGAACCTCATATAAAATAATTTTAGTGAAATTATTCAATCAAAAATCTGTAGAAATACTAAATAGTAATCGAGTCATGCTCAGATGTACAATTTCAAAACTTTAGTGCCACTATTGCAAAAGTTGTCGACAAAAAAGTGATTAAATTGTTTCGTCTTCAGGAGGCTGTAGCTCCATAACGAAGCGATTTCGAAACGTTTTTACATATTTTTGTGCCTAGAATACGTCAAAATAATTTTGCATAATTCTAAATCACTCCGTATTTGAATGTATAGCATGTTTTAAAAAAAGCAAGGAATTATATGCAGATTTTTATGTTTATTTTGATGTTGAGGAGAGTTTAGTTATTAAATAAATGTTGCATTATTGAAATATATTCGTTCTTGTTTTTCAAATAAAAATAATAAGATAAATAACGAAGAATAAATATTAGTTTGCTTATTAAAAACGAGAGAGTTGCCCTAATTACAGTGATATACTATCATGTTCATTATATTTAGTATAATACTGAATTTATTTTAATAATAAAACTGGGTACATTCTACCAGAGCGTTAACGGTTGCATAATTCTGGACTTTAACTAAACTAATGTTTGAACTGTGTCCATATGATAATTGTTTACTTAACTGTTGATAATTAATTATTAGTTACATTGCAGGATATGTGCAACTGAATTGTTCATTATTTCAGCCACCTATTACAGAGTTCAGTACTTAGTTCATTTTACAACATTAAACGGATTCCAGTGCATTTAAATTAACTGTATTCGTGTTGAATGTTGCCATACCTACTAAAACCAAACTATTTTTAAACACACATAAGTTAGCTATATTTAAAACTCCGTGTTATAAAATTAGACACACTTTTTCTTATTATTTAAGAACTTCTAAGTTAGTATGCACAGCCGCTGCCAAAACGAAACTTCATAAAAAGTGTAGTAAAAGTTTTTTTTCACAACCGAAACGAAATAGACTCTTAGTTCTTAAATATCGCTCTTTAAATTATAAACAGAGTTTAGTGGCCTACTTTGTTTTCATCAAGTTAATTTAATGTTGGCTATTTTAATTTTACAAATTCACATAAATATATGATTTGTCCTTGTCAAGTCTATCGAATTTAATACTTTACAGAAATTAAATAACTACCAACAGTTGACAAGCCCATTTGTACTTCTCATACTTCATTTGTACGACCCTTTTGTTTTTACAACTTACGATAGCCAAGCGCAAACTCATCAAGTAAAATAGTGCGAACATTCCCTTCTGAGTGCAAGAGGTAAAAGTCAAACTGCACTTAAATGGTTCTTGTGTAAACACAAACACTTGTTAACTAAAGCCGTGTATATTAGAGGTTTTCCTACAATTTATGTAAAGCTCGAAAAACGCTTCAATTATTCGTATTAAGGGCGCAATAGTAGGTTACAAGTCAATTAACTAGAAATAGACAAGGCGAAACTAGCACTCAATGACTGCTTTTCCCTGGTGTTTCCATTTAATTTAAATGTATAACGACAAATTTTGTTAGTGTAATTGCTAACGTTCTACGGGTTTCTTAAAATTAATTGCTTATCCTCATCTAAGTTAATACGGTTGGTGTTCCAATAAATATACGATATTCAAAAATGTTTTAAAATTCACTTGTCATTTAAATAAAATGTGTATTGTTTTTCGTCTTTATAAGCTTTTCTAGAAAAATTTGAAATTAACTGAAGTATGTTAAGCACCACCTTCGGTTCGATAAAGTAGAATACTTTTTTTAAGATGAACTATTTTATAGTAATGTTTACAATCTTATTAAATAAGCGTGGCATTTGCCCACAAATGTGTTAATAGCTTAATTAGCCGATTACGAAACAGTAAGGGTACATTGATGAGGCTGTTTCAGATAAACATAGCTGGTACAAACGACCAGGTTTGAAGGTGAAAGGCGAGGTGCTGGTAGCCTAAGTTTTAACTTCAAAAAATGTTGTCAGTATGCTAATAACAGATTGTGTTTGCTGCATTTAGTTATTTCCTGATAAACTGTTGATACCAGTGTAATGTTGGTGGCAAACAACAGTGGTGCTGTGGCTACTTTTGATAGTTTATTATTTATGCAATTATTGATGGGTTGCTACTACTGTTGCTCTTCTGGTTGTTGTTGAGAGTTGTAAAACCCTACACAGCTAGCTGTTTGCAGGAACATAGTAAATAGTCGTTAATAGAGTTATTAAGGTTCTTTGCCCTTGTTATTTGAAACAGTACTAAACAGTGACCTCGGAACGTATATCTCGAAGTAGTGCGGAATTTCCACGCAGAGGAGGGTCTGTAGAGCGACCAAATGTAAACTTAATCGCCTATGAAACAAGCGTGGCATGTTGATGATTAGTTTGCAAACCATGGAGCTATTATCATAGCTGGTGGCTTACTATTTTAGCATAATTGCGCATATTTAACATTTTTAACAATTAACAAGTGAGCATTGCAAATTATTTTTATTTTATAAACGTGTAGTTGGCAACCGGCACCCATATTTAACTCACATTGTAGAAAAAAAATTAAAACGGCCAGTTGAGATAGCATTTAAGGCGGCGGCTTTTAATCTGGTGGTCCCAGTTCAAATCCCGTGGCAGACCTGTTTATTATTGTTACATTTTTAATTTATTTTTTGACTTTTTTTTACTGTTATCTTACCTTGCCTTATGCCTATTTTTTACTTTAATTTTTATGTTTGTTTTATTCAAAAAAGAAGTAACTTGAAATACGTTTTAATTTAATTTAAATTGCCTAACAATCAAAACGAATCTTTTTGGCGCTTCCAAATTACGCCTTTCACGTCCATTAACTAGGCACTGTTAAAATTAACAAAAATACAGAAGAGATGTGTATTATTCTGCTCACATATAAAGTATGTTACAATTTTATGTTTCATAAGAATCATAACAAAACACAGTTTCGCGAATTAAAATATTTACATTTAAAAATATGAATATCTTTTCTTCTAATAAAGACATTCTGAAGTTGCAAATGCAACTCCAGGATTCTCCCCGCCACTATTATCCCGACTCAACACACTTAGTGCTTGTTCACAGGTCTACCATGCCCCCACCCCGATAAATACAACTGTCTGTTCCGAGTTTTATAAAAGTCTGGCTACAGCTAGGCCCGAACTCGTGTCGATCGGATGGAACCGTTAGATCTTAACCTACAGGCCTACCGCGATCGCCTGAAATATCTTAAAAAATATATTACTTTGATTGTAAATTCTATCAATATTTCTGTTTTTGAGCATTTTTTTCGCTGAATAATTATAAACCAAAATAAAAATTTAATTCTAAAAAAAAAGGCCCGCACCCCTTGCCCCCTTAAAATTGCACCTATCTCTGCGCTCCCATTAGATTCCTTGTAGATTGTGCAACTTTGGTGGTTGCGAGCTTTCAACTGGTGAGCATATTGACGTGATTAAATCTCCATTGCTCGGGTTAATAATCACTTAAAACGGCGTGATAAGCATCCCATTCTTCTCTTAGAGGTTTTTAGGTAAATCGAGATAGTCCACTGAAGATACGGTTTTAACACACTTAAGTTATAGCAGCGGCGATTTCGTTGGATAAGAGGTCCAAGGCTGAAAGGTGCAACCCCTTTATGGTGTTAATTATCTAAATGTAATGTTTGTTTAACGTGATGTAAACAATGCGTTGGGGCAACAGTGAAAACATCTACTTTTCAGTTACATTAACATAAACTGAAACATGTACCCACCAACTTTTGTGATTGGTATGCGTATGTGAAGGAAATGACTGTGAACGACAGTTTAAAACTTTCCCGTCTCTGTGGTCAACAGCAGTGGGATTGTTTCTCTGTTCGTTGCAAGGTGAATGCACACGATAATTGAATATTTGAATACTTCCTAAATTAAAAAGGTTAAAATTTTTTCTATTAATTTATGAACATGAAAGTTCCATATTAAAATTGTTGAAACCCGAATCTAATATTGTACATTTATAGTGTGTTTTTTTGATTGTTATTACTTTCGTCTTTTAATCAAGAACTGTATTTTTTTAAAGAAATACTACTACTACTACTACTAGCAGACCACGCGGGGTATGCCCCACGATGTTCTTGTTTCTGTTTTTTAATAATAAATAAGCTAATTAAGTACGTAGTGTAGCGGACCGCGAATCGAGTATGACTTACTTGGTGTAATTATTTCGATATGTTAAATCCGGATTCTTTCGACCTGTCGCAACTTGAGAAGAATACGGCTGCAGCTGAGTTTATGCAACCCAAGCTGAGCGCGGCGTGTACTATTTTTTAAAAGTTACCAAAAACTGTATTTCTTCTGGTCTTTCCAATACTTTAGATATTGTTATTTATCGCAAATTCAATTTTAATATTACCGTTTCAGGCACCAACAATGACTGCAATAACATACCACCATTCTACTGTACCTAGAGCATAGTATAATAGTCATCTTATAAGAACATACTACGCATAAAAATAATAGTATACATTTTTTTAAAAACTGAATTTTTTTGACAAAAGATTCGTTAGAATGAAAGAAAACTAAAAATGAGAGGAGAAGTTCGTGCGCCCAAAAAATAGGTGGGAGGGGAAAAATTCAGCCCTGTTTTTTTTTGTGACACCTAAATATTAAGTTGTAAACCTTATGCTACCATTACTTATGAGAAATTTAGCTTAAGCAATATTGTTTTTAACTTCCTTTTTTTGTAAATGAAAAGGCATACATTTTTAATTTTAGAAAATTTAGAAAATTAGCGAATTAGGACGCAAACCAATTTGTAGCACCTATCCCCATCTCTACGAGTCTACAATATTTATAAGAAATCGCGTGGGCCAGTTTTTGATAAATATTGTTTAAAAAATTTTAATTGCACAATTTTTTTTTATAAAAGAATTATTTCACATAGTGACATTGTGCTTCCCTAGGGCTATTATAATACCAAATCCCTATCTGTCCATTTGTATTTGAGCTTTCCTGGAGTCCAAAACCTTAGTGACTTAATCCTTATTTTTTAAATGGAACAGTATGCCATATGACGGCTCATTTGAAAGCTCTTTTCAAGAGGAATTTACAGCACTGTTTTTTTTGACAAAAACTGACCGATATTGTATGGATAACCGTTGTTTCAATTGGATATCTCAGAAAACATACATTTTTTGGAACAAATCTAGTTTGCGATTTTTAGTTTTATTTAAATTTTGACTTTACGTTTACTCAAATTAATTGTGTAAAGTTTCATAATTTGATTCTGATGGAGTTGACTAAAACTCAGTAAATTGGAATTCTTATCTTGGTTGGCTCTGATAATAAAACTAACTAACTTAAGAAGAAGTATCCCATTTATTCAACCTCAAGTATTCAAAACAGCAACCACTTGTTCGTTTAACAGTGTGTAAAATTTGAAAAAAAAATAAAAATCGTGCACTAAGTTTGTTCCATAAAAAGTGTTTTTGTGCGAGATATCCAATTTAAACGACGGTTATCCGTACATTATCGGTCAATATTTGTCAAAAAGACAGTGCTGTAAATTCCTCTCGAAAAGAGCTTTCAAATGAGCCGTCACACGGCATACTGTTCGGTTTAAAAAAAATAAGGGTCAAGTTACTGCGCCATGTCACGTGTCCCTTTAGCAGCAGCAATATGGTTAAAATGTGGCTGGAATAAAACTGAAGTCAGAGTGTTGTTACAGAAATATAATTCTTCGGAAGATATTGAATTTGTTGTATACTTTATCCACACACTGTATATGAAAACGCTTTTCTATTAAAGTGTAATATACAAGGTTGCACGTGTAACCAATATTCACTACTAAACTGTGTTAAAAACTTAAATTTAATTTGTAATGGTGGCATTCAGCTTAAAAGCCAATTATCTGGGTCACAGCTGCACTGGCCCTTTTAGGACTTTGTCGAATTAAGAAAAAAGGTTTAGCAATCTTAGCTACCTTGTGGCGGTGCAATTTAAGTTTAGAAACGCTGGGGCTTTTGTTAATTTTTTTTAAGAGACCTAATAATGAAAGTTTTAACTTTATACGTCCAGCCTTAATAGAATTCTCTTTTCGTTTAAAAAGACGTTGTAAACCCAGTTACGTCAAGGTTAATTTCCTTCTCTGGCAAATGTTAAAAATTTTGATTATAAAATTAAGGGCTTATTATAAATCTGCTCGCGTTCATCTTATACAATTTCCGTTTTCTAAAATTGCAATTTCGGTAACTTTTCCCTAATTTCCCTGCTTTATATTTACATTTCAGTATCTTCTAGGGCAAAAGCTTATTTACATTGTATAAAGCCAAATATAACGAGTTGCATTTATTTCTATTGCGCCTGTCCCTTTTGTGTTTAACTGTCGCCCCCGGGATAATGTCACATACGTTTTAGCCAATTACGGCAATAACATTGCTTATTCCTCGTTATTTCGGGCTATTTGTCATATTTCGTGGTTATTATTGTGCTTTATTTTCTTTTCGTATGCTATGCCATTACAGCATTATGTTTATTAGTCTCCAAATCTATTAGAAAATTAGACCGTCAGATATTCTACGTTTTCAACAGATTTTTTGGTATTGATACAGTTTGTCTTCTATTTGTAGCAAAAAAAGGATCAAACAATAATGCAACAATTTATACACACATAAAGTAGGCGAGAGATAGAAATCTGACGTGTATATTAAATTAATTACTCAACATGTATGGCGGTAGAATCATGAAATGACATGTTTGTTACTCATGTTACACATGAAATCATGATCAATTAACGCCGCTAAACTGATTTATTATTTGTAGATCCTATCGCTACACTATGTGCAAGTGAACTAATTGCTAACATCGATACTGGGCCGAATAAAATTACCTTTAGTTGTAACAATATTTTTTTATATACGCATTAGACATATTTCAAGTATGGGTATGGAGTTGGAAATTGTAATATATTTAAATTTTTTGCAGGAAATCGGAAATAAAGGCGTATAATTAAATTTAATGATGCGCTCTCGAAAACCAAAGATCACTAAATAAAAATTATTGTTTCAATTAATGTAATTTCGCTTTGTCTAATTCGCGAAAAAAATAAGACTGTCTTAAATTCTAAATGGACTACACAGAATGGCCTGGAAGAGATTACAAATTTTAATTTAATTCCAGCCAAATTAAATTTTACAACTACCGTTTTTGTATAATATCCAAATTTGGAGAAACTAATTACCGTTGTCACATCAAGATGGCTTTTCCATATTTTCTTGATAACTTAAATTGGCTTTGTTTAGAAGTGTCGTTGAATAACAGCTTCTAAAGTTGAGAATTATCATTGTCGAGCTTTATCCAAGATTTAATTCCACTTACAAGTTGCAAATTAGTTTTAAACACAATTTACGAAAGGAAACTCATAATGAACAATTAATACTATACTACAGGCTACTAGGTTTGCGTGAATATAAGGCGAAAACAAAACACTATGATTGATTGTACGCTAAAATTATATAAGGTTATTTACAAAATATATCTGTAAACACATTTACGTTTCTTTTGTTCGACAAATATTTTGCAGAATAGCTTTTTTGCGTATTGTGGGGGTATGATTGTTATGCTGTTAGAACCACTTTTTTTAGTTATTATATATTTCCTAATAGTGTTTCGTAAACAAGGATGTTTATTCCTAAGTTCGGTTTAGGTTACATGTTCTGAACATTTAATTTCACAATTTGGTTAACTACAGTAAGCTAGTTTTGAATGTGCGAAACTTTTTAACAGGTGTTGACATAAATAGACTTAATGTTTGTTTTTGTTGTCATTACGCGAAATTCGTGGTATTTGCTGGTTTGCTCCGATTTCTGTTGTCATGCACAGTTGCATTAATTTTATTGCAATGAGCAAATTGAACTTTGGACTTTTGAAGGTCGTGACAAGGAATTGCACGACACGGTATGGTAAAGAAGCGTTTAGAAAAGATAGGTTTAGTTAGTATGCCTGAAACGTGAGAAGTATTAAAAAAAATTAATCTTCAGCAGCAGATGATGTGTATCATGCGGTATTGTTCGTATTTAATTTCAACGATTTAGTTCTAACTATAAGGTCAGTACACTTCCAACACTGCAAATTGTAAAACCACGATATAGCTAATTGTGACACATTACTTCTCCACTACTATAACTCCAATGCCTATAAGAATACAAAAAGGCGAAGTAAAAAATTGAACTTTTAAAGGTGTGAAAGCATTAGCTTACCTAATAATATTACTGTAACTTGTAATTAAAGCTAGATTTTTATTCTAATATCACCAATGAGCAACTTTGCTTAAACGCGATTGTGTCATCTCTTTTTGTTTGTTAAATTTCCGAATTCCATAAGTTTATAGGAGACGTCGCAGAGAAATAAGGTAAAGGAAAACACTAAATTTTTGAACAATATTCGGCTTTGTTTAGATAAATAATATCTATTTACTATGTACTGACAGCGATTTTTGCGAAATATAAGCAAAAATTTACATAGTTTAAAAATATCTCATAGATATTTGTATTTTTTTTAAATTATTTTAGATATTTGTAATTACTTCAAACTATCTTCGATATTTATATGCTTAAAAACATATCTAAAATATTGTTAAGCCCCCTAGTAAAAATATCTCGGAGATAGTTTAAAATTATTTTAAAACATTCTCGTATTATAATTTAATAGTCGACGTGTGTTTATAATAGTACTTAAATTTAAAATATCTCTAAAATATTTTTTTTTGTTTAAAAACTTACAGTCGCAATTTTATAAATGATTTTTTTAAGAACAGTTTAGCTGTTTTTAATAAAACAAAACGAGCTTTATACGATATTAGTAAAATAATTAAATAAAAACTTCTTTGATATGCTTTTGTTGTGAATAAAATTAGTCAAGAAGAAGTTGTATGTGGTTAAAAATGTTTTAAACGTTTACACCTAATTGGTGTCTGTCGATTATAATACAAATATCTTAGATATACTATCCATACATATATAAAAGCTCAAATGGTTTTCTTCTCCGGTTCCTCCAGCGGCTACCGCTTCACCAATTTGGACCATTTCTTTTTCAATGAAAGGTCTCTATCCTTAAATGGAACATGAAACATTTTTATATTTTTATTCTACGTCGATTTTTTAATAATAATTATTTTAATTTATAATATATATGAAAGTCTGCTAGACGCGCTTCACTTGAGGCGACATCTACACTAACGCCGCGTCTCATTATTGGAACCAATGCATCACGTGACAGCATTTCACCGGTTCTGTCAACGCTCAGTCTGTCAGTGCATTGTGCGCTGAGGTAGCACTAGTATATTAACTAACATTTTAGTTGAAATAACCTCTGTAAATTTTCAACGTTTTAAAAACATCTATAGGTTATTAATAAAAAATTAAATTTGTGTTTAGGATATTTCAAATTTACCTATTTAGGAATATCTCAAAGACACTTTTGAAAACTTTATTTATTTTAGATAGTTTAAAGATAGTTAAAAAGTTCTATAAAATCAATATGTAGTAAATTTTTCAAAATAATTTTAATTTAAAATATATTAGATATTTAAATAAAATTATATTGTACATATTAAAATATTGCTATATTTTAAAATATTTTAGATATTTTAAAACATAAAGAAATAATTTTGAATATTTAAGATATTTGGAAATTAACGCCATCTACAAAGTTAGCACGTTCGTAGTTTCAATCTTAAATCTGGCAACAGTAAACAGCTGTAGACTTAATGATGAAAATAGTATGTTTGTTTAAGTTTATACATAGCTAGTGCACATAACCTGCAAAACAAAATCGTTGTACAGTGTAGTTGCAGTTACAGAACATATCATTAGTCTATTCTAGCAGCTGAGTTTGTGCGTGGTAGCAGATAAATAAATGCACTATTTAATGAATTTATAATAATATAACCACGCAAGTCGCAACGTTGTGAGACATAGTTTGACTTAACGATTGTACAAACCTTATACTATATGGCGGTAATTTCCGAATATCTTACAATGCTTTTTATTTTAAAACATCTAAGATATTTTAAATTAACTTTATTGTACAATTTAATTTTAAAATATCTAAGATATTTCGAAATAGAATAATTTTTAAATATCTAAGATATTGGAAAAATAAATTGAATGAAAAATATCCAAATATTTCAAATTAAGAGATATGCTTAAATAATTAAAAATATCTTAGATATTTTAATTCAAATATATTTACAGTACAAACCTATAATTCTTTAAATATTTATAATAAATTAATAATATCTCTACAATATTTTTAAAACATGACAATCTATGGTTTTATGTTTTTGCTATTCGCTTCCACTAAAAGGTAAAACAGCGTTCCATATAAAAAACATGTCTAACATTTTTGATATGACCCAACAAGTACCTTATTCAACTATGTTATGACTGATAAACAATTTAGCTTGAACAGAAATGTTTTATAATCCGCCGTTCCCTTTTCTAAAATTCCAACCAAACTGTAGCTTATCCCTAGCTCTATGAATTGACAAAATAAAAAAAAAATATGTAGCCAGCGTTTAGCAATTTTGATATGAAAATATCAAAAATTTTGGAACAATTGATATCAAAAAACATATCTAGGGTTTTGTTTTAAGTGCCGGATAGTACGAAAATAAGTTTGAACTGAGTTTTCATTTTACTTAGGTACCCCAAATTTGGTTCAAATAAATCAACTACTTCTTCAGAATTTGCGTTACTTACACACATACAATCTTTTTGGGTTTCTGGAGACTCAAAACATGTATTTCCGTCTAAATCACAGAATAGAAAATTTTCACGATCACAGTACATTTTTCCGAAAGCTACGGGTTTTATTATTTTAACAGATACGTCTACCACACTAACAGCAACAGTATCGGTGTGGTCTAAAAATGTAATAATTTTGTGTTTTGTAGTATTATCGATAATCTCTACCTGTGTAAACTTAGAATTATTTAACTGGAGAATTGAAATAAATTCTACTTCCACACTAATGGTAAGCAAAGAAGCGGGAGTGTGAATGCAAAATAGTTTCTTATTATACTAACATCCGAAGCCTTTAAGAACATAGATTTTGTAGTCTTTACTAAACTGCCTGAGACTGTATACATCGTAGCCGTGCTTCCTAAATAGTTTCAATTTGCTAAGTTTTGCAGTTTAACAAAAATTCTGTTTAGAAATGTTACACTAACAAGATAATCTTTCGGCAAGATTTGTGATCTGAATAAATGGCATGAAATATGATTTTCCAACAGGTTTAAGATTTCAAGAATTAATTTATGGGATTTACACAATTTTCTCCCTCTTCAGTCTACAGCTTAAGATACTTTTTCTCGTTTTTAATGACGATCAAAAGCAGATTGAAATTTTCTGAGCTTACGCCTAATTAATTTATACTAGCAGAACCAGTGGGTTACGCTCCACGATTTTTTTGTTAAAAAACAAGTATATTGAATACCTTTAGCCATTTGTAGGTTTTTAAGGCTACAATTTAAATTCTCGTGCCTAATTTTTCGTTTTATGCCTATTTTGGTATTATTTTTATTAAGGTTTTCATCAAAGTAAAAAATCAATTTCGGCTCCATCCACAATACAAATTAAATTATTTTTTACGTATAATCCGCATTGTCGAGGTCGGTAATTTTATAAGAGCAACATTTTTGTTAGAAGCGTAGAATTTAAAATATATTTTAATCGACATTTCTGCTAATGGATTAACAAATGTTAAATACATTCGGGTTATATCCTTTGAAGTTGAATGTTTTTTTCCACTTTCACATTAAATTAACTGAAAATAGTCACAGCTTATCCTCAGAGAACTATATTTAGAAACACAGATTGTTTGCTATAGCATCAGAAAACATTTATAAATTATTATCAATGAAGTGTTGGCACTACAGCTATCTCTTTTTACCGTCCTCGCTAGAGGAAGGTATTGTGGCTTACTGGCCGTTATCCGAATAAGTTTAAAAAATGTTGCTTTCATCGCAAACTTCTTTCACTTCAACACTTTGACTAATAAGCAGAATTTAAGGCCTTGGGTGACATGAAGCGGACACCGCGTATCCACTCTATATTCCAGGCGGCTTAACGCAGAAAACCAAAATTTGATACAAGGATTAGTAATTCCACTGAAATGAACCGCAACAAAATGAGGTCGGTCCGCCAAACAAAAGGGGGGAGGAGAAGAGGTCTTAACTTTTAGTGGCCACGCATTCAGGAACATACCTTACATCTCGACACAGGTTATTTATTATGTTCACGGATACTGACGTTTATGTAAAACTTACTTATCGTAAAAGTTACTGGTCGAGGCCATGAAGCTACGATACCTGCGAAATGTAATAAATATATCATTATGTCTCTTTCCATCAATTTTTTACAATTTTTTTGAGAGGAAAACGTGGGCCGTAGTCTACTGGTTCAGCTAGTATTATATTAATTCTGTTACTAAAAGAAATAGCGAAACTCGTGATCACCGACCCACGTTTTTTTTTGGTAACTTCCTTTTATGGTAACTTTATTTACAAATATTAAATAAACTGTGTAGAGGTGTACGACATTTACTGAATGCTTCCCGCGGTGCTGTATATTGTGAAATTCGCAAAGTCGGCGACCGACAAACACAAATTAAATAGGTATTCTACTAAGTAATAACGCAAATGTTCATTATTTTATAGTAACATCCCTACCCCGCGTGATCAACGCAAATATTTTTCCAAAGTGATAGACCCACTTTGCCTTGCAACTGGTCTCGTTCGTTAGTGTTTTAAATTGTAATTGTTACTTTTAAAACTCTTCCAACAGCAGAAATGAATGTGTATTCTTGATCCCTGTTATTGGAGATTGTGTGTGGAAGTGGCAGTGGTACTGAAGTACCCGAGAGAAATGATGTAATTGTAGGTAATACAACCACATTTCCAGATATTTGCCTTCTTGAATTCTTAGGCCAATAATTCCAAGGCCTATAAGGTAATCCGTCAGCCAAATATATGTTCTCCCCGCTGAGAGTGATGTGCGAATGCAAGCTATCGTCAGATTTTGTGCAATTATACACACAAACCGTCTATTTCCAAGGTGGCAAATTTATATCGAATGCAGTATCGGTCGGCTGTACAAATAAATTTGAACCGTATGCAGTGGACGTGTAAATAGGTGGTGTCTAGCAGTAAGGGCCTCTTTTTAATAAAAACTGAGACAGCGGGAAGGGCTTTGAATTTAATATATAAAACATATAAGTAGAACACGAATACCGAGCAGCACAGCTTAGTTTGAAAAACCGGTGAAAAAGTTACTCTTGTCTAACCCTAAAGCACAACATTTACCTAAGGCTGAATTCTAAACCTGTCTTCGAGTTAAATCTTAGTTCGTCATAACATAAAATAAATAATGCTATTTCTAAGAACTTTTCTAAATATATTATTTTATTCAATGTACGTAGGACTTTGTCTGTAATTTGCAGCTAACTACACCCGTTTATCTTCGTTCTAAATCTAATTTCAGAGAAATAATAATTTGGTTATGATAATTAGTTTTAAATTGTACTGTGTGTAATTTATTTATTTACCAAACAGTAATAAACGACAACTAACTAATCAAGTTTTTCAGATTTTTTCGCGTTTTCACAGCAATTTTCAGAAAATAAAGCAGAATAATAGTTGACAGTTCCATACTAGCTAATGTAGCGAGGGATGTCAAAATGATTAATTTTTCTACTAGATCAATAAATTCGTATTTGTTGCGTGAGCTCCTGTTCACACTGAAACCATGTAGTAAAACTTGGCAAGAGATTTATTCTCATAAAAAGTGTTTAATGTCTAAATTTATAACATGAATAACGATGTAAAAACTGATAGAATGTTAATAAAGTATACTCCAAAGCTTACTACTTTTAAAATGTTTTAATTAATCGCACATTATATATAAAACAATTAAAAGTAAAAATATAAAGCTACACATAATTACATGTCTGCATAAAAAAGTAAATCTGTTGCCGAGTGCTACAGCATCCTGTAAAATTTTTATTTCTCTCCCTAGGTCTGCGACACATACATGCTTCTTTATTTTGAAACCATTTATCTTCATTGTGATCTTTATACTCGTAATATGACAATATGTACCAACCATTTAAAACGCCGCTTTGTTATTTACCCGAACAACATCTAATACATCCCTTACTGAATAATGTACTTTAGTGTAATTAAATTATTTCGTTTTTTGAAAAATAACACATCTACGTAGATGTGTTGTCTCTCAAATAAATTGGTTCAGTGGTAATGGTTTAATGGCAAATATAAAAGATAATCAAAGGTGAAGTAGTGTTACTTACGGTGTGTCTCCAGCGTTTTAGTAAATCGATGATAATGAAGTGCGATAGCGAAAAATGAGTTTTTAAGTGGTTTATTATGAAATGCTTCTAGGAAACGGAATCCATAACGTATATGTCGATATGAACATATCAAAAATTTATAATCATTGAAAGCAGCACTCACCAGCTTATGCCATGTTCACGATATTAATATTTCATATATACATACTTAGCGAACTCGTATTGCAAAGTTCTCTTTAAACATCAGATTTTGAATCGCTTATAAAATATTCCGTTTATTTAATGTATTGTCTTCGCTGGAGTCGACTTTGATCAAAACTCCAACAAGATTTGAGGTTTCATGTAACGCCAGAAATAATAATAAAGCAAAACTATACACTGCATTGCATTGTTTGATATTAAATACCATCTAGCGTTAAATGTTACTTATCCAAAAATGCGCGAATCTTTTAAGTTTTATGTTTTGCAGAAATATTTTATGGCATAACGTTTTAACGCCAAAATTTACTATAAGATTAGGAAGATTTTAAAATTCACAGCTTGCGACGCTGTGGCACATTTCAAAACTTCATAAATGGCGGTACAGAAAAATAAAGATTTGAGGAAAAACCTACTAACAACCCTTCCCTAGCGTTAGCGTTATTAGCGTACAAAATTTATAAATAATAGTCAAACCCAGTTGTTTAGAGACAAAGTATCTACCTTTTACCTATTTTTCCGATGAATTATTGGTATGCCATTCACTTCAAGTTTAATAAAAATCGGACCAGCCAAAACAAATTAATGCGTTATGCGTCCACCCACTCGCAGACAGACATGTATTTTAGACATTAGGTGTTTGAACCCCTAGAAGTGGGCAAAGCACTAGTTTTTAACTTACTTGAAAATTACGGTTTGAACTGATAATATAGCTGTGGTGTAGTATTCCTCGTCGAATTTTTTCACGTTAATAATGTCAAAAAAATATTTACTTTAATGTAACACGTATTGTGCCATCATACTAACCAAAAATGAGATAATGTAATGGTTGGTTCTTAGTTGGAAATAAAACACTGATTTGAAGGAGAAAGTTTAATGGAGTTTTCACTTTACAAATAATTTAGATGAAATTGTTTTGATGAATGTTTTATATCATGTAAATAGCAACCAAGTCGCTAAGTTACAATACAATTGACCAAGGCTGCTACATTAATACCCCCCCCCCCCCCTTTGCAGAAGAAAAAAAACTACGTAGCAAACGTGAAGCGCATGCTATCTTAGCTACAAAAACGTCTGATCTTTTTTAAAAACAATACAAGTAACGTAACTAATTGAACATTATAGAAAATTAAATTAGCTTGAAGTTGCTTCTAGTTCTTCCAGGTGCGTGTTTAATTCTTGAGATTTCAAGGGCAGCGCAGAAAAAGTCCAGTTCACTAAAAAAAACAGAACAAAAAGGGAAAAAAATGTGCATAAACAAAAAGTTGAGTCTTGTGGCAGAATGCCTTGAGATGAAACCTTGTGCCCCAAATAATCTAATTGACTAACCCCAAAAACACATTTATCAACGTTCAACAAAAGTCTGTATCTAGTCAAACGTTCAAAAACCATTTTTACATGACGCAAATGTTCTGACGCGGTTAAAAAGTAATATATCGTCGAGGTAAAAATAAATGTAATACATCCCTGTAAGAATCTTCTGGACGAATCTGGACTAGGAAGAAGGAGCGTTTCTTAAGCCAAAATTAGGTCTTGTCCATATCATCTGGATGCAAAGGAATTTGGAAGTATGCTTTCTGAAGGGAATTGGATAGGTATCCGGCATTGTCATCGCATTCAGCTGCCTGTAATCGCCACAGACACGATAGCTGCCATCAGGTTTTACTCCAAGGACTGTCTGCCTGCTCGATGATTCCAGCACGTAACAGTTCATGCAGATGCTTTTCTAAAAACAGTAATTGTGTTGGGTTAAGTCTTCGACACTTTGCACTAATTGGTGGACCGTTAGTTTTAATTCGAAGCGCTATATTATGTTTAATAGGGGTGTTAATGTAGAATAATGTAATGTTAGGTGATAAAGATTGTAAAGAGAGTGAGTTAGAAGAAATTTTCTTGAGCATTAACATATACTTCTACCGTAGAAGGCGATTGGTAGTTGTTAAGTTCAGAAGAAAGAAGATTGGAAAGTTGATTAGGATGTATGATTAGTTGTGATTTGTTAGAGAGAGATGATAGAGAGGTTGGTTGGTTGGTTGTGATGAAGTTGGTTGGAGTGATAGTTGTGATATGTTTGTTGAACAGGTGAATTACCACCAGTCTGTGGAAGAATGGATGACTCACGAATTTCCGGGTCGAACATCATAGATCGATTAACAGAAATTCGCTCAAACACGCTTCTCACAGCATAGTCTGTCATTAAATTATGCATGTTGTGTGGTTTTGAAAGCCATATATAATAAGCGTTACTTATCTTGTAAATTGGAGTTTTGAAGATCCGCAGGTCTGTGGCGATGTAGCAGCTGAATGTTGCGGTTTGTGGAGATTTTGAAATTCCGAATTCTGTTTGAAAATCTCAGGAATCTCACGTCGGGAGGGGTCCGTGTTCAAATCTTGTCGGAGGGGTCACCAATAATATAATGGTTTGAGTTCGTAGTTATTAAATAAAACACTATTTGGAGGAGAAAGTTTTAATGAAGTTTTCACTTTACAAAATCTTTTATGAATTGTTTTATATTATCTAAATAGCAACCAAGTCGCTAAGTTACAATACAATTGACCAAGGCTGCTACAGTACCACAAGTCATCCATAGTGAATATTATATGAAAAATCACAAAATGTACCTAGTTGTCTGGTAAAAAAGCATAATCTTCAAGTATTCACTATACCTCGTTATATTAAACCCCTAATTGTCTCATTATAACAGCACGACTAAATCTTGCACGTCGAAAAGATTTATCACTATTACACAATGGCAGACCGTTGCATGTCGGCTTAGTTTATTGATTGTTTTCAGCAAAAGTTTATGTTTCTGTCACTTCTGTTGGTATAATTTGATTATTTATGGCGCGCTTCAGTTCTAGCGAGTTGGAAATGTGTATATATCGCGCTGACAACAAACAAGTCCACCATTCATTGACTTACAAATTGCGAGCTACAAAACATTTTGCTACAAATTGTAAATGTTTTTGTTGGAACTTCACTTTTAGTGACGACACATCACGCACTAATCATGTTCTACATCTCAAGAGAGCTTAGATATTTATTACGTTTTGGGTTCCGATATTTATGTTTACATTACGTAGGGTGCTTGGACCCATGAAGACCGCTGATATCGACGGAAGTATATTATATCATTACATCTCTGACTTATGAGAATAAGGACAAATTTCATTTTGGAATTATATGCAAATGTCTTAAGTGGGTTTTTAGTTAGTTCCAAAATAAGTTTGAAAACCTGCGTTAAGGTACTTTAACTTATTTTACCAGCTTTTTGTCAAAAACGTTTATTGGGGCTACGATAGGATTTTTTTTGGGGGATGCCCTTGCTAGGTTTTTTTTATTACGAGACTGCTTTTTTGGGCATTTTTGGGTTTTTTTCTTGGGCTGTTTTCCTATACTGGAAGTATGTGAATGTAAAAACTAAAAAGACAAACAGTTTGATCATGCATGGAATTACGGGTAGACCAAGGTAGTCCCGGGATTACCAAACAAAATTTTGCCCCACCCACTAGCCCACATGGTTAGAAAATACCAAATTATATCACTTTCTTTATAATAAAATTAATTTGAAAGAATAAAAAAGTTGGTAGTAAGGCGGATATTAATAGATGTATAGTTGAAAACAATATAGTATGTATAATGGAACGAATATGAAAGTGAGCATCTAAATGTTGTTTAAATTTAAGCACACTACTACAACCAGCGCTTAGATAACTATAACTTTATAAGAAAAATTGGTAATAAGTGGTAGCATTTTTATCACGCATTTTACGGAAAACGACATATTACAAAAAAGGTTTTGCTTTGTCTCAAAATATAATTGATATACGCAATTTTTAAGCGGTTCATACAGGGTGTTAAAAATTGTTCATTTTTAGTTAACTTACATTTCTTTATTTTCAGTGTAATTTAAATACACAAAACGCTGGAAAATATTTAAATTAAAAAAATATTATCATTTTTGTTTAAAGAATGTTTGGAATTGTTTCTGTGGTACTGCGCGATTAACAATATAAAAATACCTATAGTAATATATTTCTTTTAATTTTTTTTTTACACTTTTCTACCTGTCATTTCTTTTTTTAATACAATAAAAAAATTCATTTCTCAACCCCCTCTATATAAGCTACTTAAAAATTGTTTATGCAATTAGGTTTTGAAACAAAGTACAACAACAAAGCTTTTCTGTAGTAAACTTGTTTTTCTAACATTTCTGATAGAAAGTCAACCATTTGTTATTGTTTTTTTTGATACCGCTGTCTAATAAAAAATGAAAACTGCCGGATAATTTTGCGTGTATATAAGTTATCCTTTTAATCGCATTAAGGTAATAAGGTGGAGCCCATCTACTTTTCTTTTGGCCCAGTAATAATCCACCCTACCAAATGATTCTTGTTACGTAGGTACCTGAATCTGAAGCCAATAGAACATGGTACATAATAAAAATAAACAAAGCACTTTTATTCAGACTTTTCTCTGGTTTACAAAATGCCTTATTATATTTTAAAAGTATATTTGTAATTTTGTGTTAACGTTTTGCGCACAATGAGTAGCTTGTAAGACTGCGCCAGTACTAGCACTCTACCGACTCGACTAACGGAAGTCTACCTGTTAGTATAAACATGCGAACATATCTTATTGTATTAAAAACTAATCTTTTTTATGAAAAAAACTATTAATTATTTGCTTTTATGGAACAAGATGTTTTGGAGTTGAAAAAAAACAAAAACAGAAAAAAACCGTTTATTAAATAAAGGGGCATATATTTTCTATTTTCAAAAATTCATAGAAGACGTCACAGACAAATTACCGAACTACAAAAAATAAAAAACTTGTGTGACCAGTTTTTGAGCAATATCTTCTAGAAAACTTCCAAAATTATTAAAATAATTTTACTTTACGGTTTTCACTTGTATCGAATTTTTTTATCTACTATTAAATTCAAAACTTTCAAAAAATACCATCACAAAACATGTCTAAACTTCCGCTTCCGGATTTTGGCGGTGAATTATTGATGTACCCCTCACATTCCATTCGGGAGTTATGAGACACTGCACACGTACACACCGATCCACCAACAGACAGTTATTTTGTTAAAAATGTGTATTTCCGTAAGAATTTAAAATTCGAAATTCTTCATTAAATTAATACTTCTCTATACTGAAGGTATAGCAAAGTAAAAATCCTTAGCTCAACAAAAATTGTAAAGCTATAAGAGTATTAAAAGAACTATGAAAATCCTGCCCTAAAAACATTAAACTAATAGCAGAGCAGTCGGTGGTAAAGATACTCAAATCGCATCAAAATGATATCGCTCCAACAAGCTTCATTTACAGAGAGAAGCGCGGTTTATCTGTCGCACAAGACAAAAAAGAAATGGTTTAGAGAGCTTTAAAATTAAATTTTTAAGATACGCTGTTGAAAGTTCCGTACTTACACAGCTCATAGAAGCCGTTATTAAACTGCAACTGCATATTAATTACAAATTATACATTCTAGACAAAGCTGAAATAGTTAATGATAAATATATGAACATATAATAAAATCTCCAAATATGTTAACATATTATAACAACACCAAAGCTAGTAGAGGCATTTTATTTTCACTTTGGAGTTAAAAGCAACGAAGTAGCCAGATTTGTAGATTATGTTTTCTTACTTTAAAAATAAAATTTGTCCAATATTGTCCTGGTCGAAACGACACAATTTAAAAATTTGGAGTTACATACGTAGCCTGGAAGTACATGTCCAAAACAACCAATACATTTATTTTTGTTAACTTTTCTGTGACGGTCATAAATTTGTTTTATTATTTGAAAAAGGCGAAATGCGTCTCAGCTTATGAGCAACGAAAATTAAAAACGCGCTATTCTCGGTTCAGGTGTCTCCAAAATCAATTATTTTTAGCAAGATTTGTGATTTCCAAACTATTATCTCGATAACCGTTCATTTTATGGAAAAAATTACCTCTGCCGTTTTCATAGCTTCCAACATAGAGGATCCTAACAGTTTTGTTTCAGATTTTTAAGGCTAATAATAAAACGACAAAAAGCTAAAAAACCAAAGTAGTGCATAAATTACGGTGATTTGAATTACGAAATTTTTATACAGGGTTATTCACGGAAGCGAGACTTTCCTCTATTTCTTGATTTGTTTTTGTTTGTTGAAAAATTTGTATGTAGATTAGAATAGTGCACATAAATGTTTTTTTATTACTTCATAATTCCAAGCGATGAGTCACCGCCCTTCTTTTTAAATTGCACGACAAGTCTATTTAGGCACAATCGATAGACGATTTTTCCTATTTTTAACAGTATACCATTTTAATATAATACGAGAGCAGTAGCATTGGACTGACTGGGCAGCATAGTTGTGTGTGTAAAACGAGATCTAGGGTAGTGATGAATTTAAACAATTGCTGGGGTAGCATGGTTGTTTATTATTTCTAAATGTGTCAACTGAGCTCGAAAATGTATTTCTCTCGTAATGAATGATAGATATGGGTATTTATGTTTGGATTGTTATTCACTGCAGCCAGTACTAATATTTCGTTGTTACGAACAGCGCATTTAGGATATTCAACACTAGTCTGTCCAAAACTTTCATGTAGCAACCGGATTAGCGCATATCTGCAGACACTTGAATACAAACAGGTTTAACAACTTACGTTCGTGCAGCAGGTTCAAAATGTACTAATACTGTACTGAGTGAAAGGTAGAACAAGCGTGCGTCGCCACTCATTTTTGCTAGACGATTCAGTAGCCATATAAAAATTTTGGACAGACTAAATACCAGTTGTTCTGAAAGGTTGCAAAACTCGTGTTAAAACTGACTTATTTGGTTGTCGACGATCTGGAAATCGTTCGTGATAAAATCGTTTTGCACGATTTAATGAAAAATTATCTTCTCCCAAAATAGCTTTAACAACGTGCCACTAGATGTATAAATGCATAGTAATTGAACGCAGACTCCGAGTGCGTCGCAGCGTTTTGATTACAAATTCATACAATCAAAAAAAATGAAATATTGATATAAAACAAGAAAACAAATTATCGCCCATAGCCCGCTGAAACCAAAAACGACGACGCAGCTATAGTCATCATGTTTCGGAGTTATTGCTTCTCTTCGGTGTAGCGTAGCTGGGAGAAAAATTTGGAAAAAGCAGAAAAACCCAGACACACATCCCAAATTTGTACTTTTTATCTTTATATCTTAAGAAGTACGTCTTGCCACTAATCGATAGATGATTTTTTTTCCTTTTCAATAGTATTACATTTTAATAAAATTGCATTAAAAACTTTCTTTTAAAAATGACTAAAACCTAACGAGAGCAGTACCTTTGAACTGGTCAGCATCGCTATGTATGTTAAACAAATTTTGGGGTAGTCGTAGATTTAAACAATTGCTGGTGCTGCATAATTGTTTATTATTTCTAAATGTGTCAACTGAGTTCGAAAATGTGTTTCTCTCGTATTAAAATGATATCTATTTTGGGAGAAGCTAATTTTTCATTAAATCGTGCAGGACAAATTTATCACGAACGATTTCCATATACATATTGCTTTAAAATATTGCTGAAGGTTTACTCTTAATTTTGTTTGCTGCGTGTATATGTTAAAATCTACAAATAAAATGTTTTTCGCTTAGTAAAACGTTCAGTACATGGAAAGCAAAATGTCATATTCGTAATTTCTTTCGACAAAAAATAAATATTTTTGGAAATTAAAATTTGATCATAGACAGCGCAGATGCATCGGCTTTTTAACCCAAAAAAATCAAGTCGATTTGCTACGTATTTCTCAAGATATTACGTTGTATAGGTTACAAAACGTTTGATTTGAAAATTGCCTATTTGGGAATTTTTTCATTAATAAAAAAGCTCGGTACCGGTGAAGAAAGCCGTAAATGGCAATTTTGTATAGCAAATAACCTACTTAACAAAAATATGTCGTTATGATCTAGTTGTACGCATGGAAAACAATTTTATTGAGGAATTGACTTTTACCGTTTACTAATTTTAAATGGAACTTTCATTAATTTCTAATTTATTTTCATATACAAATTTTATTAATGTTTCGAATGTCAATATTTAAATTAAAAATGATTGTATTTTTGTTTTATAGAAAGGAGTTATACAATTCGAAAGTAATTAAATCTCTCACAATACGTTCGTAGGGTGGCTATATAAGCAAAGTAACATACGGCACCGATTTTATTTTTTTCTTACACTTGTTTTGAGTCGCTTGTATGATGGCACAACTGAACATTGATCGCTTCAGTTAACAGTTAGGCGACCTCACTTCCGTCACATTACTGTCGTCTCATTATTTCCGTTCCACTACTTCCGTCTTGCATTCGCGTGGTTACTCCTGCCAGCAAAGAAGTTTCACTTCAAAAATCCAGTTTTTAAGAATTAGACCAAACATGTTAATGAAAAGAAAAACGAAGCCGCTTCCCAAATGTAGTAAGATGTAAGCTACGCCATAAGGGCAAGTGAAAAGCCTAACCACAAAAAAGCCGTAAGAGGCTAAAACTTTGGATGTTATTGGAAAGTTAATACGTAACTAATTAGCTTGTATTTATTCCAAAACTTGGCAGGATCTGAGCAACTAAATCGAGACTCATACTTTATGAATCACTGCTAATTTGTTAACATACTTTTTTACATTCAATATTTGGGAAACGTAGTTATGCTAACTTTTCGAGAATCATTGAAAGTAAATAATTTAATCGTTAGCCTAAACAGTTGTGTAAATACAGTTTAATTTAATTTCAAGTTAATGGTGCCCTGGAAATTGATTTATCGTTAGCCAGCGTACGAAGGCGTAAAAGGGTTGGGTAGCGTAGTTTTTAGAACGCGCAACCTTCGTAACGGCATATTTTTGAGTAACTGCAAACAAGACTTTGCTCTTAAAACACACTCAAATGCGAAATGAGTGTCGGTTAGTTTGCGAGGAAACACGTAAATCGAGAACGATGTAAATATTTAGGAGGCAAAGACAAATTACGTTTTCTATGTATTTTTAGTGAAGGCCAAATTGTAAGCACGCGTCGATTTACTTTGTTCCACTTTCACGTAATAAAACTACCAGATATATGAAAAATGTGCCTAGTTAAGTGTTTTAAACACATTTATTATAAGTCAAATAATTGTACGTTTTATTTGCTTTAACAGAACTCATAATGTCTATGCACGTATAAATAATTAAAACAGTTTCGAAAGCTATTAGATAAATCGAAATCAAACAAATGTAGGTTTTACTTCTAATGAGTTACAGAACGCAATTCTATTTTAACAATATCTCTCTTGTCTATTTCGACGGAGTAGCAAAGTTTCTTCTGGCGGCTTCCTCCTTAGGGAAAGTTCAAACTCGATAAAGTTTATTTCGCGCCATTTTTCTTCTTGTAACTTTGACTGTTTTCTAGATCGTACAGTCTATTGGGTTAACAGCTCTGAATATCATAAGCTGTTACCCTAAAGTTATAAAAGTCAATCACGGAATCGGTTTTGAGCCCTTATCAAAAACCTGTTGCAAAAGCTCGTGTCTTGAAACTTGAAATATAACATTGGCAAAGATAAACAAACAAGTGCGGTACGCAAATTGGAGTGTCGAATCGATTTTCGTTATAGGCTGGTTTTCGGTAACGACTTTCGTCAAGCGCGAGAAAAGTAAGAAAAATTAGGGGACGAACAATTCGCGGTTATAAAGGTACGCGAATAAATCTTCATAAAGTTTTTAACCCAAAATGTTGAAAATTTAACATTTATAATACACTCAAAACTTTTATAACGTTAAAGGTTACATTATTCACTCGTAGTCTCGTTTCTCCGAGTTATATGCACGAAAAAAATGGGTCTTTTTTCAGCTCATTCACGAAGTCCCCTAATTTAAATATTTATAAAGAAATTTCCTCTTTCATTAACGCATAATATGAGACCGTAAATGGTAGAACTTTCCTGAATAGCTTTTACGTAAGCTTCAACTTTTCTCAGTTTATTGCCATTATTTCGAATAACCGTTTTGTATGAACATTTACAATGAAATCCTGTAATTTCATTTACTGATCGTTTCAGACTTCAACATTGAGGTTTTTTCAGGTTTGCTTTATGTTAACTTCCAATTACTTTTACCTTATTCGCGGTAAAGTGTTGCATTATAAAACCACACATTTTAGCACTGGTGAACGATGAATTATAAAACCAGCGGTCACTTCCTAAACGAGTTTGCATTACACGTGTGCTGTATTCGCATCTCGCAAATTTTTAACGAAATTTGGGAAACATTGTTAAAACAAAATTAAAATAATTAGATAAAAAGAATACCAATTATTACTCAAATATACACACCATCCCTAGATAGAACAACTCCACATAAACTTTAGTCGGAAGTGACACCAACGGTTTTATTTTAAAAAATCAACAAAATCATATGTATGTCCAGTTGTCACCATAATGGCCGTCAAGACTCAAAAGTGCTGATTATACATTATGTAAGAAGTTAATCCCATATAGCACAGGATATTCATAGTGTGTTTATTTTTAGTACATATATCCATGAACATGCTGTGGATTTGTAGTGGTTTTCTAATGGACTTCCATCTATGGACATAAAATGAATATTAATTTAATAAATCTCCAACATCCATGGATGTTCTTAACATGTCCATCTTAGTTCTACAGGAACGTTTTCAACCGTAACGTGTCAACTCCTTACCGGCGAAACCCTGACGGCTTTGTGTGGCTTTGCTTGTTTTGTTAAAGCAACCAATAAAGCAGTTGGTCGTGTTTAGTGTGTTTTCTTTTTGGGGTATTCTTAATAGTTAATGGTTATAGGTTGTGAGTTTTGCCGTAGTTACGCAAGGTAAGTTAATACGTCTTTAACCGCAGTCATTTAGCACATGTAATAGTCAAACATAACCTAGATGTGCATATGATTTTCATACAGATTTTTATATTTACCGTGATCGAAGAAAAACTTAATCAAGAGAGGGGGGCGTTAAAATACCATTTTATTAACTATTATATATGCCATCAATCTGAGACATGCGGTTTTCTTTTTTCCGCTCTCTTGATTAGGCTTTTGTCTGATCGTGATGTAGAAATCTGAATTTTCTAAGATGTAATTTTAAAATAATTTTTTATATTAGAGATTCAGCTAAAGTAGCAAATTCCAAAAAAATGTAACAATATTGTGAGAAAACTGTCAAGAAATAGTTGCGTATAGCCACTATTCAGATTTGTAGTCTAGTATTTAGTCAGTATTTAAATTATGAAGCAATCAATTAATAATAAACCTAGGCATAATTCCTTTAAATGTATAGTTGGCCCATACCTATATTAAATTGTGAACGAATTATTTAAGGGCTTAAAATGGCAACACACCCACCTGTTTAACCCAAGGAGCTTGTTTAGATAAGTATTATTCATTTGGCCAGATGGTTTATTATCGCGAGCTATTTTATAACGGAGTTGATAAGCGTAGAATATCCATGGTCCGGGGTTTTAAAACTATTATACGAAACAATTTTACGAAATTTTGCAAAAAAATATTTTTTAGCGCAGAACCTCTGGCTTAACTAAACCATAAAGTAACACGGAATGAAACGATGTATCTCAAATACTGCAGTTGTAGTTGTAGCAACCTTGCAAAATCGTGCAATATATTTCACGTATAACTCGATAGATTTAAGTGCGCCCATGGTTTTTGTTTAATTATTGAATATAATACGAAATGTTTTGCTGTTTTGAGACTAAAAGTTTGAGTTTACGTATAGCGAAAAACCGTAGCGATAATGAAAAAAAAATAATTATTTAGGAATTTGCCTCTACATATGGCAATTGCTTAGCTTGTGGAAATAAAATGGCGAATCTTTTGTTTTAGGTTAGTTACAATGTCTTATGCAACATACATAATTGATTATAAAAGAAGTTCAAATTTCTTTAGGATAAATTTCGGCAAAATGAATTCCCATGATTTTAAGGTATAATTTATTTATGTAATGTTTGTTAACTGACCAGAAATATTACGCCACAGAACATGTTATGGACAACATATGGATCTCCAAAGTTGTTCAAACAGACATCGACCTTATGTTCACTGGACGTCTATTCTGATAATTTTGGACGTTCATTGGACATCCACAGTACCCCGTTGGGATATACACTGGACGTGCTATGAATATACTGCTGCTATATTGGATAGATTTTTTTTCAATTTAATTTAGAATGTAAAAAGTGTTTTAGAAGCCATTCTAAAAGAAATTTTTAGGTTGTCATTACAGATCTTCAAACAAACTCTTCATTCTTGAAGTAAACATTTTATTTGCAGATTCCAATCTGTCATTTATAAGTAACATTTTCAGTAAAGGATCGTCCAATAAATAAAAATAATCAAGAACTTCCATTTTGTATGTTGTACCCATGACAACAGTTCGGACGTATTCGTCAGATGAGACGTTTGCTAGAACATGTCTTAGTTTAAGAGTATATGCGTACCGTATTCGTGTACATGTTAACACTGTTACTGTCTTTTTCATTTGCACTTTAATTTCTACTATTTAAAATCTCCTAAAAGCCATAAACAAATGTCTGAATACCTATTGTATGATTGTTTATAAAGAATTAGCGTACAAAACACGCGGCAACCGCCAACAGATAATTAACCGTAAGCCAAAATCAAATTATTTCTTAACGAAGACGGTTTTGTGTAATAAAATTAAAAATTATTTTAAATACTGCAATGGCGAGAAATCAAGCCAACGCTTCGTATGTCTGGAGATATAATACGTTGGCAGAAGCATAGAAGTTGACTGACCGAGCACGACGGTAAGGAAATTTTTCATCGATGTGAAGACATTCTGAGCCGTATATAAGGGAAAAGTAAGAATGTAGATGAAGGATTTTGGAATGCGGAGAAGGATCTGTAGAGCAGTGTCGTGAAACGAAAAAACAGAGATAATTTTACTGGAAACAAAGCTCATTTTTAAAGGAAAACAAAAATGTTTTGGAGACAGAATACAGAACTTTTTTTGGTATTGATTAGGTCTCAGAAGACCTATGATGATTGATATCTCAAAACGGTGTAAAATGATGACCTCAGCAGTTCATTAAATGTCACTTTCATAACAAATATAAAATAATGATATGATCATCAATGCAGGGAAGTATGTACAGAGCCAGCAAAAAAGGTGAAGAACCACGTTACCATTGACTAATTTAAATGTAGTGAATTTTATTTTCCAATGTTGCCTACCTTGCTGATTTCCTTTTGAAATATCATTGTGTTTCATTGGCGTTCGTGCACTCATTTTGAGCAGCTATTGTAATTTATAAATCAAATATGTTTTTGTACAATAACATTATTAAATAAATCCTATCATTTACTTATGCTTTATTAAATGTTTTTACAGAGGTTTTAAATTGTGTGACGTGCCAAATTCATTTTTTTTTTATAAAAATATGTTTTTTGTGCCCTAATTTGTACGTGCAACGCCAATGGTAATGGCCACAACTGTCAGATTTAGTTTCCCTGAAACAGGGTGGCCACTTTTGTAGAATGGGTTGCCTATGTTACGTGGTCACGTGGTTGTTCGCCTTTTTTGCTCGCTCTGTATACAAGGACAAAAAAGTTCAAAGGATGATTAGGATTACGATTAGGCATCTAAATATTACGCAAGGAGATAACGCCTCTGCTTATAAGAAAACATAACAAGCAAGAGATGTTTATGAAAAGTAATCTTAAGAGCGGCATAAGCGGCAAATTAAATGTTTTGGAAGGTTCAAGAGAAAACTGCGGATTAAGATAGACAGTAATTTGTACTTGTAATAAGAGTCATCTCCTTAATAAACCTGTGACTAAATTGCTTTTAACAAAGTTAGTTAGTATTCTATAAAAGCTAAGCCCCAAGCAAGCTAGGATTAGGAGAATAAGTCCTGCTCCTGCATATATTGAGGTAACTCGTTCGATAATGAACAGGCAGTACGTATCGCGGTCTGAAGGTTTATAATGTAAGCGCATTATAAGGACAGCTCGGCAGATTATACGCAACTTGGTACGACTGTTCTACTAGACCCTAATCAGGATCGTGTCAGAAGCCACATGTGGTAACATATGTCAAGACATGCCTGCTGCATTTTGTATCATCGAAGTGATTTTAACGCCCGGATTATTTCGACATGTTGCATTTAGCATTACAACTACATCTGCTGTCTTCTGCTACCTCCGTCTATGAGTTACGATATATTTACATAAATATTATTATCGATATACTTATTGATTCGATACAATTAAATACGCTTCGATCCCATATTTTGGTGATAAATCAGAAAAAATTGCTAAAATTGTAAACAAAACAAATAAATATAAAGTAAGCTTTAAAACAACTAGAAACATCTTAAACACTTTGTTTAATGCAAAATCAAAAACAGACCATTTTCTAAAATCAGGCATTTACAAATTAAATTGTTCGCATTGTAATTCGGTTTATATAGGCCAGATAATTAGAAATTTTGATATTAGGTATAAAGAACACGTACGTTGTTACAAATACAAACACCCACATAAATCTAATTACGCTAAACACTTACTAGAACACAATCATTTTAACGACATCTAATAACACTATAAAATATTTACACTTTTGTGATGATAAACGTAAATTGGATATACTGGAAGCTTTTGAAATTCACAGACATTTTAAAACTGCATCGTTAATAAACGAGCAAACTGATCTTCTAAATTCACCTTTATTGGACATTTTGGAATAAGAAATCAAGTCATCTGCAGACGATTACCGAGATCAAGTCACCAAGTTCTATTTCTATAACAACACTAACTGTTTACTTTCTAATATAATGTTTGACAATGACATGTAAACATGCCGAAATACGTATAAGGTTAAAATAAATAAATATTGTTAAAGTAATTAAGTATTTTATATACAGATAATCATTATTATAGTAGCCATCCCCTTTATTGAAATTTCGCAAAATTACTTAGAGAGAGGCATGTAAAGGAAAAAAAGCAAAGGGAACGCTTCCAGCAATATAATGGTTATATTTTTTTTAAAAAACAATACGGCTGTTATGGCATTTCTTCATTTAACTTTTTGGGAAATAAAACCAGCCAATTATCGCAATATAAAAAGTGTATTTAAATTAAAAAGCTACGTTTCGATACTTTGTAGCTTTTTCAAGCGTTTAATAACATTAAATTTAATTTTCTTTCAGTAATCATTATCTGTAATAAACAATATGAGGTTATTTTAGTGAAAGGATAACTCTCTCCTCTTCTGAATTAACTTACCATTAATTAAATGCAGAAAACATAAATAAAAATTCTTTTTTGGGAAAAAAATGTACCACAAAATCTAATTATATCTTTTCTATTTAACAAAACTAAACAAATTGCTAACTTTAAGAACAAAATAAAAAAAAAACACACAAAGAAGTTAGAATTAATGATAGAACGGGAGAAAAAAAATAAAAGAGAGGACTTTTTCTTGGATAGTAATACTGATAATTGGCTTGAAAATTTAAGTAAAAAAAATATTCCCTCAGATATTGTAGATATATTAAAACTTGGTCCCAATTTTAATATTTATGACCCAAAAGAAAATATACCTTTGGAAAATTTTATAATTAATATAGAAAGCGGAATAGATAAAATGAACATTGAAATTCAAAATTCAATTAGAGCCAAAATCAGTAATATTTTAACTAATCATAAAAAAAATAAAAATAAAATCTTTTTGCAACCAATACAACAAAAACAAAATGACATTCTGTTGGAAAAAATTGCAAAAACTAAGAAATTTCTTAAAAATAATAAAGATATTTTAATTACCAAGGCTGATAAAACACAGAAAACCGTTATAATCGACAAAAACAACTATGCAGATAAAATGAAATCACTATTAAATGACGTAGATACATATAAAAAAGTAAATAAAGACCCTACAATGTCAATTCAAACTTCAAACAATAAAATGTTAAAAAAATGGCTAGAAAATAAATATATTGATAATTTCACTTACAAAAAATTAATTTCTAATAATGGACTAATTCCAAAAATATACGGCCTTCCAAAATTGCATAAAAAGGAAATTCCACTGAGACCAATAGTAGCATCATATATGAGCCCCCTTTATAAATTATCAAAATTTTTATCAAACATTTTAATAAATATAACACAAACAAATAAATATAGTGTAAAAGACTCATGGTCTTTTAAAAGTTTTATTGACGAAATACAATTACCAAAAAATTATGTGCTTTTCTCACTGGATGTAGTTTCTTTGTACACTAACATTCCAATAGATTTGGCCCTCAACACTATTGAAAAGTATTGGAAAAAAATTGAAAAACACACAATAATACCAAAGGAAGAGTTCTTAAAAGCTGTAGAAATAATACTAAATTCAACTTTTTTTTCATTTAATAACCAAATTTACAAACAAACATATGGAGTAGCAATGGGACAACCTCTTTCAAGTACAGTTGCAAACCTTGTTTTACAAGATATAGAAAAAGAAATAATAAAAAAGTTAAATAATATCAGTTTCTATCAGAGATATGTTGACGACATAATTATTGGAGCCAACAAACAAGATATAAATAAAATTTTCGAAACCTTTAATAATGTTCACCCTAGATTAAAATTCACAATAGAAAAAGAAAATAATCAAAACTCTATTAATTTTTTGGACGTGACACTTTTACGAAGCAACAATGGAAAAATATTAACAAATTGGTATAGAAAAGACATAAAAACGGATAGATATTTAAACTTTAATTCACAAACTACTAATAAATATAAAAAAAGTGTCATTAATAGCTTAGTAGATAGAGCAATATTGTTGTCTTCTGAGAAGTTTCACAGTAAAAACATAGAAATAATTTCAAAAATATTACTAAAAAACAATTATCCTGAAAACTTTATTAAAACAAATATTAAAAAAAGATTAAATATATTAAAAAATAGAAACAATCAATCTATAAATTTACAGCCAAACTTTTTGGATCAAGAATTCAATAATAATCAAACTATAAACGAAAATAAATATATAACAATTCCATTTATACCAAAATTATCACACCAACTAGAAAAAGAATTAAAAAAATATAAATACAATAGGAAAAAAATTTTTTAATAACCTAAAAGACAAAGTTAACCTAGAGAATGAGTCAGAAATAATATATCAAATAGATTGCAAAAACTGTAATGCAAATTACATAGGCCAAACAAAACAATATTTAAAAAAAAGAATAAATCAACATAAAAACTCAATAAAAACAAAAATTTTAACACCTAATAAGCCGAATACAGCCTTATCAGATCATGCGGTAGAAAAACTACATAGTTTCAATTTTGAATCACCTAAACTATTACAAAGGGAAACAAATTTAAAAAAAAGACTAGTACTTGAAATGATAGAAATAAAAAAGAGTCCAAATTCCATCAATTATAGAACTGACATTGAAGGGTTGAACACAGTATACTACGGATTAATAGATTAGTTTTTTCATTTTGTAAGAAAGTTGTGGAGTAGAAAACCAATTATTCATATAGGGAAAGAGTTCTCATAAAAGAATTAAAATATATAAAATTTGTAATAAACGAGAACGATTTGGTTAAATGACTATCGTTGATCATGCGCCTTTGTGTGTGGTTGCCATTTTATTAAAACTTTTACGCAGTTTGGTTAGTTACAAGTAAAGTTAAAAAGTTAAAACAAAATTTTAAGAGTATTAAAAAAAACAGTGTGTTAAGATATGTAAAATTTCAAAAGAAACTAATCTTTGATGTCGGAAGTGTAGTATTTGATAATTTCAAATTTACACTTCAATTTTTTGTAATGTTCTGACAATAAAATGGAGGTGTGTCAATTCCACCTCCAAAAAAGAATTTTTATTTATGTTTTCTGCATTTAATTAATGGTAAGTTAATTCAGAAGAGGAGAGAGTTATCCTTTCACTAAACTAACCTCATATTGTTTATTACAGATAATGATTACTGAAAGAAAATTAAATTTAATGTTATTAAACGCTTGAAAAAGCTACAAAGTAGCGAAACGTAGCTGTTTAATTTAAATACACTTTTTATATTGCGATAATTGGCTGGTTTTATTTCCCAAAAAGTTAAATGAAATAATGGTTATAGTGCACTTGAGATCCATTTACAACTGGCACATTTAACTAATGCTAAAGTTGCATTTATATTTGTCAGGTAACTGGTATCCAGAAAGTTTGCAGGGTAATATTGCTTAACCCACAGTTATTGCTTTACTAGTTCAGCGCTTACAGAAGATGTATTGAAGCTGACCATGCAAGAATTCATTTTGAACTTTGCTCTTCGTAATATCCCGGAAACAATAATACTCATTCGATACTCTAACGTTTATACCTTAGAGAACTAACTTTTTTGACAGTTGCTTTTTAACATTTTTATTAAACATCAAGCACAAGAAACATGTTCAATAGAACCCAAAGCGATCTGGCATTGCACTGGTTTAACATCAAACTTTATAACATATTCTCTGCACAATCGATGGTATTATTTTTTAGTCTTTCAATTTTGAACTGACAAGTTTGACGTTTCGTATTTACGGAAGCAATTTTCAGTTGGTGTGAAAAGTGAAAGTGTTACATATAGAAGCTATTACGAAGTTATCAAAAAGATTGGGAAAAGAAGTATTAGGATGACAACATGTTCATGTTCAACCTTCATAAACTGACAGACTTTCAGGTAAAGAAATAAGACGAGCTAACTGTAAGGATTTTCTAATTAAATGTATATAAAATGCCAACGTTTAAATAAATTGCATGATTTAGAATGGACAACATTTATATTGGCAAATAATTAAACATTTCGATGTGATGGTTCGTAAAGAGTTCGTAAACACATCGCCTGGAAATTTGGGCAGTTCTTCAGCAGTGATATATAATTTGATTATTTCACAAATAATATATCTAACTGTCAACTTAATTTTATTTTTAAAACTAACATGGATTGGCTATGCAGAAGTAATTTATTCTGATTGCTTTTTCAGGGCCGGCCAAATGTTGATAAGGTAAATTTACACATTGCCGCTCTTTTTTACACAAACATAGATTTTAAGCAAATTGGAAAACATTTTAGGGGTATTTTAAGTAAATTTTAACTTAATTTATTTAATTTTAAACCAAAATATCGTTATTTCTTTGTTTGCTGTAGACAAATAAGTTTAGACTGTAATATTCGAGCAGGATAGAATAATTAGAAATAATTAGGTCTCCAGTTTTTGCTATTTCTATAATATAACATTAATTATAAAAACTATAACATAATAAAAAAAGTTTGGGGCAACCGCCACGGGAACTTTATCGCATTGTCAGAAATTTTTTAAATATTACGAAAAGTTTTTAAATAAATATACAATATATTTTATACCAAATGTTCACTAAAAATTTAAAGTTTATAAATTTTGAAAATATTAAAAATTTTAAAAAATGTTTGAAAAATATGACAATTGTTGACAATTAGTAAATTTTTAAAATTTCAAAATTTTTAATATGTTTGAGAATTTAAAAACATTTGACAATTTGAAAATTCTTGTAAATTTTTATAAATTTTAGATACGTAAAAATTTTAATTAATTCGGAAATTTTTTTTAAAGTTAGAAACTTTTTTGTAAATTATGATAATCTTTGTTAATTCTAATTATTTCAAAAAAAATTGAAAATTTTGGATATTTTGAAAGATTCTGGAAATTATGATACAGTCAAAATTCTTTTTTTTAACAAAATTTTTAGTTATTTTAAAAATCTGGAATGTTTTGAAAATTGAATTAATATTTAAAATTTTGAAAATTTTTTGAAATTTTGAAATTTAAAAATTTTAAAAACTTTTAGAAATTATTAAATTTACATAATGTAAATTTTGTGAATTTGTTAAATATTTCGAAAATTTTGTCAAAACCGAAATTTCATAATTATTGCAAATTTTTAAAATGTTTAGAAATTTAAATAATTTTTAACTTCAAAATCTTTTTATAAATCTTAAAAAATTTGAAAATTTTTGGAAATTTAGTAAATTTTTAATGATTTTCCAAATTTGCTTCTTATTCTACATGACGATCGCAATACCTTCCTTTATAACCATAAATGGTATCGCGAGGAAGGTAAAAACAGAATATTTTGACACCCAATCCACTTACCAATCCTGTCTTATGCCAACTTTTATTTTGTAAGCGAATCTTCTTGCTAGGCTCGCTTGGCTGAACTGTGTTAAACGCTTCTTTTCAATAAAGTAAGTTTTGTAATTTGATTGCGTTTTGCTACATTTGATAATAATTAACAAACTTTTAAAAATTCAAAATTTTCAAAATTTTTAAAATTTTCGAAACTTTAATTTGAAAATTTGAATATATGTTTGAAAATTCTATAAATTTCTAAATTGGAAAACTTTTTAATAATTCTGAAAATTTTTAAAATTTTTTGTAAATTTTGGCTGGGTCGGTTGAGCTGTGTTAAACGTTTTAAGTTTTATTTCAATAAGGTAAGTTTTGTACATTGCATTTGTATACCTATAAAATTGAAAAAATATATTTACATATTGTTTAGCTGAATTTTTTGTAATCAAAAAACTTTTTTTTATTAAAGCATGGTAAATTAATTCCCTCCCCTTGAAAGTGCAGCCCGGAACAACTGTCCCACCTGCCGCTCCCCAGAGCCCTGTGCTGTTTCAGAATCAGTGATATATTAGTGGATTATTTACCGCATAATATATAGAACTGTAAAATTAATTGTACTTTTAAAACTAGGCAATAAAGCAAATGAGTAGTTTGCTTAAATTTTGTCGCAATATTATTTTTTCCAAAAACACCCGGGTTAAACGTTTTTACTGGCTGCTCAAACGACAAAGTATATAGTGATTGGAATAAGTGGTATAACCATCTGAAAACATTTCCAAAATTTTTAATGCATGCCTCGATCCCGATGAGCTTTGGAATGTGGAGGTACATCAAAAATGCAATTTATTTTAAACACAAGCTTTTAAAGAAAAAACAATGCCGGAAGGGCAAGTTAGACAGGTTTTTTTAGTATCACTTTTTCCCAAAAATTGATTGCGTTCATTTGAATTGTTTTTAAGTTTTGTAGCTCCAAAGTCAGAAGTCAAAACGGCATATGCTTACTTACTTTTGAAACCATGAAAAATGTGAACTGAAAAAGTCTTTAAACTTTTGGAAATCTTCAAAAACATATAGCTGAAAAACTGGGGCCAAATCTTTGTATGTTTTAGGCACATACAGCCAGAGATTGACTATAATTAGACGTCGATTTTAATACTATAATGCCCCGCCTCTATACATATTTTAAAAATTAATTGGAAATAGGTATCTAGCCTCTATAAAAACCATAGATGATGAAATATGTGTTACGCATAAGCTATATTGCTTATGTCATCGATGATAGTAGTATATGATTCTAAACTTAATTTTTTGTGGTTTAATATTTAGGTAAGCTGATTTTCCTTTTCTCCACTGGGCAGCTGGAATTTTTTTTCTAGCTTTTGGCAGTGAAAAACCTTTTCAATATAATTAAAAAATGTAATTTTATTTCACATGAATACTTTTTCGGTTTCTAACTACAGTACGACATACAGACGCTTGTGGTTTATTGCTATGCGTGTGCGGTCACGTTACGGTGGTACGATCTTAAAATTACACTTATAACACTTACTGTATAACAAAATTAAACTCAGAAGTTAACAATGATGCTTTAAATTAGAAATATACCCGTCACATGGAAAATACACACGTTTTAGGCCGCAAAGATTCCAAATTTTTTTCGGAAATGTTGGTCTATGGATCGCTTTGAGGGTTTGGCCATGTGGGTGCGCCTAATAACTCCCAAATGAATACCGGATTTCTGTTTAAGCTGAATTGTTGTAGCAATATTTACTAAGGTTAATATTCGCCAAAAACAATTTTTCTTCACATAAAATGGAAACAGTTCAGTTTCTGACTATATAGATGCAACATTTCCGATATTGTCTTAGCGTAATACAAGATTATCTTACGTTTCTCGTCGAAGCTTGTAGAAGATATTGCATAGACCGAAGCATACAGTCTAAAGCCGCATAACTGAATTATACACACCAAGCTGCTTTTAAAACGATAAGATCTCTGCTTTAACACTTTTACACTTTATAGCTAACAAATAAAACAAATTAAAGATTGTCAAAAAGTGTATACAATAAGTTTCATATGAAAACATGGTATTTACATTATATTAGAATCATGTAGTGTGATCTTATAATACAAATTCTATGTAGCTACGCTCCCGGTGCAGTTGGGAGTGTGGTGCGATGTTAAGCCACTGTTGCGCGTAAAACATTAATACAAAAATAGTTTTAAAAATGAAATGGGTATATAAACAATTTTTAGTTTCAAGTACCAAGAACATTCTTGTATGCTTTTTACGTTTTTCTGATTATTAAGACGTGAGGCACATTGGGCAGCGCCTGCTCTAATGTATTTTTGTGGTTCGCTCGGTTGAGGAAAGTCGGCCGAAGTTCTTTTTGATTATTTTTTAATTAGACCCTTTAGTTCTCGTGATAATGTACTCGAGTATGAATAGACTTTACAGCTTTTCAGCTTTGCTGTACTGTGTACCGTATCCGAAATGTCGTTAGACTTCCTTAGTTTCTCCAGAATAATTATTTTGTTCTTTACTGTGAATATTTACCGAGAGTGTTTTACCAGACCCTTTAGAGGTTGTATCTAATTAACAAAGTTTATCTTGTCCAGTTGCGCTACAAACAAGTTTCGTCACTTAGCATTCATTATGTAGCGCAAAACAAATACACCAAACAAAGGAAAGAGATTTACACGAAACATACCTTTTTCTAGGTACCAAACTGTTATTTAGAGAATGCAGAAAATAATGTTACATATTTTGATACGTGTTTTTAGGATAACGTGTTTCGAAAGCGGAGTTTTAAAAATTTAACCTTTTAAACAGTTTTCCCCGTTTTTCTCAAAAATTTTGTAATGTAAGAATATACATGCACATATTTCATAGCACTGAAAAAAGAAACACATTCTCTATCGAATGAAGACAAAAAATAGATATAATGCTATTTAAAAAAAATCCGATCGCTTCACAGTGCTTACAAAATTGATCAAAAACATGTTTGAAGTATGCAAAAGAGCAAAAAAACATATAATAAAAAACTTTTTTCTATTTATACAATCAATATCCACGCCACCAGAACCATTATGCCAAACTTTCGAACAACCCTGTATATATTAAATCCATATCCTTTCCATTTATCTCAATTTTAAGTAGTGAAAAGCCTCCATAACGAGAAGCCACAATATTTATGCGGCCATTATATAAGGCGCATATTCATTTGTACATCGAACCACAACACTTTTCGATGCATATAAGAAATTTGGGTTCACACTAGGTTTTGGTACGTAAATAATAAACATTGAAATGTGTAAACATCATAAATTTATTGAGTTATGTGCGGCTGGTTTATTAATTTTATCGGTGGCGTGTAATTTTCCTTTTGCTTATGATAGCCAACTTCGATTTACGGAGAAAACGTCCCTGAAAAATCCTAGAACAAATTCGCTGGCAAAAACATCGATGGAGAAAACACCAACCGACAAAAATTGTCTGAAAAAAAGGTCTAGTAAAAACATACCCGAGAAAACAACCCTGGTTAAGTAAATTTCCTAAAGAACAACCATTGAAAACACAATTGTTCCTATAGCAACACCAACTGTTTACTTTTAATCTTGTTTTTGAAAATGACGTGTCAATACGTTAAAATACGTATAAAGCTAAAATACAAAACCTGTTGAAGTTAAGAATTGTTTTATTTACAAAAAATTGAAAAACATCCCCTAAAAAAAGCACGCGTATTTTCTTCTAATTTTAACTAACTTTTCCCGCTTTCTTTACACGAATTGTTTCTGGGTATTTTATATGATTATTTTGCCTTTTTACGGATGTTCATTTGTTCCGGGCTTTTCTTTCTGTTGCGGAGCGGCCCGTACTGGGCATGAAGTTATCAAAAAAATTGAAGAGCGCAGCCCACTAATTACATTAAATTAAATCTAGAACTGATCCAATTTTATGCGACGACGGGCTGTGCTCTTACATCTCACACAGCTTATATATTATTTGGTTTGCAGTATTTAGAGCGAATGTGTATGCAACAGACACAAAGAGCAGGACACTTGATTGCGAAAGCTTGCGCTGGCGTTTTATTATTATCCATTATTTAAATCAAATTAAGAAAAGAAGGAAAAGTTAAATGTGTCACATTTGTGACATTCTGAAAACAAAAACTTTCGAGCACTGAAATAAGTTTAAAATATAAAGAACACATACTGGAACATTGAATACTTGCCGAATTAGTAAGCACGTTAAAATGGACTTTCCGATACTTGACAAACATTGACTTATTATTTTCTAAAATGTTTTATATAATAAACTATTAAGTTTAGCCCCAACAGCTAGTACACATAAGAAGGCTTAGAATACTGTTAACATGTTTAGCTTCGTCAAGCAGTCGAGTGATTGATTCATAATACTCGAGACTCAAGAAGTCTATAAATATGCAAGTGTAGCTAAAAGCCAAAACTTTCCAAGTACCCGTAACGTTAATAAAGACAAAAAAATTGTTTTCATTTTTTCGGAAAAAAAATGTCTGGGATTACAGAATTCCAGAAACCAGAATATATAATGCGGCAACAAAAATAGAAGAAGAGTAAGGAAGAATATTAATGTATATATTACTGCACCAAAAAAATACAATAATAAAATTTTAATTTACTGTTACAGATAAATTCTAAAGCGGTTCTTTATCATGCTCCGTATATTAAAATGCTCATAGGTATTTTTAAAAATTACATTTTTAAATTTTGCAGGTTTTATGTTATATCGTAACACTTTACTCTCTTAGAACTATTATTAAGATATTAATTTTTATATCTGATTTTTCAGTTTTGTTCAAGATTAAAATCAATATGTTCTAAAATTTATAGAGATCGTCATTTTAAAGCCAAAGATATCAAATAAAAAGCACTCAATTTATTTTAACGTCCTCTATCTGCGTGTTGTTTTTATGTTCGAGAAAAACTTCTTAATATTAGCAGGCCTTGAATTAAACAACAGCCTAACGCAATCATATTAGTGGGCTTTGAAATTCATTTAATGTTCCGTTACAATCAAAAACAGTTGAAGCAACAGAACATCAGTGTTGCTAACAAAATCCGAATACTTATTATTAGCATGGCTACCTGAATTAATATCGACTGACCTCTCTATACGGCCTGCCCCATCAGGCACTTTCCAACACAATCAACGTGCTGCAGTAGCTCTACTAACCAGTGCATACTAGTTCATACACATCTGTCTCTCTCTCGTCAAAATTGCGATAAACCTTTAAAGCTACAAATTCAAAAAACAGTCGCAAATATTGACGTAGTATTTCATTTCTTCAGCTCAATTTCATTTTAGTTACAATTAAATTAAGTACACTTAAAAACGACAATTTCAAGGTACGGCACCGTTTTTAAAAATATTTTGTAGCACGAAAGGTCGCATAGAGACATCAGTCGATATTAATCCAGGTGGATAATAACTAATTATATTTTGTTGACAGCAATAACAGTTTGCTCTTTCAATTATTTTTAATTGTAAAGAGAAAATAAATGAATTTAAACGGACGCTGCTGTGTAACGGTATGTCGTTTCAACAAAAAAAGCCTGCATTCAAACAATCACTAGTTGTAGCAACCGGACAATGGGATTTTATGTAAAGAATACAAATAGTCACCTTAGGGTCGATAGATACATATAATTGCATGTGCCATTTTTATTCATGAAAATAAAATAAACTCTAAATTAATACAAGTACCCAGTCTATACGAAATATTAATAACTTTTCTTTATAATGTTTTATTAGGTAAAAATGATATTTCAAACTTTAAGGTATATACAACAAAGGATGCATTGATTTGCTAACCCAAAAAGCTATTGCAACGGCGGGTGTCGGCTAGGGGTTTCTAGTTTATCAAACTCGCCTATCTATAATGGCCCAGTTTTGAATTCCCACAACAATAGCATTGAAGATAAACATAAATTACAAAATCGCCTTTTAGTACTACCACGTATGTGTTTAATATTGTTAATAAAAATCACAATAAGTTTTAAATATTGCATTTCTACTTAAAGCTTGAAAAACATGTGCCTTCTGATAATCAGAACACTTAGTATAATTATCACGAAAATACGTCTGCGGACTTCCGTTTAATAAAAAAAGGAATACTCAAGTGCTGAAATTTTCTCTTAAAGCTCGGTGAAACTTTTTTCCACATAGCTACACCGATGATTGAAATTTACTCTTTCATGGCCAAGATACGAAATTTTTGATTAAAAACTTTAAATTTTCTATTTTAAACCTACTAACTAATCAAATATTTCGTACGGTTATTTTTGCCATGTCATAAATTCAAGTTTAAAAGGTTTTCAATATTCATTCTCCGGATGGAAGCATACGTTAAGAAAGGTAGAGGGATATTCCACTTTATTTATTTATCGCTGCTTGAAGAATACTCCTATACAGCTTTATGTTAAGATGTTTCTTTTGATCACACAAACCCTAAAAACTTTTATGCTTATTTAAAGCTCGCCTGTTATTTTACGCTAGAAAAAATAAGTTCTAGAACATTATACTGTTTTGTCTTTTTAAAAATATATATTTTTCTGATTCTCACTATAAGTTTAATTAATTAATAACAATAAATCTTCACGGTTTCAATGTTAATAGCCAACCTTGTTTTAAATTTAAAATTTAAGTGTAATTGATGTGAAAGTTATAGTTTGGTATTCTAAATTTATAGGCGACTTTTAAACGTGTTTTTTATTATGTAAATTTTGTATTAGTTAAAAAATATTATTTTATTTAAAAGCTACTTGTTTTCACAAGGACAAGTGTCACAATAATGAATTAAAATAATTTATCTACTAAAAGTTCAAGTTCTGTAAAATTTATAATGATAAATATGCAAAGTACTATATCAAATTTAAATATTTATAGCAAACGGGCAGCTCCAGGCACTATTGTTCTTTTAAAAAGAAATAGTTTTATATTCAAGATTTATCGAAAACAATTTATTATATTACCGCTTAGTTTGAGAACAAATTTTATATTAAGTTTAGAGCGTTTTTATGATTTAGTAACTCCTAAGTATGTTATAGTAAGAAGTAGAAAAACAAATATTTTCTCATTGTTTTCCTGAATGTCATCGTGAAAAAATGTTCTCGTTTCCGTAAACTATTATTTTATGTGACGAATGTGGCAGCTTTAGCTGTCACAACTTGTGAAAGCATTTATTTTGTAAAGTGTTATAGTTATTTTATATTTCTATTAAGGCCACTCCTAAACCCTCCAAACACCGCGCGAAGTAAACAATAAATTCTAGGAAAGATTTAAAGGTAAATGTTATGTAGCTTCTTCTTTAAATTGGGGTTGTTAAGCAGTTCGTGAAGACTGAACAAAATAATGAAAACGCATTGAAGATTTAAATAAGACGGAAAATGACTCAAAGCTATTTTAATTAATTTAAAAGGTATATAAACAGAGCCCTAAGCACCTACTGTTTAACATAAAATAACATTTCGGTTTCTACAATAGTCTATGCACGTGTATTAAGTTTTCCTGTTCAACAACGAAATAGCTTAATAAAGCTCTACCTTTTTAAGACTAAATTCGAAAAACTTCAAAAAGATTGCTTATTACTATTTTCCATTAATACGAACATCGTGTGTAATAGATTTTAGGAAGTAATAGTGATTAAAACTGCTTTATGACATTCCTTAAAGAGCCCTTTGTAGGTAGTGTACGATGAAGCAACTTTTAACTTTGTAGGCTGCTAAAACCGAAAACCTGCTACAATTTAGTTGTTTGCTGAAACCTATGATTTTACTATGGCGCTTTCGATGAATTTCTGAAAATTGAAAATGGGTACCCTTTTATTTATAAAACGGGTTCTGGTAAAAATTTTTGATTTAAGCTAAATTGCTTATGACTGGTAGTAGAATAAGAATTAAGTGCGGCAATATTTACGGAGACTAATTTTTCTCCTTGCGCCAAATGTTTCGCGGTATTTATTGCTTCAATTTTGTTTTTTTGACCCCTAAGAATCCCCTTTCCTTTAAAACAGCAGGCGGCAGGCCTGACGGTCATCAGTCAGGTGGTAGTTATAGCTTAGCATGTTTTAACCCCACGTCACATTATGTATTTCTCGTTGCACGATCGGTATCTTCCGTTATCTGTACGACGCATTGCAGTTGCGCTTTGCGAAGTAATATCAATGAGCATTTATTTTCTACTGCCATTGTAGGGCTACAAAATAGTGAATAAAACTTTTGAACATAAAAAAATAAAAGTATAGGAAATTCTAGGCAAAGTGCCTTGCCGATACTTAATTTTTGTTAGAATAATAAAGAAAATATAAATAAATATATTTTTAACTTACTTTTGTCTTCGCTTGGACTTTCCTAAACTTTAGATATTATAACTTACCAAATATTCCAAAGTATCTTATTATTAATGTGTTTTTTGGCCCAATATTGACTACAACAACATCTCTCTACTTTTACCACCACTGTACCGAAAGGATAGCTGCATAATAGTAATAATATCAAAACATACTACATAATATTAAAGCTTTCATACAAAAATAATAGTATAAACTTAGTGGCAATCTTTTCATTATTTCAACTACTGACTAAAAAGAGAGAATAATGAAACGTAGACAGGTAGCTGTGTGTTTGTGTGTACCTATACTTTGGTGACGCGCCGAAAGACCGGTCAACGCATGGGAGTCAGTTAGAGAGAGAGCGAGTGATATTGTAAAGTAAACCGATAGTGCGTTGAATTTTTTAGAAGTTTGTGATGAAATATATTTTTTTTTTTGAAAACAGATTTCTTAGAATTAAAGAAACCCAAAAACGGAAAGACACATCTGTCCACCAAAAATTGAGTGGGAGGGAGAAAATTACCTCCCCCCCCCCCCCCAAATATTGTCTCATAAGTTGAGAACTTTATTCTACTATCACTTATGAGCTATTTAGCCTAAATAGATATTTTTTGTCGGCTCCCGTTTTTGAATAAGGGCATAAGAATATGCGATTTTCAATAATTCATAGAAGGTGTTACAAAGAAGTTAGCAGACTGGGACACAAACCAAATTATAGCTGATTCATCATTCTATAAGTTTACAAATTAAAAAAAAAACGTGAGTCCAGTTTCTAAGCAGTACGGTTTCAAAATTCTAGTAGCTTGTAACATTGTGTACATTTGGGGCATTTAATTATTAAGTTTCATTCTCAAATTTTCAAAAATTCATAGAAAGTGTCAAAGAGACATTTACGAGCTGGGACGTAAATCAAATTGTAGTTAATTTTCAGCTCTATAAGCTTAAAAATTAAAAAAAATCGCGTTTTAAGAATTTCAAAAATGTTGGAAATTTATTCACTTTATAGCTTTTACTTTTCGAAATTTTGTGTTCATGGTAATTTTGTGTTTCTATAGGGCTATTGCGATATAATATTTGGACACGATCTGTCAACCTATTTTGTAAGGAATAAGGCGCTAAGCTCAAAATTTTCAAAAATTTGTAGCGGCCGTCATTCTAGAGCTAGGAAGTTCATAAAAAAAGAGTTGGATTTGCCCTAATAAGCAGGTGAATAGAGAATTTTATGTTCTACAAGAAGCTGGTGAAAAATATACAGGCACCTATTTAAAAACATTAATGTTGGCATTTTTTCCGGCTAGTGACATTTAAATCATATAATGCATTTTCATGAATAACCAAATATTCCTAAGTTTAATTTTATTAACTCCAAAAATGGAGGCAAAAAAGAGGGGTGTATCTAGTTTCGCATTCATTCTGTATATGCATAAACTTCAATTCATAACAAAGAAGTACTTAGAATTCAAATAGTAGAGAAACTGCTGTAATTTTTAGCAAACGGCACTTGTTTAATAGTTATGTTGTTACACCTGTCAAGTAGCATTAAATTAACAACATAAGCTGCGGAGGATGCTTAATGCAACACGGATTGCTGATTCCAACTTGGCATGTAAATGCTATTTAAAGAAGAAGCGGTACTTAACGATAGATATAATGGACTTAACTATAATAGATATATATACACACATGCAGACAAACATTTTTTAAAACCCGATTGTTTCGATTCCTGGAAGTACAGAACATGTATGTCCGGAAAATCTGAAAATCTAGGATTTTCACGATCACGATTTTATTTATTTTAATGTATAACGTTAAAGTAAATTACAAAACACGCAATGGTCGTGTATGATGGCTGTGGGTTGCCTCAAATACATATTTACTATCAAAATTGAGCTAAAAACAGACAACACCCACTTTGTATGAGGACAAATTGCTACTGTGTGGATTTCGGGTTTTGCCCTTTAGGTTATTGATTGCCAGCTTTTATATGCTAGGCAATACTTTAAAAAATGCTTAGGCTGAATCTCGTTACCAGGTATATACTGTATTCCCTGTACGTTTTATGTTGACAAATTACTTTTAAATTAAACGTAGTGTCAGTCGTGTTGTACGTCACCTGCGTTGGGTTTATGCAAATTTAATACAGAAATGTATTCGGTTTGTAATATAATAAAGAAATAAACTAATTGCTATTTGTCTCTAATAAATATTGCACAATACAATATTTCCCAACTACGAAGTGCAGTGTTGGAAAACTGTTGTCTTTGTGTTGTTACACAAATCGATAGGGTCTGCGAACTACGAACATATTCAACAGCGGCGACTCGTCGCCAGCTTCTTAAAGTTTTTCGATAGAACTTTTAAAATTTATGCTTCCGAAGTATTTATAGCCAGGCAGCGAAATATAATACATGTCCTAAACTAAATACGTAGAGTTGCCGTTCAAATACTGTAACTTTCGAAATTTAAATTTTACGTTAGATTTGTTTGCTTATAAATCGTCTTACCAGATAACAAGTACTTATACATTAAAACAAACGATTGATTTCGATTAAGTAGTTCCCCTGTATCTTTCTATTTACAGCTGCTTTCTCTTTCATTAGACTTAGAACAATCCTCACCTTTTCATTTGCTGCTTCTGTCTTGTTGATAGATTTGTCTGTATTTCAGCCTGTTCGTTTCCGCTTCGGCACGTTATTCAATTCTTTGCATGCTTGATTGAATTTTTCAATCGTTTTAGTTTCTTCCTAGTAACTTGTACATTTTAGGAAATATTCCAATATGTTATCTTTTCTGTATATAATTATTTAATACGATTATGAACGCATTTATCATGTTTAAAAATTTACAAAAATGGCACGTAATACTATGTTCATAATTATAATATTTAAACAAAAACACCAAACATTACTTTTAGTAACTTTTTTCAAAAGAAAAGTTTCTAATGCAAGAAATGCCTAAGATTCACAAATTCATTTAACCGTTTTGTCATTTCCGAGGATGGCATACGTTTGTTTTACTTTACACTAGTATGATGACGAGTAAGAACAATTTACTAAAACCTTAATTTAAATGTTCAATAATTTGCAAAAAGTACACAGTTCACATTATTGAGGTGAAAATCGCTAGCTCCTCAATATCTTAAATATATGTTACCGCCTCGGTCAAATAACTAACGCTTTGGCTTCCACGCACCCCAATTTCATAGTTATTTAATTTTCCTCGCCATTGGGATTTCGAAAACGATAAGAGATAGAAAACCAGAGAAACGTTTCATATTTTCTATATTATTACGAAAACATTTTTGCAACTTAACCAATTCCTAAACTATGCTGGAAATACTGAAAAGTTGATTTCAACATTTTTGAATATTTGTATAAAAACTCGTACGTATATGTACAGCAAGATGCAAAAGTAATGTTGCAAATAGAAGTCGTATAGAGGCAACACACTTTTCAGGCAGACGCAAGCAACGACAAACGTTGTTGGAAAGTAAGAGCAAGAGCAACGTTTGTTGTTTCACAGGTCTGCTTGAAAACTGTGTTGTACTACTACTATTTGCGACATTACTTCTGCAGCTTGCTTTACAACTGTCAGTAATGTCATAGTCAAACTTGCCAAATTGTCATGTGATTTTGAAGCGACACGCATTCTAGAAGAACTAACTATATCTGTGGCCTTGTGTTTTTGTTTGTAAATTTTCAAACAATAACACCCGTCGCGCGCGTCTTTGGTTGTTTAATTTTAGCTGCAGCCGCATTCACCTAGAGACAGGTGGAAGATTCGAATTTATTATGTAGAATTAAAGCGAACTCTATATAATTAATAAAACTAGGATTTCGATGTGCGGTCCGCTACGCTACCTACTTTATTACCTTACTTATTAATTTAAAAACTGGGGTTTCTCTAGTAATAATGAGAATCTTATGTTGTTTATTTCTACTTATCATATTTGATTAGTTTTAAAACACCAAGTCAGTTTAATCTAAATGAAGAGAGCACAAGAAACACATTTTCACGTTTCGTAATTGTTGTCAGAAACAAAGGTACGTTTTTCTAAATTTCGAAGCTTTCAAAAAAATTTTGGTGGCAAATGATGCATCAGTTTTACGATTGTTTCTTTTCTATCAAATGGCAATACAAATTTAATATGGCCCACAGAAGAAAAGATAGTAAAATAGAATATTCAGTTTCTCTTCAATATTTCAGAAGTTTCTCAATTTACGACAATATCTCACGGATATTTTTAATAATAACAGAAACTAAAGCAGAAAGATTAAAAACACCTACGGCATTTGAAAAAAGCACTTAACCTGATTTTAGATGCACTACAACTCTGCGTTTTCAAAATTTCAAAAAAGTGTTTACAAAAAAATCAACATCCGATTAAAAAGCCTTCTACAGAACTTTCTGCAACTGAAAAACTTCCACATACCAAATTCAATCAAAATTGATCAAGGGGTGCCGGAGACATATGAAAACAAACGAACCCACCCACCCACCTATTTTTTCGTGAAATCAATAGTCAGTATGTTGAAAGTATAGGAAAGTAAAAAGGTAAAACGTACAAGTAGGCAAGAAAGCATATTTTACTGATATGTGTATGGTATTTGTATGAACAAAAATGAGAAAAACACGTTTCTTTGAGAAGAATAAAAAAAAAGAAAAAGAATTTTGAAAACAGTAACGCATCGGCGGGGATTTGAACTTGCGATAGCCTTTGCCATAGATGCCATACCAGCACTACCCATTGCCCAACACTATGACCGCTGACATCAAACGCTAAGATATTGAACGTCAACATAGTGACCGGCAACAACTGCGCGCAGGCACGACATGATTACAAATTGGTTTTTGAATTTCGGAACAAAAATCGCTTTAAATTCGTTGTTTAAAGAGATCAAAAATATGCAAAAAATTAAAAATATTTTTTTTAAATAGAGCTAATTAATGGGCGTAGTTAAAGTCACCTAACTTCCGGATATTAAAAATTATCGTATTTTCTTCTTACTCCTTAAAATCGTTGCAAATTCTTGTAGATCCTAATACTACTTTAAACATGCCATTAAACTGTTTAAAATTTATAACGATTGGCGTTTGGGTTTTTGAATAAAAATTATTAAATTTCAATTTTTTCAAAAATTCCTGGAGGGCGTCAGAGTCAAATTTGGAAGATAAGTAAAAAATATATTTGTAGTTCATTGTAAAATTTATCGGCCCAGGAAACTAAAAAACAATGGTGCGGATACTTTTTGAGAAATAATTTTTATAAAATGTCCAAAACTTTGAAAAGTTTTATAAATTTCATATTTCGAAAAATATTTTTACATCACTTCATTATACTTATTAAAAGCTAGTAAACAATATGACAATTTAGATTGATTGGGTATCTTATTTTTGAGTACTCGAGTTTTAAAGTCAAACTTTTCAAAAATTCCTAGCGCTCTTCGTTTTGAAGATACAACATTTGGGAAAAACGTTTAATTTGCTTTTAGATTCACTACAATACTGTGTATTCAAAAATCCAAAAAAGTGCTTATAAAACATCGAGACCAAAAAAAGTATGTTTAATCTCCTTTTCCGGTTCCGATTAAAAACCTTTAACAGAACTACCTGCAACTAAAAAACTTCCTCGTAGTAAATCTTAAAAAATCAGTGAAGATATTCCGGAGATATAGGGGAACGAACGCACCCACCCACGCACTTACACACCAACCTACCCGCAGATAGACATTTTTTAAAAACCACATTATTGGGTTCCTTGGACTCAAAAACGCGCATTTACGTTAAAATCTGATATTCGAAAATTTGCATGAAATCATAACTTTCTGTACTTCAGTAGAAAGAAGTATGGGAAAGTAAAAAAAGTACGGATTCACTACGAAATATATTTAATTCGTTTTTTACTATTATGAGTAATTTAAATAAAACAATAGTACTTTACTCTTTGTTTGTCCAAATAAGTTTGCTACTGTGTTATCTAGAAGTTGCAGAAACTATTTTAATTTAAAATTTGTAATTTAAAATAAACTGCAAAACTGACTGGGTAAAGTGGAGATTGAAGTTGTCTGTTCCTTCATTCTAATATAATTCCAGCAAGAAAACTTGTCGAGTTTCAATTTAAATTATTAGCAGATAAGAGTACTTTCTTAAAATTATATTTTAATTGACATATATAAGCTTCTGGTTGTGAGAGTTAATGTTGGAGAAATATGTAGAATGCCGTAAATACTGTTTCATGATGTAGGTCTGCCAGAATAATAATGCAAAAAAATGTTAGTAAGAAACAATATTTTTAGTGTAATAACTTCGAAAGTTAGGTTTATGTTGGCAAACATATTTTTGCTGCTTGTGGTAAAACACATGTTCTAGTTTTATCCCAATATGTGTACACAGTTGCACTATGAGGTCGCATTTTCTGTTCGATTGCGCTATGCTTGGCACAAGCGTCGGACACAATCGTAGTTTTATTAAATTTTAGGATTTATCCCAAAGGCGAAACACACCAAAACAAAAAGACATTAACTAAAGCGAGTCTTTTCGACGGTTACAACCGAACGAATTCTAATAAATTTTCACAGCGGAATGAATAAATATGAGACGAATCTTCAGTATTTTTTCGTGTCCGACTAAAATTACCTCGCTAAGATAAGCAGCGACGTTATGGACCTCTCCTTCGATCAGATTTTCCTGTCAGGTGAAGGGGCAGTTCGATTAATCAGGAGAACTGACAGTCCTGTGTTCACACCACCGGATTCAACTAATGGTCAGTCCGATAGGGTAATTGACCAATTTGACCAGTTGTTGAATAAAAGTATATCCAACGTTAGGACTACGCTCCATTAATATAACTACAAAGCGGAAAACAATTTCAATTTAGTGCCAGGATTTACAACATTGGTAACAATGTTTATCTTCAACACTGCATCGCAATAAGTGTAAAATAAATAACAGCCGTACAAATAAACATAGGTAAATGTATATCATACACAGTGCACTACCCCTGTTTATTTTAACAGTTAGTGTTATGATTCATAAAACGATCTATGCTAATTTTATTTTGTTTTCAATAAAAACAGGTATTTTTGGAACTACCTATAATTTATTTATTGATTTACATTGATATACTTTCCCATACTGTCAATATAGGGAAGTATTGATTTCATGAAAATGTTTGAATTCGATATAATGACGGAAACACGTGTTTCAGACGTTCAGCAGAAACTATTTGTCTGTAGGTGGGTATGTATGCGGCTCATATTTCGTTAACGTATGGACCGATTTCGATGAGCATTGGAACTCCGGGGTGTATCAAAAATTCATTGGGAAAATAAGGTTTTAAAAACAATCCGTAACCAGAGGCGAAAATTAGCTAGTTTTTTGTATCATTTAATTTCAGAAATTTAATTTTCTAAATCTGAAAACGCAATTCAATAGAAGACCTTGAGGCAAATCCGACGCTTATGTTTGTACTTTCTAGCTTTAAAGTGACGGCCGCTACAATATTTTAGTAGCAACCGAAAATTTCTCTATGAGAAAGAAAATAGTTTTATTATCGATTTCGAAAAGATTTCTAAAGAATAAAGAAACAGAAAAAAAATTAAATACGATTGACAAAAATAGACAGAAGGGGCGGGGGATTAAATCGCCTAAACGTTGCTGCACCAAATTGTAGTTCAGCTCTAGCTCTATAATCCTAGAAAGCTTTAAGAAAATTGTGTGAAAATTGAATCAATTGAAATATTTTGAGGTCACAATATATTCCGTACTGCAAGTATTGGAAAGTCAACCGAATTTGCCAGAACAGCATAAACTTTAGGTATTGTAATAGACAGGCACAAAATGTTACGATATATGGGACATTTTTAATGCACGAAGACTGTGAAGTAAAAACTGATCATAATGATTTTCCTTAAACTGTTTTGGTTTTGGGCAGATTACTATATTTTTTTGTGGCGTTTCTGTATTTTTTTTTAAATTGGAAACTAGTACCGCTTTATTTTATAAAATACTTTTAAAAATTGGTAACAACATATGAAGTATGAGAACTCTGTGCAAAGTGCTTCTTTTGTGTTCATAGCATTGTTTGTGGTGGTTATTTAAATATAAATCGATAGAAAAATTTTTAATGAATAAGAGAATACAAGACAAAACTAGTATTTCTATGTCGTCAGATAAAAAAATTAGCGAGATAGTAATGCCAGTTAACCGAAACATTATTTATAGTCGTAGTGGAGTTTTATTTTATCTTTTTAAGAACAGTTAAGGACATATAAAGAAGAGCATAAGAAATACTACCCTATTTATGTAGTTTCTTAAGATCGTGATGATAACACAATATTTTATTTTTATGTATGTATGGCGATATAGTGTCTCACAATTTCATTGTATAGTCGTAGAAAAAGGAAAGAGCGAAGCACTTCGCCTGTACTTTCCTATACCTTCCTATACTTCCGAAATCATTACGTACCACATTTTCAAAATTATTTTTGTATGCACGTTTTAGGCATATCGGTGACTATAAAATCAGACCACTTTTATTACTGGGCGTACAGCAATAAGCTGCAGCAACCTATTATTTGATTTTTGAGAAAAAGATTCCTTCGGATTAAAATACACCAAAGACCAATAATGAGCAAATCACGTCTCTGCGCTTTCCTATATCTAAGAAACTTCTATTTTTCCTATGTCTAAAAGTTTTACGTTCAAATTTTGTAGCTATACTAAATACACTCGCAATGATATTACTCCGCAAAGCGCAAATGCAACACGTCGTACAGACAAGAAAAGATACTGGTGGTGCAAAAAAACAGCGTATTATGACGTGCAGTCAAAACAAGGTAAGCCACCTGAGTGATAACAGATTTGCTTTTTATAATAAAAGAAATCGAGTTTGTGTTTTTTGGAAAAAATTTCCTGGAATTAAATAAAATCAAAACAGGAAGGACAAATTCGTTCGCCAAAATTTGTTGGGAAGTTAAAAGCTAACCCTCTAATTATTGCCGTACCTAAAAATTATGTTGTGAATTGTATTCTGCTACCCTCGTAAGCAATTGACTTAAACAAAAGGTTTTTAACGTCCCCCATTTACTAAATAAAGACGAATGATCTTGGATTTTCAAAAATTCATAGAAGGTGTCGCAGAGAAAGTAGTAGACTGAGGCCCAAACCAAATTGTAGCTCATCCCCAATTCTAGGAGCAAACAAAATTTAATAAAATTTGTTTTATTCAGTTTTTGAACAACATTTTTTTGAAAATGTCAAAACTTGGATTTCTTTACTTGCAGTTTTAGTAGATACAAAAGTGCTCGCAGCTTGTGAGCTCAGAAAATTTACAATCTAATTTCGTCCTCGTTTTGGAGTAAGTAGGCGTTAAAACCTAAATTTTCAAAAAAATTCATGATAGGCGGTTTACAGAGAAATTAGGGGACTAGGAAACAAACCAAATTGTATCTCACTCTCAGTCTGTATAACCATACTAAGTGGACAAATTTTATGGACAATTTTCAAGCAACATCTTTTTGAAAATTTCCAAAACATTAAAATACATTTTTTCACATTTTGCATGTGTATAAAAATTCTCGTATGCGGTAATACTCTAGAGCTACTACAACACAAAATTTTCAAAAAATACATTATATCAGCCGCCATTTTGAAAGTGAAAGTTCGAACTAAACGAATTTGCTTTACTTTAAAGTCCTCTATCTGATTCTGGTATCAAATAAAAACATTACAATCTTTAAAAAAAAATGCTACCAGAAAAACGTAGTTTTCGCTTTCAGTTTTGACTTTTTGAAAAGATTATTTTGTCAATGAAATTCTGCTATACCCCAGTAGTTCATGGCGTATCGAAATTGGGCCATCTGTTCGGGAGATATGAGCCGCACATACACACCCACATACGTACATATATGCCCACAGACAAATTATTTAAAAAGTACTTTTTGGGGTTCCTGGAATATAGAAAAGTAAAAAGTAAATTTATCAGCCAAAAATTGAGGAAGTGGAACAAAAATCGCTCATCTAAACATTGATGCATCGAAAAATTAAGTTTAGAATTTTATTCTGTCACTCATTCGGCTTACACAGCAATATTTTAACGTTTACCGTTTATTAGATAAACAAAGTATGGATTTTTGATTTTCAAAAATTCATAAGAGGCTTTACAGAGAAATAAGCAGACTGGGACACCAACCAAATTGTATTTAATACTATTACTATTACAATATCATAAATATCGAGTAACTTCCGAAAAACGCGTCAATTCCAAAATTTTCAAAAATTCCCGAAGGGCATCATAGTGAAATTTAGGAGATTAGTAAAAAACAAATTTGTAGTTCATTTCAAGCTCTATCGGCTCATGAAGTTTTAAAGAAATGTTGTGGGCAGTTTTCGAGGAAAGTTTTTTTGAAAATGTCCAAAACATTGAACCGCTATTATATTTACAATTTTTATATTTTCCAAAATATTTTTGCATCAAATTTTGCTATCAAATAATATGATAATTTGTATTGATTGGATATTTTGTTTTTGATTAATCGGGCATTAAAGTTAAAAGTTTCAAAAAATTGTAGCAGCCTTCATTTTGAAGCAGATGCACTACAACGTATTCAAAATTTCAAAACAGAGTTTAGAAAAAAATCTATACCTAAAAAACAAGTCTAATTGCCGTTTCCGGTTCCGTTTCCGATTAACACCCTGACAAAGAACCACCGAGAGTCGGCCAAGGGGTTCCGGAGATATAGGAAACGAACGCACCAACCCAGGGACCCACCCACCCACAGACACCCACCCACAGACAGACATTTTTTAAAAACTACTTTGTCAGGTTCCTTGGACCCTAAAACGCGTATTTCCGTTAAAATTTGAAATTCGAAGATTTGCATAAAATCATAACATTCCTTACTTCAGTAGAACAATGGGAAAGTAAAAATAGTGCAGTGAAGATACACTTTTCTGTTTCTTTTCGGGTGACTTATTCAATTTAATTAAACTACTTCCGAAATAAATGTTATTAAAAGTAATGTTTTTTTTTATTAAATATTTGATAGACCTCTTAGCAAAGAAATAAAGCATGTTTTACTACCGTGTTAATATTTACCTATTAAAAAATATAATATGAAAATCTAAAGACATAGCGGCAAAATCGATTATTGATTTAGTTTACATATCCATATTGTGTTAATCTAACAGCATTCAGCGTGACTATTAATACAGTTGCAGCAGCAATTATTACTAATCAGTGCGGTGGGAATTCTCATGTCATTGCTAGATATGCAATAGAATCGTATTAATATGCATCGCCCCCAGGCAGCAGTGTTGAAGCTCTTGATATTGTATTAATCCATGCGTATATCCAAGCCTGCATTGTTTAAATCTATACCCAAAGTCAATATTACGCTATTTGGTCTACAAGAAACCACTAATGTTTGTTTAGTTGTAGGATTTCCATTACATGCCTTTGAATGTCGTCATCGAGCTTTTCTGTTTGAGTGAGTCAGTTCGTTCATAGCTCTACGATTAAGGTTATACCTATAATTTAAGACAGGGTAAATGTTTCTCTAATTATGGCAGTAATTTTACTATTTTTAGAGGTTTCAACTTCGTATGGTTACACGTAGTAAATTACGTTAGAATGTTTTAGAGCTATTTATAACTTTTTACATGCATGTTTATTGTAATTGCCGTTGTTTGATATAAACAGCTAGCAAACATATTCTTAGAATATATTTTTCAAAGTTGTAATAACAGAGTTTGAAACATTTTCTGACTAACTGTAAACGAGTGACTGAAGAGCAATTCGATTCGTTGCTTGTCTTAATTAAATTCAAATTGGGTGCTTCAGAAAAATAAAGAATTTTTACGTCTTCGGTATCGTTTCATTCACATTGCAATCAATATACACAGTAATTTAAAGCTTCCGTTTATATTAAATTTATTAAATTTGTATTAAACTTTCTACAACCAATCCTAATATAAAAACAGAACTAGTTGGTCTAAAGACATTATTTTTTATGTCTCCATCTACTTTCAATAAACTATTTGAATGTTTGATAAAAACAATATCGAGTTCTTTATAAACTAAGCTGAACTGCTTACCATTTCTTACAGAATAGATCTTATAATCATAAATATAATTATAAATGAATAGAAGTTTTAACTAACAGGAACAATATTTGTTAAAGCAAGTTCCCTTTCATTATTGTAATTTGAGTATTATTGGTATTATACAGGGGGATTCTAAAAACAGCTTCATAAATTCGTGGGCTTGTTTTTTGGGCAAAAATAAAACCAAACGAGCATTTAAACATATGTCGAAAACGCACCTTTTTGGAGATACAGCTTTCTGAAGATCGTGCAGCAGTTTTAAATTAACATCTCCATCAAAAACTGAAATAGTAGATTTTCTACAAATGTTTTGTTACTGATGATTTACGTGTTTAGTAGTTGTTAGTTCATATCTATTAACCAGGGGCGTAGATATAGGGCACATGGTCGAAGTAACTCTTAACGTATTTTTTACTCGCAATATTATAACTTTTTACTATAAAATCGTGGTCTGCATATTAAATTTACAAAAACTATAATTTTGTTAAAAATTGCTGAATTTAAATTTGTTTAGTAAAAGTAGAAAAATCACGGCTGTATCAAAAATACCTTAAGAGACACATTGAGTCTACCTACGCCTCTGGTAGATGGATTTAAATTAAATCAAGCGAGACTGGAAATAATTAATAGTGATTGAATTGACTGCACCATATTTATAGGGCTGCATCTCTAACACTTCAACTTTTTTAGTTTTTCTTAAGGAACTTGCTCGTAGCTGTACAGAGCAATCAAATAAATACTTATCCTTAGTCACCCATGAAGCAAGCGCGTCATGTCGATGATTAGTTAGCAAATCGCGAAGCTATCATCATAGTTGCGCAGTTTATTATTTTACTACATTTGCTTATATTTAGCATTTTTAAATAATTGAAACAAAAAAGTGAAGAGCATTGTAAGTTATTTCTAAGTTTTTTGAACAATATTGCCAGTCACTTTAAAATTACAATTAGTAACGTAAAGGTACAGCAGTATATTTCACCATTTCCTCGTCCTATTAAACCAGTACGCAGTAAATTTTAATATGCTCTGCAGCACGCATGTATCGGTATTTTTTGCGGCATAAATATCAAACGAAAATATTTAGTAAATTTAACAGCTGCTTTACAACGTTATTATACAAACTAAAACTTTCTTTTAAGTAGTTCTTGTCACCCGAAACACCGCAAGGTCCGCAAGTGATCTACTAGGATTTATAACCGCTTATGGGCCTTGGTTAGCCCTTCTAGAACTCCAATCATGAGACGGTTGTAATAGCATTACGGACCACCAGTAGCTTGAAGGGTTGCTGAGATAATTAATAAGTTATAAATGTGTCCTACCTTCAACGACAAGATAAATCTCCGTCTCTTGTCACAGGAATAATAACTGTAATGCTCCGGTATTACTCAATGCCATTTGATTTTATTGTAATAGGACTAATCGAAATTTGAATTGAGACGTCTTATTAAGAAAATATTAAATGGAATTTAAGTTTTCTACAAGATATTACAGAATACACCGAAACATCAATTACAATAATAATTTATTCAGATTATTTAGTAAATTTGTGCAGATATAGCGATTAATTTTTGAATCTTCGAAAAACGTATTAACAATCAGAAAACTTAAAATCTACTGCTAGTATTCAAAATAATGCAAAAATGCTATTTGCCTATATACTGGGTGTCCGCGCGAAAAGTTCGGATGCGATTATGGCTGGTGTCTTTCAAGTTACAAATTTGAAACTTAAAGATGTCACTCAGTGAATAGGGAAAAATAATTCACTATAATTATCATGTCAGTACACCGCCCCAAGCTACTCCCAGCCAGCCCCTTAAAAAATTTCAAAAAGAATACTATGCTTTTCATGACGGATTATGAAAACGCTGTGGCTAGCGTCCCGACTCGGGATCCACGTTCAGTCCCGAATAACGTCATCGAATGACGTCACAAATAACCTGTCGGGACTTTTATTACGCCCCGACTCGAAATTATTACAGACTTCAGTACGACTGACGTATGTGGATCTGTTACTGAAAACAACACGGGCAACCTGATAGGCTCAAATACTATTTCCTATGAAATTGCCGAGGATGAAATTGAAAAGACTCATAATTTGGATTTCAATAGTAATAGTAGTCCAAAAATAATTATTATGAGCAACGAAATATTAAACAACGACTGCTGCACTGAGGAAACCGAAAACATTTTAGACTCTGAAAATATCCAAAATGTATCAAATGATGTTGATATAGACATTATCAAAATGCCCGAAATTATAAAAAAAAGGGGCAGATCACGCGGTTCAGATCTTACCACAATCGGTTTGAAAAAAGGAAGAAAAGCGAAATTGTCGCTTTTTCGAACTTGGGGTTAAAAAAGAAACAAGAAAGAATATTATCGTGGATTTTAACAAGGGAGCAAGATCATTTCGCTTTCGAAAGTGGCGAAAAAATCGAAGAATGCCATGTAGAAAATGATCCAGAAAAAGTGTCAAACGCAGTATTGGATGCCATGTTGATTTCTCCTTAGTTCGACCACTCTTTACTGAAAAAGCCTGGGATATTCTACAAAATGTGATATCCAAAAAAAGACAATAATAAGTGGCCGTGCGACGTGTGTTGTGAAGTGTGTGAAATAACTTCAGATTCCCGCGCATCAATTAAATGTAAATTCTGTCTACAATTTTGTCATATTGAATGCGTAAATCTTAAAAAGCTGCCTAAAAGGCAGTGGTATTGTTTAAAATGCTCGCGTTAGTTACAAGAATAATTAACGAGGTTGTCTCATCAGCGTGTGAATGTAGATTTATAACTAAATATATTATTGAAAATACCAATAAATGCTAAATTCAAAGGTCCGAAAAGGAAAGATGTACAACATAGGTACATGCTGCGATAACAGCGAGAACACCCTGATGACTTCTCCCTTTCACATTTTTATTAATGAAATAGTTTCAGTAAATCTACATCTACGCATTGTCCGGCACCTCTGTAGTAGGTAGTTATAATATTTTTTTCAAATAATTTTGTTTTCAGTATTACTTTTGTTGTCTGTTATTGCAAGGAGTTATTATAAAGAAACGATTTTTATGTATTAGTTTATTGTTTATGGAATTACGTTTACCAATGTATTTTTAAGTTGTTTATGTACCGATTTTTATTTGCTTTATTTAAAATAAATGCAACGAAAGCAATGTAAAAATGTTTGCGAACAATGTTCATAAGTCGGGACTGGAGTTGATTCCCGAGTCGGGACTGAATAAAAGTCCCGACAGGCTATTTGTGACGTCATTCGATGACGTTATTCGGGACTGAACGTGGATCCCGAGTCGGGACGCTAGCCACAGCGTTATGAAAAAGGAATCTATTTTAGTATGTCCGCGTGTAAAAAGTGCTAGGTTGGAAAAGAAATGTTTTGAGATATTTCACTTTCAAGTTTAACAAGTTGAATATTATTATCGATGTGGGACGGGCGGGGCGGTGTATTGACATAATAACTATAGTGACTTACATTTCCCTATGCACTGACTGACACCCTAAAATTTCAAATTTGTAACCTAAACGACACCACAGATAATCACACCTAAACTTTTCGCGCGGAGATTCTGTATATAATAAAAAAGCAATTAGATTTTTTAACTTTACCGGAGTACGAGCAGATAAATCGATATTTAACAAAACATTTAAAAATACTCCAATTTAAAAAAAAGCATTTAGAAGCTGTTGTTTTAAGTGTATGAACTGAAATTAAATGTGGTATATCATAAGTCACCGTAATATTTTTTTTAAGTTAAAGAACTTTAAATTGTCAATGAAACTGTATTAGTTTTCAAAAACTCACAATTTGTTTTGAAATGCGCTAGTTTTAAATGCAATGCCCAAGTTAAAGCACAAATTAGTAACTAACAATAATAAGTTTTAATAGGAAAAAGAACCAACTCCAGTTTTCCGCAATTCACCCTCATTCTCAAAATATCAAAACAAAAATTATAACTGTGGATAAAAAACCGAGTTCTACATTTTATAATGAAAGCAATATAGATTCAAAATCATGAACTGAACATAAAAATGTGTCAAGAACATCAGACAGGTTTTTGTTTCAGAATTGGTATACAATTTGTTTGGATGATTGAACGCTTGTAGTAGACGGATTCGGTTTCTTTTTGATGCTTTTACAGCATTTTACGTCGTTTTACATTTGTTTAGGAAGTCTATTAGATTTACCATCATTCATAAGATGCTTATAACACTTATGTGTTAAATGGCTAAAATATGTATATTAAATCCGAACTCCTTCTAAGTATCGCAGCTTTTAATGGTGTGAGGCCCCACATATCTACGCGGTCTTTATTTAAGAACCATTTCCATATCCTTTGCACAGTGGACCGCTATAGTATTTATTCCATAGAAATACGTTCCCTTCATGTAGAATATTAGTTTGTCTTATTGCAGCAGAACCTGCTGATGCCTCATTGCAACAATAAACTTCAAGGAGAATGCATCGTAACACGACCGCGGCGACAGCCACCGGCCGGCCAGCAGAGGCCGACCAGCGCCAGTGGGTAGGTCACGCGGTCTTTTATTTCAAAAGCCTGCGTAGAGTGGTTCATCAATACTGTTTTCTACTGTTTATACATAAATCTGATAGCAAGGATAACGATGACTAAATAAACTAAAAGTACTAAACAAATAGTGAATAAAACAATTAAATAATATAATACGAGTATTTCATAGAATACAATCAATGCTGTACTCTTAAGAAGCAATAGGTTTGGGTTGACACAAAAAAGGGGCCTTGCGTAAGATCACATACTGAACCTTTCCGACAATACACCGCTAAATCTAACAGAACAATAAATACACCGTTATGACATCATCGGAAGATTGTTTATTTGGCTCCAGATTCTCAACTTTGTTTATACCATTCCTGGGCAAAGCGTCGATGAAAAAACACCAGTTGACAAAACTCGTCCGAAAAATCAACCTTGTAAAAAGATCTTGCAGTAAAACCATTCCCTGGACGAAAAAAACAACCCGAAAACAATTTCAAGAAAAAAAAACGCCGAAAAAACAATCCGCACGTCTATTTCCCTGTTGGTGAGTGGCGGATTACCAAGTATAACAAAGAAAACGCTTTCCCTGAAATCGCTAATTCCAATCGATTTTTAGACGATTTATATGAACTAGCTGACCCTGCGACCTAAGTCTCGCATTGGTTTGATAACTTCAAGTAGTGTCGAGATGCAAAACACATGGCACGTGCTGCTCCATTCAACGCGATCGTAACATAAACATTGGCTCCAAACAAAATAATTAATAAGCTGTATCGAGCAGCTCGTTGGTGAGACAGTTACAGATTTAGTACAAAGATAAAGGTGACTTTTATTTTGGAATTGTATGCAAATGTCTAACAAGATTTTTACTGCGTACTTATCACTTCCAAAAATATTTTGAAAATCTCCGTTAAAGCAGTCCGCTGGAAATGGGGGAAGAGTTAACTTTTTCACGCCTTTTTTAAAGGAATTTTTTCAGAGAAAATATACGCGATTTTTTTAACGCTTTTTTAAAAAAGTTGTCTTACTTAAAATTGTTATACAAGGCTGTTTGTTTGGGCTAAAAAAATAGTAAATGTAGAAAGTTGTAGGTTTTTACAACAGAAACAAGCATAGCAAAAATTGCTTAACATCTCTGTGCGTTTAGAAAATAAGTGGGGTGGTAAAAAATGTTGCCTCATGTGTTAATAAAAATACAGTAAATATTACATTATCTAGAAGACCCAGCAGCTATACTTAAATTGATTTACAGTGAAAACTGAAGACCAAGGCGTAAGTACACTTTATGCAAACATTACAGTAAAACCTTTAAATTTCTGGTTTCTAGTTTTAAACTTAAACGTGCCCAATAGAATTTTCTTTTTATTTTCAAGCATCAATCGAAAAATAGCAAATAAGTGACACGATTGACGAATTTTATGCCTTCAATCAAACTTTGATTGGCGCCCTATGTTGTTTAAACGAAAAACTTAAACTCATCGCTTCACTTGCACGCAATTGAAAATTGTAACAAGCAAAAATGTTTTTTTTAAATTTCTACTACTACTACTACTACAAAAAAAAGATAAAAACAAATTCAATTGCACTGACAATTCCCCGCCCCTCTAAATTATGGCCCAGAATTAAGTTTTCCAAAATCCCAGAATTATGGAAATTTACTAATGGGAGTTTTTAAAACCTACTTGGAAAATTGTGTAGAGGAGAAGTTTACACAAAAGGTAAAATATGTTGAAAATCTTTTTCCAGCGATCAAACTAAAATAGATTTTTATGTAATAAAATATACAAAAAAAAATGAAAAATACCTTGTACTTTATTAAATGTGTGTTTTTTAGATGATGTGGGATTGTTCATCTTGAAAGGTAAAACCGAGTATTTCGAATATAAATGGATACACAATTGCGCTATACGAACTACATTTAATGGTTATTAATTATGAATTTATGATTATGGTTGCGTTATATAAAAATAATCCAATTGGGTGATTATGGATGTGTTTCATAAACAAACAATAAAGGTAGTCGTGGGTGATTATGGATGTGTTCTCAAGTAACCAACAAACTACTGTTATACAATTACGAAACCACTCATTCAAACGTCAAATGAATTAGTCCGTGAACTGTAATTTACTTAACGCTATTTTCAAAATTGCGGCTAGTATAAGCACTATTTCCTATGCGTGCATATCAGTTAACGATAACAACGCCAAATGTATACCTACACCAGCCCACATCCATTAAAGCGCCTTCAAGGGAGGCAACCATTCATTTTTCAACTCAAGCAGCGATAATACATAACTTACACCAAAATAGCAAACTTGTTTTCGTTGTATCAGTTTATCAGTTACTTTTCGTGAAAAATGCAGTGGATAGAAAAATCATCCGCATCGAAAAAGCCCAGCTAACTTATCATCTCGGATTTATAACTCCTAGCCGACTTACTTCTGACAGCTTCGTGTCAAACAGAATCCTTTGCGTTGCTGCTTCGAAAGTCTCTCTTCGACCAATCTGCTCCTCAATTGAGGTATTAATAATCCACCAGATACTTTAATTCTACCTGTCTGCATCTCTTTACGCGGCCTGTTGATTTCAACCTAAAAGTGTTACTTGTGTTTTATTATTTTCTTCGTATTAATCCTGATTTTAAAACTGTTTTATTTATAGTATCATTTTAAAACGGTACTAATTCGTTTAAGTATTTCAATTTCCGAGGTGAAATATCTTCGCTGTGCATTTTGCAGTTTGCGGTTCTTTTAATTACCCTAATTTGCGTTAAGGTTGGGCAAAATTAAATTTGTCGTAGTTTTCTAACTTTCTTGACCGAAACCGAGGATGTTTTGCATTATATCTCTTCTCCACAGTTACGCCGAACAAGTTAAACAGGAAATACAGAATGAACAAATTTCGAAAGTTAATTAGGGTTTGTCAGAAGTTTTCGACGAAAAATTCTTAAGGGAAAATGTAAATTTTACTTATATCTAAATTCCTACAAAATCAAATTTACATATTTCAGACTGCCGCAAAATACTTTCTTATTGTTTACAGTGCAGTGTTTTAATTTTAATATTTATTTGGACAATTTTTTAAAACTTGCATTTTTACTATCTCATACCTTCGGAGAATCATTGATTTCATGAAAATTTTCGAAATCTAGATTTTACCCAAAATACACGTTTTAAAGTTCAAGGAACCCAAAAAGGTGTTTCTTTAAATATCTGTCTGTGGGTGGGTGCGTGGATGGGTATGCGGTTGTGTGGCGAAAGGATTAGACCGATTTTAATGAAACTTTAAATCAAGAGATATATCGAAAATTGTAGTCCTAGTAAAGTTTTTCAAAAAAATCCGAAACCAGAAACGAAAATTAGACATTTCTTTCGTACCGTTGTTTTTACAAAATTTAATTTTAGAAATTTGAGCACGGGATCTAAGAGAAGAACTTAAGGCAAATCGAAAACTTTTTTCCTGAACTCTCTAACTTCAAATTGGCTGCCGCTACAACGTTTTGAAAATCTCGATTTCAACGCCCATTTACTCAAAAAGTAGTTATCTGGTCGGGATCAGCTACAACTTGTTTAAAAGCCCTTTGTAGGAAATATACGATGAAGTAAAAATAATTTTGAAAATTCAAAAACGATCGCAACATCGCTGCTTCAAAATTTTGAAAATTTAAAAAAACGGTTTTACAAAAACTGCCAATACGATTTTTTTTTCTTTCTGTGTCGGTGGATTTTGCAATGAACTAGAATTATGTTGTTTTACTAATCTCCCAAATTTTACTCTGACGCCTTCCAGGAATTTTTGAAATATTTGAAACTGATTAATTATTTATTTAAAAACGCAAACGCTGATCGTTATAAACTTTTATCAGTTTGATAAACTATTTTAAATACTTTATTAAAATCAGTAAGAATTTTCCACTGGTTTAAAAATAAAGAAAAGAAAACGATACTTTTTAATATCAATAACGCGTTTTTCGGCAATGACGTGATTTTATCTACTCCTAATATTTAGTTCTAGTTAAAAAATATATTTCCATACTTTGGATATTTTTGATAACTGCCCAGATAAAGCTGTAATAGCAATTTTTGTCCGACATTCTAAGCGGAATTTGTAATTACCCTTAGGGCGCGGCGCTTACCTTGCTTTCGTGCAGTTTAGTCGCTGCTAGTATACGTACAATTACGGTACGGAAACCAATTTCACAAGCTATCGCAAATTCAAGTTTCTGCTGCCTGTTTGCTTAGAAATCTGATACTCGCTGAACTGTACAACGTTATAATTATAAAAAATTACACTTTTGCAAATACGGCAAGCATGAATATCTAGTATGGGAAAGTCCACCCGAAGTTAACACTTCACAGCTTTTTACTTTCCTATACTTTCAGTATAGGGAAGTATTGATTTCATGCAAATTTTCAAAATCGAGATTTTGACGGAAATACATGTTTTGGGCTTCCAGGGTCCTAAAAAAGTGGTTTTAAAAAATTTCTGTCTGTGGGTGTGTGGGTGGGTGGGTGGGTGGGTGTGTGGGTGGGTGGGTAACGCTCGTATCTCCGGAACGGCTGGACAGATTTCGATGTGCTTTGGAATGAGGAGGTATATCAAAAATTCATCGATAAAATAAGCTTTTAAAAAGAATCCGAAACCGGAAGCGGAAGTTAGACATGTTTTTTTGGTAGCATTTTTTTCAGAAACTCAATTTTGGAAACTGGAATAGTGGAAATTATAGAAGGCCTTAGAACAAATCAAACGTTTTTTTACCGAACTCTCTAGCTTCAACATGGCGGTCGCTACGAATTTTGGAAAATTTCGACTTTAACGCCCATTTACTCAAAAACCAGTTGTTTGATTGGGATCAACTACATCTTGTTTGGTAGCCCCTTACGGGTACTATACCATGAAATATCATTAATTTTGAAAATCGAAAAACGATCTCAATGGCACCACTCCAAAATTTTTGAAATTTTCAAAAAAAAATCTCAAAAACTGCCCACGCGTTTTTGTTTAAACTTTTTAAGCTGATAGAGATAGGCATCTGCTACAATTTTATTTTTTGCTCATTGTTATAATTTCACTGTGACGCCCTCTATGAATTTTTGAGAATTGAAAATTGGTACCCTTTTATTTATTTAACGGGGGACAATAAAATATTTCTGTTAAAGCAATATAGCTCATCATTGATAGCAAAATCCGAATATAATATTTTTTTGATACTTTAATATTTAGGTGGGCTACTGTTCCCCCTCCCCCCCCCAAAATGTTCGCTACAAAATTAAAAAATTGATTTCTTCTTTTGTTTGCTCTAGGAGAATCTTTTTACAAAAAATCGAATTTTTTGCCCCTTAATAATCTTTTTGTCCTTAGAAGAATTTCACATACTTTCTACAGCAGTTGTATTCTTGTACTAGTCGTTTAATGTTCAGTGTAGGCTAACTTTTTTATTTTAATAGATAGACTCGCAAACCCAAGAGCAAAGTTGTAGGACAAATTCTTCTCGATTGTATTTAAGAAAAAAACTTGAGTTTCCAATTTTAATATGGCGGCCACGGTAAAAAATAACTTTTTTTTAAATGGAAACGTTGCATTTTGGCTTTAAAATCAGAAAGGTTTTGAAATTCTAAATGCAAATTAAAAAGAGTAATTTCTTGCTAAAAATAATACTTCTCGAGTTATTAATATATTTTCAAATATCAATTTCCGCCCTTCCGTTGATTCAGTCCGAATATTTTACCCAACCTTATGCTTGCAGAGCGCAGCGGTCGGTCTTTCTTCAACCGCTTCAAGATGTTACAACTTATAAGAACTATTTACTTTAACTAGTCGTGTCCTAGACAGGTGCATATCGAAAGTGTTGTAAAATATAAAACAATGTTATTTTATAAGTATAGGAAAGTCCAGGCGAAGTGTTTCGCTCATTTTTTATATTTAACATGTCTACTTTAAAACTAGAGAGATATCGCCTTAAATAATAAAATTGAAATTAAATTAACTACTGAATTTGTAACCAGCTTTCCAGTTTTAGTTTCCATTGTTAAGTTATAGTATTTCGAGTACTCGTAACGAAGCAACTGTACACGTTTTTTTAGTATTCCTTTGATAAACCATCTTCGCATAATAATGCTAAACGACTTTCTTTATGAAATCTAAGACTAAAATACGAGATATCGTCGGTTCGTTTTACAGTCGTGCTTATAAAAGCTGCATCGCCAGTCTCGTCTTCTTAACCAACTATTTATTATTGCCAGTAAAATCCATTAAAATCCAGAGAGCAATTTGCGTTTTATTAACTGACAAGTGTTTTCAGTTATTTCAATTCCGCCTGTTTAATAATAAAATAAAAAAAAGTAATTACTAAACGAACAATGCAATTCCGTCAGAAAACTATACAATAGTCCGAATAATCCATTGCCTAGAATTAATCGTAATGAAAGCTAAAAGTTATTTGTTCACTCTATGTACATTTGATGTAATTATGCTTTAAGAAATTGGGAACAAAGTAGAAAAGTGAACCGTATTTCCAAGCAGCTACAACATTTCAACCCTCCGTTCTGATTCCTATTGAAATAAAAGACCGAGATCAATGGCTTATTTAATCGAACTCCGAATTCCAAATTTAATATTATTAGAAACCGTAAACATCGTTTCAGTGGAAATATCGCTTCGGAATTTTTCGTGTCTTCTGTTGCCGTTTTAAAGCGACTCAATTTCGCGTTGTAGGCAGTTTTAAAATTTGGTTCACGTAGCCGGATACAATCACGCAAATCTTATTATCTTTATGTCGAAGTATTTATTACGAAATGCGAAAAACTTTATTACTCGCAGAGATACATGAAAGAAGAAAAAGCTGTCGGGCAACCGCCATGTTACATCGCTTTCTTCCTATTCTCGGATTCAATGTACTGCATTATTTCCATTGTGGCAGTGATGTTAATCTGTTGAGGGAATGAATCAAAATCAAACCTTATAAATGCGTTTGCTTCAGAAAAACATGTTTCTGTCATTATATTACCTCTTCATGCCCAAATATAAAACCGAAAAATACAAATCTGATCCCTTCTTTTAAGCGCGTCTATATTTAACTAGGACAACCCTCCCCCACCCATCAAGTTGTATGACATGTGGTATTTTTTAATCATAGACAATATTTATCCGTTATAATACCTCAATATTGATTTTTCACCTTTTATATGTTTTTGGAACTTTGGTATGTTTTGGCGACTACTCCATTCTTCGATTTAGGTAAATGACCAAAAGCTTTTTCCTAATGAAGGACTGTTTCAAGGGTTGTTGAAAACCTTTATACGTCATACTGAATTTGAATACACTATTCTAAAAGGGTTAAAGAAAAAAACCAATGGTAAGGGTTATTAAGAGTAGCAGGGGTATCGCGCTTGCGCAGATCGGCTATTTAGCATCCGTAGATATAGAATCTGCCAAGATGTTTCCTTTTGGTTGTTTACCTGAACAGACTAATTGAGTAATCCCCAAAAACACCAAATTATAAAATCGATTTGTAGGTTGCAAACTCGTAGACACAAAACCTCCCGACTCCCTAAAAAAATAGGAGAAAAGGGAGGGGGCGCGGTCGGAAAAGAACCTTAGATTGGTATTCTAGACATTTCGAACAGCCGATCTGCACAAACCCCATCGTCCTACCACCCGCCAGTGTCTCCCCTCAAAAACGTACGGTTTCGGCTTCGAAATCGGCATGAACATGCTAAATGACAATAGGCACAATCTTCCTTTTGGCCGTTTACCTTAACAGTTTAATGGGAAAATCCCTCAAAAAAACCAACTATCACCTAATTAAGAAATTAAGTTTAGATTTAAACGTATAAATATTGCTTGGAATTAATAAATACTAAGAATAGAAATTTTAAAACTTTTACAAATTATTTTAAATTCTTGAAAAATTCCCAAAATTTTTACATTTTACATATTTCCAAAATTCTGATATAGGTACTTCAAATATCTAATAAAATTTAAGAACATTTTTAAATTTCCAAATTTTTAATAATTTAAAAACATTTTATAATATTTTCAGTTTTAAAACTTAAAATTTTACAAATTTTCAATTGTCAAAATTTTTAAAATTGAAAAATATTTCAAAATTTGAAAAATTCTCATAATTTTCGTTTCTTAAAAGAGTTTTTAATTTTCTTAAATTTTTATAATTTTCAAAAGTTTCAAAATTTTTAATTTCCAAATTTTTAAAAATTTCCAAAAATTTTCATAAGTTTCATAAATTCAAAAATGTCTTAATTTTTGATATATTTTGAGTTTTCAAAAATTTTAATATGCGAGAAAGGTCCCGTGACGTTTCCGGCAATTGCTTACTAAAACTGTTAAGGTAAGCCATTCAACAACAAACAATTCCTTTGAGGTTTTTTGAGGATTGTTTCTATTGCCATCTAACACATCTACATATACCGCGTTTTAAGCCCAAATGCGTTAATTATTGACCTGGGGTGTTAGTAGGAATCTTGCGCTGATCTGCTATTTGGTATACGTCCAATGGAAATTGGTGTTTTGCAGTTTTATCCGAGTGCAATTCCCAATCTTTTAAACCTAAATTGGGTTTTTTGTGTTAACTCGTCTGTGCTGTAAAGAACACACATACAGACAGAAACAGACACCACTGCATCGCCGACTAAATAAAAAAAAAAAAAAAATGATAGGTTGCGTTTGCTTCTAGCTATACTCCGTATAGCGGCGATGAAGGTAAAAAATATGTATTTGTTTAGTTACTTTTAGATTTGTCAATTTTACTGGACGCGTACCGAATATAGATTGAATATTAATTTTGTATTGTACTATTCAATTTGAAAGCTTTACAACTTTGAAATTACACATTTATTGTACGAGGTTTACGTTTCAGTGTTCTGTAGTTATCTACAAGCTAACTTTAGCTCAAACTTCTAATTGTAAGTTAAAGATCAACATTTGGTATTGTGATTTACAATGGAAACGAGTCAATTGTTCTGTCATTCTAATTTATTAGAACATTACTGAAGTGGGCGCTGATTGTTTATCCTATAAATGGGAAAATGTAATTTGACATATTGTTACAGTCACATTAATTGTAAATGACCTTTAATATTAATTTTCAGTGGCGGATGGTGAATTGTCAAGAATCTTTGCTATTATTTCACTTTCAAGATCCTGCTTTGTATATATTCTTATTTTAGCTCCTTAGAATCTAACGAATATTTTCCTATGTGTCCACAGATGTGTTCCGCAACAGAAAAAAAGTTAATTAATAGTTTTACGAACATAAAAAATTTTGTTTCTCGGAAAAGCCTCAATTACCCAGTTGAATGCAAGATTTAGGATACAGGGTGGTCGCAAAAAGTGAATGTTTAAACTGTTATTATAGAAAGAAACTTTTTTTTGCAAAATTATGTAGAAGATGGGTTTGTGATTGACATATCTCTATAAAAAAATGTAATAGCATCAAATCAGGCAATCTAGCTCGCCATTGCATAAGACCAAAACGTCCAATCTATTTTTCGCAAAAGTGTACATCAATCATTATCCTACCAATTCCGTTGGATGAGTAAGTTTTCTTAGTAACTTATTTTATAAAATGTAATAAATAAGGTGTTTCGAGCTGTAAGACATGTACTTAATATGTGCACAGCGGCGTAACTGCGCCAATGCAGTTGCACTGAGGCCTGTGATTAAGAGGGCCCAAATTCAAACTATGTTGTCTTTGTAAAAATAAATGCAAATAAAATTAGGATAGGCCTAAGTATTCAATAGAAGAAAAATATGTTATTTATTTTGTAAATAAGTGAACGCATTGGACAAATTTAACATTTAACATTAGTAGTATAATCTAAGACCAAATATATATTACGTAATATAGTCAACGGTGTTTTAAACTCTGGCCATTTATATTGCAATAATAAGTAAGTTATAAACGCTGTGTCTTTTAAAATTGTAACAGTATTCTTTGTTCATTGCTTTTTAGTGTTATAAATTCCTTGTTTTATATTGTTTTATATTTTATACTCGCGTTATAAATATCTACAAAAATTAAAATTAAATAAAATTGATATGGTATAGTGTTGTCTGTTTATTGACATTACGCCACTGTGCGTACAATAATATTAATTTAATACGTGTAACAAAAATGTTTATTGTTTTGGACTAGAGAGCTGCAGTTGTTCAGCGCCACTTCACTTCAACGTAAACGAATTCCGTGTTTTATTTGTTTACTGATAATCCACTTCCACCATTCTCATTGGAATAATAAGTTCTTCCTGCTGTGTCTATTATATGGTTTAGTTATGAATTTAATATATATGTTCCTAACGTCCGTCGTGGCATATAAAGTTGAAACAGTTCCGGATGTTATGTATATTCTCAAAGACAAAAAAAATAATATTCATTTTTTAATATTTATAATTGTTACACCTATATGCAACTAGCGAAAGTTGTTATAAACCCATTAAAAATATTGCTTGACAACCGACTCAAATTGACACACTTAGTATGTCTCAATCAAAAGATGTATGAAAGAATATGTCCAAGCTGGAGTGAATTACGAGGTATAGTGAGACTGTATTCAGAAACTCACTTTGGGAAAACATAATGTTTTTCATAAAAAACGACATTTTATTTTACAACTGCAAATAAGAAAGGTTTTCCTATTGGGGACCACATCCGTGGGCACACTGTATAAATTCTAATGGCCTTTATAGAAATCTCCGTCTTTATAAATAGGTTTACAACAACGATTGTTGAGTTAAATTCAAGCTAGTGTTAGGTAAGTGCTATAAGGAGATAGCAGTTAAAATTGATGGAATTCAAATATTTAGTATGTTTGAAAAAAGCGCATATTGGTACTATGAACTTTTCCGTTTCGAAGTAAATGTTTTCTTTGTAAAAACCTACGCGAGTTCCTTATGCCTTGATGTTCTCTACAAGTAAACATCAAAAGAAAAATTGGGACTTCCAACTTCCCCCAACTTCTTGCCAAGGATGTTGCCGCAGGGAACATTTTAGTTAATTATTTTTGAATAAAAATTGTGTAGTTGCGCGATGTTTATGAAAACTGAAACGTGGCTGCAGGCTTCATTGCTCTTCCCAGGTGTAATGAGACAGAGGAGGCTTGTTACATTATGTGTATCTTAGATGCAGAGCGCCCGAAGGCGTTTATATAAAATGTCGCATACTATCGTGATCAGATCCTGTGCTGCTTACTTGGAAGCGGTTCTAGTCCGCGTTACTTTCTTCTATGTAAATCACCCCCTGTATCAACCAGATAATGGATAAACTTTTCGCCAAGGTTGAAATATGTGTGCGTTAGAAGCCAAGGCGAGGGAAGCCGCGTGAAACTCGATTTTTTTTAGAAAATAGTAAAAGCAGTTACAGCGCATCTTTTTTACAGTTTCTGACCATCCGAGCACATCTGGATACAAATTGCGTTAAATAAAATTCTTATTGGTATGTACCTGATGCGGACATCTTATATGTTAAAAAATCATTTGAATGTTAATTGAATTTAACAGCGGGCTAGCTGTCCATAAAAGACGCCTTGCAGCAGTTATATTGCTGTAATATATATAATGTTTACTTTCACACTGAAATCTAGAGAAAATTATTTTCTTTTTCTAATTTTGTCCGATAAATCTTTATAAAAACACAAAATATAATTATTCCAAAATTTCTCGCTTTACTATATCAGCTAAAATATATATATTGTATAAATCTACAGGATATTTATTAACATTTATGTCAAAGAAGTTACGAATCGAAAATCAAAGATGATAGCTAAAATAACAGTCAACGCAAGGTGATAAAATCAACAGGAACGTATAATTTGTTACTTTGTACTCAAGTGTTCATCCACATGTACACAAATTAAGATTGATAGAAGGTGGATCGTAATAATTGAGTCTCTATCAGCTGCCGTCAAGACACACGAGAAAAGTGAAAATTTAATCAAACGCAATGTCTACATCATTTTGTTAGGGCTACAGATTTTAATTAATCGACATTTTTGAAGCAAATACTTGTTTACAAAGCAAATTGTTACTGCGATATTATTTTATCGTTTGTTTTGATTTCTCTTTCTGGATTCTTAAAATAAAACGGTAGCTACCAGGATAGCTAAATCTGTTTTGGTGGTCAGGATACTGTCTGAATTGGTACGTACAATAACTAGCGAAACACATGGGTGACGCCTCACGCTTTTTAAAACTAATAAATAAGCTACTTAAGTTCGTAGTGCAGCGGACCGTGGATCTAAACCTAGTTTTATAATTTATATAGAGGTTGCTTTAATTACATACAAATCATGATTTTGATTTTTTTGCATCAGAAAACAAAACAAAAACTCAACGACAGATTTGTTCGCCAAAATTAAAGAAAAAGGGGGAAAATTAACATCCCTGAATATTGCTACACAAAAAAATTAGGTATTCTACCATTACTCATGAGCACTCCATCTTAAATAGAAATTTTCATCGTTCTCCGTTTATTAAAAAGAAGGGCATAAATTTTCAAAAATTCATAGAAGGTGTCGCAAAGAAATTAGTGGAATAGGACACAAACCAAATTGTAGCCCATCTCTAGCTCGATAAGCTTACAAAGTTGGAAGAAATCGTGTGGCCAGTTTTTGAGAAAGATGCTTTGCAAATATTTCCACTTCACAGTTTTCACTTGTACGAAAATTCTCCTACATAGTACGATTGTGTTCCTCTGGGTCTCTTTTAATACAAAGTGTCACCCCGATCTGTCAATTCGTTTTTGAGCAAAGAAGTGTTAAAACTTAACATTTTCAAAAACTGTAGTGCCCGCTATTTTAAAGCTACAGTGCTCAAAAAAAAGATTTTAATTTGTCTTAACGTCCTATATATCATAATCTGGTTTTATATTTATGAAATTACGTTTGTGAAAAAAACGCTACTAAAAGAAACATGTCTAACTTCTGTTTTCGGTTCCGGTTTGTAAATCAAAAATTTATAGCTCGACAAATTTTCGTTGTATCTAGGTATATCAAATTTCTACCATTAAATTTCGCGTTACACAAACACAGGCTTACATTTTTTAACAACACTTTTTTTGTGTTCCAGGAGGTCCAAATAATGTATTTCGGTCAAAATTTCAAAAACATAAATTTTTACGATCACAACACGTTTCCATGCTGGAAGTATGGGACAGTAAAAACGTACGGGATCAGTTATTTCTTCTTAAATGCGATGTAGTACTGCACACGCAACAGTTTTCAATTTGTAATAATTACTCTAGCTCCAATATTTAGGTCAAGTTTTGTGCAGGTAAAGCTGAAATGGTCGTAATTATTTTACAAATACACAATATATGTTTGTCCAATAACTGCTTTTACTTGGACACATTAAGAAGAATTAGTGAACTATTCAAGTTGATTTATCCAATTCATAAAAGAACTGAGTCGTTAAATACGTATCTTAATTAAAAGTATAAAAGAGTAAGGGAGGGTCTTCCACAACATCAAAATGTTCTACAGTGAGACATTACTATGAAATTAAAATTCAGTGGTAATTTTAAATTTCTGTTTAAACATCTTTGCGATGTACCAGTGTAAAAAATTTTAGTCCCGTGTTTAAATGTTAATAAATAATTGAGTAGCTATTAAAACGTTAATTAATTAAAGAAACTATAAGCGTAACACTTTGCATACAGTTTCCTATACTGTAGATATTGTTACTAACCGTGTTTGCAAATGTACATTTGCTTAACGTTATACTGTCCAACAACCATTATGATTGGTTTATTCGTATCCCTACTGCAGTAGCATGGCGGTAAATAGTGAATAACACAGGCAAACTCTTGTAGCATTAGCCGGCTGATCCGACATACCTGACTAACCATTCGAAATTTTTTTGAGAAAAAAATCTATTTTTTTGAAAAAGATTCCTTGGAATTAAACAAAGCCAAAAACGAAAGGACAAATTCGTCCGCAATAAAATTGGGAGTAGAAAGTAAAAATTAATTTCTTTAATTATTAATTTATACTTAAATAATAATTAAGTAGTAAACCTATTACTCATAAGCAATTTAGTCAAAAACAAAAATGTTTTGTTGTCGGTTTTCGATTTTTTTAAAGCATAGCAGGAATCACAGAGCAATTAGCGGGTTGGGACACCAACCAACTTATTGGTCATATCTAGCTTTATTAGCTTATAAAATTTAAAAAACATCGTGTCTCTAGTTTTTGAGCAATATTATTTTGTAAAATTAAACTAATTATTAAATTTTTGTACATAGTAAAATTGTATTTGCGTAGGGCTATTATAATCTTCAACGTCTATGCCAACCTAAAAACTCGTTTTTGAGTAATAAGTTCGAAAACGATCGTTTATCATAGAAATTTCGGTTTTTAGATTTAGAAAATTCGTGTCCCCAAGAAGTGCTATTGTTTTAAAAGTTTATTTTGTTGATAATTTTTTGATATGCCACCCACCCCATTGATATAAGCGCATATATACACTCACATACCCATAGAAAGGCATTTTTTAAAACCACTTTTTGGAGTTCTTATAGCTCCAAAAATGTATTTTGGTAAAAACCTCAAATTCCAAAATTTTCATGGAAATTTTCTTTATAAGTTACAGTTGATGATCACGTATTGGTAATGCGCCTACATCTACGAAATCTTCATAGTGCTTGCTACCTTTGCTTAGCTCACTGAAGCCTACTTCATACTTGAGTTGCCTATGAGATTACCAGTACAATTAGAAGACTAAAAATTTCCTTCTCGAAAACCCTAGTAAAGTCAAAAATATCATATTTTTATTTTCACCGAAAAGTTTAATATTAAAAAACGCCCGAGATTTAAATAATATTCATCAACCAAAAATAAGGATATTGGGTGCACTAAAATCTTACCTCTTATAAATTATTATTTAGAATGGCAAACATTGTTAATATTTCAAAAATTCATAGAGGGTCATACAGTAAAATTAGAGCATTATGATTCATCCCTAGCTCTGAAAATTTGGGATTCGTTTTAGAAAAATTAGTTTTGGCAATTTTTAGAATTTCTAAAGTTTTGAAGATACTTTGATATTTTACGTTGATCGGGGGATACCAAATTTTATACTGTTTTGTCAATAGTTTTTTACATAGAGCGCAAGAGGACATGTCGAAAAAGGACGGTTGCCACCCTACCCAGTTTTTTTTTGTTTTTCAGGTCAAAAAAGTGTGTGTTTTTGATTAAAAACTCCAAAGTCAAATACTTTCATGAAATCAGTACTTTTCCATACTGGAGGTATGAAGAAGTACAAATCACACAAAATATCCATGAGAATTTGTATAAACGTAGTAGCTACCCTACACGATATCGTAATAATCACAATTTTTTAAGTTTAAATAAACGTTGTATTAAGAAACTCCAATTTTCTCTGGAAAATTATGATGCAGCAATTTATATAGCGAATCAAGTGAAGCAAACTACGAACGTTTTATATTTGGCTTAATTAGTACAGTCAGTAAAAAATGAGATCAAACGGGCGGTTAATTTCAAATACTCTTTTAATTGGGAATTTTTCGTTAACTGGAATACCTTTGAGATTTCAAAACTGTACTGGATCGATATCTGAAATTGCGACGTAATTAATAATAAGAAGGAGGGTGGAAATTATAACTAGATTAATAATGTTTTATTTTCTAGATCCTAATTTTCTCGTTTCCTCGGAATAAACCAAAAAGTAACCATTTTAATTACTCCTTAAAATTTATAGGTTGTTGGCTTGTTTTCTTGCTTGCGTTTAAATGTTACACGGAACAAAACCATAAATTATTGTCGACAAATTCCCCGCTTGCACCGTAAACGTAGACTAACCATAATTAAACCTATTTCAAACAAACTCGAGTCTTTTAATTAAAAATTAGTTAGAAAACAATTTTATTAAAATTCTTCACTAAGTATGAGCTTAGGTGCAATCAACGTAAAGTTTCATCAAATGAAGGAGCAACGAGAACTCGATTATCTGAATCACTTTGGAGAGCACCCTTTGTTTCGCTCCATCTCTTCTGATCACTATCTCTACTATTTTTTTGCTCATCAGACACATATTATACAAACAACAGACCCTCCCGTTGCTTTTCGCCTTAGCCTTCGCAAACAGTTGCTCGTCTAAAGTTTAACATTGTCGATCGCTTTATTTCATGATTCCTGTAACATTTAAGGGACTTTAGATCGATAGACTTGATAGTTTTTATTAAGACTTTTAACGCGTTAAACTTTGAAATGGCGTTTTCTTCAATTATGAACCGGAATATCATTCCTGGGTAGACCTAAGATAACGAGGGAGATAACTTTTTCAATTAAGTACAATTTCCACGAATTTTGAGACGTTCTTCCTAATTATTTGAATATTATTATTTTGAATGTATACGAAGGCCTATGAACCTACAAGACGTCTCTTGCTTGGAATCAAGTCTTATATAGGTTGTCGTTTCTTTACATCATTTATTCGCTAATTAATTTTTAAAAACATATTCTGTTAATGTAAAAACATTTTCCATTTAAATTCCCTACTAAGTGAATTATTAAAATCACCAATCATTTTTTTTTGTATTTTTACATTAATATGCAGCATACAAAATGTTGTTTTTATGTTATTTCTATAAACTACATAAATTAGCAGGATGTTTTTTTTCACACACTAAAAACGGGAGCGTCAGCCAATAACCCCCATCCAACGTGTAAAGGCAAATAAAAACACCAACGACTAATAAGTCGGGACGCGAACCAAGGAGCGGTTGCTTGCTAATGGAATACTTAGCCCATTCGGCTATCGCAACTCCCACGAAAGAATAATAAAAGCTGTCGGGCAACCGCCACGAGACCTTTCTAGCATTTATGTAAATTTTTAATATATTTCTAAAATTTTGACAATTATATGTCAATTTAGAGTAGGTATTTTTAAAGTTATCGAGAAAATTTTGAATATGTTTTATACCAAATGTTTTTAAAAATGTAGAATATTTTTAAAATTTTAGTTAAATCTGTTTTTTATTTTTCTAATTTTTTAAATTTTTGAATTTTTAAAAATAATGAAAAATCTTCAAACAATTTGGTAATTTTTTTAAATTTGTAATTAATTTGAAAGTTTGACAATTTTGAAAACATTTATAAACTTTTAAAAATTAAAAAAACTTGTAAGTATATGAAAATTTTTTTAAAATTTGGAAATTTTTTTTTTTTAATATTTTTTACCTGTAAACGATGTTAATTTATTCGTTGAAATATAAAATCGATTTCATTGTTTGGTTATAGTCTATTTTGGCAATTATCCAATTAAACTGTTCAGGTAAACGACTAAAATGAAACCTCCTAGGTGCTTTCACAATAAAAGATTGTTCCTATTGTTATTTAACATGCGCATACCGTTTCTGAAGCAAGAATTTATAATCTTTTGAAAAAACAAAAATTGATGGTTGATTGGCGGTTGATAAGAAAATCGTGTTTGTGCAGATCAGCCATTCGACATCTAAATTGATTTACAGCACCCCTTCCACTCTCCCCAATTTTTAATGCAGTCGCCCGCGTTTATAATATTTAGTGTTTTTCAGTTGCCTTAGCCAACCAATGTTTATTCATTGAATCTTAAAATCGGCTTTTCACGTTCTATAGAACTTTGGTCGTATTGTTGCAATTATTCAATTAAACTAATCAGGTGAACGACTTAAATGAAACCTTTCGGTGACGTTTTCTCAGTGGAATGTTGTTCCTATTGTCACTTAACATGCTCATATCAATTTTAAAGCAGAAAGTAAAAAAAAAAACAAAAAACGGTGGTGGGGGCAATGGGAGGTGATAAGGACGTATGCGCAGATCGGTTATTCAAGATGCGTAGAATACGAATTTAAGGTTCTTGTTCGAGCGCGCCTATTTTGACAGAGAGCACCTCTCCCTCCTTTTTTTCGGTGGACCAACCTCATTTTCTTGCGGTGTACTATTGCAATTAGCAATCTTGGAGCCAACGTTATTTTTTCTGAGTTAAGGCGTCTGGACTGTAAGCGTATGCAGAGACACAACAGACACACAGACAGAAACACACACAGACACCTCTGCAGCGTCCGCTTTATCGGTCTTCCAACGCCCTACAACCTGCATATTATCAAAATGTTTAGGTTTAAAATGTTTGGCATAAAATTACTTTTCTTTTAGGCATAACTCGTATATCGGCCAATAGGTCCAAAGCGAAAAAGCTTCGCTGAATGAACGCATTTGCTTCAAATCCAACCTGAGGATCACAATACCTTACTCTTAGTTATACTTCATATAACGAGGAAGGTAAAAATTGAAGTATTTAATAATAAAAGAAACTTTCTTCTCACTCTATGATTACGAACAATCGTTTAACTATTGTCTAACAATAACAATGCACAATTGTCTTCTTTGTCGTTTTTCTATTATTTTAAACAATTTTATTACACAAAATGCAAATTTATTAAACATTTGATTGCATTAATAATTCAATTCTAGACAACTATTAACACAAAGTGAATTATTTTCTAATACTTAAATATTGACAAGCAAGATGTTCTTATTCATCATTCACTACTTACTGTTCCAACCGAAATAGTGAGTATTGGGTGAAAAATATATTCTCTATTACGCTTTAACTTGCTTCCTCTAATCGGTTTTCTTTTAAGGTAGGTCGTTTAGGGCTGCTAAAAGTGTGAGGTGATGAACTTAAACTTGGTTATCGTGTAACGCAAATGAGCTACGACGACACGCGACATCCCGAATTTTTTTAACAGCCCAAACTTTTATATCCTTAAGTAAACAAGAAAATTGGGGTTACCGTAAAATAGAGAAGACTTCGTTAAATATTATTTATTTGGATTCCTTTCGGTTTGGTCTGTCTTATTTTTAGTATGGTAATGATTAAAACAATATATAAAATTTATCTAGATTTTTCAAAGAGAAATTTTAATAATACCAAAACTACATATTAATGTTAATAATGGTAAAGGTATGACATTGTAATTTCAGGACAGCTTTTTTTGTTTACGCTTTCCATTTTTACATCTCTATTCAACGTTTTGTTATTCTCGAACTCCAGACAATTTTCCTACCTTTCTCGCTATACGGAGTATAGCTACAGCTATATATTCGACTTCCAAGATTATGGATTTATGCCAACTTTCACCCAAGTGTTTTCGCGTTGGACCTAGTCGCCAGTATACGAGTCATGCCATTTGTGGCAAACATTTTAACTAATTAACAGATTTTAGGACCTTGGGAAACTGATAAGCGGGCGCTGCAGTGGTGTCCGTGTATTTGGCCGTACTCTACTTTAATATAAGCGCACTAAAAAACAGAAATGTGTGTTGAGCACGCAAGTTCTACATGAAACTTCTTAGCGTATTCTCACTGAAAGTGTATTTTGAATTGTATAATTTTACAGAAATGATTGCATTACCGAACAACTATTTCTCTTTTTGACATTTCAGAATTGATTTTTAATAATACGTCAAAATCGATATTAGGTTAAAAATCTATACAAAATAATTTAATAATTGGTTCCAATAATTGATTGTAAAAATCTATTCCAATAATCGATTATTATAACCGATTTCAATACAATAAACGATTATACTCGATTGTCAATACAAGTATCGATTTTTGTCCCAGCCCTTACGGCAAGCGGCGAAATATTACAAATATGCGCCGCTCACAGTATAGGAGAGACGTAAAGAAGAGGTCCAGAGGCCGATGGAAGCTCTGTAGTTTGGTTATTTTTTCAGCATTTTACATTTATTTTTTTAATGTTTATTATTAGCGATAAATATATAAAGATGGTAGTGTAGCAATCACAAATAATAGGATAACAACTTTACAAGAGATACTTTTTTTCATTTAAGGCTTAGATGTCTAAATAATCGTTGATAAGAGAGTGACGCGTTTTCGTCTCCGTCTCCGGTCTCTATCACGAATGAGTTTTAGTCCTACAAAATATATAGGTATCAGCAAAGCAGTTTCACTTCAAAATATGTTTGGATTGGTATTCTAGCATGTCGAATAGTTGATCTGCGACAAGCGCGATCTCAGCAGTTTATGGTTTCATTCATTTTCTTCTGGATGTGGTAGATTTCTTGACCACTATATTTTTAGTCTTTGAGGTATATTTGGTGCATTCATTAGTTCGGCAGTTGTTTTTATGTTCTTATAGATTATGGTTGCACACTGTTGACAATCTATGGATTTATAAATATTTAACTATTAAAAATTAATAGTTTATTAATAAAATAAAACGCTTGGTAATTGTTTCACAATTTGTTAGTTTTTGTTTACTAAACTCGAGTTTCCACCATAACGGTCATCGTCAGGAGTTTACAAACACAACTAAAACTAAAAACCTACAGATGTACAATACTACTCATTCTGTCGTCGCCGATTTTAATTGTTAACACGTGTTTTTATGCTTTGTATACTGCAGGTCCAGGAGGGGTGAATTACCTAAATCGGTGTGGTCGTTTACTATATTTTTATTATTATTTATTGCCTTTTTATTTCTAAATTTTCCAATTTATTTAAACGTTTGCCCTTCTTTTCTACGTGTAAAATTTTTGTATCTGTGTGTTTGAAAAAATGATTGTTTGTAATACAATGTTGGGAGATGCCGGTTGATTTATGATTATATTTAATTGATCTAATGTGTTTTTTGATTCTTGTATTAAAACTGCGGCCAGTTTGTCCTATATATATTGCATCACAATTAGAACAGTCTATTTGATAGATACCATTTTTTGATTATTTTTCTATTGTGTCTTTATTCTTTACTAGATGTTTATGGAGTTTGTTCGGATTGTGCATAGCTACGTTAATATTTCATTTTTTGAGTTTGTTAGAAACTTTATAGCTAACTCTATCTATATAACTGATTTTTGACCATATTGTTTTTTCAATTGATGTCTTTTGTTCGTTGTACAAAAGATGTTTTACATTTTCTTTTTCTTTTTTCTTTAAAATGTTATCGACAAATTGCTCCGTGTATCCGTTTTATAGGGCTACAAATTTAATTGTGCTAAGTTCTTTTTCGGTAGACAGTGGGATATGAATGGCTCTGTGCATCATACTATTGAAAGCTGCTTTTTTAATTTTGATTGGTTGTTTAGAATTTGAATGTATGACCATGTCTGTACTTGTGGGTTTTCTGAAAATATTGTACTCTAAATTGTTCTCTACTCTTTTTATGCTTAGATCTAAAAAGTTTAGGGTATTGTTCTTTTCGGTTTCTATTGTGAATTTAATATTATTATGAATTTTATTAATGTTATTTAAAAATTGTTGTATTTGTCTGTCTGTACCTAACCACAAGCAAAACATATCATCTACATATCTAATCCAGATTTTGACATTGTTACTAAAATTGTTGTTTGAATTGAAAACTTTTTCTTCAAAATTAGCTATAAAAATTTCTGCTAGTAGGGGTGAAAGTGGGGATCCCATCGGTAGTCAAAGAATTTTGTTCTAAACAGGTTGCGAGCATGGTTCTGAGTTCTAATTTTGCAATATTCGTCAAATTACTATTGTTTATTTTATTGAACGTTATTTCTTTACCTTTTTTTATTGGAATTGATGTGACTAGGTTGCTAACATCAAATGAGATTAATTTTGCATTAGTGGGTATCTGAAAATTTTTTAGTTTGCCTATTAATTCTAAAGAATACTTTGAGAAACAGTTTATGTGTATAGGTAATATTCTATTAATTTCTTTACACAGCTTATAAGTGGGTGCGTTAATGTATGAAACGACTGGTTTAATTGGTATTTCTTTTTTATGTAATTTTAAAAGTTCATATAAAAGTGGTGGGTGTGGGTTCATAAGTCTGAACTTAAATTCGTTTCCTTTTGGTATGAGATTATTGCAAAATTTTCATTAACTGTGTCATGGTATTTAGTAGTGGGGTGTTTGTCTAATTTTGAAAAACTGTTGTTATTAATAAATGTATCTACTTTGTGTACGTAATCATCGTTTTTCATGATTGTAACTGTATTACCTTTGTCAGCTTTCGAAACAATTAAGTCGTTTATTTTAAGTTTCTTTTTTATCCCTTGAAGTGTTTTTTTATGAGAATTGTTATTACTTTTTATGTTTTGTTGTTTGGATTGTGATTGTAGGTCTTTCTTGATGATATCTGCACAAATAGACTTTTCCATTGTAACTGTTTGGTTATCTGAATCTAATTTGTCTAATGCTAAATCTACATCTATTGCTAGTGTTTCATAATCCTTTAGTCTGGGTTGTGTAGTTGGTGAAAATTTTAATCCTAATTCTAATAGCTCTGTTTCTTTATTTGTAAATTGAACGTCCGATAGATTATTAACTCTAGGGTAGAAATCGCGGTTCGCGTTTTTGCACTATTACTCACTTGACTAGTTGCACTAACACTATGTACACTTATAAGTTGATCTAATTTTCTTGTTTGTTTGATGTACTGCTGATGGACGTTTAAATAAATTGGAAAATTTAGAAATAAAAAGTCAATAAATAGTAATAAAAATATAGTAAACGACCACACCGATTTAGGTAATTCACCCCTCCTGGACCTTCAGTATACAAAGCATAAAAACACGTGTTAACACTTAAAATCGGCGACGACAGAATGAGTAGTATTGTACATCTGTAGGTTTTTAGTTTTAGTTTTGTTTGTAAACTCCGGACGATGACCGTGATGGTTGAAACTCGAGTTGAGTAAATAAAAACCAACAAATTGTGAAACAATTACCAAGCGTTTTATTTTATTAATAAACTATTAATTTTTAATAGTTGAATATTTATTAATAATGTTTCACCATGTGCCTACCACACAATCAATTCAAAATATTAATCTATGGATTTATTCGGAAACGAGTGGAACTCGCAGATCTTCATGACGGGTTTTGTTGTTAACATACCAAGGTGCGTTTGATATAACTTGAGTTTTTGATTGAAAATCTGGAATAATTTAAATGTTTGACGGCTTCCCACATTGCATTAACTTATATGAGTTTGTTCATACATTTATATAGAAGAATTTTGTTTTCCATTGATAGCTTATAGGTGTTACATTTGTCTAAATTTCAAATTCAGTTGCTGACGCTTTGTTTTAATGTCCTATTGCTATGTAACCCTCTGGTCGAGGTGTAAACCAAGATATTTGACTTTGGTTTGGACAGGTTCTAAGCAGAAATTTATTATGCGGTTAAAACAGACTTAAATTGTTTTGTTGTATCATATTGAATCAAAAGAAATGTAAAATTCGACAGAAGTCCATAATAAACTTTTAGTAATTTTGTATAAGTTTTGATTTACCAAAGCTCTTCTCCCTAACCGACATACCTATGAAATTTAAGCAATAACTGTTTATCAAGTGTTAACTATTAACTGACGCAGTTTCAGATAAATAATTTGTTCAACAAAAAACATTTTACTCCAAAGGTTCTTTTTGTGTTATATTGTTCCGTTCTTGATGCGCCCCTGCTGTACTTTATGTAAAAAGAACATTAATTCGTAGATTGACTATAGTATTCACAACGCATAAATACAAACATCAGCAAGTCAACGGTGTGATCATCCACAACGGTTACACTTCATCAAATTGCAATCGTTACACATGATAGGAAACGGGACTATAAATAGTTCTACTTTCAACCCCTGGAGTCATTTCGTTTTATATGATATTCCAAGATGTTCGCTGCACTCGTCTTATCTATTTGTCCTGAGAAAAGCTGATTCGCAAGTTAGATGTTTTAATTGCACGACAACTCATTAGTAAGCAATAAATTGTAATATAAAACGTATAGTCAATTGAATATACAATAATGAGCAACTCACTCCAGACTGTAAAGATAGTCACTAATTATGCTTTAAGAATATTTCAGCATTAACGTCTTACGGGTCAACAATGACAAAATAATATCTGTTTGTAAAAATTTGAATTATATATACAATGTGTCCCAAGACTAGCCGAACATAGGCAGTTAACATGGGGAAGCTGCAAATCTTAAATGATAACTCCCTGAAATGCCCCAGTCAAATTTAGACGTTATAACGGTGGATATTTTGGTAACTTTTCCGTTTAATTACAGCTTAAATTAATTAATTTACGATTGCAATCAACAATTTCTGTTTTTAACTCCGAAATTACCGTTTTCCGCATGTGTGTGCTGCTAGCATGCCGGAAATACAGCGGTTCAAATTCCGCCCGCCGACAAATTGTTTTTAACATTGTTTTTTATATCTATTTAACTGTTTTATTTTATAAGACAAATATTATTTTGGTAGTGCTTTTTATTAAACAATTATTATATTATACATAATATTATATTTAACTAAGTCTTTATTAAATCATAGTAGAGTATTTGCGAATAAAAAATTCAAAATAGTAATTCAGGTATTTCACCAACGGTAAATCATAGTTTAAAATTTGAATACTTTTTCAAAGCTATAACACTATTCAGTAAACATTACTCATTAATTTACCTGTATCTGTAAAACCAAAATGTTTAATAAATATTGAGAAGCTAAAATAAAATGAAATCTTTCAATTTAATTGATATAAATTTCATTGTTGTAGATTATCATGATCTATAATTCAACAGTTGTGAAATAGCTTAATTACCATTGTGAATTTTTAATTTCTCAATTACTTTATTATGCAAAGATGATTGAATGAATATTTAATTAAATACATTTTGTGCAATTTAACAATTGTTTTTATCAAAAATAATATTTAACTTTAGTGAAATAAAACAGATAAATAGAGAATTTAAAATAATGGCGATAAGCGGAATTTGAACCGGTGCACTTTCGTTACCGTTGCTGTGTTGCGAGCGTGAAACGCTCGTTTACCAACTGTGCTAGCAACACATGCATGAGGGGAAGAAGCATTATTTCAAAGTTTAATATGAAATTGTTCGTTACAATCAATTAGCTTGTTTTTATATGAAAAAAAGCTGAAATCAAAATCTTCAAAAAATCGCAACGATCGTTATTTTAAAGCTCGAATGTTTAGAAAACAGGCATTGGATCTGTCCTGAAGTCGCAAAGGATTGCGTAAAGCACGGATATAGTACTATCTGGCAGTCAAACGGCTCTAAAAGCTCTAAGCTCCTGCACTATTGAGTCAAAGATTGCGTTTGACTGTAAACAATATGAAAACAACTGGCAAAAAACAACAGGGTTACCCTAATGTGGGTGCCGGAGCATGAGGAAATAGCAGGACACGAAGCAGCTGATCACCTTGCAATTTTATGGGCCAGAACTCTTTTGTAGACTTTCAAAAAGACACGTTATAGAAGAGGTCCGTAAATGGGGAAAGCGACAGAAAAAGTTCCACTAGAACAACACTTCAGGCCAACATCAAACGAAGAGATTTATTACCAGCTCGCCTAAGAATGCCGCAGGGCTTCTCGTACTAAGCAAGAACGACTTAAGGCAAATAACAGGCCTGTTGACCGTACATTGCTGTTTGCGATATCATCTCAAAAAATAGGCTTGTTTGACAATGACAACTGCAGATTCTGCGCGCTAGCAAAAGAAACTGCAAAACATATATTATGCGAGTGCAATGCACCGGCACACAAAAGGCTAGAATTGTTGGAAAAGGTAACAGTGTTGCCTCAAGGTATAAGGAAAATAGTCACCAAAAAAATCCTAAACTTTACAAAAGGTTTAGGAATTTGGAATACTTAACTTGGTAGGGTACTCACAACACATCTCTTTAGATCGAAGTGATGAGAAACTCTCTACCCAAAACGACCCCATTAAGAATGCTACCAAAAAACATGTCTAACTTCCACTTTCGGTTTCGAATTTTTTTTAAAGATTATTTCCCCCGGTGAATTTTTGAAACACTCCCACATTCCAAAGCACAGGCAAAGGGTCCCTGGAGGTCCAAAATATGTATTTCCGTCAAAGTCAAAATCGTAGACTAGACTGTATGTTCGGAAAAACTGCATTGGATTTGTCCTAAAGTCTTCTATAAGATTCTGGTTTAAGATTTAGAAAATTCGCTTTCCAAAAAAACTGTTAGCAAAAAACACCTTCACTTCCGGTTTTAGAAACCTTATTTCTCCAATGAATTTTTGATACACCCCCAGATTTCAAAGCTCATGAAAATCGGACCATCCGATTAGGTGTTATGGATCGCACACGTACACGCACGTCGCACATACACACACAAAGACATTTTTAAAAAACACTGTTATGGTTCCTGGCGGTCCAAAACATGTATTACAAATTCCGCCTAGGATGCCGGAGAAAAATTGCTAAAATAGCTTTATTTGAGGAGTTAAAAATATGCAAAAAAATGAAAAACATTTGTTAACTAGAGCTAATTAATACGTGTAGTTAAAGTCACGTAACTTCCCAAAAACGCGTTGTTGATACTAAAAAGTATCGAATTATTTTCAAAATTTTTAAAATAGCTAAGAAATCCTTGCTGATCTTAATAAAGTACTTTAAACAGTCCGATAACCGTTTATAACGATCGGTTTTTGCGTCTTTGAATAAATAATTAATCAGTTTCAAATTCTTCAAAAATTCCTGGAAGGCGTCAGAGTAAAATTTGGGAGATTAGCAAAAAATAATTATTAGGTCATTAGAAGCTATATCGGCTCAGAATGTTTAAAAAAATGGTGTGGGCAGCGTTTAAAACATATATTTTTTTAATTTTTAATATTTTTAAGCAGCGCAATTGCGATCAATTTTTTATATTTTAAATTATTTTAGTTTATCATATACTACCCACAAAGGGCTCTCAAACAAGTTGCCTTAAGATTTTCTCTCAGGTCCCGTGCTTCAATTTCCAAACTTTTGTTTTGCTAAAAAAGCTGCCAAAAAACATGCCTAATTTCCGTTTCCAGTTTTGGATTTATTTGAAAAGCTTAACTAGAACAATAATTTTTGATTTAAAGTTTCATCAAAATCGGTACAGTACTTTCGCCTTTAGAGGCGTCACCCACTCTCTCATCCACCCACACACCCGCAGACAGAAATTTTTTAAAAACTATCAGTTCTCTGAGCTCCAAAACGTGTATTTCCGTTAAAATCTAGTAATCGAAAATTTTCATAAAATCAATACCAAAGGTATGGGAAAGTCAAAAGCACCAAGTGTGGTAAAAACGACTGAATAATTTGCAAAACTTTTATGAAATATAGTTAATAATTGATATTTCATTTGCAATGAATGTTTTGTATATGTCACAATTTAAAATGCAAAGAACGCAACTAGGCTTAAAGATTAAAAATAAATTATTTAATACAACTTTCGTATAAAGAAATCTACAAACTAGCGAGTAAATCTGAATTCATGCAACATAAAAGTTTCAAGAGTTTACTACATAATAAAATCATGTAATTTCTTTTCTCGTAACAATACATCTTTCTCCTGTTATTATCACTTAAATGCAAAATTTATTACCTCGTATATTATGCAACTGTGCTTGTTAGCCTGGTTATATGAAATTGTTCGCCGGCTAAAAAACGTCAAGCACAGGTGATTATAATTTTGAGTCTACTGGCAGATATGACTAAATTCCATAATTTTATTCTCCAAAGAATAAAGAATTCTATTCAGTTTCGAACGCGCCCATTTATAATTACACCGTCGGAATATTGACGCAACGTAGTTTCCGTTCTTCTTTTGTAGAAATATTACGGCGGAAAAGGAGATGACAGGTGTACATAAGGAGCCGGACCCCTAGAACTGGGAGAAGAAAAGAGCATTGCAAGCTACTTAATCTCTATCATACGAGGCTGAAAACCGCTTGTAAATCATGCACTTTGCTACTTCGAGCTTACTTCGGTATCACGGCGAAAATTGCGTTATACGCTTCAAAAACGCCTCCCAACTTTCTTCGAAACTTATTTATATTCACTTTCTAAGATGCTTAAAATTCGTTATATTTATATCTCGCACTGCGCGGAAAATTTGCCTGTCGTGCCCGCGCTTTGTTTAGATAAGTAGGTAACAATTCTAATTTACCACGACTTCATCAATTATTTCTGTTATTGATTCTGAACAGCTACTACTAAATAAAAAATGAGCAATTCCACCTTTAGCTCTGTAATTTGTATAATGCGCTTAATAAGATGTACTCGATTTGCTTCATAAATTATTTCTACGTAGATGATAATAATATTCTGAGTCAATATGTTTAGAACTAACACCATTAATTTTATCAAGTTTATTTTTCTGGCTTTGTATATTACACCTAAAGCATTTTACATTTTTACTAAAATAAGCACAGTTTAAACTTTATCTTCGTTCTTGGTTTTTATTAAAAAAAAATTTAATATTCTGCTGTATATAATAATAATTTGTAAACTGAATTCTAAAATTCTATATTTTAGCAGCAATAAAGTCCGTGCGTTTCTAACTACATACACTGACTTAAAATGCTTTTACACAAATAAATTAAAAATTATTACATTTACTCCTGTCCGTTGCACATATATTAAAAGCCCAATTTCACTGAATCTGAAGTCACACCCTTGGGACTCGTTCAGAAAAAAAGCCTTAATTAAATTTCATATTTTCAAATGCTTAACTCCTTTAAATTTTATGGTTACATCTTTCATGTAACATTCTAACACGTTTTTAACTAAACCACGCTTATCTCTACATTAAGTGACCCAAGCACTCCGCCCTATACTTTAGAAACTGCTATCTATCAATATCATACTTGCAATAGTATTTTTGCATCAACGTTTTTAGCCCAAGAGGTACTGTAAGGTCACAGGGTTAACTTAAATTGAGTTACATGAATTAAACATTCTATCTATTCTTAATTAAGTGAAGTTTGCTTTATCTTTAGCAGCGGCGCTTAGCGAAGGGTTTTGAGGAAAGGAATTCAATTGTTTAACTAAAAGATTTTTAGGATTAAAGAACACTAGGGACTAAAAATTGTTCCCTCCGTTGAGTGAATGAGAACTGCTTCCTGAAATAAAATACGTACCCACAAGAAATCTTTAACATTTTCATAGAATTCCAAAATGAAATTTGCCCTTATTCATATAAACCCAAGATATAATTAATACATTCCGCCGATAGCGGAGCTTAATGGCCCCAAACGCCGTACGTGGTTTTAACGTAAACATTGAAACTCGCAAAACACAATAAACACCTAAGCTGTCTTGAGATGTAAGACATGTTACTGAATGCGTCGTCACCAACAGTATAGTTGATAAGCTATTTAATTTGGTAGTGTAGCCGTGGATTGAGTCCTAGTTTTATGAGTGATATAGGGATTGGTTTAATCCTATATAAATAGATTTTAACAAATTTGTTCGGCAACATTAGGGAGAGAGAGGAAACGTTAACCCCCCCTAAATACCGCAGCACTTAAAAATAAAGTTTTGAATCTTATTCCACTATTACTAATGAGAACCAAACAGAAATTTTTATGGTTCTCCGTTTATTAAAAAGAGGCTCATGTATTTACGTTTTTCAAAAATTCATAGAAGGCGTCACGGAGAAACTAGTAAAATGGGATACGAAACAAACTATAGCCCATCTCGAGAAGCCTACAAAGTTAAAACAAATCATGTGGACAGTTTCTGAGCAATAGTTATTGACAATGTCCCAAATTTTGAAAATTTTTTTCACTTCACGGTTTTCATTTGTATACAAACTATTTTACATAGTAACATTATGTTTCCGTAGGGCTATTGTAATAACAAAAGCAATCCGGATCTTGTTTTTGAATAAACAGGCGTTGAAGCTGAAAATTTACAAAAATTGTAGGAGCTGCCGTTTTAAAGCTCAAAAAAAAACATTTCATTTGTCTTAACGCCCTCTATCATATTCTATTCTTAGATTTGTAAAATCCCATTTAAAAAAAAATGCTACCACAAAACATGTTTAATTATCATTTTTGGTTGCGGTTAAAAGCTCGACAACTTTTCGTTGTGCTTAGCTATACCAAAATTCATTAAAATCGGTCCAGTAGTTACTGAGAACTGAAATTTTGCGTTATACACACATAGACTCTTATTTTTTAACAACTACCGTTTTGTGTGAAGGACTAAAACATATATTTCCGTCAAAAATATCAGATTCAAACATTTTCGCAATCACAATACATTCCCATACTGGAAGCGCGATAAATACAATTTTCCAAACTGCTAGAATTAAAGTAAGTCATAAATAGCCAAATACAAACAGTAGTGACTTTGACATAAAATCTCGCTAAAAACAATCAAGTCGATATGCAAAACCCCGCCGTCATGTTATAGTGATAAATTTTGCCGAGATGCAGGAGCCTGTCGTCTTGTTGTGGTACGACAGTTCAGGATTTAATGTATAGATGATTATTATTATTATTATTGTTATAACTATTAGGTTAATTATATGAGTAGAAACCCCCATTGAACCGAATAAGCATAAAGTAGCTTACATAAACAGAGTGTAGCAAATTAGCTAAAAAGTCAAACATTAACGAACTCAACTGAACATTTTAAGGCAACGATATCAATTTTTTTGAAAATCTCCAAAATATTGCTTTAATTTTTACTCCTATTTTCGTATATAGTTACAGTGTATCCCATCACATGTTACGTCGATCTGTAAACTCGTTTTAGAGTAATGAGGCGTTAAGAGTCAAAATTTTCAAAAAACTGCCATTTTGAAGTTAGAAAGTTCAGAAAAAAGCGTTAGATTTGCCCTACGATTTTCTATCGGGTTCCGTTTTCAGATTTATAGTTCAATGTCTGAAAAAATTCCACCAATAGAACATGACTATAACTTGCGCTTCCGGTTTTGCATATTTTTAAAAGCTTATTTTCTTAAGAAATTTTTGATATAACCCTGCAATCTTGTTGCATTCTAAGACGAGTTAAAATCAGCCCATCTGTTCGGGAGATATGAGGCGAACATTGAAAAACCCATTCAGCATTCACGGACAAACATATTGTAAAAACCGGTGTTTAGAGATCCTACAGGTGCAAAACATGTGTTTCCATCAAAATTTCGAAATCGAACTTTCTCATGAAATCAATACTTATAAACTTTCAGTAAAAGATGGTAATAATGTAAAAAACAAAACTTGCTACAAAGATACTTATTTGATTCATTGTCGTAAATTCAATCTTATATATTACCCAAGGTAACTTTTAAGTTACGTTTAAAGTTATTGAAGATCTGTTTTTCTTCGTAATTTTACTTTAGTCTGAAACGTATTTAAAATCAATTTTTCTGGTTATTTATGATTAATACAACTGTAAAAAGAAAGCTTGCATAAGCGCGAGAGCAATCCATCTTATTTCAAATTAGTTAGTTCTACTTCTTATTTCTCCACAAAATGTATTAAAATTATTTCAACTTTTAATATCCTCTACGGTTTTATTTCGAAATTTTAATCGCTATGAAAGCCTTATAACTTTGTTATTATAATTTTCTTATTTTCTAGATATACAGTGTGTGACTATGACAGTTTTCTACATAAAACTACTTTATAATTTACTTATTTTATTTAACTAAGTACTGACATTACACCAAACAAAAATAAATAAGCTATGAATAGACACAAAAATATCAAACAAGCACGCACAAGAGCTTTTGATTGCTTTTAATTTATTGTCAATCCATGTCATTATTATTATTACCAACCTATTACCTTGTAAAAACTTAATTTTTTACAGCAAAATTAGTTGCGTCTTAATATATATATTTTCCTTTATGTTAAATAACTAACGCATTTATTTTCATTTTACATCCTTGACTTATTATATATCACAAGCAAAACCCGTGAGCTATGTTTCACGATGTATTTGTTTCTGTTTGTTTAATAATAAATAAGTTAATTAAGTAAGTAATATAGCGTACCGCGGATCAAGGTTCTAGTTTTATGAATTATATAGCAATTGTTGTAATTATTTGTATATATTAAATTCGCATCTCTTTAACTTATCTCAACTTGAAAGGGATAAGGCTGCAGCGACCCAAACGGTGCGCGATGGGTATTATGTTTTTTAATTCACCAAAACCTGCGCTAAGGGTCTTCTCCTGAACTTTTCTAATACTTTCGATATTGTTAATGATTATCTGTATATAAAATACTTAATTACTTTAACAATGTTTATTTATTTTAACCTCATACGTATTTCGGCTTGATTACATGAAATTGTCAGAGGTTATATAACCTCTGACAATGGCATGTGAACATGCCGAAATACGTATAAGGTTAAAATAAATAAATATTGTTTAAGTAAGTAAGTATTATGTATACAGATAATCATTAAATATGGACTTAACGAAGTAAAGCTAGAATTTATAAATTTAGATATTGTTACCTGTTAGCTATCATATATTCAAAAGCGTTTTAATATTAACGTTATACACACATACAAATAATAGTATAAACTTTTAGAAAATCTGATTTTTCCGTTGGAACTAAAAATTAAATGACAGATTTCTTTGTCAAAGATTGGGTGCTAGACCCAGCAACTTTAATTTGTTACTATTATTGTAGCGTAAATCGTCAATGCGATAACCAAAATCAATTTGGTTCATTTCATCTCGTAAACCTGCGATGGCATTTATTTTTGACCGCTTGTAATGTAAATTCGCCATGCAGTTGTGTTAACAACGGAGACACTTTTATTTCTTACCTCTAGTAAACAAACGAAAAGTGTTTAATTTAAACATGCTCAATTATGTTTTAATTTTATTAGCTTAAGTTGATATATTATATTACTGTTTATGTTTGCCAACCCTCTTAAATTAAATTACGCCATAAATAACAAATTATAGCAATAGTAGTGACGGAAATATAAGCAATTGCCGTAAACAATCAATAAACTTGATTGGAGTTGCAAGTAGCCGCCGTCGTGTTATATTGATAAATTTGGCGACATGCAAGAAACTGTCGTGTTGTTATGGTGAGACAGTTACGGATTTATTAAAGATTTAAAATAACCTGGTAATTAAAACACACATAAAATAAGTGTTTTAAATATCAAATATTCAAGTATAACTGAACAAATCTGAATTCTACTGATGTATCTAAACTTAAATGTTCAATATTGTAATCGACATAATATAAAAGATGTGTTATAGGTCATCTTAACTTCTATCAATATAAAAACTATCTGCGAAGAGACGCACTATACGAAGACCGTAATATAAATTTTATAAAAGCATTTGCGAATACTTTGAACACCAGTAGTATGTGGAGTCTGCGCAGTAACATTATTAAATAGAAAATATTTCGTATGCAACATATCTAGCTATTGGTAATGTCTATAAGAGCCGTCAACCTATTTTTCTGAAAAATAAAAGCGCCGATAGTGCTCTTTGATGTACTCACATTTGATAACAATATAAACTTACAGATTAAGTCGTTTTCACAGATGTTACATCAGCAGTTACTGTACGATTGCATAATACTAAAACATAGACGCGCTCAACGCTATGATAGCTAGTGACTTATCAGTCTGATCCGTTTAGACTCAAACTATAAGAATACATGTGTAGCTAAAAGCAGAAAATCTGTCCTTCTGCAAATATTTAAAATTTTTAAGTTTGATTGTTTCTACAGTTTTGACAATATTTTTATATCGTAATAGTTTAAGACCAGCACCATTATGATACCAAATTTTTTACTAGTTTTTGAATAAACAAGTATTAAAAAGAAAAGTTTGGATTTTATAATGATTTTCATGAGATTCTGTTTCCACATTTCCAAAATTCAGTTTCTGAAAGATGTACTATAAAATCACTTCTAGCTTTTGTTTTCTGTTTTGGAATCTCTAAAGTTTGTTTCTTTGAATTTTTGATATACCGCTACATTTTAGGCACAGTGAAAATATAATCTGCAGTTGTTTTTACATTTCTCACAAAACAGTCCTGAAAACGTGTTAGTTTGCGTTAAAATCGCCAATTTAAAATTTTCACGAAAACGCTAATTTTGCCTTACTAAAAGTATAGAATAAAGTAAAATTTGGGGATATTGTAATTTCAGAAACAAGTATTTTGAATTTACTTCATATATGCAATTGTAATAACGCAGCCATAATTACAAAATAAGGTTCTGTTAATTTTAAAAGCGCGAACTGCTACTTATCAAAACGATAACGATTAAAGGTTAACTGAAAATGTAATTGATTTATTCAGGCAAGAAGCAGAATTTATAACAAAATTCCTAAGAATTCACAAGTTGGAAAACATTTGGGAAATGTAATTCTTTCTTTCTGAACATCTGTACACGGTTCATCTTTCATAGGTTGTCTGAATGACAGCCAACCCGTGGTATTACGCTTTCTGTTTTCACTTTGATTATTATCGAAAGTGCTAAAATACAGAAGTTGCCATTTCTATTAATAATGTGCAATAAATAGCTATAAATATCATGCCTGTATTGTTTTATAATGGTTATGAAAATATTGCCGTTATATATTGATTAATATTTTTGATATAAATTTGTGTGAATAACAAGACGTTCTAGTTGCAATACTTGGATACCATAATAAAATTTAGACACCAAAGTAACCAGTGACTTATTGTTTTAGAGTATTATCGATTGAGGTAAGGTCTAATTTTATAGTGTCTGCTTCTGTGGCTATCTATACGTCTATTTACCCGCCTGCTGCCGACAATTCAAGACTATTATATAGAAGGAAACCACAACGGGCAGATTAATAGTTTCCCAACCAGGAAAAGGTTACTGTATACAAAAGCAAAGTTATTGAATCCCAATTTAGAATTTATAAAACAACGTTTTCAAGATCGTTTGGCGGAAAATTAGTCAAAAGAAAACTACGATTTCATATAGTTAAGTCGAAAAAGATTAGGTTTGACTTCATTCCAGCATTAAAAAATGAGCGAAGCATTTCGCCTGGACTTTCCTATACTTACACAAAATAATTACTTTCATATCACAATCACTACAATTACAGCACATCTAACTAAGAACTGTTTTCACTTATACGGTATTAAAATATAAACTCTTGCTAATCCGGCGTTGCAAGAAGGACAAGTAACGATAGTCATAACTCATAAACTACGTGAGTAGCAATTTCAAGGTGGTACCGTACGCAGTGGTTAGCTGATGTAATTCTACTATGTTCATCTCTTACGCACTACGTGTTTCACTATCTACCTTGTGCACTCTGTGTTCGAGTGATGTGAGCCACAATAAAATACATCTAAGTAAAATAAAATAGGTAAGGTAGGGGCATTCAATTTATGCCTATTTCAGGAACCGGAAGTTACGTTACTGTTTGTATAGCAATAAGAATTTTGAATGATTTTCACGGTGCAACATGTTTTTGTATTACATGAATTGCTTGTTATTTAAAGAAATTATTTGAGTTCGTTTTATATTTGATATTCGCCTCATAAATTCCTAAAAACAAATAAAGAAAAATGAGTAAAACAAAATGGGCATGGGAGGAATAGGACCCTAAATTGGTTCCGTTTTTCGGTTGTTTGATGTTACACCACTGTTCGTACAGCAATATTAACTAAATAAGTGTTTGTTCAAACATGTCCGCAAAATTAATATAAACAGAAATGTTCGATTTATTTTATTATTATGAAATATTAGCACTCTACACCGTACAACTTATGGAAGTCAACGTAAATTCCGATTAGAGTACTTACGCCATTGTTCATTCCGCTGAATCTAGTAGGCAGGTATAATATTGTTGTTAATATACAATACTAACCAAATATATGCCGCAATTTTAATAAAATACCGGCGAATGTTCGCGAATGGGCCAGCATATGTTAATTGAAACAGAAGCATTAGCTATGTGTTTTATTTGTTTACTGAAAACACATTTTAGCCATTCTTATTGGAATCGTAGAAAATTATAAATGTTGTTCCTATGAAAGTGTTTTCGTAATGAATGTAAATATATACAGATTTCTAGCTTGTTTATTTTAATAATTATCTGTTTGTTCAATTATTGCCTTTACTTTTCTTACGGAATGATTTCAGTTTGTGCAACTGAAGTGTTTAGTAACCGAGTTCTGCACGCTTCCGCTCGCTGTGATCTGCATCGCAAATGAATGTTTCCTGTGCTTGCTGCGCAGTTGTCAAGCATATTCTGTACATCCATTAACTAATTAATATCAGTAGTGGTCTAGCAGCCATTAGCACATGCAAATATGCTCCCTATGTAGTCGATCCGTGCAGACTTGGCTTGTTGCTGCGGAGGCCCGGCGGCATTAAAAACTGAGACACGTGAAAGGGATCCGTACTTAACAAATATATATAAATTGCAACTAATTTCCATCTTAATGTTATTTAAAATTCGTTAAACCAAATAGTTTTTTATCGGGTTAAAATTTGGAATTCTCGTAGGCATGTGATGACTACGACGACGAAATCGCATAACTAATAATTGTATTTTCTTTTCAACTTTCTCAAATAAACTTGCTACTTTAACTTGTAGAAAACTTGAAATTCAATTACTTCTTCGATCAAAAGCATCAGCATAAGAAAATCTAAAAAAGTAGGTAAGGACGAATACTGAAGCTCATTTCATAGAAAGCAAATCATTTTGTAGCTAGGTATTGATCGTAATATTTTACACCCTTTATATTTACGTGTCGCTACTTACAGTTTGAGGTTTATGGATATTATTATATATCGCAACCAAATATAACCACAACTATAATATTATATGCATACCATAATATCTACATGAATACTATAGAATAAGAAATTACAAGAAAAGTGTAGGTAGTACATCAACAACTGCATTTTTGAAAAACTCTGGCACTCTTGAATTGTGTACTCTATATTTAACGCGAGCTAAATTACGAATATAACATGAACCAGAATATATCTCATCAGCTTTACTAATTTTGAAGCTTGCTCCTACCGTACATAAACAGAGTCTACTGTAATCTCATAATATTAACAAAATTTTAACATTATTCGAAATAAACTGTGTCTCAGATCCTGCTACTCGCTACCGAATCGGAGGTTCTACTTGTGTAGCTTGAATTTCCGCAGTAAATTAGAAAATATCATTTAAATTGCTATTAGCTTCCATTAAGTGTTTCATTAGCCGAGAGCGTCTTATCGATTCTACAGGGAAATTGAAACTTTTACTCTAATGCTACGTTAGAAAAAGTATATAGCTTATAACTAGACCAAACTTCTTGGAAAGCTTAGAAGCTCTACATAAATATATGATACTAACATTTTAATGCCAGTATAACCACGAAAGAACAGGGTACTAGCGTATAGGTACTTTAACAAGAGCGAATAGCATTCCTTTTGCGCACGGAAAATTGATAGAATCTTTTGAAAATAAAATAGTTGTTCCTTGGGACAATTTAAGGTTATTTCTATTCTCGTGACACCATCAGCTTTTTTATTGACTGATGTTATATTCTATGATTATCAGATTGATAATAATTAAAAATGTACGCATTGGTACCTAAGTATCCTTATTGATTCTAAAATTCAAACATTTATGCTTGGAAATCAATATTTCTTTACTTTTCTCGCTATGCAAAATGTATCAAGGTATTGTTGACGAATATGAGCGTTTGGGGTCCAGAATACCGAAAAATTAGGTTTAACTACGGTGTCGGTGTGTGTCCGTCCGTATGTATACACCTTACAGCCCAGACGCCTCAATCCAGAGAACCAATTTAGGTTTAAAAGATTGGTAATCATACTGGGATGACAGCGCAATCTTTTTTACCGCCTCCGGTCACCCCCCCCAACGAGTTTCTGTTTTTGAAAAATTTTGCAATTTCGACTTCCACATCGGTATAAAGATGTTAAATGACAATAGAAACAATCTTTTATTAAGAAAAGTTCTGTAAAAGGTTTCCTTTTAGTCGTTTACCTGGACAGTGTAATTGAATAATTGCCCAAAAATCATTTTTTTCAAAAGTCGACATTCAGCTGTCAGCGAATAAATATTGTTTCCAATTAAAAAATATTAGGACTTGTAAAGACAGAAAGAAGAAGGGGGTGCTTTACTTTACTATAAACATGCTCAAAAAAGATGCTTAGATGTGTGTTGCGCGTATGTCGAATAGCCAATCTGAGCAAGTGCGCAACTGCCCCCCCCCCCTTCGGTTACCCTAACCAACGATTTATTGTGTTTTCATAAAATTTATGAATTTCGACTACAAAATTGATATGAACATGTTAAATGAAAATTGGAACAACACTCTCCATTGAGAAAACAGATCTAGGAGATTTCCTGTTATAGGTATGTTTACATTGGATAATTGCCCAAAAAAACCACCGTGGACAAATTATAAAGTCAAGAGAGATTTCGTCTGATATGAGATATAATATATTTTTTGCAATTAGGAAATACTAAAAATCATAACAATTCAAAATTTTTCATAATTGCTAAAATTTCCTAAACACTTTAAAAATTTATAAATTTCAAAAATATATCTTCAAAATATTTAGTAATTTTTAAAGCTTACAAGTTACAATTTTCAAAGTTTTCCAGATTTTCAAAATTTTAATATTATTTAAATTTTCAAGATCTTCAAAAATCTTTTATTTTTTCTTTCATTCTTTCTTAATCGTTATCCTCATTTACCGGACTGGTGTAGAGGTAGTCTTATTCGCTCCAGGTTTGGGTTATTGCTATGTTCCGGTGGATAGCGCAGCTATTGAGCGTTTAACCACTGCGTACCCTCAGCTTACGCCAAACCCTTGGCATTACATTCACTCGTCCCTTTGCTCATCCATTTATACTTTGAGGGGGATTCCAATCCCTCTAACGACAGCCGCGTTGTTAATGCGACATCTGGGACGACCTATTTGCATGTCATTCCGAGAGCGCGAGGTGCCGCGTCTAGTCGGCTTTCGGACACCCATCCAAGTACTGACCAGCCAGAGCTATGCTTAACTTTGCTGATCGCACTCGATTGGTTGTTCTAACCGCGCCAACTCGGGACCCAAATCTTTTATTTTAAAACTAACAAAAAAATTTTTTTATTAAATAAAAATTTCAAAAATTCAAAACTTAAAAATTTTTCCAGTTTTTCAAATTTCCATCATTCACATAATTTTTGAAAATGTTCGTAATTTCAATAAAGTTTATGAAAATGCATAAATTGTAATATAGAAATTTTAAAATACTAAATTAATATTTTTGAAAACAAAATCCAAATATTTTGGTTTCTTAGACAACCGATCCTCTCCCCTTAAAGGCGTTGGAGACACCAAAATCTGCAAGTAATAATAAAAGCATAACTGATAATAAACAATATATTTCACAACAAAAAACCTTTAAATTGTTAAATTTTTTAGATGATTGAGGGTAATAATTATTTCTAACGTATATATTTCTATTAAATCGGTGCATGCATTTTAAACCAAATTACTCCTACTATCAGGTCGCTTTTGTACACCTAAAATTAAATTTTTATTTAGGTCAGCGGGTGGTCTACTGGTTAGAGTCCCAACCTCTAGAACTAACTCCCAACGGCAGTAGGTTCGAATCCTCTGCCCGTCGGAAATTTTTCTGAATAAGTTAAACCCGGCGTGTGTTGTGTGTATGTTGGGTTGCATGTCTTTCGGGGTGGGGCATGTTAGACCGGTGAAAAGCGCTGAAGTGCGCTGAGCCCGGTTAAGGGGGTGGGATGGGAATCATGAAGTCGTGCTCACGCACGGCATCATGACACATAAAAAAAATTTTTTATTTGGCCGCTGGCAATTCTTGCTTGAATAAACATACTTTATTTCGGTTTACAGTATTATTCGTCGTTTTCACGATGGTTTTTAACAATAATTATGAGGATGATATACCTAAGTTTATTCTTTAAAATAGGTCTATTTTGTTTATCAGCCCTTCTACATAACTTTAACTTATAATAGTAAAAAATAACTATAAATAACTGAAAGTTTTCAAAATTTAAAAATTTTCAGCTTTCACCATTTTCAATATTTTCAAAAACTTCAATATTTTCCTAATTTACAGAAGTTTTAAAATGTTCTCTATTAATTAATAAAAAGTGTTAAAGCACCTTTAAGATTATTGCAGAGGAAAGGGAAGAACGCAGCGGGCTTACGCGAGTATGATCTCGTGGCGGTTGCCCGACAGCTATACAAAGTATAGCTATTGTGATCGTCATGAAGGATTTGGAGCAAATGCGATCATTCAGCAAAGTTTATTTTGCTCTGGCCTTACTAAAAGACGAACATTTTCAACCTAAACTTTTTAACTAATAAGCAGGTTTTAGGGCCTTGGGAGACCAACGGCCGACCGCTGTAGCGGAATCTGTGCGTGTGTCCAGTCCAGACGCTTTAACGCAGAAAATCCTAATTTGGCCCAAAGATTGGTAATTCCACTGGGATTAAACCGCAACCAAATGGGGTCCGCCAAAAAAAAGGGGGGGGGGAGTGCTCAACTTCGAAATAGACGCGCTCGAAAAAAAACTTAAATTCGTATTTTACTTATGTCGAATAGCCGGTCTTTTATTAATAAATTAATCGCATATCTGTACCAGTTAATAATAACAATTTCTCGCGTGTTACTGCAAATTCACGTTACGCTTTGCTTAAAATAAAATCGTAAGCAGTTAGGATTACACAGAAGAAACAAAATTTAATTTCAATTCTATTGTAATTTTGTTGTAAATAAATGAAATCATTAAAAAACAACTACAGCATTATTTTCTCATATCAAACGAAAAAAAAAATCCGAGAAGCGATAGTAAATGCAGGTCTCAAAACGGCTTATAAAACTAATAGACCAAACACAACGGTTTTAATGGAACATCCGCTATTTACTTTCACCTATTATTACTTGTATTACTAGTATCAAATAAAAGAGATCGTTTTCCTTTGAACTTTAATAACATAATTAAAATGTCTTTTGCAAGCGTACTTTGTGATTTACTAGAGACTCTTTTGCGTTATATTATATCTTAAACATAAATTAAACACTTTTTAGAAAACAAGAAAAATATGTTAAAAAAACATTTTTTATCTCCAAATTGTGATTAAACTGTTTCATCTTTAAGATGCTGTAACTCTGTAATGACGCGTTTTTGGATGTATGCTTGTGGGTACTATTTTACTTACGTTGGTGTCTAGAATGCGTCGTAATAATTCGAACATCGAATTTCTAAACAGCAACTATAGTCGTTGCAGTATACAGAATCCGGCACGAATAACTGAAGGTTTTTCATATGAAATAACTACTAAATCATTTTTAAGTTACCTGAACTATTTTAATGTAATGGAGATATAACACTGTAATGCATTAAATCAATCTTTAAAGGTGACATCGTTCAAACTTTATCCATAGCACGCTGCAGTATATAGTTAAGAATCCGTTTAATTTTTTCATATAAATTCTTTTTTCAGGTTGTCTGTTGTGTTGGACTGTTGCCTATAGATTTTTCTCTTTAAATATTCTTATAACAATAAACCTGGAGCTGTTAAGTTCGCAAAGCGTGGCGCGGTGGCCAGTTCAATCGAGAAACTAAACGCCCAGGTAACAGTCTGCGGTTCTTGGTGAACTATTCTAGGATTATCGCCAAACTAGTATAAATAATTTTGTTTGTTGACGAACCCCGAAATATGGTAATAAACTCCTCCAGTCATGGGGATGAAATCACGCTGCGTGCAATAACATACATGTCCGCTGCCATAATAATATTGCTATTACAACAATGTGTAGTACTAAGCTAGCATAGTCTGTAAAGGTTTAGTGAATGTGCAGCGTAGCAACACGCTGTTTCGTCGGCAGCCATTTCCCCGTCGCCAACTAGCCGTCGACCATTTTGCCGTCGGCCATTTCGCCGTTAATCAAATATTTTTTGAATTACCCCCATATATATTATTGCCTAAACTCTAATATTAAAACCAATAACAAATAGATAATTACAGATAAATATTAAATAATGAAATAAAAAATTAAGAAAATATATATATATTTTCAATAACTTTTATTATACTAATATAATATACATATTATATACTTATTTAGGCTTAAATAGAAAACTTTTTAAGTCTGTGGCAAAACTTTGACGGCGAAATGGCCGACGGCGCAGTGGCCGATGGCGAAACGGCTAGGGCGAGATGACTACGTACGTGCGTTGCTGTAGTTGTAAGTTCAGTTTACTGCCTATCTAGAAGTGATGGGTGTAATCAATTTATTTCAGCAATCGAATGATTAGTTCCTGAACGATTAGCTCTCGACTGATATTATTAATCGATATATTCATTCGAAGTAATCATTTTACTGCGCGCGTATCTGAGCAATATGCCAAATCTCTGCAATTTTATTGTTGTAGAATGCGATATTACGAACCTCGTTCTCATTGTCTTTTGTCGGAGCGCTTGGGAAAACCAGATACTCGATTCGTTTGAAATATGTGCAACATTCTGCTAATTTATAGTTTACTATGCGAATGTAAATCATTCAAACGCTCTTTCCTAATGTTCAAATCAAATCATTCTTGTCTCGTTGCCCTTCGAATTTGTTTACATTTTGCATTTACAACTAGTTATTACTTAAAAACTTGCCTCCGAAGCAACCAAAACCACAAATTTAAAATCGCTAAATCATTCGAATAAATTTCCGTAGTCTAACGAGTTATTTCCAGAAATTTCTATAACCAACAAATTTGATTATTTTCATTCGAAACGCGCCTTTGTATAAGTCCCTTGCTGTAGTCAAGGAGGATTTTTTCCTATAGGTACGTACAAAAGCGCCGTTTTAAGGGGAAGTACAGAAGGCACGTGTCGATCCATAATGTTGATTGAAAATTTAATTTTGATTTATAAATATTCAGAAGAAAAAAGGAAACACTGATACGATTTCGAATCAAACTATAAAATGTTTGAAATATTTCATGTTTTACTATATGTCAAAATATTAAACTCATTCAGTTTTTTTGACGAGAAAGATAGAATTTTAACATACTTCATATCTGAGCAAAATAAAAGACATTTTATGTTTATTTTATTGGCACCCAATACGCTGAGCTATTTTCTACACTGCCTGATTAATTAATGACTGTGGAAGGTGTAACTCAGGAGAGTCAAAAAATACGAAAAACTAACTGAATGTTACAGATTTTACATTGGGAAAATGTCCAAGCCTTCCTTTTAGAGGGTGTTTACAACCGCCAGAATACAGAAAAAGAATTATAACCAAACCAAATGTACTTCCTTCATCATTTCCGCCTGTAGGGTAGAATGCATAAAATTGATATCATTTTAGGAATAGACCGTATGCAAACTGCTTAAGAAAAGTCTTTAGTGCTCAAATGTTTTTATTTTTAAGCGTTATGTTGCAGTAAGCAAACCTGTAATTGAAAATTAGTTTAAAAACATTTAAAAGCACGTTATTTGACGAAAATTGCATCCCAAATGATTCTATATTCAAAGTAATTGTGGGGTTGAAACGTGCTACATCAATGCAAAACTGATTCTTTTCAACTTTTAGTAGTTGGTTGCGAAAACGTAGTGAAAGGAAATTAATTACATACCAAACTTTTTATGCAGCTGCACTTTCTGGAGTCGCTTGGCAACACTGGTAATTTACATAAAATGGCGTTCTATGTAAAATTGAGCGGTGCTTAGATTAACACTCTAAGTTATTTTTAATAACATTCTAGTAATATATTTTTCAAAAAACTATGCATGAATCGCAACAAGACTAGGTTTGTCTTGTTTGTAATAAAACTGTTACTTCCAAAATTAGTTTTTTTGAATTTGAATTCGTTGATATTTTGCATGAAAACAGTTAGGGCAGATTTATATCATAACGATTATAACTCTTATGAGCTAATTAAAATTAATTAATTTTTATAGAGAAGGTATTTTACAAATGCAAAGTTAGCGGTAAAATATATCGACCTGAATCTTTGCTAGAAAATATTGTTGTAGTTTACCGCGCCTTGGAATTTTATGTCTTCTTTTAATAAACTTTTGATTACTGTTGTTTCCTACAGTACTTCTAAAGAATACGCTTCGTAAATGAAAAGCTAGCGCAAAGTTAATTAATTTCATATCCCAGTTTTAGATGCTGTGCCAATTTTGATGAATTTTCATACCAGTGTAATAATTGAATTAAATTGAACCAGAACAAATATTAAACTATGCACATTTAATATAATATTTGTGTCGTAAATCTCAAGGAATCAGGTGCAAATACTAAAAATTAAAATACGGATATGTAAATATTTACACATTTTTTTTAGAAAATGGAAAGTTATGTATGTCTACTACATACATTAAACATGTAGCAGTTTTATTCTGAAAAGTCGGCTGAAGATTGTTTAAATTAAATATATTTTAAAGGTTGATTTCTAATTGTTTGGAAATTATCTGCAATTAATCAAGGTTTGCTAATTTAGGTACGCATAAAGTGAAGAGCAAATAGTCAGGAACATCTGCGTAAATATTGACTGCGAAATGGGTTTGTAACCACAAAAGGTTATCATAAATAGTTGGAAGTGGTTGTAGAGTCAACGATACATCATCATTTGTGGCATAAATGGGCCAACAGAACCGTGAGCCGCCTACGCACACCTGTAATTTTGACATCGCTAATGAACGCTCATTATAAATTGTTTTTCCCAAACGGACGCGGGTTTCCTATAAAGTATCGGCCGAGTATTATGATACAGCCGGTCGAGCATTCGTTCTGAACGCTTTCGAGAAACATTTCCGAGAGAAAATTACCTTCGCCAAAGGAGTGTTTATTTTATCGGTAGGTTTATGTCTGTTAATGTGGACAGAAGTTGTTTGGCGGGATCGACGTCGCGGCCTCGTACCAGGGCACTGTTACAACATATCCTGGGGCCACTCGAGATTAGAGCTGTCCCGAGGCGCCCACCTGAATAACATCATTAATCACAATACCGCAAATCCAAATTGGATTCTAGCTCTCCCGACCGCGCGCACTCGGTATCGGTAAATATAACACATAGGAGTTTTCTCGAAACGAGAACTCAATCTCGTATTGACTTTTATGTTTTCGTGTATCATCTGAAAGAAGCGATCGAGTTTGATGAAGCTCGTTTACCGTCATTAACAGTTTATTACAAGAAGATGGGGCGCCGTTTGCTCGACATTGCGCGCCCCCGGCAACCGAACAAATGTAGGTCCCGATGGTTTCCGCTTTGTGCGTATCTCCTACGAACAGGCGGCAATGGTCCACAGAAAATACCTATTACGAGTTCGGGGTTAAACCTGGGTACGTATGTGCTGACTCAAATCTTAGCAAACACGGCCTGAATGAAACCCATCACTCCTACGCGACGCGCTCGATCGAGCGTCGCTTTCCGACTTACAACGTTTTTGTACCTACAAGAATGCTACAATCGACAAATCAAGGGCCGCAGACACTAATGGAGAGTAATAGCGTTCGTATGCTGATTTTGCACTCGGGACTAGACGCTTCCTGCAGGATGCATAGGCGCATGACTCCCGGGAGCCGTTTGCGACGACCGGGCCGCATATTATGTCACGCGGAAGAGATCGCGCCACGGTAAACAAGGGCATCGCGGACGGCATCTCGAATTGGGGCGCTTTTACAATTCCGTAAAAACGTCCTAAGTGAATTTCCAATTTTAGAAATGCTGTCTTACCAAATCGCGACTCTGCCTTGCGAATATGTTGGCGAGAAGCCAAGAGGGTGCTTACCGAAGATCGCCCCGGCATAATCCCGATTTTCAGGAAACCAAAAAGAATGGTACGACTTATTCAATAATCACTGGTTCACGCGAGCAGTAGCTCGCGGCGAACATTCGCCGCTCTGTTTGACACGGGGTCATATTCTCCATGCCCTTGGGAAAATTTCGCACGTTCATTTCTAAGCGCGTTTTTACTTTAGCACCCCGATTTGGCAACATTTGAACAGTGCGAAAAACACAAAAACATAAAGACCGAAACTTCATATTAAGAATTGATTTTTTGTTTGGCACTGATTTAATTTTAATAATAAATATCAAATGAATTTTTTAACCATATTATGGAGAAATAAAAACACGAATTCATTAAAAGTGCGGCTTCCTTTTTTTCAGTCTTATACGAGACGAGTCAATAAGCCACGGCACTTTTAATGTTTCTTCCCCAGTGCATTGTTTTGGACGATAATACTGTTGGCTCTCCTGCACCTATCGCTCTTATAGAGATCGCCATATTAATTAATAGAGCGAAGTTGGTGTTTAACATGGCTGCCTCATTATCCAATTGCATCAACAAAAAGCAGTGCGCTGTTATCCGTTTTTCTACGGTCGGGGTGAAAATGTTAAATCAATATGGTAACGACTTTATGACGTAACATAAAAATTGGGTTGTATTTTTCAAGAACGATATTTGTCCAATAAGACTTGTTCTACCATGCCTTCTTGAAAATTTCTACCCATTTATCAACTTTATGTTACGTTACATTACTATCCTAATTTAACACTTTCCTGTAATTTTCTTTGTTTTCACTCCATGAAAAAACGGATAAACAGTCCGTTGCACTTCTTTGGTGCAATTGGATACTGTGGAGCCTCGATGTAAAAAAGCAGCGTTGTAAAAAAACAAAATTCTATACAGTTTTAATAGCTACAAGACTGCGGGTGCTGAATAAATAAATCAGTGTAGCCTGTCGGCCATTTTCTAAAAGGTCGCTATTATCATTATCAATGTTGAATTGCGAAACACGGTTTGGATTGTGTAACATACCACAAACTGGGACTGAGATTCTACAAAATAGCGTCTGGCTTCTTATGGCCTCTTATGTATATGTCGCGTATCCGGTGTAATTATATAGAAATCTGTGCTCAAAACAATGCACTTGGGAAAAATTATTAAAATTTTAAATCGGCTACTTTTTTGCCTAGTTAAACTATTATCAGGATAGTACTACATAGCCTTGTCTTAGTAAAAATATAATTATACATGTATATGTAATAATAACAATACAATACGAATTTATTGTAAATAAAACAATTATTAACTTCAACAGGTTTTTTAATTTTAGCCTTATACGTATTTCAATGTGTTTACATGTCATTATTTGTATATTATTTGTGTATTATTTGATTAGAACTTACAGCTTTTCAGTTTTTTTATGCTAATTGGAAGATTGCTTGACGCAGTTGTAATAACTTAATATAATCTACTTGGTCACAAGAATATCTGTGCATAATTACATATTATTAGTTGATTTTTTTCGATTTTACATCAACTCGATTTTATTGAAAATTAACAATTAATTTTCTGTGCATTACTTCTTTGTCTCTTTCATTTAGTATCGAATAACTATTAAAAAATATTATTTTTGTATAGTCTTGGTAATTTTTCTCACATTTTCAAATTTTGACTGTTAATATTATATCCAACAAGGTGGTCTTTAAGTATGTATGGTAGAGTCACCTATTTTTTAGCAGTAACAGAATTTTTACCTCTTGTTAATTTATATCTATATCATTTTCCAAATTCTTAATAATTATAAAAATATTTCCAATAGTTCATAAAAATATATTCAGGTAAAAGAAAACAATAAGATGAGAAATTGAATACATTAATGTATACAAACAAACGTCAAATTTTAAATAAATATTACGATTTTAAAAAAACTCTTTTCGAAAAATTTACAAATACAATTTTTGAGTATAAACTAATAATGTTAAAGTATATTCTGTGTCAACGCATTGAATATATGCATTTGTCTTTTGAAAAAAAATCAACACTAAAGGTCCACTGTGATAGACGTCGAAATGTTGGTCTACCTTCTGGCGTCGGTGATAAATCTTAGTAGCAGATTAGGTCAACAATAAATAAAATATAACAAAAAGACCCATGTTTTCAACAAGTGAAAAAAATCTTTCTTGAATGTAATTTTGATGTACGTATCGCAAACAAACAAAAACAGTTTACTAAACACTACCTGTTTTTAGCAATAGCCTTCGAATAAAGCACACTCTTGCAAGCTAAAATAAATTGATGAAACAGTACAGCAAGCAATAAATATTAACTCTGCAACTGTTGTTAGGAAGCATCCAGGGATGAAATGATCTAAATAATGTAACGTTTTATTCTATTGTCATATGATACATTCATTAGTGTGTCATTAAAATATTCGATAACTAGATATACCCTACTGCTAATTAATTACTTAAACTCATTAGTGATAAAAGTTCATTAGAACACTTCAAAAATTAATTTGTAGTAAAATATGCAATCACAACAAAATTTATTGGTCTATTTCATTAAAACGCAAACTCATAATTAATGTAGTATATTTGAAATACAAAAATTCTAAAAAACACATCAATTCGTGATAAATTACAAAAAAAATAGTTCAACTGATAATTGAGAAGAAAAATTACAAATGGAAATTAAAATGTTTGAAACACTCAAATTTACGTGTCCAATTAAATAGTGGCAAGCTATTGGACGTTGAAACAGTACGTCATTATTTATTTGTTTCATAGTTCGTCATTTTGTTCTAAAGTGCTACAAAACGTCCGCGAATTATTGGAACCAAGAGTATTATGAAATGCTGATAGCACTGTGTGCGTCTAACGCACTTTTATCGCACTTTCAACCAATAAGTGGCATTGCACAATGCGTACCACTGCTTAATTGAACACGAAAATTTGAGTTTCATAGACACTTTAAACAACATTAATAAATGATTTCCTTCAATTATCATTTGAACTGTTTCTTGTTTTTGTAATGGATCATGAATTTATTTTCAAAATTTTATCGAACACTTAAATTTAAGCTTGAATGTTTTTTTTTGATTATTACAAGTTTTTGCAAAACTTTATTAACTCTAAAAATATTAGTCGAATCCAAACATCATACAAAAACTTTTTGTTCAGTTTTTATAGTAAAATATCGTTCCACAATTCGTACCCGCGAGTTTCGAACACACTGTACACAGGGTGTTTTCTAAGTATGTACAGAAACATAGGGGTTGATTCCTTGGGCTATTTCATTAAAGAAAGTTCTTATGAACATATGTCCGAAATTGCTTCTTTACGGAGCTAGCAGTCTGAAGACGGAGCAGACTAATCACTTTTTGTCGATAACTTTCGCAGTCATTGTACAAAAATTGTAAAACGTTATAAGTGAGGACTACTGATTTAGATCAGTATTTCTACTGATTTTTGTTTAAATAAGTGCACCAAAAATTTTCATTTATGAGAGGCTCGCATAATATTTTATTCTAAGTAATTTAGATGTTTACCATTTTTGTCTAATGCTTTTGTAAAATTGAGTCTATCATAAAAATTTAAGTGTTTTCTCAAGATATGCAAATAGTTTCCAAGATTTGAGGGTAAGTTGTACACATGAAAATGATGAAAAAGTTCGTATAAACAAATGTCCGGAAACGCTTCGTTACAGAGGTACTGTCTCCGGAAGCGGGAAATTTCAACAATTCAAACTATCGCCTCTTCAGGAGAAACTTTTCTTCATGGAAAGCCCAAGCAATCAACTGCTGAAGTTTCTCTACGTACTTAGGAAGCATCCCGTGTATTTTGTACATTTAGATTTTATTGATCGGTAATAAAAAATAAATTAAAAAAATCATAATTTTTACGATTTATGAAATTTTAAGCACTTTATTTTGTTTGACGCCCCTAGGCAATTGCCTACTTTGCATATTTACATATCCTATGCTATAACTTAATAAACATTTTTAATATAGTCGTTATTTTATTACTTCATTAGAATATTACGGAAGCTTCTATTATACTACGTCAATAAAACAATTTAAATTAGAAATTTTAGACGGTTTGATCCTAAATAAACACGAATGCGTATGTTATCAACTACGACTCTTCGGGGTATTCCCATTAAATGTAGAGATGGCAAGTAAATTAATTGAGTACTAAACCGCAGTATATTCAAATGATGTTTTAAAACTACCATATAAAACATTGCAACCTTTTGACATACGGTACTCTATTTTATCTCTGCAATTTAATGCGCTTATAAACAAAACTAGCGCTTCCATAAATCTTGTTTTCACTAAAAACTGAACTTACAACAGAGTTTTAGTTTTGAAGGGATGCCTAGCGCCTGATTTATTTACTTCTAGGGTTACCTTCATCTTTGAGTGCTCATAGAAATTTCCGCTCGATGTCCCCTTACCTGAAACAGAGAAAAATGATGTTAGAAAACTTACTTCAAAAACGTCTTACACAACAAAACCAAAAACCCAACAATAATATAAAGTTCCTGTCGGTAATAAATAACATCTACGCTCCAAACTCGAGTGAAATATTTTCTTCAGAAATTTTTGATTCGATACTTTTGTTCGTCGAAGATTAGTCAAAAGTATCGACTTAACGAAAAGTAACAACAAATATATTATTGAAAGAAGAATGTTTCTGATTAACTCGATCAGCCGCGCTAAATGAGACAAATGATGGCTGCCAAGCAACAGAGATTTATTTCTAGCGGATTTATTGAACAAATGAACTCCTACCGTTCGTTCAGCCGATCGAATAAAATCACGTGAATGTGACTTGTAGTAAGGATAACATATGGAAGGACACCAAAACAACATATAACTTTAACCTTCATTTCAAGAGAAAGGCGTTTTGGACATTCAACAATATGCTACAGCAGGACTATTTAATCATAGTGGCTGTTGAGAGCGACAGGTTTGTTAGACTATTGTTATTAATTATTATTATTATTAATATATGGCAAAGTACGTTTATACAGTTAGATATGTCTGCAGCACAGCGGCTTTTTACATATATGGTGCGGTAACAATAATTGTTCAACATTTTTAGCTATAGTTGTACAGTCTATTACTATTATTTGTTTTTCTTTGTATTTCACAGGTTTTTCTGGATTCTTTATTGACATATCGGATCGTAGATCAACCAAAAGTCAATGGAATGTTCTAACAATGTGGGTGGTATTATTATTGTTATTATTAATATTATTTTAATATTTTACGGTATCGCTGACGGTGTAACCGGGAGTGGGGGAAGGTGCCTTGGAGAAAGCATTTATTTTATTCCAAAGCAAGCACCTTTCGCACAATATGTCAGGTTTCATTGGTTTGATTAGGCCTGCTGATATTTTGGCCTGTTGTAGAAATCAGAAAAATGATTTGTCACAACTCCTTCCACAAACATAAATATTGGAATAACTTTTATGGTCCTTGATTGCCACAGATGTTTTATTTCATAAGTATCTATCGATTTTCAGGTTTTCGGTTTCTACCAGTTTGTGAGTCAGCGGGATAGCCACATCAAGTACAATACCCCAATGGTTTCGCTTGTTTAGTAATACTACGTCAGGCCGGTTGTGCTGCACATGACGGTCAGTTGTTATTGGACGGTCACAATAAAGCAGCGTGTTGTTATTTTCGAGAACAGCAGGCGGTTAGTATTTGTAGTTTGGTGTGAAACTGTTAACAAGTTTATTTTGCAGGGCTAAATGTTGATGTATAATCCCGGCTACGTTGTTATGCTTTTCTAAGTACTAATAGGCAACATTTGCCAGTTAAGGGCAGCTTCCGATGATATGCTTGATGATTTTACCTGGTGTGTTGCACTTACGGCATGGGTCTTACTTGTTGACTTTTAAGATGGTTTGTTCGTAATTACGTGTTTTTACCACCTTATCTTGTATTGCTGTAATAAACCCTTCTGTTTCAGAGTGAAGGTAACCTTCATTAAGGAAAGAGAACCAAGGCAGTTTATGTCTTCAACAAACACTTGAGCTGGGTACCTGCCACGAAGTGTTTTTGCTTTCCATCTTCGGATATGGTCTGTAACATTAAATGGATTGACAGGCACACGTTGCTGGTTGAGGTGCAACGGAGTGGCTGAATGGTGTGATTCTACTATTTTCTGAATCAAAGTATTCTTCTGCTGCAGAAAATAATTACGCATATTATTAACTAGGTTTTTACAAAATTGCATTATATTAAATAATTCCCTTCCGTCTTGCTTCCTTGGTAAGTATAATTTTTCCGTTGCCGAGTTTGGATGCACGTACCTAAATTTGGTTACAGTTCTTCTGGTAAGTTATGAGATTTTTGGAGGTGAATTTGGTATTCATAAGCTTTGGAAACCGCTTCTTAGTTTGTTTTTTAAACTCTCATCTTAAATAAGAATGACCAATACAACGATCTTGCGAAAGTCCAAGGTATTTATAGGATTCGGTTAACGGTAGTTCAGAAATGCCCAGGATATCTGCATTGGTGTAGTAAAGTATACCTTTAGTTATAATATATATAGCACAATTATCAATTCCAAAGCTCATACGTGTGCTTTCAAAGAATATTTTAATTGCCTTGATCAAAAATGCAGCTGGCGCTTTGACTCCGCAAATAGTTTTAAGTCGTCCATATGCAGTAAGTGGTTGACACCTGATTGATAATGCTTATTTAGTTTGTAACCGACTTGTGAGTTATTCTAGAGAAAGAAGAGTGGTTTCAGGATTAAACAGAACAGATAGGATTTCCTGACATATGTCTTTTCGTATTTCCATTTTGCCAATCGACTTTCCAGTCAGTTGTAGATCTATTCTCCAGCGTCTCATGAAATGCAGTAGCAGTCTTCGCAAAGCAGAATTTTGTTTTACACAACTCGAGTGGTTTTTGTAGCCAGTTATGCTAAACAGAGTCGAAAACTTTAGAATAGTCAATATAACAAATATGTAAATTATTAATATTATTATTAGTATTTTCACAGAATATATCTCGGTTAATTAATAACCTTTAGTCAAGTCTAGTGTTGATCTAGAGCTTTACGGATAATTTTATGTTGGGGCGAAAATTCAATTTGCTGTGTGAAGAAGGGCTACTCTTTGTATTATTGGTTTTGAATCCTTTGGTGAATTCATTTTTAATATTTTTTTTTAAGTTTTTTGGGAATAACGCTTGTTGCGGATAGGATAATTGAAATGATTTGTACGTGCTCCAATTCCCACATTTTTTAGTTTTGTGCTAGATCATTGGACTTTCGAAGTTTTTCTTGATGTTTTACAATTAAGCTTCCGGTAGCCAGCACAGATGTAGCAATGAGGAAAAGGGTTCAGTTTGTTTTATCAATCACTACTACATCTGGCGTGTTGTTATTACTCCGCCTATCAGTAGTAATGCCTCGATCTCAATATATTTTGAATTGTCCAGTTTCTTTTACAGGATGTGGAGTGTATTTATAGAAGGATTCATATTTCACAGGGAAAAGAGATCCTTTTAAAAGTTTACGGTGTGTGATACTTCAAACGGCATTATATCTCTCTATATTTTGTTTCCAGTACTACAAGGCATCCTGTGATTATGTGATCGATAATCTCGATGTAGGTTTTACATTTACGACTTGTTATTTTCAATATTTTCTTTCAGTATGTATTTAGCATAGTTTCTTGTTTTAACAACTTTATCTTGAATGCATATTACGTTGCCTTCTGTATGAAATGGTGAAAATTCTCGTGTTAACTATTTAAATGATAATTGTTTATTTATGTGGTCATGTATCAAGTCTATGTATTCGTTTTTCTCCTCATGTGTGAAATTTTTTGGTCATCATCTTCTATGTTTTGAAGCAGTTGTAGTTCTTTGTTGCTTAGTTTACTTCCTGTTTCTATTACAGCTTGATGTAATTGACTATCTTGTCTAGAATAGAAATGTTTCCTAATGAGTTATATATCGATATATCTGTTAAACCCCTTTTTCTTTTACTTCAAGTAAATGCATGCTCTTGAATGGTGTATTCCAGCTTTGGTTAGCAGTACTCTTATGGTTCTATTGAGGTCTTTTAGGTCAGTTTTGGGCCATCTAATAATTTCAAAAAAGTAGATGAGTATAATTATTATTATTATTCTGAAATCTCGCTTGCTATAAAACCGGTGATGTGAGATATATACGGACTTAGGTAATTCATTTTTCTAAAAATCTGTGTAAGGCTTCGTGGTAGATCCAGTGATTTGGGCGTTGTATTCAGGATACTTTTGTGTAAATTCTGAATTTATTGCATGTCGATATAATACCAGTTTCCAAATCCGTTGCTTTGTAGTATATGCGCATTAAGTATTTACTTAATTAGTGGATAATTTTTTGCACTGTGTTGGTAACCCGGCTTTAGTGGTTGCCGGCATTAAATGCTCTACTTCGGTGACCTCCTGCGTTTTATCAGGAAAAACACTATCGGATGGAGAGGTTTGATAAGTTTACTTGCAATTTTTGTGGGTCTTGTAGTCGTTCTACATAGGGCAGCGCCACTCGCTCCTCTGTTACCTACGGGAGACTGTAGCTCTGGACTGCAAGACCCTCTGCCCTAAATTTTTTGTTTGTTTGTCATTGTTGTTTAACTCTATTATTAAATATGGATATGCTATGCTGCTGCTCATAGCTTTAATTCGGTCGTTTCAGAGGAGAAAATAGACGCCGTCAATACGCCGACTCTGGCTGAGTGCGAGTGAGTTCAAACGCTTATCTCACAGGTGCTGCGCCCGCATGTTATTGGCCGTTGGCTCTTTCTGTGTCCCTTTCAGTCACCTTCTACGACTGGCAGGGATTATCGTAGGTCTATTCTTAGCCAAATACTTCTTCTTATAGTACCCTGGCCCTATTCAGGACGTTGGCTACCTCTCTCCTATGTCTAGTTTGATGCGCGGCGATAGATAATTTGCACAGACAGACATAAGGGATACTATTTAGGTTCCCATGTAGTACTGTACCAGTGGTCCCTATTATTACAGGTACGACGTACGTTTTGTAGTTCCACACATTCGTTGGATTTCGATTTAGAGATCTTTGTGTTTACGGATCTTTTCGGCTTTTCTTTTAGATATTTTTTCATAAGCTGGTATAGACACCTCAGTTAAGTAGCATTCGCCTTTTTTTGTTTTTGTGATGATGCTGTCTGGCTTGTTAGCCGGTATGTGGCGGCCCGTTTGTACTTGTGTCACATATTATTGTAACTATGGTATTACCTTTTACATTGTTTGGAATGTGATTATACCATTTTTCTTGCACTTCAAAGTTGTAGTATTTCTATATACTGTGATGTAGGTGTTTGCACACTTTATTACGTCTTCATTCCTTTTTTGATAACGCTGGGCATTTCAAAATTATGTGATGTATGGTTTCATTATATTCTTTGCAGAGTCGATATTTTGAATTTACATTCGTACGGATGATCTTTCTTTGTTGCCATAGCTTGATCACGTGCTGCTACTATAAGCGCTTCTGCTTTTCCTTTGATTTCATCCTGTTTTAGCTACATAAACGTTTGGTCCCTTTGCGCAGATTGTATCTTCATTTGTCTTCAGTACTGCCCATGGATTTGTTTCTCTGGCCAGCATTATTCTTTTTTTTCAACTCTGTTATTATTATATTATTATTACTATTATTACCACAGTTCTCCAATTTTTATATTATTTGGTGTTTTGCGGTTCGTTTATTTAGACAATAGCAAAGATGTATTTATATAGAAAAACTATGCTCTGCAACCTCGAATAACTTTATCTTTTAAACACCGTCAGTTTTTGTTGACGTTCACTTGGAGCTTGTGTGTTTTGAACATTTAACGGTGGAAATTTCGATTTAAGCGCTTTACTTTTCCACTTATTGTAAATTTAGGTACTGTGTTCCTGTTTTAAACTAATAACAGCAACAAATGTACAACATGCCCAAATCTGTAGTGGTTGTAAATTAATATAGTGATACTAATTAAGTTTACTCAATTTAAATGAAAGTTCTACGATGTGAATAAAATTAGATAAATAATAGTTCGACATGTATATTACATTTTAACTACAGGACCCAAATAGTTTTGTGTACAAAGCCAACATGCATTTAGAATTGCATTAATTCAATTCCGTTAGTAAAAGCACTAATTAGGCAGAGCTTTGTTATACAAGAGAACTTATTGTCGGTATTTTGAAGTAGCTAAATCCTTGAAGAGCAATTACAAATTCTCGTAAACAAACTTGTTAGGTTCTTCATAACATCTACAAGCAGTATTTTCCCTTCCATAAACCGCCAGCACGGAAAGTTTACCTACGTAAATGTAAAAGATGATTTGCATTTTAATTATAGTTGACATATTCTAAGTAGTTTTTTTTTTTTTTATTAAATTTATTTACCAGCTCAGCATATTATATGCTATACACAGTAATGTTATAATGTTACAGTATTGTGCTTTTGCGAAGAGGACAGCTAAGGCTCCTCAGTATCTAAATTAAGCTAAGTAAGTTTAAATTAAGTTTATGATATTGAAGAGTTAATCACTGTCATCTGTTATTGGGTAAATATCTTGAGGTAATTGTCTCTTAAGCCTGATATGTATATTTTTCTGTCCCGTACCGAAATGTGTTGCACTGGAACATTTGTCTATATTACGCAAAAACTTTTTGGTTATTTTTTTAATGTGTTCTTCAATGTGTGGTATACCGAGTTCATTATGTAATTGCATGTTTCTAACAAACCACGGTGCGTTTACTATTATTCGTAGCACCTTATTTTGTATTGTTTGTAATTTGCGAATATTTGTTTTGCTTGTATTACACCACACTTCACATGCGTATGTCAATATTGGTCTTATCAAAGATTGATAAATTAATATGCCGCATTGCACTCGTAGAGTAGATTTTCGATTCAATATAGAATACAACATTGAAAGACGGGAATAGCACTGATTGAGTTTATTGTTAGTATGTATACTCCACGTCAAAGTGGTATCCAGATGCACCCCTAGGTACTTGACAGCTTTATCCCTGGTGTTCCATGCAATTTGTTGTCCATTGATAATTAATTCTGGTGGTTCCCCTATTCTTCTCAGTGTGAATATCTTGGTTTCACATTTGTTGGGATTTATCTTAATGTTCCATTTTTCAAACCATTTACACAGCTTATGTACATTCATTTGGAGTTCTTCTATTGCTTGATTAAGTGTGTCACTTTGAGAAATTAAGGCTGTATCATCTGCATACATTCCTATTGTGCTACTGGATGCTTCGCCGATGTCATGCATAAAGATGTTGAAAAGTGTAGGACCTAAGATTGAACCTTGTGGTACTCCGGCTCGAGTTTCCCTATTGCTGGAATACGTGCTATTAATCCTAACTTGAAATGTTCTGTGTTGCAAAAATGACGCGGTAAGTATTGTTAGGTATGGTGATATATTTAGTTGAATTAATTTGTATAGTAGTCCAGCGGTCCAAACTTTATCAAATGCTTGTGCTATGTCGATAAATGCTATTGTAGTATACAATTTGTTTTCGAACCCGGTCTCAATAATTTCGGTTATACGCTTTAGCTGATGGATTGCTGAATGGTGGGCTCTAAAGCCGAACTGAAAAGGTGGTAGTATGCTGTTGTCTTTTAATATTTTATTAATTCGCACTAGGATGATTTTCTCTAATATTTTGGAAAGTGTGCAGAGTAGACTTATTGGCCTGTAGCTTTCGACATTTTTTCCATCTTTATTGGGTTTTTTAAATACAATTATATGAGCATGTTTCCATTTTGTTGGGAAGTATCCTAAGTTCATACATCTATTGAATATTGTTGCTAGGTAAGCTAGAGCTTTTCTAGTCAGCTTTTTAAGTAGTATATTGGGAATAGAGTCGTGCCCAGGCGATTTTTTGATTGAGAGTTCTTTGACAAATTTAGAAATTTCTGATGGAGAAGTATACACTATTTCCGAAGTTTGCTTGGGCATTCTTTCTTCTATCTCAGACTTAATAAATTTGTCAAATTCTGCATTATTGTAATTGGGCTGCGTGGTAAAGGTTTGTTCTAAATAATCGGCAATTATGTCAGCTTTTTCTTGATCTGTACAATAGGTGTTATTATTTGCGGTAATTGCAGGAATGATTTCTGGTTTTCTTAATATTCTTCTGGTTGCTAACCACATAGAAGGTTCACCGGGTTGAAATTCAGAGATATACTTTCTATATGAATTAAATCGTAAATTATCTAGTTCCCATTTAATTTGACGAGTCAATCGATTAGTTTGAGTTTTCATTCTTGGATCTCTAGTTTCTTGCCATTGTCTACGTGTTTTGTGCTTTTGTTTAATCATATCTGATATATATCGTGGTGGTTGGGTATATTTGTTTCTTTGATATATGCGTTTTGTAATTATTGTGGATTGCTGTACTGCTTGTTTTATAGTATGAGTATATTGTTCTATTGCATTGTCAATTTCACTTTGGGTTTCTAGTTTTCCTGGTTGTACTAATAATTTATCCAGATTAAGATTGAAAGTTTCCCAACAAATCTTACCATTAATAAGTCTGGGCAACGGTTTTGTATATTCTGGAGTTTCAAAAAATGACACTATTACTGGATTATGATCAGAATCAAGTTCTGCAATAACTTTCTGGAACACTGGTAGGACAAAATTTTTGCATATGGTAATATCAAGTATGTCTGATTGATAATCAGGTCTGTGAGGAAAATAAGTGTGCTCTGTTGGTGCACATATTTGCAGAGATAGTGTTGTTGAAATTTGCAGTAATCTTCCACCATTTGGATTATTAGCACGACATCCCCAATATGTATGCTTACAGTTCATGTCACCTACCAGTATTGTGGGTAAGTTATCTTGGAATAGCTGTTGTAAATCTTGTTCCACTAAAATTTTATTAGGTTGCTTATAACAGCTAACAATTTTTATCCAGTAGTTGTTAATGGTCTTGATTTTCACACTGTTTGCTTCCAGGTTTTTTAATGCCTGTTGTGGCATCGCATGGTGTTCTATGCGATTTTTAACTAAAATAGCCGTTCCACCAGCGGCAGTTTCTGATCTTCTGTCATACCTATGTACTATAAATCCAGGAATTTTAAAATTTTCGCCAGGAATTAGATGAGTTTCTGTTATACAAGCAATATCGATATTATGCCTAGCCAGGAAGTCAATGAGTAGTGATTTCGAATTTTTAACGCCATCTGCATTCCAGTTTAGGATTGTTGTGTTGCGAAACGAAATAGACTTAACTTGATCCATTTTTGAAAAGTGTTGGTAGTAGGCTTAAAATTAAATCTTTTATTTGTGTTAAATGTGGTTTTATTAAGTCAATTATGAATTTTAATATTTTAGTTACTAAACTTGACGATTCGTTATCATTTTGTTCATCATTATTTATATTGGCCGTTATTGAGGTGTATGTTCTGTTGTCTGTACGTTTTTTAGGTAGGGTTGGGTAATTAGATGGTTCATATTTATAAACTGGTTGTGTTGGATTCTTAGTCTGAATATTATTGTTGTGGTTTTGATGTATTTGCTTATATGCTACGCAACCCTTATAGTTCGCTGGGTGATTTTCCATGCAGTTTACGCATTGGGGGTTCTCTGCTCTTTTTTTTGGACAGTCATAGTACAGATGATTTCCCGTACATTTGATGCATCGGGGCTCTAAGTGACAGTAATTTTTAGAATGGCCATATCTTTGGCACCTATGGCATTGTGGTATTTCATTGTTCTTTCTCCTTGGTTCGACTGTAATTATACTGTAACCTATTTTGTTTATATTGAATATTTTTTCTGCATTTTCTTTTTTTTCTAACTCAACTGCGCACACTGGGATGGGTATTCTATTTTTATTGTATAGTCTGGTAACTTTGGTTATCGGTAGTTGTATATTTTTAAGTTCAGATTCTATTTCTTGCTCCGTAATGGATGTTGGGATGTTTTTTAATATAACTGATAATTGGTTATTATTTGGAATTTGAAAAGTATGATATTTAATATCATGTTGATTATAATATTCTGTTAATATTCTGTAGTCTTCTGAAGTAGTTAAATTTATGCGCAAGAATTGGCCTTTGCACATTGTGGTAAAATCATTTTTTGTTATGGATTTGATGTCTTTTACTATTTCTTGAAAGTTTATACAATCGTGTAAATAAATTGCTGGGATTTTTATTTTATTTATCTGTGTTGTCATATCTATATCGTTATCGTTGGTAGAGTGTTGAATGGTTGTTGATTGGTTTTTATGCATGCTGTTTATAAGATTATCATTATCATTAACCTTGGTTAGCACATGAAATTTGTTCGCTTGGATTAGCGCATTATTATCTAATAAATACCTTTTTCTCACCTCTGTTGGGGGTGAAAGTTCACTACTATCGCGCTTTGTTGATCCGCTTGAGTCCTTTGGGGTTGTCGTTTCTGAGCTGACTTCCATAATTATGTCAATGTCTTCATTTAAAGTTTTAGCTTTATTTCCTTTAAAATTAAAATTAAATTTCGGAATTCTATTTTGGTTAGAGTTTTTTGGAGTATTGTGATTTGATATAATATTTGATTGCAATGTTTGTGATGTTTGTGATAAATCACCATGTTGTATTACAGTAATATTAGGTTCAATGTGCAAATTCTTATCTTCACCACTCATTTCACTGTTGAATTAGTATGTATTTTTGACTATTTATGTGGTTATCAAAACTATCACGCAATAAACGCACTCTAGCACGTTATCTACGGGTCCGAGCCCGCAGATGTGTTAAAATTCACTGTTTATTTTTACAATATTAAATTGCAATTAAAATACACCATTTATTAATAATAATTTAAGTAGATCACTATAAAACGTTTAGACTGTTAAAACACGTCCACTCGCTTCGAGTTTCTTACTCACTCATTCTAAGTAGTAACAACACAAAGTTCAAGTCACTTCCACACAAAACAATAAAAATAAAAGTTTGTTGTAGATTTATTCAAGTATGGTTTGATGCAGATAATCACAGGTTACTGTTAAATTGTATAAAGAGGTCTTAACGATGTTTTGTTGCCATGAAGCAATTTTATTATGAGACATTTACTAGCGAACATCAACTACTAAGGTTATTAGCCCGAATGGAATATAAAATACAAAAAAAAAAGTTTGGCGGGCCGCTGTAGAGGTCTTTCGGGCCAGATTCCTAAGCCCTTCTTCAGCCGAGGTAAGGGTGGGTCAAAGCAATAAATTTTGGATAAAAGATCATTCCCGCGGAAAGTACTGTCTCAGTATTCACCTTTTGGTCCAAGAAAAACGTAGGAAAATCTGAGCCAGGACAGGACAGTCAACCGGGCCGGGGATTCAAAGGTAGACGCGTTAATCGCGAAAACACTCATACAAAACACTCATGACTAAGCCGGTACACGACTTAAACGAGTTGTAAAACTCCACAAATCAAAATATTTGCCCTTAACGCCGATTTATGATCAAATAAAGGATACAGTCAGTATGTTTGTCAATAAATCAGAAAAATTCCTACAGTATGGTCTTAAAAGTTGTAGCAGAAGGCACCGGTCATCAGGAACAAGTGCTTGCGGCACATTTCCGGTAACTTGTTTTTTGACTAAATCGCAACAATGCAAAGCGGCCGTGGTTAAAAAAAACATGTCGGTGATTATAAAACATCTACTGTTCTAACAGGTTGTGACAATTGTGTACAAATGTTAGTAAAATGATGAAACAAATTTTAATGCATTTATTTTAGGGTTGCCACTTTTTTTGCCGGTCAGTGTATATACTATTTATTACACATATTAGAATAACCCTACTGTAAGTAATTATCAACGAGCATCACAGTGGTAACAATGCAATAGTAGCCGTTGTCAGCTGTCAATCTATCAGCAGAAACGGATAGAACAATTCATTCATCTTCTGGGGGCCCGGGTAGCGTATACGCCTCTCAACCTGTGATCCAGGTTCGATTCCTGGTTTCTCATCGGTGTAGAATGTTGTTTTAGGCTCGATTGAGATTCTAAATGGGTTAATAATTCAGACCAATGACTTCCGTAAGACTAGCTAAAATTTATTTGTCATAACTAGAAGCAACAACAACAACAGAAACTTTACATTTTCATTTGGAACTTTAAATTAACGAAGATCTAGAAAACATATTGTCATGGTAAAAAAATAAAAAATTAAAAACGGGATACCACGGGCCCCAGCTACTAGAAGCGGCAGCTAAACGCATCAATTATATAAGGGGCATACTCATGTACCGCTGTCCAGCCGGCCAAAATAGTTTTAACAGGCTACGGTTGGTTGATTGGGGCCCGATGCGCTGTAACAGATTTCATTTTCAATCCAAATCTTGGCGGTGGACGAATCGAATAGCATGCATGCGGAGCACGGTGTCTAAACACTCCGAGTTTTATATCCTACTGGCCTACCTGATTTAATACTACACAAAAAGGTCACTGGGACCAGTTGCAACATAATTTGCAAATTACCACACTACTTTGTAGACAATGTTTAGTCACTTAACGTGTGGTACGTGTCACCCGTAGATCCGAAAACCGACACCGAAAAGAGACAGACAACGCAAGCGTAAGTTCATATGTGTTTGTTTAAATTGGGGCTTTGCTATAATTTTTTAATTCAATTTAATAATTAGTTAGTTAAATGATTTCAATAATTATGCACGTTTTGCGTATTTTCATACACTAGCGTCGTTTTAGACGGTCACAATTTGAGGGCCTCTCCCGTTCCCTTTCTCCTATTTATTTATTTTTTTGAAAGTACTCATGAATATCAAATATAACACAATGTGATATGATTTCTTTTAATAACAGACAGTTAATTAATACTAAAACAACATTGGACAGAGCACTATTTTATTAAAAACGGCATTTTATAACTAAGGCTGCGATTATTAGGTACTGTAATTATTAAAAATAGGAAAAGGAAAAGATGAAAATTAGATTTTAGGAACCAAAAGTTATACTTCAGGCAAAATGAAGTTAGAAATAATTCTCAAAACTATTGTCAAAAAAAATATGTAACAAACAAAAAAGAAATCTGTGCGGAGCACGCACTTTTGAAATGAAACTTCTTAGCGTGTTCTCGTTAAACGTATTTTTAATTGTATGCTTTATTATATCCTAGTTTCTTAATTAGCAGGAAGCCGGATAACTTCATAAAATAATTCCGCCATATTTGTTCCGACATTTTAACTTTTATAATTTAAATCCTAGATTTGTAATTAGCAGTTGGAATACCAATTTAAAATCAGTTTGCAGTATTGCATTTGTCATCTTGTAATTAACAGCCCCAGAACCCCACGAATACTAATTGTTATGAACATCGGATGACGTTATCAAGTGTTTCCGCCATATTTGTTCCGACATCTTGAATTTTCTAATGTAAATCGTAATTAGCAGCCCCAAAACCACTCGAATAACAATTTTTATGCAATTTGGATAATTTTATAAAATTATTCCTCCATATTGAATTTTATAAATTAGATACTTGACGTATAATAAGCAGCTCCGAAACCCATCAAATTGTTATGGAAATCGGATTCTTTTTATATAATATTTTCCAGCAATTTACGGTTATTTTGTTTTTTAAGTTTATTATTAACGATGAAAATAATTATTATAATCGTTGATAAGAGCACGGCGCATTTCCGTCTTCTCCACGAACGTTTTAGTTTTACGAAATATGTTTGTGTCGGCAACGAGCGTACAGGGGACGACCACAGATGGACAATACGTAAACCACTAGTCTATCTGTCAAAGTACACCTCGAAGTGTAGCGAATTAATAGTGTTTGGTATGAATAACGTAGTCAGTTTTGAACAATAATAGAAATGAAATCGACTATGTTTGTTTTTCTGTTGCAATAACTAATTGAAGTAGCTCTTTGTAATTATTATATGCACACCAACAATATACCTATGCTTAGAAAACTACGGCGTTCATTTCATTTTATTACATCATTTAGGTATAAGTAGGTATGTACTCGTTATGATGCAAAATAGAACCTGGATTTTTGAAAGTCAATAGATAATAACCTACTACCACATTTAGTATATAACTTAATTTGATTAAAAGTAATAAAATTCTGTTGGCACAGAAAAATTTAAATTATGTAGACAATACGGTTTGACTTTTTGAATTCTCCTAGAAATGTACTACTAGTAGGCGCATGTTCACATGGTGATCACTGCGACTCTTGCTAGTTCCTCCCCACACGCAAGTAGAGTGATACTGAGTTACTGACAGAAGCAAGCAATGCAAGCGGGGTGGCGGGATCTAAAATGACAGTAGCATCCATCTTGCAGCGACCTCTTTTCCGTCTTGGTGCGTACGCATTCGTGTCTCCACGGTCAAATTTTTCCCCTGTCGGCAAAGGAGCTTCAATTCCAGAAAAATAACATTTACAGTTATAAGGAATATTCAAAGTTACTCAAAAATGTAATAAAAAAGAAATGGCTGTAGTTCCAACAATTCTTTTGTAAATTAACTGTTGCTATAGCAAACAATTAGTTTCTAAATAGTTTAGGTGTAAGTAAAGTATAAAGTGAAAAATATTTCCACTTCAAAGGAAGTGGCTCGAATGTTTTTAAAATTTGTTAATCCACTAGCAGTAAATTTATTCTGAGTTTCTAACAAAACTGTTGTTCTAATAACATAAAGACTTACGCAAAAATTTAGATAATTTTCATGCAGATGGTGGGGAATTTAATTTTTTCCACAGTTATTTGATAAAAAAATAAATAAAAATTGTACCAAACTAGGCATAAAACAAAACATTAGGCGCGACAACCTAAACTGTAGCCATAAAAACCTAAAATAGGCAAAATAATTCAAATATACTTACAATAGGCATTTTAAGCTAAAACATACATGAATCAGATTAAAGCCCTTTTTACAAAACAGATATTAATAATATATTAACTCCTACACAAATAGGTATCTGCGTAACAAAGCTCCAATGCAAGTGAATTAGCTGCGTTGCAGCAGTTCGCCGCTGTGCACACTTTCAGTACATGTTTAACATCTCGGACACAATTTAAATTTAACTTTTTTAGGTTAGTTACAAAAAAAGCGTGGAGCGTAGTCCGCGGGTTCTTCTAGTTTAGAATTAAAACCGTCTAAATCAGCAGCAAATATTTATTAGAACCAGATGTATTAGTAGATGGTGTATCAATAGATTATGAAACTGATATTGAATAGGTGTTGTTATTGGCGATAGCTTAGGATTTAAAAACATGTAGACTTTGTGGTTAAAAAACTGCAAAAAAAATAGTTCATTTTTTGATGAAATAAACGCTGTTACTACTTTAAACTTCAAAATTTTTTTAAATACATTATATTAGAAAATAAATGATTCACTGAAAATTTTTAAAATTAAATTGCAGCCGGTTTGTCCCTTAATATCTCATACATTCAAAGCTGCACTGGCAGTCTTATGTCAACATTTTTCAACTTAGAAAACCTTAGCGAGAAGCAGTTCAAAGATTTTAAATTCAAATCTCATACCGATTTTCCTTTAATCGGAGTTGACTAAAGTTCAAACGAAAGAAATTCGCCATTGTATAACTACAATGTTACGATATAACAAAAATATGCGATTTTTAGGAAAAACTGGTGGACTATTTCAAAAATAAATTAAAGCTCCATCCTTAGCGGCATACGAAATATACGTAAGACGCAAGTATTACAGTTGTCCAAATTTTGAAAGTCGCAATCTTGAAGTACAAGCAAGTACGATTCCGGGATGCTGAAAAAACAGTTTTTACTTTCCCATACTTTTACTGAAGTATGGGAAGTTATGATTTCATGCAAATTTTCGAATTTCAGATTTTAACGGAGCAAGGGTTGCAAGAAACCCAAAAAAGATTTTTAAAAAATGTGGGTCGGAGGTTGGGTGTCTGGCTAGCTGGTTGGATAGGTGGGTGAGTGCATTCGCCCCGGAACCTTTAGCCGATTTTCATGAAATTTGGTGCGTGAAAGTTTTTTATTAGCACGTAGTTCTTTGTAAGGTATTTAAACGGAAACGGAAATTAGACACGTTTTTTTGATGAATGAAAAATTTAAAATCAATCAACGATTTATTCAAAAACGCAAACTTCAATCGTTATAAACTTTAAACAATTTAATAGACTATTTGAAATAGTTTATTAGGATAAAAACTAGTTTTAAAACACTTAAAAAAAAAAACAAAAACGCGACACGATTAATACCAACAATGCGTTTTACGAAAGTTACATTGTTTTAACTAGTCCTATGAATTAGCCCTAGTTAAAAAAATATATTAAATTCTTTGCATATTTTTGACAACTTTTCAAATAAGCTATTTTCAGCCATATTTGGTCTGAATTGAAAGCACAATATCTAGCGCTTTGACGTGAGTAGGTAACGAGTATTAGAATGAGCACTGTTAACTGAAATAGCGTACACAATAGAAAAATAAAGTATTCGACAAAAGTAAGTAGAAATAATAACGCAGGTGGCCAGAATCGAACCAAGGACCTTTGCCACAACAGGCGGCGGTCCACACCTCTGGTCTACTAAAATTCGTTGCACAAACACCTTTGAAATGCGTACACATGCTAGTGTACTGTATATTTTTGTTAAACAACAATGTTGTTCAGTTATTTATTGGCGCGAGCATATTTAAAACGTAAGAAGTGTAGGAAAATATCAGCCACGAAATTTGCCGTGATGTCTGTGTATGAGTTTGTTTATAGTTTAAGCTTTGTTTTTTAAGTACCGCGCATCCGCAAGTTCCTCTCACGGGATGCGTTATAGCGCTAAAGTTAAATAAAGAGCAATGGTTACGTGATACGGATCAATAAAGCAAACGCCTGATCTTTAATAAATCGGTTTAGCAAGCAACATTTATTGTTTTAGATGCAATCGATTTCGCACTTGCACATGCTTGCATATGGAACACGCAATTGCGGATGCGCGATTGCTGGAAACAAGACTTTACAACTCACACTGGGAAAAACGTTGAAGAACGAGTATGAGAATTCAAATACTCTTCATACAATTTTCTCTTATTTATAGTGATAGCAAAACTATTGCACAGAGCGATCCAATAAGAACTTAACGGCAGTAGCCTATGAAACAAGCGCGTAATGTCGATGATCAGCTTGCAAATCGTGGGGCTATTATCATAGCTGCGCGGCTTATTATTTTACCGCAATTGCTCACATTTAACATTTTTAAACGGTTACAAAAGAGCATTGTCGATTATTTTTAATATTTGTATTTTTATTTCACAAACGTGCACGATGAAGGTCATTTGGCAACCATGACCTATTTAATTTACATAATTATGAACAACATATTGGTTTACTGGTAAATGCGTGGGCTTGTAACCCGCGGTTCCAGTTCCAATCCCCTGGCAGATTTGTTTTTTCTTAAAATTTACTTTTTGGCATTTCTCAACTACTATCTTATCTTGCCCTATGCTTATAATTTATTTTAATTTTAATTTTTGTTTTATTTAAAAAAAGAAGTAACTTCAAAAAAGTTTTTATTTAATTTAAGTTTAAAAACACTAAACATTCAAAGCGACATCAGTAGCAAAACAATTAAATCACAATAAATATTAAAAATGTTCATTCGTAAGCATAAACAAACTCGGTTTTTTCGTGTTTTCAAAACCCTTACATAAAGAAAACTAAGAAAAAAAAACAGACAAATATAAAAAAATTAACTCAAAATAGTACATTATCATGGTTTTCAAGGAAGAAATTTTTGCTTGTTAGATTTTCTGTGCTCCATACTTGGACATCTCTTTGAATACTCCAACAATAGTCGGCCATCATGTGAGTGTCCCACCTTTCTTGGTACCGCTCTTCTATAGTTTTTAAGTTTTGATGAAACCGTTCACCTTGTTCATCACTTACGTCACCTAGAGTTTCAGGAAATTCATCAAGATGACTGTTGAGAAAATAAAGTTTTACGCTCATATTGCAGCCAACGCGATGAAAATTTTTAAGCAATGTTTCAACAAGATCTTTGTAATTTTCGGCTTTTTTGTTCCCGAGAAAATTTTTAACAGCCGCCATAAAAGAATTCCATGCATCTTCTTTCTCAATAATGTTCATAGAACTAGTGAAATGCGGATCTTTCATCAGAGTTCTAATTTGCGGCCCGTCAAAAACTCCAGCTTTTATTTTTTCGTAACTTAGATTTGGAAACGTTTCGCAAATGTACTTGAAGCAGTCACCTTGTCTATCTAGAGCTTTTACATACTGCTTCATGATACCAGGTTTGATGTGGAGAGGAGGAATGATGATTTTTGCTCCATTTATTAAGGGCTGGTTTATGACATTTTTTTCTCCAACATTGAAAGATGTTCTTACTGGCCAGTTCTTCTGAATTTAATGTTTGTCCCTAGCTCGACTATCTCAGAGACACAAGACACAGGGATACTTAGCGTATCCTGCTTGTTGACCAAAAGTAATAAGCTAATCATTTTAAGATCTACACATCTGATCCAGTTATGGTCATCATATTGTATTAACTTTTTCAATGTCTTCATATTTTTCCTTTACAAGAAGTGAATGGCCAATGCAAAGTGACGCATATAAATTTCGGTTGTGAACCAATACACACTTATGACCTCTTTTTGAACTATCCAAAAACATGCGCCACTTATTTCGATCATAAGATGTCACACCCATTGCGTTAAACAAACCTGATACATCATGACAATAAACTAAACCACTCTCAACTCGAAAGTATTGTAAAAAATTTTGTTTCCTATTGCGATAAAATATTATTTTTTTCCGTGCTCCAGTATTTTTTTTTTCATTTAATCTTGAGGCTAGCAGTTCTGACGACTCTTTTTAAAGGTCCAAATCTTTCACCAAGTCATTCAGTTCTTCCTGATTAAAACACTAAGGCTCTAAGTTAGAGCATGAAGCATTATCTTCAAAATCCATATCATAATTATGTTCAAAATCTCTTATATTCTCTTCGTCCTCAGTTGAAAGAAGTCCTTTAAAAACTGGTACTGGTATTTCATCTGAATGAGGCACCGGGCGGGTTGCTGATTCAAGACGTGGGTATGCTATACAACAAAAACTTGACGTGATAGAGAACAATGAGTGCGCGTTTTGAAATCAGCGTATCAAATTTAGTAAATAACAAGTGTAAGATCATAGTCAGCAGAAAAAAGTAAAAACTGTTGGCCTGTATTATTATTAACCGTTACAAGCAAGTACTTCATATAATGAAAATAGATCGTTTTATATTAATTATGAACTCTGCTGTATTATACATAAGAAACAATTTCATTTTCGTTATAATACTTCTTGGGCCGGCGGTTGGTCTAGTGGTTAAAGTCACAGGCTTTGAAACTAGACTCCCGAAGGCAGTAGGTTCGAGTCCTCTGCCTGTCGGAAATTTTTCTGAACAAGTTAAATCCGGCGGGTCCATGGATGGTGTATGTAGGTGTGTATGTTGGGTTGCATGTCTTTCAGGAGTGGGGCATGTTAGACCGGTGAACAGCACTTAGTGTGCTGATCCCGGGTAAGGGGGTGGGATGGGAATCATAGAGTCGTGCTCACGCACTGCTTCATAATTCTTATAAAAAAAATATAATACTTCTTACAGCCTGTATAATTATGGATGTATAGGGAATGCAATAAGCATTACTATAAAATAAAATTTATTTTGGGCGACATACACAGTATAATTGTTTATCTATTATTATTATGGAAATATAAAATATTTAAAAAAAAAACAAAAACATATTGAAGTTCAAGTTTTCTACATATATATTGTGAAAAAGTCCATGACGCAGTTGTCTGCCTTAGCTAAATTAGAGTATCACGCTTTCAAATGCATTAAAACTAGGTAAAAACTGTAATACTATAACTTCAATAAAATTCACAAAGGCCATTAGCGGCCCAGCGCAATGTTCAAACACAGTCACAAAACAGTATCACTCTTTGATCAGTATTTGGTGGAAGGGGTGTAACACGTAAGTACCCTATCAATGGTTTTATAAATGTCAACTTTTGCTTTGTAACAGTTATTTTTTCATTTAATTAATTAGTTGGCATATGAAATAATGCTTAATAGCACAAAATAAGCGGATTATTTTATACTACTAAAATCAGGCCGTTCATACCTTCTATCAAACAGATTTAATTGGGGTATTATCGATAATACTACAGTCAAAAAAGTCATTTGACAAAATCCGGATTGTAACCACAAAAAAAATAGCATTATCACAAAGAAGCAGTTATATCATGATATGTATCAATAATGAAATGCATAATACCTCTAATTATCCATACTTTAATTAAACAATTTCATAAATCTATGTTTCTCAGTGCAGAAACCATAACATACATTTAAAACATGACAAAGAACTTTGCCTGGATTTTCCTATACTTTAAAAAAATAAGTTTTTCTATTTGCAAAATATTTTTTGTCACATACCTTTACGTATAGGTTGTAGTCTAACACTTAGCTACTAAAGATCAGACGTTTCGGACATGAACGTCGCTCGCTATCGTGATGTCCCAATTAAGCGCTTGTTATGCCTAGAGGTAAGCATTCAATGAAAAAGAAACGATTTTTTTTTAAATTTTTTGAAAAATTATTTGGCAATAAGAAACACCAGATCAAATCAAAGATTAAATACGTCAGCCAAACATTGAAAGAGGAAAGTGCTAGGCCCCTAAATATTAAATTAGGTAAAATTAAGATTATAATATTATTCTACCAAGACCCATGACTGCTTTAGCTTACACAGAAGGGTTTTTATGGTTCCCCGTCTATTAAATAAATAGTAAAATTCATAGAATACGCCATAGAGAAAGTAGTGGACTGGGACACTAGCCACAATATAGACTATTCCTAGCTGCGTTACCATACAATATCAAAGAAATCGCGTGACTAGCTTTTGAACAATATTTTTAGTATCCTCATCCTTCAAAGTTTGCAGTTTTTAAAAAATTCATTTAGATACTAACATTGTGTACTCCTAGGGCTATTATAAAAACCAACGTTTATGCCCATCTAGGAACTTACTGTTGAGTAAACAGATGTTAAAGCTCAAAATTTTAAAAATAACGTAACAACCGCCATTTTAACAATATAATACTCAAAAATTAGTTTTTTTCGGTTTGTCTTAGCGCTCTCTATCGTACCCCCTCATTTTAGATTTTTAAAATAGGATTTTTAAAAAGATATTAAAACAACCAACAATTTCGGTTTCTGATTCCGGATCGCAAAAAAAACTTTGTGACGCGCTGAATTTTTATTAAAATCATACCAGTATTTGCGGAGGTTTCTTGTAACACTTACACAAAAACATATAAATAATTATTTTTTAAGAACTGTTTTTTGGATTCTTGTAAATTAACTCTCTTTTGCATAGCGTTCCCAAATGGGAACACAATACAATAAAATGCATATTGTTACCTTACGGGAACCATGTAGCAACCTTAGCAAACAACTACTCGCCAGTAGATGGCGTAATGTGCTTAATAAAAAATTTTCTTTTTAGTGTGCCTTTATGGTAGATTGTGTTCTAGGCAGTGATTGTTTATTTTGTGTATTTTTATAAGATAAATTTCCTCAAACAAAAATGATTGATCATTGTTGCGGTTTAATAATTATGTGAATAGGTTGAGTTACTGAAATTTCGTGCTAATTATTTGTTATCATCAGCGAACGTTGTGCATGGCATACACAACTTGTCAAAAAATATTTTTTTTTAATTCTTATGCAGAAATATGAACACCACTGCTGCAAAGTCTTTTGATGATAAAGTTCAGCACATGACACATTCCTGATGGAATTCAGATTCTGAACTCTGCGATAATGATATTTTGGAAGTATCGCCTAGGGAATACGTGGACGAATTCGAGCCTACTAATGAATATTTTTCTTTGACGATTCTGATATCATTTCGTTGTTGAAACTAGTACCAACAGCTTTAAATAAAATTAAGCCAAAAACGAGCCAGTCAAAGAAAAACAACTAATCCTAAAGTGGAAAAAAAACAAAATACGTGTCAATCAAACGTGAAACTTGTACTGTTATCCAATGGCAATTGTTTCAAAGAATTTAATGCCAGTATTTAATTTAATAAACCAAAATGTTTTCTAAAAGGATTTTGAATATACATACACTGTGTCCATAAAGTAACCCCTACCCCCTAACTAACTTTTGAACGACTTAATATTTTACTACAAAATTTGGTGTGCTTTAATGGGAAATTAAATACTATTTTTTAGCTCATAATTAAATAATGTATCATTCAAAATGGCGGCTGGGCGCCATTTTGAAATTTTTTTTTAAATAGAAAGTGGGGTCGTGTGACACCTAATTTGAAAGGTCTTTTAGTTCTGCGTCTGATCCTAGAGTTTCAAAGAAACGTATTTAGCCATAACAAAATGACAAACGTTTGAAGTAAAGAAGTCTATTAAAAAAAACTAAGAATTAAAGCAAAAACAAATGAAATTAAGTGTTCGAAATGTTCACCATTCACTTCTTGGCACATAAAAAAGTCAGTTATGACATTCCTGCCTTACATTTTCATAAGTTTCTGGAGTGACATTTCTGTAAAAAACGCATTACAGAAGTTTGCAGAAATATCACTCCAGAATCTTATGAAAATGTAAGGCAGGTATTTCATAACCGACTTTTTATGTGCCAAGAAGTGAATGGTGAACATTTCGAACACTTAATTTCATTTGTTTTTGCTTTAATTCTCAGTTTTTTTTAATAGACTTCTTTACTTCAAACGTTTGTCATTTTGTTATGGCTAAATATTTTTCTTTGAAACTTTAGGATCAGACGCAGAACTAAAAGACCTTTCAAATGAGGTGTCACTTGACCCCCTTTTCTATTTAAGAAAAATTTTTAAAATGGCTCCCAGCCGCCATTTTGAATGATACATTATTTAATTATGAGCTAAAAAATAGTATTTAATTTCCTATTAAAGCACACCAAATTTTGTAGTAAAATATTAAGTCGTTCAAAAGTTAGTTAGGGGGGGGGGGTTACTTTATGGACACAGTGTACATATATAAAATTTTCAAGGCAGTATTTATTTTCAATTTTATGTCTGTTGTGTTGTGTGTTGTGTTCCCAACTGGAAACATATTCCCTTTTTTAAACAAAATTTTTGCGATTTTTTGTTTGTTTTTGTAGTAAAAACAAAAAAAAATTTTATATCGGGTTTTAAAAATATAAATAATTTCATGTTAAAACATACATTTCCGTAAAAAATCCAGAATCAAATATTTTTTGCATCACAATGCATTCTCATACTGGCAATATGAGAAAGTCAAAACACTTCGCCTGGGCTTTCTTATATTTTAGATACTTTACTTTTCCTATTTATTCTACAATCACTAATGAGCAATTTACCATAATTACGCAGAAATGTTTTAAAGTTCCCGTTTTTTAAATTAGGTGGCATAATTACGATTTTTAAAAATTCATAGAATACGACACAGAGAAATTGACGCGCTAGAATATTAAGCCAATTTTTGAGCAATATTATTTAAAAATATTTTAAAATTTTTTTTTACATTGCAGATTTCACCTTTTCGGAAATTGTCGTGCATACTAAAATTTTGTCTCTATAGAGCGCTACAAATTTTGGTCACGATTTGACAATCCGTTTCAAGTAATACGCCGTTAAAGTCAAAATTTAAAAAAATATTGTTGCCGTCGCAATTTTCAAGCTGGGAAGTTAAATGAGCACGTGAATAATATTTCTCTGCAAAAACACATTTAGGGTTACCTTTTGGTCGTTTACCTGAACAGTTTAATCGACTTATCGTCAATAAACTACAAAATCCTAGAGCTTATTAGTAGCAGTAGGCAACTCTACAAAAAACAGTATTTTCGCCGTGAATTGGCGCACTTCGGGTAGAAAGGCTCAGTAAGTGACGTTGGTGATAGATACTTGTAATTTTTACTTTCCTGTTATAGTGCTGTCAGTAGCCTTTGTATGTATTAAGGATAATTTTTTTTTGTTTTTTATAAAAAGAATCATGAGGCCGTGCGTGACTCCATGATTCCCATCCCACCCCCTTACCCGGGCTCAGCGGACTTGCGCTATACACGGGTCTAACATGCCCCACCCCTGAAAGACATGCAACCCAACATACACACCACACACGGACACGCCGAATTTAACTTATTCAGAAAAATTTCCGACGGGCAGAGGATTCGAACCTACTGCCGTTGGGAATCTAGTTCTAGAGGTTGGGACTCTAACCACTAGACCACCCGCTGGCCCTTTTAAGGTTCATTTATACGTACAAAGGCTACTGGCTGTGCTGTAACAGGTGAGCGGGGATTAGAAGTACCTATTACCAACTTACTTTCTACCTAAAGTGCGCCAATTCACCGTGAAAATACTGTACTTAAACCTACCTTTCAATTTTTATTAAAATTAATTATTACATGAAGTCAGTGATTGGAACATTACTTTTTAAATGTAATGCATTACAATTACTCATTATTTAGCCAAAAGAAGAATGCATTCTCATTACTAATTACTTTACGTGGAAGGTAATGCATTACAATTACTAATTACCGAAAAAAGTAATGCATTATTTTAAACATTACTTTTGTCGTTATTAAATACTACTAATAATTACACCACACAAAACACAATAATTAAAAAAAAATGTATTCTACATATTCCGTGTTTAAATTTAACAACAATTGCGTTTCAAAATTGTTATCTGCTAGAACGTGACATTTCGTTTTAAAAACGTCTGCTGCCACAAAAGCAAAAATTAATCAACATCCAATTAAGCTTTCCTAAAATGTTACAATACAGATATTTCACACTGTACAACATTGTACATATAAAATAAAGGTTATTGGCAAAATGTATGAGTATAAGGTATAGCTACAAATTTGGAATTAATAATAAGTAAATATCTGTAACATTCAAATAATATGGTAGTTTTATACTAGGTACTTAGTACTTACCACAAGATGTTTTCTTAAATTAGACGATGCTAATATGTTGCACGAAAGTATTTTAATTTTTGGAACACGAACTAGGTACCTCGTTCTCAACCAAGCAACAAATTTCCTATGAAACCTTACTTAACATTCCTTCACTCATTGCTGTAGGTATTACAGATTATTCTAGGAAAATAAGGATTTTGTTGGTCCCAGGTTCACCCGGATTTGTCATGTCATGACTCATGAATGATATTCTGAATATCCTGATTATTTATTCTGTTGAATATGAAAGTAATGACAAAAGTAATGTATTTTTTCATCACATTACCAAAAAAAGGTAATGCATTCAAATTACTAATTACTCATCAAAAAAAGTAATGCATTACATTCCTTATTACCGAAAAAAGTAATTTAATTACAGTAATGCATTACTTGTAATTCATTACTTCCAACCACTGCGATGAAGTAAAGCATCTGAACTAATTATGTATTTTGTTTTTTGCATTAATTAATACGCTTTACATTTCTATTTATCTTTAATTTTTTGTCTTTTCTCCAACTGCTAGAGAAATTTTGTTCAGTATAAATACAAGAAACACGAGATAACAACCTTGAAAAATTATTCCTGTTTGCTGGCAAATATAATAACATATTCTTTTCTGTCACGTTTGCAGAAAAGTTTCTTATTTTACCTAAAAAATAGACTACGAAAGAAATACGGACTGAAAAATGTGTTCGTATTATAGGTGTTCAATATCCACTGCGTTCGGTTGGCGGCGTTGATACTTCGGAGAAACGCAGTATTTGGGAAGCGTAAAAGTGCCGAGTTGAAGAGGAAACGCAATGGGTTTATACTAAAGAGTGACTTCGAAAAGCTCGATTTATTCATTGACCGTTTATTATAAAAATGAGGATGGCTTTCAATCTGTTAATATGGAATTGCACTTTTTCTGTTCAACAAAAATAAAAAATACAGAAATTCGTGTTAATAAAGGTTGTATTTGAAATCGGCATCCTCGGTTTTTATGAATATGGACATCGTAAACACCGCAGCAAGAAATACTAAAAAATGTTTACGAACATACCTGAAAATAACTCCAGTTTTATGACACTATCAACTCAACGGATGTTTCAAATATAAGCAAACATGATATTCTTTTCCTAGATGTATAATAAAATGACATTGTTGTTGTTTTTGCTGTTTTTACTACGTGATTAAAGTGCTACTAACAAAAGAATTCATAATTTAATCTATAATAAGTAATGATAAATATTTTTAAAGAAAACCAAAGATAATTTCACGTTAATTGATGTGGTAACAATAAACGGTAACGATTTTACAGAGCAGGTATAAAAGTATGATCCGTTTTATAAAACGACTATCTCCGCAAATCGATCTATTCTTATAATGGGATAAAACAATAAAAAAGGGAAACTTTATTCCAATAAGTTATACACGTTTTCTCGAAAATATTGTTTCTGATCTCCACCTCATCTAAAACAATTTAAAGTAACGAAAGAAGAACACTTCGCCGTTGTCAGAGACAAGTTGCGTTTTCTGAGGATATATAATGTTCGTGCCTTATAGATAGATATATGGATGTCGCTTTGGGTCAGATACGGCAAGGAAAGGTATTGAAGGACTTTGAAAGGCCAATAGAAGGATGCTCTGGGAAACGGGCTGTCCGAAACATTCCCGAGGCACTTAGAATTATTTGATCATAGAAGGGACTTGTTTCGCTTTTGCAATCCCTCGTATATCTGATTTAATACGGCATTAAAAATTTCTTTGCTCAGTTGAAACATTGTTATTTACTCTGTATGGAATTAACTACGCCTATATTACAAGTTTCTAAATATTCAAATCTAATATTTCATTTGACCATTGTGTTTTCGGATGTAAATTATTTTTTTAAGTGGTAATAGTCGTATCTTAAAGTTTTCGATAATTAAACACATAAAGTAACCCAATATTGCTACCGTCCACAAATATATGCCTGAATTAAAACATAAACAAAGCATATCGCCTGGACTTTTTCAAACGTATTTTTTTCATCGCCGTTGTAGGCCCTGGCGGTAGTATAAGATCACAATGTTAACTTAGACTGATTTACATTATCATAATATTCTTTGCCTAGCTGATTAAATAAAGTTTGTTGTCGATTTTCAAATATTCATGGAACGCTTCACAGAGGAATTAGCGGGATGGAACACCAATCAAGAGCGTCCTTAGCTGTATAAGCCAACAAAATTTCAACAAAAATCGTGTAATGGGTTTTTGTCCATATATTTGCTTTTAATTTCCAAAGTATCTAAAATATTTTTACACACAGATTTCATGCTTATCTAATGCCTTTTGCACGGAAAGATGTTTAGACAACTTGCAGATTGAATTCGGATTCTGATAGGAGATCTTATAGTTGTACGGTTAGCTCGCGGCTGGAAAAGTCGCTTAAAACGTAAATTTGCGGGCATTCTGAGGTAAAAAGCTAGGACCTTGCAAACAATGTTTCTTATGCATTAAGGATTCCAAATCTGCAAGTTGTCAAAAAATCGTGCTGTGCAAAAGGCATTAGACAAAATTTTCAGGTTCGAGGTATAGCGTGAAATTTTAATATTACAAATACCTGTGGAAAACATTTCCAACTGTTTTCTGTGGTCTTCCTATTTTAAAAAAATATTACATTTGTGAAAATACACTGCCCCTTGCGATGCTAAAAAGTTTTAACACAAAATTTTAATTAATTTCAACCTTTTTGCCGTTTACACTGTCATATCTTCTCAAGTATTGCGGTTACAAAAAAATATGGATAATAAAATGTAGCTTGATTCTGATGATATTCGAGTAAATTGCATATTTTTTCTAAGTCTAGTATTCATACAAGTAATATAAATAGAGTTGCAAATAAATCGAATCTACAGAATGGGTGGTACCGCATAAGTGAGTCACGAGTTCTCGCTACTGTCCCCTTACTGCACTCATCACCGCGCCAACATTTTAGCAGGGTCTAGTTGGCATCAGGCAGCGGATGAGCGATAAGTTTATTTTCAAGTTCAACTTAACTTGGGCATTTCTCGTTCTCGTAATAAAAGTTGACACTTGCATTTACTATTATTTCCACTTTTCTAAAATAATCCAGAAACATGGATATTTTGGAAAGTACACAGAAAGTGAGCTTGAAACAAAATTTAAATCTGACATCGTAAAACACTTAAAAGCAGTGCTTGACCTATAAAAACAGTTTGGGGAATTTTGTGAACGGTACCGAATAATCACAGACGAAGCTGGCAATGTGTATGAAAATTAAGAAAGAAATAACAACAACTGTCAATTAAATACTTAACGGAGGTATTTTATTAAGTAAACAAGATCAAAGCAATTTTTAAATTTAGCTTAAGAGCTGTTATGCATGTTATACCAGTGCAAATAAGATAATAGTACTGCGTAAGAAACATCAAACGGATACATCAGCTTCAACAGAAGCGAGAACCCGTGACTCATACATTCGATAGCAGTCATCCTGTAGATTGGATTTAATTGCGATTTTCTTCATTTATATTATTCGTGTGATTATTACACTTCGCAAAATTATGAGAATCGGCATAAATTAATTTACAATTTATCATCAAAAAGTTTTTTTGTAGCCGCAATACTTTGGCAGACATAACAGCGTTAACGGCAAAAAGCTCCAAAATAATAATTGGAATTTTGAGTGCGTTCAAAATGAGAAAAACGCATTGAAACATCTTAGCTCCGTAAGCAGCCGTGTATTTTCGCAAATGTAGTATTTTTTAAAAGAGCAAGGCCACAGAAAATCTTTTGAAATTTTTACCACAAATGTTTGTAATATTGAAGTTTCTTGCTGCGCCTCTAACTCGAAAATTTTGTCTAACGCGCTTTCGCACAGGGCAAATTTTGTACAACTTGCAGATTTTGTGTTCCTTAAAGGGGAATGTTCTAGCGTCCCGTACTGATTAAATATAAGACTTAAAATAAAAATTATTCTCCACATTTATCACAAATGCTATTAAGGCTTTTATTTTAAAATTGTATCAAAATTTCTAAAGATGATTTCTAATCTAAAACGAATAGAAAAACAGTAATTTTTAAACGTCATAAATTGTAAAACAACGAGTTTGTTCTGACGACAATTAAAATGGTTTAGTTACAACCTTTTTAAGCACATTATTTAAACAATTAACGGAATCCGTGGACTACGCCCCACGATGTTTTTGTATATTTCTTTAAAAAAATAATAAATACAAGTGTCGAGATGTTAGACATGTTCTTATTATGTTTAGCAGTATTTTATATTTTTAAATATGCAAAGAGTTATGATTATAAACCTGTTTTCCGTAGATTCGTTGTTTCCTAAAATAATGTGCGCTCTTCTATTGCGCCGTTTTTCTTCTTTTATCTGTATGTATAAGATCCTGTATAGGAAGATTGCAGCATAATGTATGTAATTGGAAAAAATGAGAGCATAATTTGTATTTAATTGTAAAATATAATAGACTACTTATGCTCATAGCAGTGGCTTGGTTGTTTCAGTGCCGCATCTATGAAGAGAGCCCCCTCCACAATTAAACAATCTACATTATTGTTACAAAATATTACAACAATACTGCATAGCAATACTACTTGTATCTACTACAGAGGACAAAAGATTTTTCCTCACACTCCGTTCGGTTCAAAATTAATTAAGCAATTCATCATCGGAGAGCAGGTTAAACGGTTTAACCTTTCTGCATTTATACAGAGTCATGTCTCCAACAGTCCCATCTATTTTAAATACAATGGACTAAAAACCAAGAAAACTTAGTATCAGCGTAAACTAGTTAAAATTTACCTGCTATTAATATTCTTTTTTTATTGAACTCTATTACCTTTTTGTAATTTTTATAGTCGTAAGAAACATTCTGGTTTTTACTAATGTGTTTCATTGACCCCCAAAAAAATGCTTAGTGCGCCTCTAAGTTGTTTTATATTACTTAAACATCTCAGCGATTTATTTTTCCACCGGTATTGTGATTTCGGCGTGTGTATTTATATGACATCATCCTAACCAAGCAAAATAAACATGAACAAACAAACTCGATTGATTCACAATCATGAAATGTGAAATTTTATTGCTATTATTAAATAGTAGTGTTCTGCACAGCACAATGTAATAACAGTCAACGTAAATTCGTAATGCGGTTGCATTTGGGCGTAAGTTCAAATTACTTTTTTTAATAATAAAATTAAAAGTGGTAGAAATAAAACAAATCGTTTTAAGAGAAGAAAAATGTGTGAAGCAGTGAAGACCTCCCTGCCGATATTTGCTGCCTCGCTGCCATGATGTTTTCTCGTCGGAGTTTGTTTTCGTAATTACAGCTATTAGCAGATTATGTTCCAATAACCAACACCAACAACATAATCCAAAATTTGTTTAGCTGCATTGAAAACTGTAGCAGCTGTATAAACGAATATGCCCCTCTCTACTAAAAGTTGAGACAAGTGGAATAAATTCGGATTTAATATATAGAAAATGTCCTAATGAATTAATTCTGGAATACAGAAAATTTTTCGAGAACAATTTTTTGAAATATAGTGTTTTGTATAGAATTTTTTGAATTTTATTATTATAAAGATTATTTTTCAAAATACAATTTTTCTAATAGAATTTTTTTAAATAAATTAGCTTAGGCTAGGTTGGAATTTCTTATAACATGTACTACTACTGTATAGTTTAGTAAAATAAAAAAAACATTTCTTGTTTTCACTCCATTTTAATTTTAATTTTTACTATCATGAGCCTCTTTTTTGTAATTTTATGCTTTTGTATGTTTTTTTGTACAATTTTCATTTTCAGATAATGGTCTTTTCCGGAAAATTACTATTCGAAAAATTACTCTTCGGTTCATTGTTATTTGAAAAATTGCTTTCCAAAAAACTGACTTTCGAACAATTTTAATGTTGTCGATTAATTTTCCTAATACTATTAATTCTATGTTCAAAGTTGGAGAAAACGAAGTCTGAAGATACCTCATAGATACCAATATATAGATACCAATAGATACCAAGGAAGACGAAATGCATACGTATAATAAAAGCTTTTAGGAAAACCGACCGTAGGCCATTGAAGCAAAATGAAACTAGTGCACATAAGCTTTTGGTTGTTTTGTTTCAGAGTTATTGAAATTTCAGAATTTATGGCATTTAACAAAGTAAGATGAAATTTCAATTACAGTATATCAACAAACGACGTTGTTCGTAGATTCTGTTTTAACAAGTTTAAATTCTCATACTAAAATAGTTCCCAGAATGTAAATTTTACATAAAACTTCGGCTTATGCCAATAGCAAAGTCTCTCGTGCCATAGAATTAAAAAGTCCACACTCGATAGAGATCAATTAAAACAGTTCATCTAAGTTCCAGTCATTAACTATCCTGACCAGGAAAAAAAATCCTACCAGATCATTACGGTGCTACTAAAACTTAATGATGTAACTCCAACCTTCGCGCCCTATTAGGCCTGCGGTAAAATCCGTTGGCCTAGTAAGCCGCGGGTTCCCGGTTCAATATTGGCAATAGTCAGAGGATTTTCTGAAATTGCGAGCTTAAAATTTGTGAGACATAGAAAATAAACTGTTCGGGCTGGTGTGACAGACGCTATAAAACCTTAGACATCGACACGACTTCGTCGTAAACGCTAAGAATTTTCATATTTTTAAATCTAAACTTATTAATATCGAATTTCTGGAATAATTCATTCTCTACTAATTGGTGCTTTGACAAGACTAAGACCAATACAAGACTCTCTTAGTCTTGTCTTGATCTTGCGTTGCCAAAACCAAGACCGAGACTAACTCAATTTATTATACAAATGCTCATTTCTCTTTGTTCTTCTTTTACAAGAAATACTATCGCTTTATAGATCTCAAAAAGCAAGATGTCACAGTCACATACTCATATCTATCTATAATATACTAAATCCGGAACGGTCTCAACTTTACGGGCTATGCTGTTACGTCTCGACACAGCGTATTTATAATTTTGTTAACGTGTTCCGATGTTAACGTTACAGTTATGTTGGGCAACACGACACTTGACTTTAAAAATTTACATGGGACGTAGCCCACGCGTTTAGCTAGCATAATTTGAAACTGATAAAGTTAGAACGATGGTGATTGTTAATTTTTTGTGCTTTATAAGAAATTAAATATTGTTCTTCTTTTTCTCATGCATTTAAGAAGTTCAAAATAGTAGAGTAACAGCCGTCAGCATTAGGCAATCTACATGTTAATTTCTAACTGTCTCACCATAACAACACGACGGGCTTGCTTCTTGACACAATTTATCACCATAATACGACAGCAGCCCCTTACAACTCAATCAGTTTATTGATTGCTTAAGGCAATTATTTGTGTTACTGTCACCACTGTTGCTATAATTTGTTTATTTATGGTGCAGTAACAATAGTCTTTAGTTGTAATAAAATTTGACTTCTGTAGCACAGACAAGACATAAATGCTATGTAGTTCTTTAAACTGGACTCATCAAATTAATTTATTCTAACAAAATTTTAAAAATTCATCATGTTTATATTGATGCATTTTCATTTGTTTATTAGAGATAAAAAATAATATTGCTCTTATGCAACTGCATTTCGAATTTAAATTACAAGCTATTTCATAAATTTTAAAATAAATACGGCAGCTTAGGTTTACGGTGCTGCTATGAGATGAAATGATTGTTGATGCTGATTCTGTTTATCGCATATTATTGATTAACGCTTATGTTTTAAAATAGGCTATTTAATAACAAACAAATTACTGCTTTTACCAGACATTTACGAATATCTAGTTAAACCCTACAACCTGCGCATTTTTACTTTCCTATGCTTTTGACTTCTCTTTGGTCCGCTACACTACCTATTAAAAAAAAGAAACGAAAACATCGTGGAGCATAGCTTACGGGTTTTGCTAGTACTGCATTATTTACGTTGAATAAGTAATAAAGAATCTTAAAGAGCAAATCAACTTTTGCTATCAAATTCTAAAACACATAGCTGCACAAGTTATCAGGAAAAATTACCAGTCACTATAATTTGATTTTAGCACATCTCTGGTGTACTTCAAAATTGGCAAACATTATGAAATTTTAAAATTTTATTGAAACTACTGCAAAGTTGCACCAAAAAGTAATAACACTGGTCCATCTTCGGAAAGCTGTAATTCCGTTACGAAGCGTTTGTGTATATAAGTAAGATGGATTAAATCGACAGCGTTTGGTCTGAAGAATCTATATTAAATCCGGAACTGTCTCGCCTTTACAGGATATAGAAGCTGTTCTTGCTCTCACAATTTCTCCGTTGCAGTGATCTGTACTATAAATACTCCACAGTCTGCAGATGCGTTGACCGTAGCCCCCCGATTCTGCTAGTTTATGTTTATTACTTTGTCCCGAATTAAAATTCGATCATCTGAACGGCCAAGACGTAAAAAGTTATTTTGTACCTACCAAAAAGAAATATGAAGCCACGCGTAACAGAAAATCCCGGAAAAAAAATGCCGTGTAATTAAAGAGAGCAGCAATGAAAATGACGCAGATAATGTGAAAGCAGCTGTTATTGTTAGTGAAAAACCTACAGTAACTGTGGAGAAAATGGAGGAATCCTAAAAAACCATTAGTTCAAGTGAACTAATTCATCAAGGAGATTAAGATCTGAGTTTTCCAAATTCTATATCAACGAAACAAAACAAAGGCTACCAGACAACTGCCACGGGACCATTCTGGTATTTATTGAAATTTTTAAATATTTAAAATTTTTAGATTTTATAAAACTATTTAAAAATTTTTAAAATTGCGGTGTTAATTTTTAAAATTTTTAACATAAAAAATTTTTAAATTTTCAATAATATTAAAAATCAGAGCTGGTAAAAATAATGAAAATTTAAACATTTTGAAAAGTTTTAAAGCATTATATCACTAAATGAACACTGTGTCATTTAAAGAATCACGGACACTTGGTCTTGGTCTCGATCAGTTACAGTAAATCTTTTCTTAGTCTCGTTTTGGTTTTCGAACCAAGACAATATCAAGACTAGTATTGGTATTGTTAAAACTCTAGTGTTAATATAACATAATTATATCAGACTGAAATGTTACATGAAAATCAGGAATTGCTTTATTGATTTAAAACAGTTTGAATACCTTATCAACTACTTCGAGGATTGTTCGAAATGTACGTGGACTAACACAGAGATGGCGCTAATTCGGCGGAATTTGCATTACCATTTTTTAGAACAATTCCTTCTTAGGTTAAATATCACAGTATAGCGCGATCTGTTAATTAGTTTGTGTTTGACAAAGCGACGAAGTAACCGTTTCGAGTGATTTCGTAAATAATGGAAAAAACTGAGTTGCGAGCAGTGATAAAGTACTTTTATTTAAAGGCTTAACACCAATCGAAATCAAAGCAGAGTTGGATTCGACGTTTAGGAAGTTCGAAACCAAATCAAAATGCCGAGTTTAAGCGTGGTCGCGTGAGCACAAAGGACGAACCCCGCAGTGGACGCTCAAAAACGGCTACTACCCCGGATTTGACTGAAAAAGTCTTCCCTATCGTATTGGATGACCGTGGAGTAAAAATGCACGAGATAGCAGACATAGTGGGCATCTCAAATGACAGTGTGCACAAAATTTTAACTGAAGAATTGGAAATGAAAAAATACCCCGCGCGTTGAGTGCCACGTTGGCTCACACCGGAGCAAAAACTGAATCGTTTAATTGTGTCTCGCGACCTTTTGGCACGTTTTCGCCGCAATCCGAAGGCCTTGTTGCGCTGTTTATAACCATCGATGAAACCTGGGTCCACCATTACACTGCCGAAACCAAGGAACAGTCCAAACAATGGAAACACAAATGTTCTCCGCCACCGAAGAAAACAAAAACGGTTTTGTCAGCAGGAAAGGTTATGGCAACTGTATTTTGGGATTCTCATGGAATTATCTTTGTCGACTACTTGGAAAAGAGAAAAACAATAAATGGCGAGTATTATGCCAATTTGTTGCAGCAATTGAGCGACAAAGTCAAAGAGAACCGACCTCATTTGGCGAAAAAAAAGTGCTTTTCCATCAAGATAACGCACCTGTACACACGTCTGCAGGCGCCATGGCCAAAATTCGAATTAGTGCCTCATTCGCCCTATTCGCCAGATTTGGCTTCCAGCGATTTTTATCTATTTCCAAACCTGAAAAAATGGCCAGGCGGTAAAAGATTTTCATCCAATTCCGAGGTAATCGCTGCTGTAAATAGCTATTTTGAAGACTTGGGTTCATCGACCTACAACGACGGCATTGCTGCTTTGGATCATTGTTGGAAAAAGTGCGTTGAGCGAGCAAGAGACTATATTGAAAAATAAAATGATTTTTTTCCCAAAAAACTTGCGTTTTCTTTGTTAGGCCACCTACATTTCGAACGATCCTCGTATTAAAAGATTGTAACAAAGTATCCTGCAACAACAATGTCTTAATAAATAGTAAGTATTTATATTGTTGTAATTCCAAGGCGTTCGTGGCGCTGGAAGTGGAAATTTAAAAACGAAGTGCTCGCAGAAGAAGTCGTATGGGGGAAACGGAACTCCCACAATAACCCCTTCCATAGCATCCCTACCACCTTCAATGGGTATAAAACCGGAGCACCAGCTCAAAATAGTAGAATTCACTCCTGCCTTTCAGAGAATTCATTCCTGCCTTTCAAAGAATCCAGACCTGTCTTTCTTAGAAACCAGAATCCCGTTAAAACTTTTAGTTTCCTGTTCAATTTATTTTGATCCGACTTAGTAAATTTATTTTGATTTTGTTTCCGAACAGTTTAACTGTTAGTAAATTTTTATTTCAAGTCAAGACTGGACTTAGAGTTTAAAAATTAGGCTGGAGTTTGATTTAAACTTAAAGTTGCTTTTAGTTTAAATTAAATAAAACCAGTAATTTAATGGAATGTTTGATTCTCATATGAAGTAGATATCTTTTGTGAGAATTCGATATTTATTGAATTACATCAAAACGTTAGTGGAGGTTGATGTTCTTTTAGTGAGTTTGATTAGCTTCTAAAAGAAATAATACCGTATTCACTAAGAATTAATGCATCTAATCTCAAAACTGGGGTGCCCTATTGAGATTGATTCGTTATATTCACTTAGAAAGTCACCAGTTAAGTTTATTAAATTAAACTTGGAAAAATTATTCGTCAAGTTTTTTTTAACTTTAATAAAGTAAAGTTACCCGTTGGGTTTATTATTTTAATCCTATCCATGAATTTGATTTATAACCTGAACCCTGTAAATAATTCCCCGTACAGTCAAATCCTGTAATTTATTTATTTATCCAGTACCGATCAATTAAATAAATCCACAAGCACTTACCTGACGAATTCGCAATTATCCGTTTTATTTCCAGTTAGAGCCGTAACCAGAGGGTTTGTGACCAGTGGAACACTACACCACACACTATTTAATTTAATTTCAGACTTTATCTGCAAGATTGAGTGAATGTGGAGCGTGCACAAGACATTAATTATTTTTACAGCAACGCCGAAGCCGGGGATCGCCATTTTGATCGTAACTCAGCATCGATGTACATATCGACCTACACGCATTGAAGACCAGTGGTTATGCGCACCAGTCCTATCTATCAGCCGCGAATTCGACGCAGAACTCGTTCGACGAAATGAGATCCGTTCAAGGAAGCAGAACCAAGGTCGACTCGTTCCAGAGAAAATTTAATTGTTTCACAACATTATAACTATATTTAACTTTATTATACATAAAATTATTAATTTTACAATTTTTCCGATACATACGATAATTTATTCTTGTATTGTAATAGCATTGAATAAATATTATAAATAATTTGATTTACAGTTCGATCTTATTATTTCTCCGAACTCTGGCTCTAAGCTACCTGGGAAGAGCTGGTGATATATTACAAGATATGAAGAATATTATTCATAAACTTTAGTAATTTGTACTAACTACTTCTTTACATCAGTTACTAAAGTTATATTTTGTCAGCAAATTTCCTTAAAATGCACTATTAGCACTGCACTGCGTATTTTTATGCGTTGCGGACTTTTTAGTAGAGTGTATGTCACATTCAGGTTTTTTCCGAGATATACACACGTATTGAGCCGCATCTAACGATTAATTAGGCCGGACGCAATTCCCAATGCGGCGGTGTAATTCCATGTTAAACAATTTACAAAATACTGTGGAAACCAGAATAAACAGATACAACAAAAGCCGAGAATAAAATTGAACTCAAAAACACCGCAATTACTCAAATCTTTACCAGAGGTAGCTTAGTTAATATCTCACTTTCCATTAACGTTAATAGTGTGTTCTCCGAACGAGCGCAGCGATTATACGGTTTAATCAAAGCCAACCTAACAGAATTTTTCGGTAACACTCGATTAATTACACACCCGATACATAAGCACCCGGTGCTTGGATTTCCAGACACGTATTTCTCTCGTTGGGATTAATAACTGGATTGTTATTGTAATAATAACGTTACATGTACCCTGACAGGAGGCAGAGTAGAGAATTGGTGGAACTACTCATTTGTATGCCGGTAAATGCAATTCCTGATGAGAAATCAACATCCTCTTACACCAGTGGTAAATCCGCTGATAACGAATCTTGTTAATTCCCGTGAGTTCTGATTTCGTATATCACTTTGGTCCGTCGAGAATTCATCGCGTTCTCTCATTTGGCATTCTAGGTGCAAGAGGTGCGTGAAACACCGAACTTGATGTGTTGCTGGAACGGTGTAATAATTATTGTACAGCCGCAGGCTGTCGAGATTGTTCAACCTTAAACATCTATTTGAAAATTACATGCTCCAAGGTAAGTTTGTACTACGCGCAATAATATTCTAACATAGAGATTGATTGTGTTATGTTTTTTATCTGCCTCCCCGGTACACGAAGTATATCTACAAGGACATCATTGTAGCCGAGATTTTGAGGGATAAGCAAGTTTTGAGGCTTGAAGATACCCAAAACCTAGTTTCATCATGATGTTTGTGTCTCTGCATATGTATAAGCGTGCATGTGTGTCTATATAATATACTTTAAAGGAACAGCGACCAAAAACTTTTGCTAGAGAGATAACCGCGAAAACGGTCATTTCCGTGATTTCAATTTGGTACGCTCATCCCTCCTCTAGATAATAAGTTCAAGATTGCCTTAATTAGTACGTCACGGATTTCATGGGGCGCCTAAGCGGCAGTAGATCAATTATCTACTCGTGTGGTAGGAAGTCCCGTTACATTATCAATTTGCTTTGTGACATCATTGAGGGCGGGGAAGCTGTCAAGTCTTAGAAGGTTAACCGATTTCTAACGCTTTCACGCCTGGTTATAAAGTGTCGCTCTCACCCTGATCCTACTAAGGTACCGAACACTATACTCGCTCCAACTACCGACCGATATGGAAGGCGCTAACCCGGCTGCATTACATTACGGTAGCAATCCACAGACTGGTTCTAGGCAGCCAACTGGACAAGTCCGCGTGATCATGGTTCTCTAAGACCCGCAAAATTTATGCAAGGTGTTAGGATCTAGAGTTCCGCAACGGCCGTGTGATAGCTGTAGTGAGCCAATGCAAAAAGTTGGGGGAGTTGACCCCTTCGGAGGTTCTAACACAGAAAAACCAATCTATGCTCAAAAGATTAGTAATTGCACTTTAATAAAACCCCAAAGAAACGAAGTTAGTCCGTCAAAACAGAAGAATATGAGAAGGGGTACTCTATGATATTTCACAACTGCAAAATAGTCGATCTGCGCAAGTGCGATATGCTTGTAATCTCCCGTTCACCTCTACCTTTAATTTTTTTGAAAAATTGCAAACATCATAAAACCAAATAACTCTACTAAAAATAGAGGGAGATGCAGGATGGTTACTCCATTTATATATTGGCGCACTCGAAAAAGAAGCTCATATTCCTATGTAGCATATTGTACGAATACTAAATATTTGTTACGTGCAAGCCATACCACACTAGTTCAACCCTTTTATCGATGTTTGATTAAAATTTTAGACATATCGGCTTTAACTTGGTATGAACTGTGAGATGATGATGTTTTTATTGACTAATAGGCAGGTTTTAGGGCCTTGGGAGACCGATAAAGCGGACGCTGCAGAAGTGTCTGTGTGTGTGGATATCTGTTTGCCTATATGTCTGTCTGTGAGTCTGTGTGTGTAGTATACACTTTACAGTCCACACCCCTTAACTCAGAAATCCCAAATTTGGCTCAAAGAATAGTAATTGAAATAGGATAAAACTGCAAGAAAATAAGTTGGTTTTGGACAGGTGCTTTATTTAAAATAGACGTGTTCTAAAAAGAACCCTAAATTCGTTTTCTACGCATGTCAAATAGCCGATCTGCGAAAACTCTCCCTATCACCTCCCATTGCCCCCAATGACTTTTTGATATTTCAAATATGTATGGACATGTGAAATGACATGTTTTCCCTTTGGTCGTTTACCTGAACAGTTTAATTGGGGAATCGCAAAAAAAACAACCATCACCAAGTTATGAAATCGATGTTAGATTTCAACGAATAATTAACGTTTCCAATTAACAAATATTAAACGAAATTTTTTAATTAAAAAAAGTTTTCTTAGCCGCCAAAGATAAAAAAATTTCAAAACTCAAACATTTATTTCAATTTTCAACAAAACTACCCACAATTTTAAAAAACTTTCAAAATTGTTAACACTTCAAAATTTTTATCCCAAGATGTTTAAATGTTTAACTTTTTTCAAAGTTGGTTGCATGGCGGAGATCTGCGGATCCGGTCACACTTTCCAAACTCAATATTTTTTAAATAATAAACAGTTTTCAAAACTTTCTTAAATTTCAAAATATTTCAAAACGTATATAATCGCAAACTTTTTTTTTAATTATCATAATTTTTAAAAGTTTTAAAAATTATCAAAAATTTCAAAAATAAGAAAGAAAGAAAGAAGGAAGAAAGAAAGAAGAAAGAAGAAAGAAAGAAAGAAAGAAAGAAGAAAGAAAGATAGAAAGATGTTATAATTTCAAAAATGTTTAAAACTCAAAAATTCTTTTAAATTTTTAAAACTTTTCAAAAGTTTACAAATTTTTTTTAACAATTACAAAATAAAAGTTAATATTTGTCATCTATTTCAACTTTTTTAAAATTTTTAGATTTTTTTTTTCAAATTCGAACTATTTTTTAAATTTATTTCAAAAGGTCTTCAGGTAAATGTTTAAAATTTTCAAAAATATCAAATATTTAGAAAATTAGAGAATTACAAATATTTAATTTCAAAAACATTTCAAAAAATTTTCCAAAAACTCTCAATTTATCTTAAAAATTTTGAAAATGTTAAAAACTTCCATCAGTTTGGAAAGTTTCAGAAAAATTAGTAATTTTCAAAAATTTTCACAATTTAAAAAGAAATTATACTTAAAAAAAATTCATAATGATTCTTTCTATATTAATTTTTATTATTTAAAAAATATATTATAAATTCTTTCTATAATCTTAAAAACATTCTCAATTTCCAATTGTCAAAACTTGGAAATATATAAAGAATTTCCACATAAATGCGAGAAAGCTCCCGTGGCGGTTGCTCGGCAGCTTTTTTTATCAGCGAAAGGTTGGTTGTTCTTTGGACTCATCACAAAAGTTATAGATAAAATTTAGAAAATCGTATATTTGATGTGTCTTGAGAATGTCGAGTGTTGTTGCTACGATCATTTTGAAAGAAACTTCATTTTAAAGGAGCAATCGCTTCAATGGCAACATTTTGTTCTATAACTTTGAAGTACTCTTCTCTTGCTCCACCTATACTAGAAATCAGAACAGATAGGTATATTAGACGGTGTTTGCAATAAGTTTTCAGAACTAAGTTATTTGTACAGAGATCGGAGAGTTTAAAATTTTCGACAAAATACGTATTTTGGTCTTGAACAAATATTCTTATTTATATATAATTTTAATTGTACTATTTTCACTGACAGCAGATCTGGTTCGACAAAAGGATTTACCCTGTTTAAAATTTTCAAAAAATGCCGTAAGTTACGAACATGCTCTTTGAAAGCAAATAAGGTCGTCATAAGCAATCATTAATAAAAGTACCAACTTTAGTGGATATTAGTAAGCATTAATAAAACCAGATCAAAAATTGCCATGTGTAAAGTAGCGGCTTCACAGCAAGTTAAATATATCCACTTAAATTGATACCGCGAGGTCCATTAATTTGGACGATGTAAAAAGAGAAATACACTAAGTGAATTTTAGAACGATATGTTTGGTACTAAACATTCATTTACGAAAAAACTTAAAAATTTAAATTATTAATGATTATTTATTTTATGTGATGCTCAAAAGATTGTTCCCTATTACACGTCATGATATTTTATATAAATATAAGAACATTTTTGAACGTTACCGCGTGAAACTTTTGTTGTAAACATATTTTTACTTCGCTGCTTCTGTGTTCAACGTTGACAAATTAAGATTGATTATGTAAAAACAATTATAAAACTAAATATTTTTTCAAATAATAGCAGTTCTTGATGCCAAAATAAAACTATTTTATGGACACGCGGTTGTGGGCGGTTGATACAAAAATACGTGTTTTAAAATTTGAAACATCTTTTATTCAAATAACCACTTACTGTATAATTATATGCATTATGCGCCTTTTTACTGCTATATATTAACATAATTAGGAAAATAAACATAATTATCGTAAACAATTTACGATTCTCATTTCTGACACGTTCTTATACTATCGTATATTCTTATAGATCGTGTCAGCTGCTTTAAAGCCTGAAGAGAACATTTATACAAACATACATGTAAATATAAATGGAGGGAGATCCTGGAAGAAACGGGTGTCTCTTAGCTTTGTGGTTTGTAAAACATTTTGCTCCGTGTGTTATCTGATGTTGTACCTACTTTACATTTTAATGACAATGTAACTACGGGGGTTGCAAAGACCTCACGGAGAAGATCGAAATAATATAAATACAGGTTTGCTTAGTTTTAATTTAAAATCTAGTTTCAACTGTTCCTTATGTGAGGAACTTATTTTTTTAGAACTTAGAAAACAGTAATTACTACGAACACTAAGTTATTGGGATTTGAAAAGTAATTATTACGGATAAAACGTATTTAAAAGGTGGGAGACCTACTTACAGACTGTTACTGAAAACCAATAATTAGTTCAAACACTTAAAGTTATTACAATTCGGTAAGTGACTGTTATGAATGAAGCGTATTTAAAGGCTGGAAAAGCGATTGCTTTCTAAACAAATACGAAAAACAGTTTCATTGAAAGTTACGCCATTTTGCTCTATAATTATTTGGTCAAACAGTAAAGTTTTACTTGCAACATTTGTTAGTAGTAACACCTTCCCGCATCGAATCAAAATTCTTATGACATACCGTCTGTCTATAAAGTAACCCTCCCCCCCAACTAACTTTTGAACGACTTTATGTTTTACTACAATATTTGGTGTGCTTTAATGGGAAATCAAATTCTATTTTTTACCGAGAAATTAAATGTTGTATCATTCAAAATGGCGACTGGGCGCCATTTTGAAATTTTTTTTTAATAGAAAAGGGGTCGAGTGACACCTCATTTAAAAGGTCTTTTAATTCTGCCTCTGATCCTAGATTTTCAAAGAAACATATTTAGCCATAACAAAATGGCGGATATTAAATAAATGGACTCACTCAATTCAAAATTGTTTTGATTTTTTTATCCAGGGTCGAGTGACACCTCATTTGAAAGGTCTTTTAGTTCTGCGTCTGATCCTAGAGTTCCAAAGAAAAATATTCAGCCATAACAAAATAGCGGATTTTAAACAAATGGACTCACTCAATTCAAAATTGTTCTGATTTCTTTTATCCAGTAGTCCACTTTTTCATTTGCAGTACAAAATTTTCCCAGAAATAACTCAGGTGGCTGGAAATTATATTGTTCCAACAAGACGGTGCGCCGCCTCATTATTATAGGCCTGTTTCTGACTTTCACAACGGACGTTTTCTTGGAAGACGGAAAGTCCAGAAACAATTGAAGAACTGGAGCAACGCATTACAGAAGTTTGCAGAAATATCACTCCAGAAACTTATGAAAATGTAAGGCAGGAATTTCATAACCGACTTTTCATGTAGCAAGAAGTGAATGGTAAACATTTCGAACACTTAATTTAATTTCTTTTTGCTTCAATTATTAGTTTTTTTAAATAGACTTCTTTACCTTCAAACATTGTCATTTTGTTATGGCTGAATATTTTTCTTTAAAACCCTAGGATCAGACGCAGAACTGAAAGACCTTTCCAATAAGGTGTCACTCGACCCCTTTTCCATTTGAAAAAAAAATTCAAAATGGCGCCCAGTCGGCATTTTGGATGATACAAAATTTTAATACAGTCTGAAAAATAGTATTCAATTTCCCATTACAGCACACCAAATTTTGTGGTAAAATATCAAGTCGTTCAAAAGTTAGGTGGGGGGGGGGGGTTACTTTATATACACAGTGTATAATAATTCACCAAAGTGTGATACGGTTATAAGATAACAATTCAGTTGCTGAAAAACTGTATTGCATTTTTAATAACATTCACTACGGGGCGCGAACTACCAAGGTTAGTCCCCATCTAACATGCACAGACAAACACGAACAACCCTGACTCGGGATTCGAACCTGAGATTCATCCACTGCGACCTCGTATTGCAGCACGGCGGTGACGTCACATTTCATGATGACCGCCGTGCTTGACGTCATAGCATCCTAACACGAGTCACTATCCTAAGTTCCCAACTACCTAGAGTGAAAAGTGTGTAAACGTAAAGCGTGGCAAGTCTTGTAAATGTTGTATTGTACTCATGTGACAAATACAACAAGTAAACTTCCAGACAAAGTGTTTCTTTCATTACCTACAGGTAATGTACCTCAAGGTAATGAAAAAAAATATATTATAAAAGAAGACAGGCATGGTTGTCAGCAATTATCAGCCAAAACAAGCGCTGTTGTACGCGAAGATCATTTTAATGTAAGTGTTTTTATATAAATTTGAAACTGAAAAAGAAATTATTCCCTAAAACGTAAATTTTCAAAAATTCATAGAAGGCGTCACATATAAGCGGAGTGGATCACGAACTAAATTGTCGCTAATTTTCATCTCTATGCGCATTTAAAGTTTAAAAAAATTGTGTGGCCAGTTTTCGAGCAATAGTTTCTTGAAAACTTCAAAAATATTTTTCACTTCATACTTCATAGCTTTTAGCTTTTCGAACATCATTGTGCACAGTAACATTCTGTCTATTGCGATAAAAAATTTGAATTTAAAAATACGCCAAAGTCAAAGTTTTCAAAAAATTGTAGCGGCCGCCATTTTAAAGCTCGAGGGTTCGGAAAAAAACGTTAGATTAGTCTTAGAGTCTCAATAAGATTCTGGCTGTAGGTTCGAAAAATTCGTTTTCCGAAAAGAAAGCTACCAGAAAAACGAATCTAACTTCCACTTCCAGTTTCAGATTTTTTAAACTTATTTCTCTGGTAAATTTTTGATACATCTCTATATTCTAAAGTTCATCAAAATTGGATTATCTGTTTATGAGTTATGAAGCGCGCGCACACACACACACCCTCCCACAGACCGTCATTTTTTAAAAGCCACTTTTTTTGTGTTTTTTGAGGTCCAAAATATTTATTTTTTTCAAAATATCCAAATTCGAACATTTTTTTATCAATACTTGATACCAATACTTAAGTATACAACCACAAACAACCCTGGATGGCCAGGGCTCTCAAATTCCGTGTTTTCATGTCACCCGGGAGAGGTTGGGGGGTCGGATGGTAAGCACATTCAGATGAAGGTAAAACTCCAATGATCTATTCGTCAATCGGTTAACCGGTATTCGACATGATAAGCGTTCCATCCATGTCTTACAGGTTTTCAGGTCCGTTGAGTTTGTGCACGAAAAATAATGCTGTAGTATATTAAAAAAGTTAACTACGTGGGATTTCCATGGGAAAAATACCTTCTTCGTAAGTAACATATTTTGATCATGCTTTGCTAATGTATATTTGTTTTGCTTTTTATGTTAATGTTGTTCATAATTTAAATAATAATTGTTTGTTGTGTCTAAGAGCACCGCAATTCGAGAAATACGTAGTTAGATAAGGCCTGCACGGTGTTTTTCGAGAATGCGACCTGGCTGCATCGGCCGATCTGTTAAAATACCTCAGTGAGTTTGACAATTTAAGTATTGCGCCGCTTGGTTTAATAAAATTAGATTTCACCTATCTTACTTAATAAAAAAAAATTGATAAACAGATTAGCCGAGCTTTGAATAATATTTAATAAACAAATAACAAAACAGATTTCCATAATTTGCAACTTACAAAGATATTTTTAGTGTATCTTGTTTTAAGTTCCACACAAAATGCCGTACAAATGTTCCAGAAGGCGAATTTAATGTGCCATAAACTAATCCTAATAAAATAAGTTTAATGTTTAAATAGAAATGGTCGGAATTGGAAGATACAAAAATTAATATTGTTAATCGCAAAAATAAAAGGTCAGAACACGGGTCGACGTATTGCATTTTTAATAAACATTTTTACTGAACGTTTTAATTAACTTTAAAAAGAGGAAATTACAAACGCGTTCCAGCGAAAATTTTGGTTAAAATCGGTCATGCATAATATTGCATTAAAGTGAATTTAGTAGAAAATTGAATTGATTAGCTAACATCCTCTCTTTAATAATTCGTAAAGCATAATGCCCCGCGTACTCTGTTTTACGCTACCATAAATGTTTAGTAATTTTCCTTTGTTAGTCAGCAAAAAATTGACCTCTATCCGAATATGGAAAACGTCCACAGCAGTTGTTCTTCAGTTCTTTACACGTTAAGTACAGAGGGTACAGTGCGTGTTATATCTAAAGATTCTTTAAGCTCCATACCAGTATGTTCGAGTGGTAGTATCGAATAGATTCACCACAGACCGTCATGAATATGCAGATTCTTTCATGGGGTCCGGCCCGTGTCTCGGCATTTAGAACCCGCTGCTCTCATTGAGAATTCCGAACACAGAAAAGACAATAACTTTTTAATGAATACCATTTTAGGAAATTACAAACTTTGTTTTCTGAAGTGTGCGTTTTCTTAATTATTTTCTATCTCCGATTTTTGCTCATTTATGTAGTTAATTAAAATCGTACAAATTCTCTACTAGAATGATAATAATTTTCACCAACTTAGGGGAAATATTTGGAAAGCGTTCAACCACCTCTGGAATGTTTAGCCTTGATACTAACTATGTCCATAAATCGCTGTTAATTCCCAATTACCGTCTCGTTTCAAGATTATGTATATCTAATCTAAAAGTCTGTTTTTGTTGTTATATAGGTCAAAAAACCTCATATAACATTGGAAACTGTCATGGTTTCAGAAAATAATATGCTCCTAAAAAGTTGAAAGAATTTTAAAATAATAATTTTAGAATTATTCATGCAAATTTACAATATACAAATCAAATAAAGCCAGGTCAGTAGAAGACAATAAAAATTAAAATTCATACAACGATAGACAAGATATTGTCAAGTACATACACGTCTTTCTGTTATTAATCAAAAATATGCAATATACTCCTCAAATTTTCTATAGCGTCAAACCTAAACGCTCAGTACTATTATTTTTATATGTTGTTTAACATGTTAGTCATTACGCATAGAGTTATTGAATATGTAAATCTAGCGGAACTGGAAGGCAAATTACCTTATTACATTGTACTGTACACTTTATTATATTATTAGGTTTGGTAAAAAAATCTAATAAAAGTTTAACTGGCTGACCACAAAAGTGTTACGGTTCATTGGTGAGGGTGAAACATACTAGGCTTGGGGTGAAAGGAGAGATGCAGACAGGTTAAGCAGTAAGACCAAAAGTTGATTACTGGGACAGTACTATCCGCGGAAATCCAAACTCCTTACTCTAAGCCATGTTTCTCGGCTGAATAGGGGCTTAGGACTCTGGTGAAAAGTCCGAAAGACCCCTATAGCGGCCCGCCCCCTTACAGAGAATGAACCAACAGTGAACGCGTTCCATTTTTTTTTCAATCGGTTAAAAAAGGTGTCCAAGTGGAAGTATTGCTAATATGCAAAGCACAAGTTTGTGCATAAGTATAACATAGATATAACGCTACTTTTAACTTATGCAAATGTTAATTTTCCATACTTTCAGTATAGGGAAGTATTGATTTCATGAAAATTTTCGAAATCGAGATTTTAACATAAATACATGTTTTGGACCTCCAGGAACCCAAACAACAAAGTTTTAAAAAAATCTATCTGTGAGTGGGTGCGCTTCATAATTTAGGAACGGAAGGTCGAATTTCGATGAGATTTTGAAGGTGTGCATTAAAAATTCACCGACAAAATAAGCTATTAAAAAAATCCAAGACCAGTAGCGGAAGGTAGACACGTTTTTTGGCAGCATTTTTACGGAAGGGAAAATTTGAAACCAGAATCTGATAGAAGGCTTAAAGAAAAATACAATACTTTATTCTGGAACTCTATAGCTTAAAAATGGCGGCCACAACGATTTTTAAAAATTGCAACTTTAACTTTGACCCATCGGGATCAAACTTGGTATTGCAATAGCTCTAAGTGGGCAAAATATTACTGTGCACAAACATAATTTAAAAATTAAAAGCCATGAAGTGAAAAATATTTTAAAAATTTTGTTTATTTTCAAAACAGTAACACGCAAAAAATAGCCACACACTTTTTTTAAATTTTGCAAGTTTATACAGCTGAAGATGGGCAACAGTTTGGTTCGTATTCCCGCCCGCTAATTTCTCAGTGACGCCTTCTATAAATTTTTGAAAATTAAGGATTAAATGCCTCTTTATTCAAAAACAAGTTATCAGATCGGGATGAAATTTGATATTGTAAAAGGTCTAGGGGTACAAAATGTTACAAGTTACAAAGACATTTGGGACTACTATAGCCGTGAAGTGAAAAAATAAAAGAGTTTTGAGTGTTTCAAAAAAATATTGCTCAAAAACTGGCCACACCATTTTTTTAAAGTTATATGGGCTGATAAAGCTAAAGATGAGCTTATAATTTACTTCATTCCCCAGTTTGCTAATTTCTCTGCGACGCTTTTTATGAATTTTAAAAAATCGGAAATCTATGCATCTTTGTTTAATAAATGGAAGATGGTAAAATATTTCTGTTTACGCTTAATTTCTCATAAGTGACAGTAGAATAAGAGTCGCAATTTAATGTTTAGGTGCAACAATGTTTAGGGGAGTTAACTTTCCTCTTAACGTCAATTTTTGGGAGACAATCCTTTCGTTTTTGGTTTTCATAGATCCCAAGGAACCTTTTCCAAAATACTTATTTTTTTTTATACAATTTTTAAATAGAATAAGACATACCCCAGGCAAAGCATACCCTTAAGTGAGTTGTCCCTGTTAGCTTGGCGTGTTAGCATTTTGGTCCGCTTGTGATTGGTGGGCGATACGGTTTTTCTGCGAGGAGAATACATAGCAAATTCGCTTCGCTTGTAGTAGACCGTAAATATATTTTATTCAAAAAATTACAAACAGATTTTATTTTGCCATTGGTGGTGGGTAAGACGGTAATACTTGAGTACTCTTAAAAACATGTTAAATAACTATTTCTAAAGTATAAGAAGGTCCAAACAAAGCGCGTCGCTCATATTTGTGTGTTGATATATTATTTATGTGTTTGTATTATTATTGTTGTGTTGATATTATTGTTGGTTATTCTTGTTATTGTTGATATTTGATTATTATTGATTGATACAACTACTTGTGTTTTTGAGATTTAGCTAGTACGGTTGAACTACAAGATCCTCTTTAATTGTAAGATTTTAACCAGTAACCCCAAAACGTATATTTTAGAGGTGCCGTATTCGTCCGCTAAAATTTGGTGATCACTCGTGAACAATTTACCTGATATAGAATATGTTATGCTTCCCCACTTTTGAATAAAGGGGCGTAAATTTGAGACTTTCGAGAATTCAGAGAAAGCGCCACAAAAAACTAGCGGACTGTGACACCAACCAAATTGAAGATCATCCCCAGCTTTATTTCTTTTTTACTTTATAGTTTAGTAGTTCCAAAAGTTCTCATTTTTGAGTAAATAAGCGTTAAAACCAGTATTCTCAGAAATTCATGGAAGGTTTTACAGGAAAAATAGCGGACTAGAACACCAACTAATTTAAAGCTCATCCCTACAGCTCTATAAACTTATTGAATTAAAAAAAGTAGTGGCCAGTTATTGAGCTAGATTTTTTTGAGAATAATAAAATTTTGAAATGTGTTTTACGTTACATTTTTAGTATTTCAAGAAGTCCTTCTATGTGGTAACATTATGTACCTCTAGGGCATTTGCAATATTAAATTTCATCTCGATCTGATAATTCGTTTTGGAGTAAATAAGCGTTAAAACCAAAAGTTTAAGAAAATCATAGAATATTTCACAGAGGAGTTGGAACACGAACCAAATTATAGCTGATTTTGAGCTTAATAGGCTTATTAAATTTTAAAAATCCCGTAGACATGTTTTGAGCAATATTTGTTAGAAAATTTCCAAAGTTTTGAAAATAATTTTCACATCCAGTTTTTAATTGCTTGTACAAAAATTCTTATACATAATATTATTGCGTTTTCGTAGAGCTACTACATTACAAAATTTGATGTTGGCCTTTTAACTTGTTTTTGACTAATAAGGCGCTACCGTCAATATTTCAAAAATAATAGCGGCCGCCGCCGTTTTGAAGCTAAAAAGTTCGGAAAAAAACCGTCGGATTTGCTTTAAGTTCTCCTATCGGCTTTCGTTTCCAAATTTAGAAAATCCATTTGCGAATTATGATACACACCCACCCACCCACCCACAGACAAATATTTTTTTAAATCACTTTTTGGTTTCCTGAAGGTTCAAAACGTGTATTTCCGTCAAAATCTAGAATTAAAAAATTTGCATGAAATCAATATACTGAAAGTATAGGAAAGTAAAAATATTTCAAGACCGCGATATTGAGGTATTTTTTTATGAACCAAATTACCCTGCAAAATCCGTATCTATTTATCTTAAATTCCCTATCTAAATAGGGAGACCAAAAAGATATCAGATTTTATAACCGATTTTATTAGGTTGAAAGAGAGCCCGAAAAAGTGATATCGCACATTTGGAAAAGAGACATACTTGGTTTTGATTTTGTTAAAGTGTTCGGGGAATAAAACAATATATCGGATTCTGTTTTTCTTATGTGGCCCGCTGAGGGAGTGCATTCTCAGAATACGTAGTCTCTGATTTAACTTAAAAGGAGGACGGATAAAACTTGCTACCCTCAAAGGAGAGTGCGTTTGACTCTGATTTTATTAGTCTTAATGAACATGGCAAATTCTATTGGTACTCAGGTGCAAACGTTCACGTTCGCCGAAAGAGAAAATAAAACGTCTAGAAATGAAGTGACGATCTCGTTCCTTATCTTTTATGTTAATGTAAAACCGGGAATTTTAAAATGCCTAAACAGTTGCCGCATCGTACATGCGCGGGGAAGCCATCTAGGTGTCTAGGTGTCAAATTTACATTATAAACACACCTCACTCTTACTGGCTTACACATGCGGTAATTGCCTTTGTTTTATCAACCGCTGTTTGCGTTTAAGAATGACAAATCGCGCAATTATGCATATCAGGAACATCTGTTTTCTACGTCTCCAGTGTCGCAACCGATGCTGAAATGTCCAACTCCGGGGTGATCGGGTCTTTGGGGGCGCCGTAATTCCGGTTAATCCGTTGCGGGTCCACCGCCAACATGAGTCTCCGAATGATTATAAAACACCTGGGAACCCCGGATTACCGACACTCCCACTGTTCATAGCCAAGTTGGGCACTTCCGAATTTTAATTGGAGAGTTACGAGACGCTTTAAAAAGAAATGCCAATTTACGAAGCTAAAGCTGAGATGACGCCAAAGTACCCTCAAGAGCGAGCTATGTTTCCCCATTATAAAGAACCTCTAAAGCGCAACTTCAAAAGAATGCTCCGGTTTCGAGCGTATACACATTTTATTCTCCAAACTCTTTCTACAAACAGTGACTGGCAAACGAGAGTATTCCACTCTAATAAACATGTTTATGTATCAACTCAATTTAAAAACTTGCCCTCAATGAAGTGATTGATGACGTTCGTGCCGTGACAAAATAATTGACCGAGGCATTTTACAGATTTAGACCCGGTAGCAATTTATTACAATCTGTATTCATAATAGAAATGAGGACAAATACAAATTAATAACTGTTGTAAATGTGCTAGAAATGACAGATAAAGTAAGAAAAATGTATCTCTGCTTTTAATTGAAGCGCTTACAAATAGTGCAATTAACTGTTCGTGTCATAGAATGGGAAATGTTCATTTTTAAAGAGTTGTTGGCTATAAAACAGATCCATCAATTTTTGTTAACCTATTTTAGTTTCTGTCCATTGCAAAAAGCACGTTTTCCACTCGTCTGCATATCATCCTATTTTTAAAATGGCTCGTATTTATTGGATACTTTTAAAGCGAAACCAAATATGTTGCTGCTTATACGATACATTTTATTTCCACACTTGCTTTAATTTTTTTCAAGGGCTGTATTTACAAATCGTATAGGAATACTTATCGCAAAGCTTTACTCTTTGAATTATAATTATAGACGACACATATTTAAAAAAATTTTGTTGTTGACTATGGTTTTGCCGTATAATCTAATTTTCAAAATGGTAGTCTTATAGATTAGACGTTAGAAATATTTTGTCATAAAAAACAATTAAGTTTTCGTATCTACTGCCAAACATAGTTTAAAAACAAGGATTAAAATATTCCTATCATCCCTGTCGTTCTATAATCTATACGAATAGCTAAAAAATCAAGAATGTTATAAATTTATTAAATTTCACAGTTTGAAGAGCCAAGTTAGCGTGCAGTTCTTTCAAGTCAATATATATTTACAGTGGCCTAACTACCATGGGGCAGAAGGGGCTACGGCCACCGGGCCCGATGCCTTAGGGAGACCTGCCACGAGCCACGAGTTTTTATAATAATAAATAATAAAAAAATAATAATAATGTCTTTATTGTAACCTCAAAATTCAATTATATGTATATAAACATAATATGTTATATGAACAATATAAGAAACAAAACAAAAAAAAGACAACAAAAGGCGAGGTTCAGTGACTTGAAAAGTCACTGCTCTTCCACCTAACCAGTAAATGAATAATATAATATATAAATATTGAATAAGTATGACTATTTGAGCGCTTAAGAAATGGTAAAACAAAAATAATGAAACAAGAAATATAAGAATTATAAGAAGAATTAAGAAGAAATTACGGTTCAGGATGCGTGGCTTCCGTGCGATGCAGTTTCGGCTTTGTAATATTTGATCTTTGCTGGTAATGATGGGGCATTCACTTATTGTGAATTGTAGAATTTATTATACACATTATTGTTTATCAAATAATAACGAAAATACTTGTTTTTTTAAATTTAATGTAGGGATGGTTTTTATAGCGTGCAGGCAGCGAATTATATAGTTTGGCAATATTGTTAGTGAAACAGCGTTGAAAAACGCTAGTTCCGTGAAATGGTGGAGTGATGATACCTTTATTTCTTAAATTTATGCACGTCAGTTCTGAAATTAATTTTTTTAAATAAGTATAGTGGAGTTTTCGACATAATTATTTTGTGGAATAAACAGTAGGAATGCAAAGTACGCCTGTTTAGCATATTTAACCAATGTAACTCCTTTAACTTGTGAGACACATGATCCCTCCTTCTCAAGCCAAAAATTAGACGAATACAGCAATTTTGTATTCTCTGTATTCTGATGATATCAACATTATCCAAGCATGGTCCGTACACAGTATCACAAAAATTAAATTGAGGGAGAACTAGGGATTCAGCTAAAACAGTTTTAGTTTTCTTCTTAGGAATATGTCTATTTAATATAATTATAATTGAGAATTTTTAACCTTGACTGCTAAAAGATCAACTACATTTTTACGAATTTTGCGTCTACCAAATAACATAACCTGTGATTTTAAAGGGTTAATTACAAGCGAGTGCTTTTCTGCCATATTGATTAGGTTATCTAAATCATTATTAATTATGTTATTAGCCACAGCTATGTCAGCAGGATCAAAGGAATAATACAATTGTGTGTCATCCGCATACAAATGATAACGGCATGATTTACAGACACTGTCTAAATTTGATGTGTACACAGTGTACAGCAATGGGCCCAGAATAGAACCTTGGGGTACACCACTATATACGTTACAAATATCTGATATTTGTTTTGGAAGTTGAACCACCTGAGATTTATTTGACAAATAATATTCCAATAACAAAGTTGCATGGTTACTAATGCCGATATAATGCAGTATAGCTAACAACATTCCATGATTTAAAGTATCAAAAGCCTTTGAAAAATTCAACAAGACAAAAGCGGTTAGTTGGCCTCTGTCGGTAGCAGTTAGGGTATCATCCAAAATATTTGACAGCGCCGTGGTACAACTGTAACCGGCGCGGAAACCTGACTGTGTTTCAGGGAGCAGCTTATGCTCGTTTAAAAACATTCTTAATTGTGCATCCATTGCCCTTTCCAATATCTTGGAAAGTGTGGGTAGGTCACTTATAGGTCGTAAATCTTTGAAGTCTGCAGGGTCATTTTTTTTAGGAAGTGGCCGAATACGCGCTACTTTCCAACATTTAGGGAATACACTGTGCTCAAGGCAGAAATTGCTATATGAGTAATATAAGGAGTTAAGAAAGGACAGACTAAATTGATTAACTGTATGCCAATATTATCTATGCCAACGGACTTCGAGTTGATACTTCTATAATTTTAGTGACTTCATCTTCAGACACTAATTTGAATGAGAAAATATTGTTGAATTTTACATTACCGGTATAAAAAGCTATTAAATTGGGATCAGGAACGATAGAAATTTCTCGTACTGAATTAACAAAATAATTGTTAATTTTATCAGCATCCGCTAGGTGTTGAGGAATTTCGAATTTTTTAGCTTTATTATAAATGTTAAGATCTTTTAAGTCTTTCCAGGGTGTTTTCCTGTTAATATTACGAACTCGATATTCTAAATAAGCTTTTTCTCGCGTCGAATGGCGTTTGTGGTTAGATTTCTCAAAGACTTGTAATAATTCCAATGATGGACATTTTTGGTTGCTTTAAACCTTTTCAAGGCATTATCACGCAGTTTTGCATCAGTTTAATTGTACCCGTTAGCCACGGAGCTGAAGATCTTGTTTATTTCTTTATTGCGAAGTTTTTTCAATTAAATTTTTAATTTTCGACAATCTTTATTTTTATATTCAACAAAAAAACATTTTAAATTCCATGTAAGTAAGTATATGTACTTATACAATGAAAAATACTGAAGTGAGATTATATTTAGTAATAACACAACACCCACACTTTTTGGTACCGACCCAGACCCATTAACTTCAGAAAATTTAAGATTTGCTGATCTTAATTAGACACGGCTTTAATATATTTATTTTTATTTACTAGACTGCAAATATTTTTTTCCTATTGAAGAAATTGTTCTTATTATCAATTACTTTATTACTGAAGTTTTTTTAAGGATGGGGCCAGGGCCCTTCAGGTATCCTGCCCCTGGGCCCAAAATCTGAAGTTACGCCACTGTATATTTACATATTCTAATATTATTATAAGCAATACAACTATAGTACGTTTCATACTTAAAATGCAGTGCAAGCGGTATAGCGGTATGTTATTTTTAAAGGGGGAATTTTACACAGCGTTGGCACGTTACTTTTACCTGCGGCTTAAGTTAAGAGGATAACGCATCATAATACATATGGCAATACTACTCTCCATAAGCCCAATACTGAATTTAAACTATGAAACGTACTATAGCAATTCTGACTTTTTTGACAAACTACCACGATTTACCTACCAACCCAAGTTTATCAAAGGAAAATTGCGGTTTCTTGATAATTTTGTAATTAATATATTACATACAATTAATTACCATGTATTTTTATTATTTTCAATCATAGTGAATTATATCGAAAATGATAGTCATTGTTCGTGTGTTACGCAGCTATAATCTTAACTTGTACTTTTTGCTAGTCGCATTTCTATGGTTTTTCGCTTATCTTTTAACACCACTAGTGATTATATTTAAGTAGTGAAATTTGGGTCATTTTTTTTCGTTGAATAGGAATAAAAATAGGCGAAACACTTTGCCTAAACATTGCTGTATATGAGAAACTGTTGCGTTTCCTATGTTTAAAAGCATTTGCGCACAACGTTGTAGCCCCACAACAGTGGCAGTATAAAGCAACCACACCTTGATATTACTCAGCAAAGCGCATATGCTGCACGTCGGCGTCGTGCGGATAACGGAAAAATATACCGGTCGTGCAACGTACCACTGAACTAATAACCGATCCGGCCTGCCGGTTTAAAAGAAATATGGGGTATACGCTTTAAAATGTCCAGAATGCAATTCAACGTATGTAGGCCAAACGGGCGGGACTGTTGACATTAGAATTAAAAAAAGACATTAGAGACTCAAAAAACTTATTCAGAATAATTCCTCTAATTTTGCTAATAAACCTTTAATTGCGTCAAACCACAACGTTTTAACTAACCATTTACCAAAAATATTACACACACATGTACTAAAAGGAAAAAACTCAATTGCCTCGACCAACCTTAATGATCAAATTGAAGTAAACATATCGCCAATATTAAATTTAAAACTCATAGGTCCCACCAGTTAGCCTCTGGGATTAAAGAAAATGAAAAAGGGAGGGCCAAATTCTCCCGCTAAAAAATTGGTGGGAGAGTGAAAATTAATCCCCCTAAATATTGCCGCACCCAAAAATTATGTTACGAATCTTATTCTACTACCATTTATGAGCAATTTAGCTTAAAAGGATTTTTTTAACGTCCCCAATTTAGTATTAAATCAAAAGACATATATTTTAAAGTTCAAAAATGTATGGCACCGCAGAGAAAGTAGCGGAATTGAACTTGAACCAAATGGTAGCTCATCTCCAGATCTATAAACTATTAAAATTAACCAAAAATCGCGTGGTCATTTTTTGAACAATGTTTTTTTGAAAATAACAAAATTTTTAGTAGCTCTAAACGTTCTCGCAGCTTGTAACTTTGTATACCCCTAAGACACATATAATATCATATTCCATCCCGATCTGATAACTCGTTTTGGAGTAAATAGGTGTTAACGCAAAAATTTTTAAATGTTCGTCACAGAGAAATTATCGGGCTGCAACAAAAATTAAATTGTAGCTCATCTTCAGCTCTATAAACTTATAAAATGCAAAAAGTCGTATAACCTTTTTTTATCAGTATTGTTTTGAAAAGTTCCAAAAATTTTTTGAAGAAACTTTTTATCACAGCAACTGCTATTTTTAAGCTTTCTGTTTTCAAATTCAAGAAAAATCGTTTTCCGTGCAAAATGATACCAAAAACATGTTTAACTTCCATTTCCGCTTTCTTTTTTTTTAAAGCCAATAGTCCCTATGAATCATTGATATACTTTTGCATTCCAAAGCGCATTAAAATTGGTCCATCCATTTGAAAGATATGAACTCTACATACACAGTCATACCCACCCACAGACAGATATGTTTTTTTAAACCTGTTTTTTGAGTTCCTGCAGAATTCAAAACATGTATTTCCTTAAAAATCTATCGTGAAAGCATAGGAAAGTAAAAAGAAAAACAAAGATTACTTTCTCAATAAAAATATTATTAACGCTCAGGTTGTTTAGAGGCGCTATCTTGAAATCTGGTCATATAACAAAATGCCGCTTTTTCAAATACTTATGACACATTTAACAATAATTAAAAAAAAACAGCTTTCGTTTTATGTCTTTATGTGGTTTGTAGGCAAGCACCCAAAATAGTTGGAAATCTAAGTAGAACATACAAATTTCTACAGAAAAATTTTGCAATATATTGTGTTTTCAATAATTTTACCGATAGTTGTGGCCAGGAACCCATTATACCTACTACCACTATTTGTTAATTGGTTGAAAGCTCTTGAAAACATTTCAAACTTATTCTATTGAAATTGAATGAAACAGAAGTGCAAAAAAAAATTTTCACGTAATGCAACAAGCGGATACTTCAGTAAACAGCAAGTAGACCAAACGTTTTTGATAACTCTAACTCAATGAAGCTCATCACGTCTGCAAAAGGCGTAGTTGAGCTCTGGTTAGATGGCTTACAGCTTATGCCAAATCCCGAACCATTGACCCCCTTGTGTGGACTTTTTTTTCTTGTTTGTGTATATGTAGCACGTTAAAAATGAATGTAATAGTTTTAAAATATTTATATTTGCTAGAAATCAATCGGCATCGATTAACGGTGATTTCAGTAACACAAGTGGCGTCGTCAGAAATGAATGAAATCAGAAAACAGATATGAAATAGTGTCGTTTAGTATTAGAATTTATTAGAATGGGGGGTGAATATGTTTTTTTAATTAGATATCATTTTATATGACATTTGTAGAATAGTGTTTAGTATGTAAAAACAGATCTGTACGTTTATTAATTAGGTTATGGAATTGAAACATATATATTTGATATTAATATTTAATTAAATCCGATGGCTTTTAATGCATGATGTGTGTTGTATTATAATTTAATTAAATATTTCCAATAACTACTATTAGTAAAAGTTTTCTATTTTTTGCAACAAACTGACAGGAACAATATTGATGACAATAATTTAAAAATAATGGAATTTATATGACATTTGTAGAGTAGTTCTTAGTATGTAAAAACAGATCTGTACGTTTATTAATTAGGTTATGGAATTGAAACATATATATTTGATATTAGTATTTAATTCAATCCTGTGGCTTTGAATCCATGTGTGTATTATAATTTAATTAAATATTGCCAATAAATATTATTAGTAAATATTTTCTATTTATTGCAACAAATTGACAAGAACAATTTTGATGATTATAATTTAAAAATAACGGTATTTATATGACATTTGTAGAGTAGTTTTTAATATGTAAAAACAGATCTGTGCATTTATTAATTAAGTGAGGGAATTAAAACATATATTTTAGATATTAGTATTTAATTAAATCTGTTGGCTTTTAATGCATGATCTGTGTTGTATTATAATTTAATTAAATATTTCCAATAATTATTATTAGTAAAAGTTTTCTATTGATGCAATAAACTGACAAGAACAATATTGATGACAATAATTTGCAAATAATAGAATTTATACGACATTTGTAGAGTAGTTCTTAATATGTAAAAACAGATTTGTACGTATATTAATTAGGTATGGAATTAAAACTAACACATATATTTTAGATATTAGTACTTAATTAAATCCGATGGCTTTTGATGCATGATGTGTGTTGCATTATAATTTAATTAAATATTTCCAATAATTATTATTAGTAAAAGTTTTCTATTTATTGCAATAAACTGACAGGAACAATATTGATGACAATAATATAAAAATAATGGAATTTATATGACATTTGTAGAGTAGTTTTTAGTATGTAAAAACAGATCTGTACATTTATTAATTAAGTTAGGGAATTAAAACATATATTTTAGATATCAGTATTTAATTAAATCCGTTGGCTTTTAATGCATGATCTGTGTTGTATTATAATTTAATAAAATATTTCCAATAATTATTATTAGTAAAAGTTTTCTATTTATTGCAATAAACTGACAGGAACAATATTGATGACAATAATTAAAAAATAATGGAATTTATATGACATTTGTAGAGTAGTTTTTAATATATAAAAACAGATCTGTACATTTATTAATTAAGTTAGGGAATTAAAACATATATTTTAGATATCAGTATTTAATTAAATCCGTTGGCTTTTAATGCATGATCTGTGTTGTATTATAATTTAATAAAATATTTCCAATAATTATTATTAGTAAAAGTTTTCTATTTATTGCAATAAACTGACAGGAACAATATTGATGACAATAATTAAAAAATAATGGAATTTATATGACATTTGTAGAGTAGTTTTTAATATATAAAAACAGATCTGTACATTTATTAATTAAGTTAGGGAATTAAAACATATATTTTAGATATCAGTATTTAATTAAATCCGTTGGCTTTTAATGCATGATCTGTGTTGTATTATAATTTAATAAAATATTTCCAATAATTATTATTAGTAAAAGTTTTCTATTTATTGCAATAAACTGACAGGAACAATATTGATGACAATAATTAAAAAATAATGGAATTTATATGACATTTGTAGAGTAGTTTTTAATATATAAAAACAGATCTGTACATTTATTAATTAAGTTAGGGAATTAAAACATATATTTTAGATATCAGTATTTAATTAAATCCGTTGGCTTTTAATGCATGATCTGTGTTGTATTATAATTTAATAAAATATTTCCAATAATTATTATTAGTAAAAGTTTTCTATTTATTGCAATAAACTGACAGGAACAATATTGATGACAATAATATAAAAATAATGGAATTTATATGACATTTGTAGAGTAGTTTTTAATATATAAAAACAGATCTGTACATTTATTAATTAAGTTAGGGAATTAAAACATATATTTTAGATATCAGTATTTAATTAAATCCGTTGGCTTTTAATGCATGATCTGTGTTGTATTATAATTTAATAAAATATTTCCAATAATTATTATTAGTAAAAGTTTTCTATTTATTGCAATAAACTGACAGGAACAATATTGATGACAATAATTAAAAAATAATGGAATTTATATGACATTTGTAGAGTAGTTTTTAATATATAAAAACAGATCTGTACATTTATTAATTAAGTTAGGGAATTAAAACATATATTTTAGATATCAGTATTTAATTAAATCCGTTGGCTTTTAATGCATGATCTGTGTTGTATTATAATTTAATAAAATATTTCCAATAATTATTATTAGTAAAAGTTTTCTATTTATTGCAATAAACTGACAGGAACAATATTGATGACAATAATTAAAAAATAATGGAATTTATATGACATTTGTAGAGTAGTTTTTAATATATAAAAACAGATCTGTACATTTATTAATTAAGTTAGGGAATTAAAACATATATTTTAGATATCAGTATTTAATTAAATCCGTTGGCTTTTAATGCATGATCTGTGTTGTATTATAATTTAATAAAATATTTCCAATAATTATTATTAGTAAAAGTTTTCTATTTATTGCAATAAACTGACAGGAACAATATTGATGACAATAATATAAAAATAATGGAATTTATATGACATTTGTAGAGTAGTTTTTAATATATAAAAACAGATCTGTACATTTATTAATTAAGTTAGGGAATTAAAACATATATTTTAGATATCAGTATTTAATTAAATCCGTTGGCTTTTAATGCATGATCTGTGTTGTATTATAATTTAATAAAATATTTCCAATAATTATTATTAGTAAAAGTTTTCTATTTATTGCAATAAACTGACAGGAACAATATTGATGACAATAATTAAAAAATAATGGAATTTATATGACATTTGTAGAGTAGTTTTTAATATATAAAAACAGATCTGTACATTTATTAATTAAGTTAGGGAATTAAAACATATATTTTAGATATCAGTATTTAATTAAATCCGTTGGCTTTTAATGCATGATCTGTGTTGTATTATAATTTAATAAAATATTTCCAATAATTATTATTAGTAAAAGTTTTCTATTTATTGCAATAAACTGACAGGAACAATATTGATGACAATAATTAAAAAATAATGGAATTTATATGACATTTGTAGAGTAGTTTTTAATATATAAAAACAGATCTGTACATTTATTAATTAAGTTAGGGAATTAAAACATATATTTTAGATATCAGTATTTAATTAAATCCGTTGGCTTTTAATGCATGATCTGTGTTGTATTATAATTTAATAAAATATTTCCAATAATTATTATTAGTAAAAGTTTTCTATTTATTGCAATAAACTGACAGGAACAATATTGATGACAATAATATAAAAATAATGGAATTTATATGACATTTGTAGAGTAGTTTTTAGTATGTAAAAACAGATCTGTACATTTATTAATTAGGTATGGAGTTAAAACTAAAACATATATTTTAGGTATTAGTACTTAATTAAATGCGATGGTTTTTGATGCATGATGTGTGTTGCATTATAATTTAATTAAATATTTCCAATAATTATTATTTGTACAAGTTTTCTATTTATTGCAACAAACTGACAGGAACAATATTGATGGCAATAATTTAAAAGTAATTGAAAACCTCCAAAGTGGAAAAACATTGTTACTGTAAACTGCAGATGTTATACTTGCAATTTTAATAACAATTTTGTAGCGTTTTGATGAAAGAGCAGCTTTGTAGCATTTGTCGCTTCCCAATCTATTATCAATCAGGAAATTCTATTTTCAAGAGTTATCGGTTTTCAATATCTAACTTCAGTTATGATTAAAATACGAAATTTTTCTTAGTATGCCGTGACATAGACATGCAAACTTATTTTAGAAGCTAGCAAAGCTGCCTTGTATAGCAGCGTTGGGACAGGTGGATGAGGAAAGAAGTTTTGGAAGAATTCCAAGTGCTGTTAGGTACCAGAAATACAGCGGCTTCTACAGTTAAGAAACAAGCAATAGAGCACGAAATAGATCTAATTTCAAATAAAAAGGAAAATACTTTCAGAGCATTGATTTTTCAAAGTAACTATATAGTATGACTTTCAGTTTCAGAGTTTAGAAGAAGGAAGAGGTAGCGTTGCTTTAAGCCTCTATAAAATAGTAATTTTTTAGTAGAATCGCCGCAATTGCTACAATTAATAACGTTCAATGTTCCCTCTTATTCACATAGATTTGTTCTAACTTTGTCTATTTCTACTGGGCAAACTAATCTTCTATAGATTAAATCCCTAAGTGTCTCACTATAACACCACAACGGTCTCTTGCGTATCTCAAAATGTATCACTATAACATGACGGCGGCTTCTTGCAACTCTACTGAAGTTTGTTGATTGTTTACGACAATTGCTTATGTTTCACTACTATTGCTACAATTTGTTATTTATGGGGTACTTAAATTCTGGAGGGTCGGCAAACACAAACATATCAATTTATTCTACTGAAATTTACAAAATGAAGCATATTTGTAAATTGAACAATTTTCGTTTGTTTTTTAGAGGTAAGAAATAAAAGTATTTCCGCCGTTAATGCAACTGCAACGCGATTTGCAAACTATCGATGGTTGCAATAATTTGGTTATTTGTGGTTTACTAATGATTAACTCAAGTTGTAATAAAATTTGCTGTGCGTGAATAAAGTCCAACTTCGATGAGCTTCGAATTGTAGAGGTATTACAAAAATTTAGTTACAAAATAAGCTTTCGAAAAAAAATATTCTTTTGTTTTTGCGAGTAATGGCGTGGCATTTTTTAAAGTAAGAACATACTTGCTTTATGGTCTTATTTGCTACATTTTTTATTGTCTTTTCAATGATGTATTACTTTTATGATTGCCTAAGAAAATTAAAAAAATAAATTTCAAACTAGAATGCTGTTGTTTTCTGGTTTTCTTGACAATTGCAACTCGCTTTGGCAAAACAAAAAAAAGATGCTACTTTTTTAAAATAAATTTAATTCTATTGTTTATTATTGCTCACATAAGTATTTTCTTCTTTCTTTATTTTCTTTGTTTCTCATGTTTACTACAACTTAATTTTCAATTATTTGCATGTCAGTATGCAAAATTGTATTTTTTATTTGTTGCCTGTTATTGGGCCTGTTGGCAGCATTAAATAAATAAATAAATATCCGATTATGAAACAAATGTATACCAAAGGGTAATCTGTGCACTTGAAGTGTATCTCAAAGTAAAAGTTTTACTTTTCTAGTTTAGTATTTGTTTTCATTAAATACATACTCAATTATAGTACGAATTTTCTCCAACTGTAGGAATTCCACCTAATAGCTTTTCACCAATGTATAAATTGAAATCAAACAGGCGATTACTTACAGCAGCTGCTTCACACCCGAAAACTAATCTCCAAACTGATGCGTTCTTACGTCACAAACGTTAGAAAATACGGAGACTGAACAAGAACGTTATTTTCTTAAATAGGCTTCATTTGTAAGTTGTAATTGTGATCACATATCTTAATTACAACTTTTCTCTGATTTTAAATTCATTTTCTACGTACCCATGGCGTTGTCAATTTTGGTCAAGCAACGTCAACTAACACATACGAGGTGTGGCTAATGTGTTTCCAGACTGATTTTATTCCTCAACTTGGAGAGGGTTAAGAAGAGCGGAGATATGAAAGTACATACAAGGAGACATCGACTAATTTCGGTGCAAATTTCAACACGCTCAAAACAATACCCTGCGAATTGCGGTCTATTAAGCTATACCGTATTTCTGTGTGATGGCGTCTAAAAATAAAACGAAATTTTCAGCAGAGTACTATCGGCAAATTTTACGTAAATTTTACCTTTTTTTTTACTCATAACCCAAAGCGGCAAAAACTTAACGATGATAAGTTGAATGTGCTCCATGTCCTTGAAACCCATCACAATACTCCCCTCTCTACATTCTGTGTAGCAGGAAGGTAAAAAATGAGCGAGTCATTTCGCCTGCACTATTATATACTTATCCAAAATAATTACTTTTATATATCTAATCACAGCAATTACGGCACATCTAACTAAGAACTGTTTAGAGTTGTAAGGTATTTAAATATAAACCCCTACGGATCCGTCATTGGAAGAAGGACAAGTTACAATTGCCATACAACCTGAGTAGCAATTTCGGGGTGGTTACGCAGCGGTTACAGTCTGCTTATTATCAAAGACTATGCCACTACAGTTTTTGCTATTACGATGTGATTATACTATCTTCATCTCTTACGCACTACGTGCTTCGCTATCTACCGCATGCACTCTTAAGTTGTCATCGCTGTTTTTATGCTAATTAAGTTGAGACTAAAAATCATTTTTTTATTGATTTTTTGGATAACGGTTTCTCGTGCTTTAAAAAATACCAAAACTGCGTGGATAAACTTTTTCGCACACAGAAATTGTTAATCGTCTAACGTTAATTTAAGAAAAAGGCCTGAATTTTCAATATTCAAAAATTCATAGAAGGCGTCACAAAGAAATAAGCGTGCTTAGACAGGAGCCAAATTGTAGCTCATCTCGAGCTCTTTGAACTTACAAATTAAAATAAAATTGTGTGGCCAGTTTTTGAGCAACAGTTTTTAGAAAATTACCAAAACTTTCAAAATAGTGTTTACTTCATAGCTCTTAACTTATTCAAACATTTTGTGTGTAGGTTTTGGAAGAAATGCTGCTAAAAAACATGCTTAACTACCGCTTCCGGTTTCGGATTTTTTTTACAGACTTATTTTGTGGGTGAATATTTGATATACCCCCACATTCCAATGTTCATCGAAATCAGACCGTCCGTTCGGTAGTTATGGTGCACCATACAACCACATACATAACAAAATACATACCCACCCACCCACTCACAGAAGACATTTTTAAAAACCACTTTTTTGGGTTCTTTGAACCCCAAAACGTGTATTTCCGTTAAATTCTAGATTTCGAAAATTTTCATGAAATCAATACTTCCCTATACTGAATGTATAGGAAAGTAAAAATTGCTATAAAAGTTTTTGATTGAGTTGCTGTTCATAAGCTGAAATTATTAGTTTATCTACAAAGTGTTTTGGTTTAATGGGACAGTATACAACATTTTTATTTTAAATAGAAAACCCTATATACTATTGCATTTTTACATTAACCATTTTTGCTCCATCCAACTATATACGGTTTTAAATGTCTATCACCAATTGTTTGGAAGATAATTAAATTATTTTGAAACTTTTATAAAATTCTTCAACAGCTTATATTTAAAGAACGACAACCAATTTGTCAAATATCTTTCCCATTTTAAATGAGCCTCTATATTCAATTAAATAATTCTATGCTTGAAATTTCAACATCTTATACAAGGTGTTGTATAACCACGTTTAGTAAAACTCGATGTCCAATATTTCATTTTCCTAAATGGAATTACCTGTATACAATTGCATTTTTAAATTTTGTCATTTAATTTTCTTTAAAAATTGATCGGGGTTTTATTAGTCGTCTTGGAAATGTTTACAAAATATTGATAATTTAAAGAATATTTATTAGATGTCTAATAAAGAAAAACCTTAATTTGTCGCAGGATTTCATAATGGCATGAAATAAGTGGTGTACTTATTATTACTAGTATTAAGCATTCTCTAATCAAAATGTTTACTTTTCATATTTCGCTGTGGTACGCCCTTTCTTTAATTCATTTGCTGGCTGCTGGCAAATAAATAGTAATGGCTTGATTATGTACCTTCTAAATTTATTTAGCAATTATTCTGGACACAATTACTATTATAGCACAGGTCTTTACAAAAATATGTGGTAAACAAATGTCAAACAGAAAGACTGTTCTATCGAGCATATGATCATCAGAAATTCGCAACTTCTAAAAATTTCATTTTAAAACTAGGCCCTTTCTGGACCTACTTTTTTCAAAATTTTTTAAAAGAATAATTCAATAACATTATATTTGCCAAGATTTTATATTAATTGTACACTTTACGGTGGTTTTTAAGGCCAACAAACTTAATTAAAAAAGCTACAACAAATAAACAGGCTTCAGTTAAAAGCGACTAATGAAAAACGTTACATATTTGTAAAGGAAAGTAATTAAAAATACATATGTACACAAGGTGTTCCATATTTGAAAAATGAAATATTGGAAATCGAATTTTACCAAACGTGGCTATAAATTTCGAACATTCTGTATAAAATATTTAAATTTTAAACGGTGCAATATTTAGTTAAATAAAAGGCTATTAAATCGCGAAAACTATTTGAGAAATTTGTTGTTCTTTTTTAGATCCTAGCTATTAAAGATGAACCTCACTTTTCTAAAAATGGTAAAATAAATTAATTATTTTCCTAACGGTTTGTGAAACAGATTTAAAATTATATATTGTAGTAAGATCAAACATAATTAATATACAGATGTAATAATACATATGAAATTTATTTAAAATGAAAAAGTTGTATTCAGTCCCATTAAACCAAAACCTTCTAGAAAGACTAATAATTTTAGGTTATGCACAGTAACCCAACAAAACAATTGAATAAAAGCGTTTAGACAAAATGAGTCATCCATGGGGAAATAACATCAGTCTAGTATACAGGTTTGTTTTAAAGTATAGAATAATAGTTCTGATTGCGTAAATATTAATTTTTCAAAAATTAATTTTAGAATAAAAGTTTTTTATTACATTTTCTGCATACTTCAAGAAATATTTTGTCCAATAATGTAACCGGTGTGTTGCAATCGCCTTTTCTTTTATTAGGACTATATTAATTTTGTGCATACGTTCGATAGAGATCTTATTTCTCTTCAATGGTATAAAATTTGTATAACATTACAAAATTTTCGAGAAAAATGCCAAAAACTTGCTCATGTAGCAGGCCCTGAATTCCAGTAAAAACCTAACACAATTTCAGTGGTGTGCTATGAAATTAATTTGATTTCTCTTTACAATCAAAAACAGTTGAAAAAACAAAATTTAAAAAGGCGTCAAGTGAGCTTTGGATATCACTGTTTTACCCCGCATATGATATACTGAATAGGATCGGAAAATCAGTGGCATTCAAAGCATGTTACTAATAGACATGTTGACAGCACTAGCATTTTGTTTTTCAATTGTTTTCGATTGTTAAACGATATTATATGAATTTCAAATCACACTATTGCGACTGAGGAAGGCTGTTGTTTAAATTCAGGGCATGGTAATATGAGAAAGCTTTACGCGTTTTTTTTTTAAATTTTGTTATGTAGTATTCTCTATCGAATGAATGCAAAAACAAGAATGGTGCTGTTTAAAAAAATGACATTTGCGTTACAGTGCTTATAGCATTGGTCTAAAACATTTTGAGGCCTGTACCAAGGTAGATAAAAATATAATAAAAAACGTTTATCTAAAGTATTTTTTTGTAATGTTAATATTTACCATTATCCCATACTTTTGAACAACCCTGAATTTAGTATGCTTGAATCCTACAGAGAGTGCAAAATAAGAGATGCACCCACCGATTCAATTATTTTCCAAACAATTTTTTTAACTGCTGTAATAAAGACGTTAGAAAAAATTTCGCACCTATAACGTACTCTGTATCTACGAGTATTAATACAAACCAAACTATTAATTTCTTTTAAATTCGAGTTTACAAATAAAAATTTGGTTTGCATAAATAACGCCGTAGTAGATATATTTCGATTTCTTTAGTGTTTTATCGTCTTAATCCTAAACAGCAACCCCATGCTGCTAGATATGATCAGAAAACGGCTAATAAACTGAGAACACTCAATACTTGTCTTAAAATGCTGCATAATTACATCACCCCACCCGATTTCCATAGACGAATTCTGTTGTTGTGTATACAACGTGTAGAATTCTAATAATAGAAAAGGTCGTCCTTGACCGGTGGTGGTTACCCAACCCACCCTTACTTACTTTCAGCATGCTCAAGCAGCTGAGGGAGTCCAGTTGATAGTTAGTTAGAAGTGTTCGAGGTTCGAGCTACCACTACATACACATAGGCAGCAAATATATTGTGTAAATAAATAATTATAAGATATAGTGCACTTGGTTCATTTAAAGTATTCCAAAGCACTCGCCACAACGCAGAGGTTAAACGTACAAAAATTAAATATTAATGGTATTTATCATGTGTTCACCTTAGTGGTGCACAAAGCAAGATTTCTTGCCTTGCTCGGCAACTTTTTGTCTTGTCTTTCTAGGCAAGACAAGAAGTAAAACAACTTCTTGTCTTGGGAATTTCTTGCTAGCCTAATTCTTGTCTTGCTAGCAAGACTTTTGCTTATTTCTTGTTCTTGCTAGTTGGGGGATTCCCCGAGCTATCGAGTCCGGATAACGCGGCGCCGGCTTCCTGTCGCGTGCGCCTACTAGTTAAACGCCTTTGTACCGCGTAGTACTGACTTTTATATTTTGTTAGCGCGTTTGGTAGTTAGTAGACTAACATACATACACTATACTTGCATATATTTTATTTGGTTTCTTTGCATTAGCAATTTAATTTTTGTATTTTATCGTAGCGTTCTAAATGAAGCACATATTAAACAAATAGCGTTATTTTTTTATTTTTTGAACTGTCAGTTTTAGACTTTTACATCTGCTTTGGTTTCCCCATGGTTTTATTGTACAGAAATGACAGCTAAAATAGCAGTTTTGCGATAAAACTTGGTTTTGCTATTGCTGGCTTTTGCATTTTGTTTGAAACGCACTGCTTATTAAGAGTTATCTATATTAAACGTAGAACAATTTACTGGCTTTGAATTTATTGATCAGATTGGAACTTACCTACAAAATGTGCTTGTTCATTTTTTAATTGGCAGGGGCTATCCTATTGCCTAATCATGGGTCTATTATGAAAATAGCTCATTTATCGCTCATATTACATTGCAAAAAACTTATAATTTATTATTTTTCACTACAGTATCAATTTGTTTTTATACACACCCCAGTTCCATAAGCGTTAAAATCGGCGTTTTGAAACTTTTATTTCATGTATCTACATAAAACAAGAAATATTGTTCTTGCTCCAGCTAGTCTTGTCTTGTCTTGTTTCTTGCACACCTACTTCTTGTTCTTGTTCTTGCAGCAAGCACAAGAAAAGAACACTGGTTCACCTATTGTAGGAATGCTTGTGAGTTTTCTATTCAACGAATGTGTCACTTTATCCTCTTTATTTTATGCTTTACAAAGTTTTTTTAAATATACGTTTCGGGAATTTATTTTGAAAAAATCAATGTTGGATAGAAAGTAAAAGTTACATCGTTGCTCTGCTTATTTTATCTATAATAACATAGGAGGAAACAGATAACCGCGCAGGAAAGAGTACTGAAGAAAGGAGATAGGGATTGGTAGGGAGATATAAAAAAGCAAAATACTCAAAAGAAGTAAATATTCAGTCGCTTAGGGTTTTTACAAGAAGTCCCTAATCTGTGGATATTATTAGTTACTTAAGATCAAACAGGCAAAAGTGACATCAAATAAGTTATTAAAACAAAAAGGGGGCCGTAGCAGTATTTCCTTCTAGTCGCTTAAAAACTTAACAACTGTTGCAGAATTAGTAGTCATTTTCTTCTTTTTACACGATTGCGTACTGGTGTTAAAACGTGTTCGAATTATCATCGGGGTAAATCATATTTTACATATTACACCCATTTGTAACGTATAAAAGAGCGATAGTCAGCGAAAAAATTGCGCCATCTGCGGACGAAACAAACAGTTGAATCTGTATGATATATGATAATTTTTTCTGCTCCTCAAATAAAAACCCGTTTTACGATAAAACGGTTGACACACCATTCAAGTTGAGTACACACCGACGATGGTTGGTTAGTGAAGCAGCTTTGGTCTGTGTACCTTGGCCATTAAACGGGACATTTGTTAGATGCTAATCTAGCACCAGATATTTTAGGGAAATAATACCACTGCAAACGTCTATCACGACTCTGATAAGAATCCACACACGGCCCTTCAAGAATAATAGGCAGACACGCCCTTGTGACACAGAAGAGAGCGCTTTTCGTATAAATGATTCCTACGACGTCCGTGCTATAATGCCTTGGTCCAAGCAATTTGCAGGAATAAGTTAGTGGGGTTCATTGCATGATCGTAACTTTTGGCGTGGCCGGCAGAAGACGTAAAACTGGGTTATTAGTTTTGGAGCTGAAGGATATTTCTACAAAAATATGTCTCTTTCTTTTTCATACTCTTTATTTTCCGTATACTCCTCAACGGGAAAACTATTTTGTATCCAATATCCGAAGTTGTACTGTCCGAGTTGAAATTTTTAAATAAGATCGCAAACTTCATTAAACATGTCAAAACCCAACTCGCAATATTTAGGACATAATCAACTGTACGTGATCTTCGACTCGCTAGAGTTCGAAAAGCTTTTAAAAGTCCATACAATTTCTGCACAACAAAATTAAATTTCTTTCGCAAAATTCTTCTTTGCAGTGTTGCCTGTTTCTCAAACCGACTGACTTTATAATTCCCTCAAATCAATTTTATTTGCAAATCACTCCCTTTCGAACAATTTAGGTCTGCTTTGTCACCTTTCTAGCGTCACGCCCCTATTTAAAAGGGACGAAAGTGCTCGTGTGTTCTTCTGGTTACGGAAAATTTAAAGCAGCGAAAAACACTCCACAGGAACGCCCGCACTTCCGCTGACGGTTTCCACAAAAGAACAGAAAAATACGAGGATTATATATTTTAGCAAATTAAATGAGACAAAAACAAACATATAACCTATAAGTAAATCTTCTGCTTTGAAATTAAATTTGTAAAGCGTTGTAGTAAATTCTCAATATTAACCGTAATCCCTCAAATGTGATTTGAAATTTATCTAAAAACCCTGGGGAACAAATAAATTTAGTAGATTCGTACAAGGGCAAAGCACGTTCTTTCCGTTAAACACCCGGATGTGGTGCCCTGCGATTAAGCAGTCAGAAATATTAGTAGTAATTGCCGAGCCGACGAAAAAACTGTAATCAAAAGGGGTAACCATAAAACTTAATACCATTCAATTTGTTTTCGCTAATTGTATGTAACCTTTTGACCTACTTTCTTCACAATTCTCCTGCTCATGAGCATTTCGCTGATATCTCAAATACAGTTTGAAACTAACTTTCTTATAGCGTTTATTTTATTTTTTCCATTTAGGCATAAAAACATATACCGAGCGTAAGACGTAATTTTAAAATTTTAGTCTTTCACGTCAAGACTTCTTAGCAATAAAACCGAATACTGGGGTAGATAAACAGAAGAGGTTAATCTGATTGTTTAATGCGATATCAAAGAGTTTATGCCAAAACAATTATTCCCTTTTTTAAATTACGTGCAGATATAATCAATCTTATCTATTCTTATTTTCTTGTAATTGCGTTCTTTTTTCGTATTCAATTATTTTATAATTAATGTAGATTCAGCTATAAAAAAATTTTTGTACATATATCCGCTACCAAAATTAAAGAAAATTTGAATGAAGCAATGTTTAATTTAAATCAAATTAATAGTAAAACTTTAATTTATTTTTGTACTAGAAAATCGACCTAGCGGTAGCCGGATTACCTACCACCGTTTACTTTGACAGAAAAAAGTACAGTTCCCGCCATATCTACCCTGCCTTTTTTATTCAATTCCCGTCATATTTATCCGCCATTTTTTCATCATATCTATCATACATACCAACACCACACGCACGCATGCACGCGTGATTGAAGCATCACATTACTGTAAGTAATAACGATAGAGAGTACCCTATTTCTACAGGATGATACGTAAACTGTACTATTTTTTTTAACCAAGAGCATTTTTGTATGCTTTTGTAGGTCTCAAATGGTGGACTAGACTTACAGATTTTAAATTTTGTGTTAATCTTTAACACAATATCTTCTAAGAATAATTTCAAAATTTTAAGTTGCTATGATAACCACAAACTACATAATAACTTGTTGAATTTAAACTGTTAAGCAAGTTGGCAATGAACAAAACCGTGATTCGTGTAGTTATAAATACCTCAATTTAAAAAAATCAGATTCTTGTAGATTAGGAGACTACTTCTACCCTCAATGTTAAATAATGAACTTTATTTTCCAGTTTATGGTGTTTTTGCGTAAATTTAATAAATTATTCCTGTAGCGTCGTCGTGTCTGGACCTAACCAAGGGTTGCATGACCGACTTGCTATATATACAATACAATTTCTATCGGGCGATTCAAGCAACGAACTATCTTAGACGATGAAACATTTCTGTTTAAGCTAAACAGTGTTCATGGGTCATAGTAGAATAATATCATAATTTTAATTTTTACATAATGTAACATTTAGGGGGCCTAGCCCTTCCCTCTTCCAATGTTTTAGTTGATGTATTTAATCTTTGATCTGATCTGGTGTTTATTGTCTAATAACTATTTTCAAAATATTAAAAATCGATTTTTTTAATGGATTGCCCCTAGATATAACAAGCAGTTTATTGGGACATCACCCAAGCGAGCAACATCCATGTCCAAAACGTCTGAACTTATATAGTAGCTCACTGTTAGACTACAACCTATACAAAAACGTATAGTCCAGGCAAAGTTTTTCGCCTTCTTTTCAATCTGCGTTATGGCTTCTGCACTGAGAAAAATAGATTTATGAAATTGTTTAATTTAAGTATGGATAATTAGGGGTATTGCGTATTTCATTATTCATACATATCATGGTATAACTGATTATCTGTAGTAAATAAAAATGATATTATTCTTTTGATGGGAGACTTTAACACTAACGTTGGTGCGGAGAATAAGAAATTATAATTGGGAACCATGGATTAAGAGTCCGAAATGATAATGGTGAGTTATTACTAGAATTCTGTGAAAACCATGGTTTATTGATAGACGGCACAATGTTTGCTCACACGACCTGCCACAAAGGGACTTGGGTATCACCTGAGCAAAAGGTAATTAATCAAATTGATCATATTTGTGTTGTGTGAAGCAGATATAGATTCTGATCACCATCTTCTTATAGCTAAAGTTGGGTTGCAACTTATAAAGGAGACACGCAAAAATGGAAATAACCAGAAAATCAAGAAGTATTAATATAAGCGAAATAGTAGGGCAGGAAATGAAAGATTTGTCAATAGTTTATATCAAGCGAAAGAAAGAATTAGTTACGATGCATCTATTGAAGCGATTTGGAGGCATTGTAGGAGAGCCGTTATTTAAAGTTGCAATGAAATAACCACTAGCACAAAAAGAAGCTCGGCAGAATGGATTGGTCAAGAATCATGGCTAAAAATAAGAGAACGAAAAAGATTGAAAGAACTTCGACTCACAGCTAAAACTAAAGAACAAAAGAGACAAGTGCAGGAAAAATATGTCAAGTGAGCAGAGAAGTTAAAAGAAACTTAAAAGCAGACAAAAATGCTTTCATTGAAAATTTGGCAAAGCAAGCACAACTGGCGGCTGACATGGGTGATAATAAAGAATTGTATTGTATTATAAGAAAATTGGCAGGCAACACGGAGAAAACTACGGAATCATCAATTAAAGATAAAAATTGAATAATGTTATGCACGGTGGAGCAACAATTACAACGCTGGAACGAATACTTTGAGGAAATAACAAATGTTACAAGTGATAGTGTTCAGATTCCACCAGATGTTAAAACCTCCGAGCTTCCAATAAATACAGATATCCTAACAAAAGAAGAATTGCTTCAAGCAATTAAACAAATGAAGAAGGGTAAAGCTGCAGGTAATGATTCAATAACGGCAGATATATTAAAAATCAATGCAGAGGGTATATTAGAAGTACTTCACCCTCTTTTTCAAAAAATATGGATCGAAGAGCCATTCCCTACCGAATGGAAGGAAGGGATTATTATTAAAATTCAAAATAAAGAAAGCTTACAAAAATGTGAAAATTGGAGGGGAATCACCCTTTTGAATGTTCCAAGCAAGGTTTTCTATCGTATTATATTAAACAGAATCAACGCAACGCTTGGTAGTATACTAAGAAATGAACAAAGTGTTTTTAACTGGCTACTCATGTGTGGACACTGGCCAATATCAATACCATCAGAATAATAATAGATCAGTCACTTGAATACCAATCGCCGCTTCAACTGCTCTTTATAGATTATCACAGAGCACTTGATTCCATAGATAGAGGATGTATTTGGATGGTACTCAAAAACACAGGGCTTCCTGATAAAATAATACGTCTAATTAGGAAGGTTATACAAATTGCACATGCAAAGTATTGCATAAGGAACAACTATCTCAGCCATTTGAGTCAAGCACTGGTGTTAGGCAAAGATGTATTTTATCCTTACTCCCGTTTCTAATTATAATGGATTTTATACTAGTAAAAGCGACTGAAGTTAGAAGAATGGGAGTAAGAGAGGGATATTAGAGAATTTAGAATGTGCCGACGGCGCTTGTTTATTCTCTATGAACACACAAAACATGCAGGCAAAGCTAAATAGTGTACAAAGTGAATCAAATAAAGTGGGGTTGCAAATTAGCAAAGATAAGACTAAATTGCTAACTAATAGTACAGATGTGAGTGATATAACCTTGGATAACTACAATATTGAAAACGTTGAAAAATTCACTTACCTTGGTAGTGTGGTGTCAACAGATGGGGGACATTAAGAAGTATTGAATTTAGAATAAAAAAACAAAAGTGGTGTTTCTAAATATGAACAATACGTAGAGAGCCGGGAACATTCATAATGCAATTAAAATGAAAATATTTAATGTTACGGTTAAGGCTGTATTGTTGTACGGTTCACAAACCTGGTGTGTCACTGTTGCAATACAAGGAAAACTTAAGCATTTGTAAACAGATGCTTGAGAAATAAATTGAAAATTTGGTGGCCCGAGCGAATATCAAATGAAGACTTATGGAGGAGGAGTGGACAAGAAGAGTTGAGGATAACAATTAGGAAAAGGAAATTTAGGTGGCTGGGACACACACTGAGAAAGCATAGAGACATTCCCAGTCATGTTGCATTGGAATGGAACCCACAAGGCAGACGAGCTAGGGGGCGGCCTCGTAAACCTTGGAGAAAAACGGTCAAAAAGGAAACAGGTAAAACCACGTGTTCCAGCGCTAGATAAAGAACAATGAAAGCAATTTATAGACAACTTATAATACTTATAACATACATACGTATTTCAGTTGTTTATTTCAATATACATGGTTGTAGTTCCTGTTTATTTCGGAATCGTTATGTTATTTGTTCTGTATAACCCTATGTTCTCCTTAGGGAATAATGGGTACTAATAATAATGGATAATTAGGGGTATTACGTATTCCATTATTCATACATATTATGGTATAACTGCTTATCTGTAGTAATGCTATGTGTAGTGGTCACAATCCGGCTTTCTATAAATTACTTTTTTGAGTGTAATATTAGCGATAATATCACAATTAAATCCGTTTGATAGAAGGTATGGACGGTCTAATTTTAGTAGTATGAAATAATCCGCTTATTCTAGGGTATTGTGCAATATTGCATATGTCAACTAATTAATAAAATAAAACGATAACAAAGCATAACTTGACATTTATATAACGTTAATAGGGTACCTACGTGTTATACCCCTTCCACCAAATACTGATCAAAGAGTAATACTGCTGTGTGCATTGCGCTGGGCCCCTTATGGCTTTTGTGAATTCTATTGAAGTAATAGTGAGTATTATAGTTTTTAAATAATTTTATTTTAAAACATTCTAATGCGTGGTACTATAATTTAACAAATGACAGACAAGTGCGTACAAAGACATCTAAACATCGATTTTGCATCCAGTTATATCAGTGCACTACTGGCTTGACTATTATTAAATAATTTATTTAAAGCATTATTTTTAATGAAGCTTCAAATAAATTACCATCAAGTAATGTAACAAAATGTTATCTCTCCACTTAGGGTTACTAAAATTAATTAAATTTTTCTACGGACATAAATATAGGATTCTTCTTTTTCCATGTTGATCGACCCTCTTCCACTTGCTTTTGAATTTACTGCGTACACACTCAGCCAGGCAAAAAAGCAGAAACTATTGCAGCATCCGCTCTAGTGGTCTCCCAGAACCTTAAAATGTGCTTGTTAGTCAAAACGTCTAGGTCGAAATTCTTGTTATAAAAGTATCTTCTTTTAGGCATACCTCGCATATCGACGTTAACACAAAATATTAAAAGTCACTTGTGGTGGAAAATACCAACGAGGAACACAGTACCTGACGTATATCAGCGAGTTAGATAAGATTTCCTTTCCAGATTTTCAAAATTTAGTTTCTTAAAAAAATTATGCCAAAAGTCATGTATAACTTCCACTTTCAATTTTGGATTTTTTTTAAAGCTTGTGTTAAAGAATTTTTGATGTACCCTCACATTTCAAAGCTCATTCAGATTGGATTATCCGTTCCGGAGACATGGCGGAGCGTACAAAGGCATATAAACACCCGCCCACCGACTTTTTAAGCTACTTTTCTTTGTCAAAATCTCGAAATCGAATGTTTTCGTGGATTCCATACCTCCATGTACTGATTGTATAGGTAAGAAAAAATTTAGAGTAATATTTAAATTCAAAAGTTAGTATAGTAGTATTGTACCTAAAAATTTTGATACGAAAGTTTACATCTCGCTGTCTTAAACCGCCGCCTGGTTACGTGTCCGTGGTTCGCTTCTGGCAATATTCAGATTTTTCTAAACATGGAATTTGTAGGGCTTATGAAATACATTGCTGGGAGTCGCCTATCACTCCCAACAATTTATTTACTTTTTTATTTTTGCTGTAACCCCCCAAATAGATCTATTTTATTAAAGAAACGAAAAATAGATACCCAAAATACTAACAGTATTTCACCGTTTTATAATTAAATTTTGTTAAAGAAGTTCCACAAAGCAAAATAAAAATGGCTGTTAGTCTAGAAAAGAACAAGCGATGGTATATACAGCTTTTATTAAATAATTTCCTGCATTTACCATGACATCTGCTTCTCTAATCGGCGGCGTGTTTGAATGGAAATACTTAACAAGAAGAGTTGCAATAGGCAGTGGTGTGTGGTGTTGAACCTTATATCAATAGCCGACATTATTTCTTTGTTTCGAATAGCGGATATAGGCATTAAGTTCGTGTAATTTAGTTCTCGTGTGTATTCAGCGAATTCAGTAAATAGTAAATTTGTATAATGAATTCGATCTTTAGAATTCCAAACATTGCCACACGAACACGTTCCAATTCATTTAAATACGAGAAATTATACGCTTTTAATTCCGAGGGTGATAATTAATGATATTTAGGTAATTAGTGAAGCGAAACACCAAACCTGTAAAATATTGCCGAGGTATGCGTAAGCCTATAATCAATTTTGTTTCATTCTGCCTCCGAACAACACCCAAACCTCGGAACGCCGGAAAATTAGAACCGGCAAGTTGGCAGGCACCAAGAGAAGTCGTCTATTCGAGCTTTTACATCCAGCAGGATAGCGCATAGCGCAGCAAGAAAATAACCCGCTTCTAGTAGATTAACTGAAAGAACATTTCGACGCCATAAACCCTTCGGGGGCAAATGTTACTACAGCATAACCTGCGTTCTGGCTCAGTAAGTTGGGAAAATTAGGAATGTGTGCTACCTGCTCTCGCGAGATTTATGCATCTTATTGTGATAACCCAATTACAGCGTTTACATTGGTCTTATCCTTAAAATTATTAATAAAACGGCCCGCTTCGCCACTTTCAAAGCTTAAAAACGGCAAACAAATTTAATCCGTTTCGGATTGGGTATTAAAGCATTAAAGAAATAAATTGTTTGGAGTTTTATGCGTATATTCCATCGAATAGCGTAAAGCCATTCATAATTTCGAATTTCTCTAAACGCGTTTGAAACGTACGGGTGGAGTGGGAGGCGTCACAAAATATTTCAGTCCCTATAAACATGACGTCCAACAAAACACGTCTACTGAAATGAAAAATTGTACAACATCGGTTAAAAATATTTCCAGACATCCCCACGCCACTCTCATTCTTCTACACTGATATCATTCAAAAAGCTCTGTTTAACTTTTAAAACACAATAATTAAAAAAAAACGTGGCTGGAACTCGAGTTATTATTTTAATTGTCAAATAATTGCAAACAACCGTGTAACACGAGAGTGATTTAATATTTTTGTTAAAAATTATGTAATTGAATCTCTTGTTAAAAATACTGTTTAGACCTACCACGCGTCAACAGCCTTTTATATTCACTTATTGAAACCTACGACATTCACATACATTCGTATTGGAAATTGGATTCAAATGTACGACCACACATATCATGAAGCCTACGTTCTACCCACTACTACTTAGGGGTCCTAAAAATAGTTTTATATACCGACCACTACAAATAAGCTAAGAGTCTTTGACAAACTTCTGACTTTTAAAGTAATGGTCCGTTTCTAAAATTGAATTGTTTTCCCTATTACAAAGTCTATAAATACGTAATAAGTTGTATTTAATTATTCTCGGTCTATTTCTGTTATGGCTTATCACCGACGCCAGTCGGAAAACCACTACATATAGAAATTTAGCCGAACCTTTGTTTTCTACAAAGTAGGGATTTTTACGTTCAAACATCTATCAGAGGAGGATTCACAGTTTCACATCATTTCCGAGACATGACATGATGACAAATACATCTGCACGTGCAATTTACCAGCATCGGTTTTTACTTTCGTATACTTTTAGTATAGAGAACTATTGATTACATGAAAATTTGAGAATTCGAGATTTGGACAAACATACATATTTTGGATGATCAATTTTGATGAGCTTCGGAACTCAGGGTAAAAAAAATTCGACGGGGTAAATTTAACGCGTTTTTCCCAAACCTTTTAGCTTTAAAATCACGGTAGCCGAACCTTTGTTTTCTACAGAGTAGGGTTTTTTACGTGTACACATCTATCAGAAGGGGATCCACAGTTTTACATCATTTCCGAGGCATGACATGTTGACAAATGCATCTGCACTTGCATATCACCAGCATCGGTTTTAACTTTCCTATACGTTTAGTATAGGGAAGTATTGATTTCATAAAAATTTGAGAATTCGAGATTTTGCCGGAAATACACATTTTGGATTCGTCAATTTGAGCTTCAGAATTCAGGGTAAATCAAAATTTCAACGGGAAAATGAGCTTTAAAATGTCCAAAACCAAACGGAGAAGTTAGATAAGTTTTCTTTTTTTTGACAGTTTGTAAGTGTGCAAGCGGAATCTGATATTAAGGGTAAATTTAACGTGTTCTTTCCCTAAAGCTTTCTAGCTTTAAAATGACGGTAGCTACAATTTTTTGAAAATAATGACTTTAACACCTTTATACTCAAATGCGAGTGGCCTAAACAGCAGAAACTTAAGTAATTATAATATCCCCAGCAAACCACAATGTTACTATTTACGAAAGTTTTTGAAATTATGCCTTTTAAAAGAAAACTATTTTCAAAAAGTTTGAGATTTTCAAAAACATTTTGTTGGAAAACTGGCAGCATCTTTCTAAATTTTGCAATATCATAGGGTTACGTTGAGTTACAATTTGATTCGGGTTCCGATCCGCTCATCTCTCTCTGACGCTTACAAAAATTTGGCGTAGTTATACCAATACAATTTTTTATATTTGGTAAAAACTACAATTTTTTAGCTGTTCTGGTTTAACCGGAATGATTTGAGATTGTTTATATTAAATAGAACATCTAGTAGTATTTGACATTTCAAAATCAGAATACAATTCTACGTATGATAGTTACTTTTAAATAAATTTTTAAGGACAAAATTCCAAACTTTAACCCTTAACGCAATGAAGCGCAAAGTTTAAATTGCGTTGTTCATTTTTACCTTCGTCGCTATACTCCGTATAGCTATAGGAACGTTATCTATTCATTCGTCTTCACGGATTTGCGATTTATACCAACATTGATTGCAGTTTTTCGTTTTGGACCTACTTACCGATATACGAGTCTAGATTTAAACGATTGGTAATTGCATCGGATGAAGTCGCAACAAAACGAGGCAGGTCCATCAAGAAATAGCGGATGCTCAACGTCAATATATACGTGCACAAACAAGAACCTTAGAGTTCTACCCATGTCAGATAGCTAATCCGCACAAGCGCCATCTTGCTATCACTTCTGCAGTACCCCCGATTTCATTGAATTTTTATTATTTCAAAATTTCAGAAAAGGTCGCTTACCTGAACAGTTTACCACTAATTTATAAAATCAATTTTAAGATTTCAATTCAAGGTTTGTTTGCAATTAGAAAATATTAAAATTCAAAAATCACGAAATTTTCAAAAATTTCAAATCTAACTTCAACTTTTGTAAGCTTTAAGATTTTCAAAAAGTTTTTTGAATTCCTTAAAACATATTTAAAAATTATTTTTTTATTTTTCAGTTTTCAAATTTTGCAGAAATTTAAAAATAATTTCAAAATATTTAATTCAACGTTTCAGAATTTCCAAAAATTACTATTTTGATTAAAATTCTTAATTTAAAAAATTTTCGAAGTATTCAGTTTCAAAAAATAAACACAAAATTTTCATATTTAAAAAAAAATTCAAACTAAAACGTTTAAGAAAACCTAAAACAATAAAAATGTCTAAAAAAAATTACTTTACATAATGTTCAAAAAATCTTCAAAAATTTCTTAAATCAAATTATTAAAAACTGAAAAGTTTTAAAATTTTTTAAAAAAATGTTTAAAGTTTTTGATATAATTAAATAAAATTTAAAGTATACAAAAATTATCGACATGTAGAAAATATTTTGAACATTTTAAAAATGACTAAAATTCCTGTGAAAAATTTTTATTTTTGTAAAAAGCACGTATATGCGGAAAAGGTCCCTCCGGTTTATTATATTAAGACTTTACTCATAGATATAATGTTTCTTGACCAAAAAAACAATTTTTGTGCAAAACAAATTTAGGGTCTATTTAGGGTTGATTTGTGCCAGCGCGATAAGCTTATCATGTCTGTTCTTCCCATCGATTTTTCGTTTAATAAGTATTTAACTTTCAATGTCCTTCTTTATTCGCCATCAAATCGAATGTAATGTGTAAATACTAGTTTAATAATAGTTTTCAATTTATTAAAAGATCTGCATAATCTGAGTAAAACAACGACAATAGGAAAAATGAACTTTAATTGCAGCTGTTAATGAATAAATTAAAATAATCAACAAGTGATCAAATGGATTGTTAATGTATTTATTGTATAGCTATTTATAACATTAGTAATAAATATGACTACCTATACCTTTAAGCATAAGGAGACCGTAATATATCAGTATAATCAATATCTAGAAAAGTAAGTTTATTAAAAATATATATATAATTTGCCTTAGTGACATATCAGTAATGTGATGTTTGAAGTTGATGTTTATGTAGGCAATTATTGTAATGGTTATCTAAAAAGTTGCTAGATTAATCGAGTCGACTAACCGATTAATGGAATAAAACAATACAGTTTTATTCAGACAAGTAATAATAAATCTACCATGTAAGTTAAGCACTTCTCTAACTTTCAGCTTTATTAGTTTCATCAATACTGGCGCGCTAGGACAGGCGATTTGTTTTTTACCTTCAAGAACAGAAACAACTCATCAACACAGAACGAAGTGTGTTTCGATTTTTCAGTGTATTGTTTAAATCTCCAATGTCTAAAAACTGAAAATTTCATAAAACTAGAATATGATTTAGTTTGTTTGTTATGACTTACCCCAAATTCTTGGTGTTATCAGATGACCCAAATGTTTTTCTATTAATCGTTAGGAAAAACACGATAACATATTTAGGTACCTATTATGTCAAAATATTGTTAGACTAGGATTGTTTAGACGCTTATAAAATACACAAAGGGAAAGTTTTCTGTTTTTACTTCATATAAAATGTATTGAAGCACGTAGGAGCAATTTCCCTAAAATTTCGAAATAAAACGATACACAATATCGAATTGATTATTGCAAAATTTTTGACATAATTAAAATTCAAAAACAGAGCTTTGTTCCATTAGGGGCCATTAAAATGTACTTAAAAATTAATAAAATGGCATATATGGAACAATAGCATCAAAACAATGTTATCAGAGGATTGTTGTGCAACTGTACTAGTTTTACATTTTTCATCATATGTATAGGATCAATAAATGTGCAAATGAAGGTGCAAATTGCAAAACCGTAGCGCGAAACAACGCTTAAAAATTCAAATGTAGTTGCTTTAATATTTGCAACTACAAATAGAAATTATGGTGGGTGTAAACAAACTTTGGTTCACCTGGTTTCCCCCCTAGTTAAACAAATCAAATTTGTAGTGTTAATATACACATACATGTCTATTGTTTGATATAAAATTAAATTTTCTTGTACTTCAAACTTCACCGGAAATACAAGATTTCATATATTATATGGGAAATGTATATTTTGACGGGTTTGAAATCAGAATTAAATCTATGTATGATAGCAGACTTAAAAAAACAAATTTCAAACACAAAAAACATGTTTTCGTCAAAATTATTAACAGAAGTATAAAAATGAGCGAAGCGCTTCGCCTGGACTTTCTATACTTTAGATATTGCTACTTATATATAGTCAGATTATTAATCTACCTTCAAGGGCCAGTCTGTAGGCTAGCCAGTTAGTAGTTTTAGGGTCTCTGTAGTAGCTCTCTTCTTTGACTGGAGCTAGGTTTAGGATAAACCTGATGTGACGGTGATCCGAAAGGAATGGTTCCATTGCAACATGCCAGTTTTGACCAGCGACGCCACGGCGGCTTATTTCTCGATTCAGAATTCAAAAATCGGTGGAGTAAGTTAGATTGCCGCCACTGCGATTGACATCAAAACTGCCCCATCAAATGTGGTGCGCGTTTGCGTCACATACAACAAATGATCAAAGGCAGGCTTTCTGTACTGCAGTGCCAAACTAACAACAAGTTAACAAGTTTACAAACGTGGTAAGCAGGTATATAACAACACTTTTCGAAAACCTACTATTTTTGGTTGCAAAGTAGAGACCGTAAATTGTGGTATGATTTTAACAATATGTTATTAACTTTTATAGATATCGCATAAAAACAATTTCAAGAGATCGGAGTCAATGTTATGAACTAATAATAACGATTAGCGATTGCTGTATTGTTTAATACAAAGCAACTTTTTAAATAAATCACCATGAATTGAATTATTTTAAAGCAACCCATATTTTTATTTTTCATACAAACTAAGAACGTCCATTTTTCCTCAAACATAATATCATACCATTCGTTGAACCAATCAATTTTGAGATTTCTTCCACGCCATATAATTCAACGGGAAGAGGCTACGTAACTGGAACAACTTGGAAAAAACGTATAAACTAAATGTAACGCTTGGCAGGGTAAAACAATAAAAGTGTAAAAGTCGCATGAAAATATTATAGGTGTATCTAAACGTGACCAAAATGCTGATACGCAACAGCGATATATTGATTTGTCCACGGAAGCTGGAGATAAGCATGACACTTCGTATTTTCGAGAAGGTCGCGATAAAGCATAAAAAACCCTCAATCTTGGCCCCACAATATACCTGAAGTCATTTACATAAAGTAGGTGATTCATGAATTTTAAAATTGATGTAAAGGAAACCCGGCAAGCGATGAATAATTTTTACACTAAAGACGCAATAAAGGCATTAATAACACAGACGACAAATGAGGAGATCCATCAACGCTTTTATTTATATTCTTTGTCCAGTATTGCTGTAAAATGTTAAATTACTGCGTTTCTAAATCTTCCCCGCATTTCTGTAACGAACTCATCTTTTGCGCTATGGCATATTCAAAACGTCAAAGTAAAATACCGAAATTACATTCGCTATTAACATTTTATTAACATTTCGTCGAAATTAGCTAGATATTTATTTGACAACTTCGTTGAAATAATTAATACAAACTGAAACCAAATAAAGTGCCCTTAGCGTAGCGATTTTCCACCATATCAAATGCAGATTAAACGAAACTCAATCACCGTATCGACGTTGCAACTCTTTTGGAGTTTCAGATCTCATCACTTTCGCCGTCGTTAAATGGTTTTTGAATTTGAACGGAATGGGCATCAATTTGTGATGGCCAAAACATAACCGAGTCATTTGCTTCAACGTTATGTCGGCAATCTTTGACAAGGGTACTAGAAATAATGATGGTTAACGATACATCGATGTCTTCCTTATTATTCTGAATACACCCTTACCCTAGTCACAAACCGTTGTTATCATACAACGTAGCACCGATGGTGAAGACAATTCGAAGGTTGCGTCGAGTCCTTTTTATGACATTACGGCGACTTCATCTCTATTGTATACAGTTCTGAAAGGGGATGCTCGCGTATACTAATATAGATACTAACAATTTTAATCTCAAATGTTCTACCAATAAATTAAAATTAAACTGTGAAAGCTTACGAAGTTACATAGTATCCAGTTCTTGCAGTATAAGCGGAAAACGTTCATAACTGCAATGAAATTTTGATAACCGCATCGGGAAATTCACTTCCACTCTAACAAACCTTTTGAATAAAAATTATATTAAAGCCAACAACCAGACTAATGGCCTCTCTTGTCTGGTTTAAGGATCAATTTAGTGACCATTCCGTTACATACTTTGCAATAGTATTAAATTGATAAGCATTTCATTTCTTACGGTTTTTTGAAACGCCACATTCAAATTTTAAAACAAAATTAGATCTCATGCATCTAAATTACGACAATTAATAAATACAATATTTGAATAACAGCAAATTGTTGAAAAATGAAAAAGTGTGGAGAACTAACATTGCATTACGTTTTTGAAAATATTTAAAGTACACCCAAAGCTTTCTAAATATTCTACTAACATTTCCACAATTTTTCAGTCACTTGAACTGACAGGGGTCAGTAAGGATAAAGATTGTACAGAAATTACATTTTGTAAGCAAGTGCTATTAATTCATCTTTTAAATTTATAAAATCTAACTTAACTGGAAGTTATTTTTTCTTATGCGTCAGTGGAAAACAACAAAAAAGCTAAATATATCAAAATCTCAGTATATGACACTCAGAAAATCCTTTAGTTTATTAAGACAGCCGTCGAAACCTGGAAAAGGTAGTAAGCCGACGTTAGAAGTCCCAGATTCGAAACCAGCTCCGGACTTTTCTTTATTACGCTTCTCATCGTATTCTGTCCCAAAATAATTCATTTAGACCGCTGTTTGTTTGTTTTATTCGCGTACAAATACTCGGAAAGCTTAATTTGATACAAAATTCAGTAGAATTTTGTATCAAATAGCTGATATACAAAAACTTTGTTTTGTTACAGTTGAGTCTCTAAGCTTTATTACCGACATTTAAACTCAATTTTCATTGATTTTCGGCATGCAGTAGCGTTGCACTAAAATTTTGAACGCGAGCTTTAACACCACTGCTGCAAAAATCAATTATTCAAATGTTTTTTTTGAGGCTGCACAATTTTGACCATGCATTTTCCCGAATTTTGATTTGTCAAATAAATGTACATTATACCGACACAGTATATAGCTTACGAAACAGTAGTCTCACTCCGCAATTACTTATAATTTTTTAAATATATTTATTCTAATTTCTGAATTATTAAAACCATTTTTTTCTTTTACTATTTAAGGTAATTTTGTGAAATATTAAAACTTGTACATCCATATATAAAACAAAAACATATTTAAAAGAAAACAGTTACAACTTGCTACCACTAACATCAAAGGTGCCGACGAGGAGTAAGACTACTGTTCCTGTAAGCTACACACTGTGGTACTGCTATGAAATAAAAATAAACTAGCGCTTAAATTATTTCTAATATTATTACTTTTGATTACATTATTTAAATGTTCAAATAAAAATGGACTCTCTCGTTTTCTCCTTCCTTTCGTAATACGGTGTGGAAAAAAAGTGAAAAACTACCCCAGATATTTTCACTACTACTATTTTTTTGAAATATTTTTTTGTATAGTAACATGAGTCATGAGATACATCATCGGCAAGGTTATTCTGAGTATTATCCTAGATTTTGGTTACGTTTTGTAAAGCCGCTTCGAAATGGCGGCTGCTTAAATTTTCAAAATTTTAATTTTAATATTTTTTATAAAATTGCCTACAATAATTTGATACAGGCGTAACAAATTAGAACTTTTAGCTTTAAAAGTCACAAATGACAACATAAAAAAATTAATAAAAAGATACCTACATAATGTATCCTATCTCAGGCTCATTTATTCTTTATTCTACGTAAATATGAAAACGTTTATGTAATTTCGGATTCAAAAGTCCACTAGTTTAGAACAGATTTTGCATTACCAAAAATGATACAAAGTAATTTCATAAAAAACACCAAATTTTAAATTTAAAAATTTAAGCGGCCTTTATTTTGAAACTACTTAAAATGAAACGGGCTTTCCGATGATGTATTACATGGTCCATGTTGCTGTTTGCAAAAAAATGTCGATGATGTCACAGCTTTGACAGATGTCACTAAACAGCAAATTAATATTGCCAAAATGCAGAATAATAAAAAATTGTAATAGCTAAAAAATAGTAATAGCGAAAATATCTGAGGTAGTCCACTTTTTTTCCACACTGTAGATTTGTTTGCTCTATAAAAAGAAATGCCTGAAATACGTTTTTGGACAACATAATCCTATACAATTGTTAAATTAACATTCGTACACGTAAAGATACGACTAAGAAATTTTCCCCTTACATGCCTTACATGCTCTTAACGTTTTCAGCAATTTTTACTTTCCTATACCTTTAGTATAGGGAAGTATTGATTCCATGAAAACGTTCCAAATCGAGATTTTAACATAAATGCACGTTTTGAGCCTTCAGAAACTCCAAAAAATGGAATTTAAAAAATGTCCGTCTATGGGTGGATGGGTGAGTGGGTATGTGGATGTGTGGTGGATCATAACTATCGAACAATTGGTCGGATTTTGATGGGCTTTTGAACCTAGGCGTATATCAAAAAAACACCGACAAAATGATCTTATAAAAAAATCCGCAACCAGAAGCGGAAGTTATGCATGTTTTCTTTTGGTATCATTTTCTTCCTAAACAAAATTTTATAAATTTAAAAACGGAATCTGATAGACAACTTTAGGGGCAGATGACATCACCATCCTCACCACGGGGAAGTTTGAGGACATGCTCTGCACCTTAATGCAGACGGCTCTTCGAATAACAGAAAAATGGTGTAATGAACAGTCGCTATCTGTCAACCCCTTGAAGACAGAGATGGTACTCTTCATAAAGAAAAAGAAGGTTGGACCCTTACGTACACCTCTCCTATTCAATACTTCTCTCAGAATCTCAGATAATGTCAAATACCTGGGAGTTATTTTTGACAAACAGCTGAACTGGGAGAAACACCTGAAGGCTAAAACAGACAAAGCATGCATGGCTTTCTGGCAGTGTCGCCGCGCTCTAGGTAAATCCTGGGGACTCTCCACTAGAAATCACCTTGTGGCTGTATACCGCCGTGATTAGGCCCATGCTATGCTACGGAGCACTTGTCTGGTCACCAAACTGGGACACGTGAAACGTCTCGCTTGTCTCAGTTCTACAGGTGCTATACGCTCAAACGGCCGGCTTAGAGGTGATCTGATGCCTTCCTTCACTTGATCTCTTTGTGGAGGAAGTAGCTGTAGGGACTTCTTTGAGGCTGCGCCACAAGGGGGTGTGGCACACAGTAGGCAAGGGAGGCAGACACACTCGCATCCTAGATGAGGCAATCATCAAGACTCCTCTTCTGGATGCTATGGTGGACTGCCTTCCTTTACAATATGCCTTTAATAGACACGTTAGTGTCTACGCGAATGCTGGACCAACGTAGCATATGAACATATCCATCTTCACCGATGGATCTAAAACAAAGCATGGAACGGGTGCCGGAATTTTCTCCGATGACCTAAACCCACTCCAGAGTATACCACTAGGCAAAATGACTACTGTCTTCCAAGCGGAGGAAGTGGGAATAATGCATGGTGCAAATGCAATTCTTGCTCGACAAATCAAGAACCAACGTATTGGTATCTACAGCGATAGCAGAGCCGCTTTACTGGCCCTAGGCAGTTGCAAAATCACCTCAGGAGTGGTACTGCGGTGTCGTGAAGCTCTCGACGATATCTCAAAAGATAATGCCGTTTCCCTTGTATGGGTGAAAGGACATGACGGAACCTGAGGCAAAAGAAAAGGCTGATGAGATTGCGAGACTGACCTCCGAAAAATCTCTCTGGGGGCCAGAACCCGTAATTCCCATATCCCTGAAGACATTAAGTTTTATGCTATACCAAGAAACCTTAAAAAGCTTCACACGAAGATGGGTCAACACTCAAAGCTGTCGTCAAGCAAGGGCTGCTATTACGGCACCCTCGCCAAAAACAGCCAAATACTGTGTGCAACTGTCCCGAAAGAACTTACAACTAGTTGTGGGTATCTTATCTGGACACTGCACCCTAAAGCAACACATGCACAGGATGGGACTGGCGGATAGCCCAAACTGTCGTGCATGCAACGAGGACGACGAGTCGGCAGAACATGTCCTATGTCACTGCCCAGCTGTCGCAACAACCAGAGGATCCATGCTGGGGGACTTCTGGCCTAACATGGCCAAAATCAGCAACACTCCAATTTCGGATGTCCTCAAGTATATCCAATAGGTTGGATGGCTTGGGTGACGTCCAATGTGGAGAGCTGCTGGGGAGGCAGTACAATCTGCCCACCTATTGTGGCCTAAGTGCGCGTGTGGTAACTCACACTCCCAATTCCAAACCCAGAATCCAGAATCCAATCCAGACAACTTTAGGGCAGATCCAAAGTTCACTTCCGATCTTTCGATCTTTAAAATGGCGGCCGCTACGGTTTTTTGAGAAATTTGATTTTAGCGCTTTATTACTCAAAAACGGGATGATAGATAGCGTTCAAATACTAGAACGTAATAGCCCTATAAAATCACAATGTTGCTGGGCACAAATATACGAAAACTTAAAAGCTATAACGTGAAAACAATTTCGAAAGTCTTCAAAAAAATATTGCTCAAACACTAGACACGATTATTTCAAAACTTTGTAGACTTATAGAGCTTAAGATGAGCTGCAATTTGGTTTGTGTTTCAATGATATTTTGAAAATCGAAAATTCATGCCTTCCTCTTTAATTAACAAGAAACTTAAAAAAATTTCTGTTTAAGCTAAATTGCTCATGAGTAAAAAGTAGAATAAGATTAATGATTTTATTTTAAAGTGCAGTATTATTTAGGGGGGTTAATTTGTCCCCCTTCTTCCCTAATTTTGGCGAAAAAAGTTTGTCCATGCGTTTTTGGTATTTTTAAACCCCGAGATGTACTTTTGCTAAGAATCAAAAATCGACTTTTTTCAATAAAAAAATAAAAACCGTTGCAGCTTAATCAGATTAGGAACATCGATTAAACTTAGGAGTGCATAAGGTAAATAGCAAAACACGTAGTAAGAAGCAGAACCTGACCGCTGCTACCCTGAAATTGCTACTCAGGTAGTATGTTTACTGTTACTTGTCCTTCTAGCAATGACGGATTAGCAGGGGTTTATATTATTTGAAATGTATGACGGACAGTTCATGGCAAATGTTTTGTTATTAACAATGAACTATTTAAATATTCAAAAAATATCGTTTTGCAGTGTGGAAATCAATAATTTTTCGTTGCTGTAATTTCGTATCGCAGCATTAATTGAATGGCAGTAACGTTTACATAATTACTAGCTGTTGTAAAAAAATTCTCTTCCTTCCAGTGCGAGCTCAATAAATTTATGCAAAAACAACATTCGATGAAATACACACCGCGGTCGCAGATTTGGATAATACCCTATAAATCTTTCATATCCCAGTTAAAAGATAACGTTTTGGAAACGCAAAACAGACATAAATTTGAATAAAGTGGCATAAACTTGCACAAATTTATAACGTGCTAATGCTACGCCATAGCGTTTATTTTATTCATACACGTATTTCGATTTTCCAGGTGTAATTTTCTTGAGAACGCTATTGTCAATCCCGGTACATATCGGCCGTGTAAAAATGCAGGTATATCTACCTAGATTCAACGGCACCTAAACTTTTACCTTTCAAAGAGAATATCGTGTTAACTCAAAGGGTAAGAAAGTGAAGCTCAAAACCTTTTTAATAATGCAGGGCATGTTCATAATTAATCGACGGTTTAATTAAAAAGATAATCAGGAGCCAAAGCAGTATTACTTTCAACGTAAACTTACTGAAACTGTAACAGAGGTGAGCCAGTTTTTATTCCGTGAGATTAAAAATAAACTTTTCTGCGCTAAATGTTTATCAATTTTTCATTAAATGAAACTTTAAGCTGCCTATATATATTTTATCATTATTTTTGTAGAAAAAACCGTTCCTAATTACTTAAAATTGTCAGGTTTTTAAAGCTATCCAATGTTTCACAAATTTATTACTAATATTTATTATAAACTAAATTATGGTTTGTCTTTGGGACAACCTTCAAAGTATAAACCTATATCTCATTACGCATGCTATTTGGAAAATGATTAACCGATCTCTTCTTTGCACGCAAGATATGTGTGCGTTTTAGGTGATAAAACCTAAATTTCGCTTAAGTTATAAGACAGAAAATGGAACGATATAAGGGATGCCAGTGACGAAGGGATCAAGAAAAGGAGAACGGTAATGAATGAAAAAAACTACGGTGCTACGTTAAATAAAATAGGAGGGAAAAATAAATGCAAGGGCCCTTCTCCAAAATAAATATTTTAGCTCGAAAGCGATGCTTTCATCGTCACCGCAAAATCGATACTAATTAGTAAACCTAGAGTAAAGGAAACAGAGACGAAGGTGCGGTTAGGCCAACTTAAAATGGCCGAATATCTCAGGTTACTAAGTAATCAATGATTTGTTAAGATAACGGTTTGCAGTAAAAGAGCTTCTGATACAATTATTGGAATTTAAAATTTTCCTCAACGTTACATTTAAATCCCAGGCTTAATCAAACTATATATTCATAAAATTTATTTGTATCAGTGTATTTATAAAGATACGACTACCTTTTTTAAAGAAACATCTGTAACTTTACTCTCTCCAACCCTATGAAAGCCATGATCACAAGCTGCGACTACTCCACAGGTGATATAAGCTATAATGAAATTTCCTTACGAATTGAGACCCGATGCTATAAAAACGTTCATTTTATTTTCTTAACCCAGATAGGATGATAAAAATCTCTTTCGTAGGTAGTTAACGAATCATTTGACTCTTTTTCCATGGTGCTTGTGAGACCAAATGACTGCCTGCATTCGAGTTAGTTAAGTTTTTTACAAAAACAACCAAATTTCTAAACATTTTCTAACACAAAATTCACAAATGGAAGAAGTTATACATTACGTAATAAAATTGACTTTAAATTGGTTTGGTATATTACCTAATATTACTGATTATACAAGTGGGTTGGCTTGACCGCATAGGGTTGATAGAGATAAATTAGATCATGGAGCTAATTGCTCAGCGTTAATGATTGAGTTAGGTTAGGGAGGCATGTTTGAACTGATGATAAAGTTCTTGCTTCTGTGATGATTTGACTTTTAAACTTTGAGTGATTACAATAACAATTTGCAAGTTTTATCAAACCGTTGCCTAGTATGAGGCGCCGATTGGTCCAAAATTATATTTCTTAACGAGTAAAAATATATACGCGGAAAAAAATTACTAAAAGAGAAAAAAAAGCGCTGGTACGAAAAAATTACATTTTCAAAGGAAAACAAATTTTGAAAGAAAAATAAATATTTCTAAATATTTAACTATTACAAAATTAATAGATTATTAATAAAATAAAACTCTTGGTAATTGTTTCACAATTTGTTGGTATTTATTTTCTCGACTTAAGTTTCAATCTTCATTAAATACAATCAACCGGCATTTCCCAACATTGTATTATAAACAATCATTTTTTCAAACAAACAGATACAAAAAATTTTACACGTAGAAAACAAGGGCAAACGTTTAAATAAATTGGAAAATTTAGAAATTAAAAAGGCAATAAATAATAATAAAAATATAGTAAACGACCACACCGATTTAGGTAATTCACCTCTCCTGGACCTACAATATACAAAGCATAAAAACACATGTGTTAACACTTAGGGTCAGGGCGGCGACGCAAAATTCCGGAAATGGGTAGGGTAGTATTGTACATCTTTAAGATATAGCATTAGTTTGATTTGTAAACTCCTGACGATGACCGTGAAGGTTGAAACTTAAGTCGAGAAAATAAAAACCAACAAATTGTGAAACAATTACCAAGAGTTTTATATTATTAATAATCTATTAATTTTTTAATAGTTAAGTATTTATTAATAATGTTTCACCATGTGCCTACCACACAATCAATTCAAAATATTAATAAATATTTCATTTTTGTTATTAAAAATTACACAGAGATAAAATATTCTTAAAAATAAAATAAAAAATTTTCTGCATAAAAATTTTATTTTATTCGACGTTACGTCAAGGAAAATTGTTTTTCTTTGAGATAAATAAATATTTCTAGAAGAAAAATCGTTTTATACTTTGCCGGTAATGTTTTTTTCTATTTACCTGAATTTTTTACTCTTTTAAAGTTCATTTACATTTTAAGCATGCAGACACACGTGGCAACGGTGCAACAGTCTCAAGATCAGCTGTTTTTTATATTGGCTTTTTAAATTGCAGGAAGGCTTGAAGTGCCGCTAGCCGGTGTACAATTGTTTTTGGTTAAATTAATTTATTACACGTGAGTTAATTATTTTAAACAACGCAGCAGCTGATCTCGAGACAGCTGCAGCGTTGCCACGTGTGCCCACATGTTTAAACGGTAACTGAACTTTAAAAGAGTAAAACCTTCTGGTAAAGAGAAAAAAGTCTTATCGGCAAAGAAAAAAAGATTTTTCTTTCGGAAATATTAATTTTTCTCAAACAAAATTAATTTTTCTTGACGTAAAGTTGACTAAAGTGAAAATTTTACTGCAGAATAATTGTATTTTCCATATAAAAATATTTTATCTCTGTGTATGTTTCAATAAGCGAAATGGAATGTTTTTTTTATTTAATAATTTATTTTCCTTTTAAAATCTAATTTTTTCCGTAACGCCGTTTTGAGTTCTCTTTAAGAATTTTTTTCTTTGCGCTTATGTATTTTTTTCCCTCGAGAAGAAATATAATTTTGACCCAGTCGTCGCCTCATAGCCTAGCAGTTTGATTGTATAAGTGAATAAAGAATTAGAATTACATAAAATGGTAAACTATTTAAATTCCGCAGCTGCAGTTACATCTCTCGTGTCGACCTGATCGTTTAATTAATGCAAAAGCATACATGATGGTTTAGACAAAATCACTGTTTTAAACGTAAACTTCACCCTGCGCACCAACGCACTCAAGTTCGAGATTAACTGTAAAATTATTTATTTTTTCTGGTTATAGTTATGGCTATGCTTGTTGCAAGTAAACATTTTATAATTGCAACACAATTTCGGTTATATGGTTTAAGTATATCCCTCATAATTGTTTTCTTTAATTATTTCTCCGTTTCTTCTATTCAGCATATACCAGAAATTAAAAACAGACGTCGCAACAAAAGATTCAGAACAAAGTAAAATGAAAATTATATAATATTGAAAAATTCCGCAATGAAAATGTGTCCCAAACCGGACATATATCTTGAAAGGACAATTAAAAACAATGCAATTATTTGTAAAAGACTGACATGAAAAAAGGGTAATATGAAATATACATGCTTGAAATAGGTAGCAAACTTACAAAAGAAATGATTCTATAAAACACGAAATGGAAGCCGCAATTACTCCTAAATAATCTTAAACTTAATTTGTTGTAATTTACTGTAAATTTTAAAACATATAAACCAGAAGTATAAACTCAATAATTGGCGAAGCACTACGCCTGGACTTTCCCATGCTCTAAAAATAATATACTCTTTTCCAAAAGTACTTCATATTACATTAGTATAGGTATAAAATGTAGTTAGTTAGACTGCTACATATGATCAGATCTTCTAGGCATGTGGCATGCGATTTTAACACGTTTTTTTTAAGTATTAGTTGAGATCAAAAGAACACCACACCCCACAGGCTCAATTTGTCAGCCAAAGAAATTAAATTATAATCCCATTCCACTGTAACTCATAAATAATTTAGCTCAAACAGTAATGATTTTTGGTCCCTCGACTATTAAATAAAGGGTCACAAACTTTCCATTTAAAAAAATTTATAAAAGGCGTTTCAGATAAATCGGCAAATTTGAACCTGTCCAAATTGTAGATGACTGGTAGTTCTATAAGGGTAAATAATTTATAAAAATTGTAAGTGCCAGGTTCTGAGAAATATCATTTTGAAAAAACCCATAGTTTTGTAATTTTTAAACTATAGTGTTCGAATAATACGCTTTCGATTTGTCTTAGTGCTCTCTATTATATTTTGTTCTTATGTTTTTAAAATTATACTAAAAACAGATCTAACTTAAAAAACTAAAGAGCAAAATTATCGCGTAGTTTTTGTTTGCCGATGTAAAACCGTTTTAACCATTTTTTATGTTCTAAAAAATTTTATGTTAACGTTGAATAGATACTCTTTGTTTCGAAATTTTATTTAGCGTTATCAAAAACATTAGCGAAACTGTAAAATAATCCAAGAAACATTTTTCGGAAAAAAATTCAGGAGAAATAATTTAAGGGAAAAAAGCTAGAGGAGAAATGGTCCACAAATAAAAAATCTAAAATATAAAATGCATTTGTTTATTTCACTATTTTTGCTACAGCATAACACGCTAAGCGTTCAATAGGTAAACTCTGATAGTGGATTGTGAATAACAGCGAATGGTAACTTATAGAAAAAGTAGGTAGGTGCAGAGCGATAAGAATACATTGTTTTAGAAAAAAAACTGTCGTTTATTCGAGTTCGATTTTGTAGTTGAAAGTTCTTAAGCGTTAAATATTTCACAAAAAAAAAACAAATATAAAATTAATTTCCAAAAAACATTTTTGCCATTCAACATAATTTGCATTTATTATTTTTGTTTTCGACGTTATTGCATTCGGAATTATTTCAGTTTTTTTAGATACATCGATATTTATATCGAAATATCGATATATCGAATAACGATATCAAATTTTGAAAATATCGATATCAATATAATCGATATAATCAATATATCGATGTTCTGATGTATCTATATAATAGATATATTCGATATATCGATATATTCAATGTAATCGATATAATCTATATTACATCAATATATCGGTAATATTGAATATTTTCCTGACATCGATATTACTGATATGTTTTACAATATCGCCCAGCTATAAACAAGAATAACGATATCAAATTTTCAAAATATCGATATGTCAATATAATCGATATATAAATGTTCTGATGTATCGATATAATTGATATATTTGATATATCGATATAATCAATATAGAAAATATATCAACTATGTCGATATATTGATATAACTGGTATAATCGATATTATCGATTACATCGATATATCGGTAATATTGATATTTTTACGATGTTGATATTATTGATATATTTTTCAACATCGCCCAGTTATACACAAGATAGACAACATTATTCTGAAATGCGGTCACACCGCTAACATGCGACAAAGAAAACGTTTGCCTATGGGAGTTATCTACGGTTTATGATGGAAATATCCCTGAAAAAACAAATTCGCTGGGAAAAACATCCGAGAACAATCGGCTGAAAAAGGCTCCTATAAATGCATGCTTCAGTAAAAATATTTCACGGAACAAACCAACCCGGAACATTAATTTTCCGAAAAAAAAAACTCGAAGAAGATATTCCGTTAATAAACGCACGTGTATTTTCTTGCTGGTGAATTACTCCATTATTAAGAAAGAGCTTCCCCTGAGAAAGACACAGTTTTTTTTTAGCTAATTAATTGATATGAATAAGGGCTATTTTCATTTGGGAACTATACACTGTGTCCATAAAGTAACCCCCCCCCCCCCCCCCCCAAGTAACATTTGAACGACTTCATATTTTTCTACAAAATTTGGTGTGCTGTAATGGGAAATTAAATACTGTTTTTCAGACCATATTAAAATTTTGTATCATCCAAAATGGCGACTGGGCGCCATTTTGAATTTTTTTTTTAATAGAAAGGGGGGTCGAGCGACACCTCATTGGAAAGGTCTTTTAGTTCTGCGTCTGATCCTAAAGTTTCAAAGAAAAATATTCAGCCATAACAAAATGACAATGTTTGAAGATAAAGAAGTCTATTTAAAAAAAACTAAGAATTAAAGCTTAAATTAATTAAATTAAGTGTTCGAAATGTTTACCATTCACTTCTTGGCACATAAAAAGTCGGTTAGAAATTCCTGCGTTACATTTTCATAAGTTTCTGGAGTGATAATTCTGCAAACTTCTGTAATGCGTTGCTCCAGTTCTTCAATTATTTCTGGACGGGTTCTGTACACTTTCGATTTCAGATATTCCCATAGAAAAAAATCTAAGAAAGTTAAATCTGGGGAGTGAGCCGGCTATTCTACAGGCGGGGCCTACCAATCGATCTGCCAAGAAAATGTCCGTTGAGAAAGTCAGAACCAGGCCTATAATAATGAGGCGGCGCACCGTCTTGTTGGAACATAACGTTTTCAATATTATTTCAAGCCACCTGAGATATTTCTGGGAAAATTTAGTCCTGCAAATGAAAAAGTGGACTACTGGATAAGCAAATCAAAACAATTTTGAACTAAGTGAGTCCATTGGTTTACAATCCGCCATTTTGTTATGGCTCAATATTTTGCTTTGAAATTCTAGGATCAAACGTAGAACTAAAAGACCTTTCAAATGATGTGTCACTCGACCTTGTATAAAAAAATCAAAACAATTTTGAATTGAGTGAGTCCATTTGTTTAAAATCCGCCATTTTGTTATGACTGAATATTTTTTTTGAAACTCTAGGATCAGACGCAGAATTAAAAGACCTTTTAAATGAGGTGTCACTCGACCCTCCTTTCTATTTAAAAAAAAATTTCAAAATAGCGCCCAGTCGCCATTTTGGATGATGCAAAATTTTAATATGGTCTGAAAATAGTATTTAATGTCCCATTAAAGCTCACCAAATTTTGTAGAAAAATATCAAGTGGTTCAAAAGTTAGTTGGGGGGGGGGTTACTTTATGGACACGGTGTATATGCAAATGATTACTTTAGTCTTTAGTGTGTGTTTATTAGTTCCAAACACAGCTTGGCCATCTCCATCTCTTAGAAATAAGAAAAAGGTGCTAAGTTTAACGGCTTCACTAACTGCTTTTCCGCTTTTATTATGAAATTATTTCAAGGGATGCTTTTTCGGGCTTCATTTTCTTATAATTTTTTTTCAGGGCTGTTTTTTCTGGACTCATTTTCGATTTCTTTCTAAACGTTTTTTTTTTCAGTTTTTGGTAGCTATTAGTTAACTTTTTCATCATGAATTTTACGAAAAACGATAAACTACAAAAAAATCCTGCTTTGTTCCAAAACTATATTAACATAAGCAATCTTTAAGTAGCTTGTGTCAAGTGTCTCGAATTTATTGATTTTAAGTAAACTGCATCTTTTCTTATATATTTTGTTGCAATTTTCATATAACAAATTTCTTGTATTAAAAACGAAAAAGGCAGATATGATAAATTATTAAATTTATTAAATTTTGTTATTCGATGTAGGCCGCGAAAATAATTATTTTCCGAAAATTCTTTAAACATGAACTTTTACATTTTCTTAATGAAGTATCAGATCTAGCCTTAGTTTTTTACGAACAATTTGTTGTAACACAATTTTACTAAAAAGCAAAAGCAGTTAGTGTACTAGAAAGTGAAAATTAAGAAGCGCCTTTTTAAGCCACTTAAAAGTTGTGTGTGTCAGTTAACTTTTGGGACAAAATAAAACATTCTTTGTAGTAACCCCTTTTTCTGTAAAATTTTCTAGTTTTCTAATAACGCTGTGTAAGCTATTGTCTTAGCAGTGTACTTAAATTGCCTGATTTTAGACACCATTTGAATGGTCAACAGCTATCCCAGAAATAAATTAAAAATTACCCATAATTCTGTTGCTGCATTAACAATGTAATCGTGTTGTTAAAAAACATCACGAATCCAAAGTGCCTCGTATCGATACAATTGATTTGGTCGATGAAAAGCATCATTATAGAAAATTCATATTTCACGAGTGGGATTCTTTAGAATATCCCACTCGCATTGTAACAGCCAATAGCAGCCGTTTATTTTCAGGTTCTTGACCAATTAGACCCCGACTGCCCGCAATAATTCTTTTTTTATGAAGCTCCACAGTTATCGGTGCTGTATAACCATAGCAACACGTCAACAAAATATTTCTTGTGCATTTAATAATTAAATAACGCGTTAGTATGTTAGTACATAATAAATAATGAAAATAAATAACAATTTAATTTTGTTTTCGTGTAATATTTTAAACGATACCACTCGTCAATTAAAAATTATCTATAATTCTGTCTTTCATTGACGAACTCAGTGTGTTGAAACACGGTAATATCACTCGTCCTTCGGACTCGTGATATTGCCTAGCAACAACACAATTTCGTTGCCAATGAAGCCACATATGGTATTGCTGTTGCATATTTCATGAATAAAACAATTAGTGTTTATTATAATTGTTCGGTAATTTGTTAACGCAATTGTTACGGTAACAACGCTGATAGCACCGGAGCTTCCTAAAAAAAATCAAAATATCAACCATTATAGGTGTGATTGGCCAAGAGCTTGAAAATAAACGGCTGTCATTGGTTGTTACAATGTGAGTAGAATATTTACTCTAATATGCTTACCATCTTACGTATTATTTTTCAACTGTACACCTATACCTGTCGGCGTTACTACGAACAAATAATTTAAACAAAAAGTAATTTAGGCACCAATACATTTCGTGGGTTTGCTATAAATACATAATAATTAATTTTTTTTCAATCATTTTGATTATAAGATAATTAACTTTTAAAAAAAAAGAAAACCGACTTCAAATAAAAACACAAAAGTGACATAAGTTAACTAAAAAGCAAAAAATAAATGTTTTTTATACAACAATTTAATACTTATTTGTTGTTCCGTTTAATGTAATTAAGAAATTGTTGTTTATTATATAATTATTAATTGTTTTATAATTTTTAAGTCGGTGCCAAGTAAAACATAAAAATTCGAATCTAATTTGTTATTGCAGCAAGGTATATAATTTTTATGTTTTACTTGGCACCGACTTAAAAATTATAAAACAATTAATAATTATATAATAAACAACAATTTCTTAATTACATTAAACGGAACAACAAACAAGTATTAAGTTGTTGTATAAAAAACATTTATTTTTTGCTTTTTAGTTAACTTATGTCACTTTTGAGTTTTTCTTTGAAGTCGGTTTTCTTTTTTTTTTAAAGTTAATTATTTTACAATTTTAAGTGATGGGTAGACCTAGTAAGGATGCTTCTCGAATGAGGAAATGACGGCTAGTTGAAACGGAAGAGATGAAATACGGAAACACTAAAAAGTCGGTTAAAAAAATAGATTTTGAGGAGTATCTTCGAAGTTCAAGCTCCAATCTCAATGAAATTATAATGGGACCACCTTGGAACTATATTGAACCCAACACAAAAAAATCATTAAAATCGGTTCATAAACAAAAAAGTTATGCCCGAACATACATAAAAAAAAATATATATATATACAGACGAATTGAGAACCTCCTCCTTTTTTTGAAGTCGGTTAAAAAACAATTCAATTTTTCAGTTGCTAGCCGGCAGGTAAGAGAATATTATTTTCACTCTGGCCCATCCGTAGGAACGTGCTTGCTCCGAATCGAAAAATTTCACCATCACAATACATATGTAGAGATTTGCCAAATAGTGGATTTGGTCAATGACCGAATACCGAACATTCCGCAAGTCTTCCGCCTAATGACGATATTGGGCTAACCATTTCACGAATATTTGTAGCAAATACAAGGCCAATTATTCGACTAAATACTAGATAAACTTTACGGTTGCGTACCGAATATTAGCCAACTCAGGTCTTAAATTTTATGGAAAAATGTGCAATTTGGTATCGTTTTAATTTAGTGCAACAATGCCGAAAAAATATTTGGCTTATTCGAATATTTGGCAAGCTCCAAAACATGACCGAATATTCGCCCAATTACTTAATCTAGCGTATATTCGGTGCAACCTTACTAAAAACGCCACAATTATGATTTCTGGGTATCTGATTTTACACAAGGTATCAGTATTTAAAAAAAATTAAATCAGTTTGACTTATTAACTGTTCCAAAGTCATTATAAGTGTGGCAAGGTATTAAAACAATTCAGGACACTAAACAGAGTGATGCACAGTAAACTACATTTTAAATAGATGGATTGGGAAAATTTAGAATTATTCAAATAAACCTTTTTTATTTAATAATACCAAAACTTTACATTACATTGCACTGAAGTTTGATAAAACAATTTGTTCTTATGGGACAACAGCGTATTTATAAGTATTCCAAATGTTGATTTTTCTTTCCTTCCTATGTTCGTTGCCTCTGACGAGGAAGTATAAATCAATACGTACATATGGAAATTCTTTGCGTTCACGTTAGAGCTGAACTTATATAAGGAAAAACAAAACTCAACACACAACAGCGATCACTAATGTATATAAAAATTCCTGCCGAAATATCCATTTCCAATAAAAGTGTAGGGTGAAATGTATTTTGCAGATTTGAATGTGTCCTTGAGCTATGTAAATCCGTGTGTAGAACATTGCGTACTACTTATATAGTCATTGCTCTAGCATAATAGTAGAGCGGCGGTTTTATTTTCTGGTAATGATTCTTGGTAAATACATGTTTAAGAAAAGGGGTTAAGTTGGAACAATGTTCTGACTTTATTAATATGTGCCTACTATTTTGGTAGTTATTGTTGCAGAACGTACTGCAGCAAAACAGGCACATACTATTAATACAATCACAAAACGCAAACACCGCACGCAACTTAAACGTGTTACGAAGATTACAGTCAGTCGTATACATACATATTAATAGTTGAGCATGTTAACGTTTCCAAGTTTAGCTTGGCTTTTTATATAACCCGAACGCTGCGTGGTGAACAGCTAAGGGAACCGTTATTCCTGGACATCGACCGCTACACACGCGAATATCTTAAAAGCATTCTTTCATCTGACTTACGCAGAACATGTGAAACAGGTGAACAGCAAGCTGGAGAAACATACTTTATGGAATTAAAGGAGCTTTAATTTAAATATTTTAAAATTATGTAGGACAGAAGGCAGGAAGCTTGTATAAACAGCTTAAACCTCAAAAAAAAGGCAATTTAATATAGCTTGTTTCTGATATGCCATTCACTGTTACGACTTTTAACTATGTATATCTTTACATATTTACATACCACCCTTTACAAAGAGCGTTAAATTAAAATCCCAATATATTCGGTTCATGTAGTATCTCAAGCTACCATAACGTTCTAGCCCCAACACTTACTATACCGTTTATATTCAGAACGCCTTTAAAAATGCAAATGTTGTTACAAGCGGAAACTCTCTTATGTGTGGCCGGAGTAACCTTTTTAAAATGCTATGTCTAAAAAATAAAGTTTATATTATTTAAAATTTTATTTACTTTTATTACTAGCAGGAAAACACGTTAACAAGTTTAAATTTTAAATAAATATTTGTTGAAGTTATTAATTATTTTATTTATAAATGAACAAACTATGTAATAAATCCGGATCCCTTCCACTTGTCCATCGTTTACTGCAGCCGGGCCCCCGCTAATAGAAGGCGCATCTTTATGCGTCCATATATGTATAAGGCGCTTATACGTATATCCATCGGGCCACAGCAGTTTTCTATGCAAAGAAGAAAATTACTTTACGCTGCGATTATCGAAAAGTTGAAGGCATTTCAACTAACCTTTATTAACAAACCAAACTTTGAGGCGGAATCATCGCCATCTATCGTGTCCCTACTTTTGATTTTAAAGTTCCGTTGATTTTTACTATGTTGACTGCATAGAAGGTTAACATTTGATAACAGTAATAACATTTACAACGCTTTATAATGAATGGCCTCATTTTTGTTATTATTGCGATCGACTTTTTGGGAATGTTGGTGCAGCTACAGTTCTATTAGGATGATGTCAAATAAACACGTACTCGAAATCGACATACAAACTACTTCATCGAGTATATTTTGGAATTAAATATATTATGTTCCTATTTTTCGGGTTTCTTCGCAAAGAATAAACTTACATGATTTGGTAGTAGTTACCCGTATTGCTTTCTGCGTATTTATTATTTCTTAAGAGGAAGTTAAAAAACTGTAGGGCGTAGTCCACGGATTCGTAAAAGAAATTAGGGCATAAATGTAAACAAACAATCATAGCCCATCGCGTGCTCTGTTATCTTGAAATTTAAAAAAAAGGTCAATTTTATAAAAATATTTTTTTTAAGAAACCTTCAAACATTGTGAAAACATTTGTTTTTGTAAATAGTTTTATACAATAACATTTTGCTTGCGTAGTGTTATATGAAGCGCCATTTGAGGCAGTTGAGAGATTATTTTTAACTCGATTATTTTTTAATAAATTTTTAATTTTTGTTAGCATGAATAATTTTTTTTTGTAGAAATATTTTTATTATTCTGCCATTTTCTTTTAATATAAGAGTAAAAAATTTTAAAGCACAAAAAGATATGTTCGTGTGAAACCTGAAAGAAATTTGTTTTAAAAAAATAATTTTGTTTAGAATATTTTTTAGTGAATTCTGAAAAACTAATTTTGTGAAGCTTAGTAGTTTTACACGAGGTGGTGCGATCGCGTTATCATTTTCAGACAACAAACAAACCAAAAGTAAAGCCGAAATGTTAAGTAATACACGTCTCCATGTGTATAAATAAATGCCGCATTTAACCTACTGAAAACAATCACTTAACTAAATTAAGGTAGAAATGAGACATTTAATAGCCTTGGCTATAATTGTTTCATTCATTTAAAAGAAACCTATTTGTCTCACATGTACATGGTAAATTTGTCAGAGTAAAATGCCGCGCAACCTCGTGTGAACGAAATATAAATGTTTACGTTCACATAATATATGTTTCAGACGTTACTATCTTTAGACTTCAAAACAATTACTTTTGTGACAAGGAAAAATTTTTTCTAGCCTTAACAATATTATTGTTTGTTCAAATCATAAAAACAAATTTTCAGATTTCACAGATTAAAAACAAATTTTTGGCGCGAGAAAACAATTTTTTAAATTTTATTTATATTTTTAAAAATTAAAAATTACATGTAAGAAATAAAACTTTCTACACAAAATGTTTTTTTTTATTTTGCGTACAAAATGAAATAATTAATGAAAAAATTCTTTGAATTATGCAATAATAAAATTTTGAACGCTATCGTAGTTTATGCTGATCTGCTAACACATTTTGGCTAAAAATCTAAGACCATGTGTAAGCTACGAAGTACGGAAACAAATCATATAATTTGTCTTCAAATCCTATTTTCAAACTTGCAAAATGATTAATTTAAAAAAAAAGATAGCAATGTAACGTAAATAAATATTTTACTTCTTCCGTTTTCTAGTTTTTTTGCGTTTTTTTTTCAAACCCGTTTGATATCTCGACACATTTCAAGTTTCCAGTTTAGCTACTACGGAGATATCAGAGATCAAACGAGCGCATCTATAAACGCATTTTTCTGTGAAGATAATGTTTTCCTTGATTTAAAGTATCTTATTTAGCATTCCATATTACAAAGGAATTTCGAATTAAGTTATTATGTCCCTTAGAAACGTAAACTGGTGATTAGCTTTCAATTTTGTGCATGACATGAAATTTCACCACTGTATTGTACCGCAAATTATATAAATATAAACTTTTTCAAGACAAAAAATGTAATATACAAATTAACTTGCAAACGATAAAGGAAAATTTGAAGATTTATTTCGCAGTATGCTATTACATGACGTGCCTTTTCTCTCCATGGAGCGACTTTTAAAAGTTAATCGATTGCTCAGCTAACGCACGCACACGAACAAAATATGTCTAAGCGGGAAGTTTTAATAGATAAATAAAAGTAAATAAAACTTTTAGATTACCGCCTAATTTGTTACTATATTATATGTAATTTTTCGGTTTGTAAGCGACTTCTAAATTGTTTTGGAATTTCGGAAAAAAATTACTTCGGGGCTGTAGCAACGCCTCAGGAATCATAAAATAGTTGGAGGGTTTCGAATTCGTACCCAAAACGTATTTTATGTGGACCGAAGTAAATGAAGCTTTGAATAATATAGCAAAGCAATTTAAGCATTTATATTACATTGCCAAGCTCCAAAAACTAGTAGTTTATCGATTTTGTTTGCTTTAAGAATTTAAATTCGTTTAATAATATAAACAAAAACCCACACACAGTGCATGTATATTTGTGAAAATTTATTTAGATCTTAGATTAAATACACGGAATGTTTCTAAAAATTACCAAGAAATTCATATGATGCTTAAACAATATTCTTGGCTACCGGCTAAACCTATTAGTCTTTACCTGCGGGCATGTCTTATTGTTTTTAGAAACCGAAATATTTTTTAAGAGACGAAAAGTTGATTTTTTAAATTTTTTGTAAGTATATCCCTAGGGATTTAACAAAATCAAGGACGTAAGGACAAACTTGTTAGCTGAAAATTATAAAAAAACAAAAATAATTTTGAAAGTTTGTTCTCATAAACAATTTAGCTTAAATAAAAATGTTTAAAGAAATAGGCATAAATTCTCGATTTTCAAAAATTCTTAGAAGGCGCCATAGATAAATTAGCGGATTGGGACACCACCCAAATTGTAGCCTATTCTTATCTCTATGAACTGACAAAATTTAAAGAAAATGTTTCGCCGGTTTTTCAGCAGTATTTTTTTGAATATGTCCAAAATTTTGAAGAAAAATTTTATTTATACAAAGTTTTTTTTTACATAGTAGCGTTGAGTTTTTTCAGGGCCATTATAATATAAATTTCATCTCGATCTGTCACCTAGTTTTTAAGTAACAAGTCATTAATGTCGAAATATTTCAAAAATCGAAGCGGCCGCTATTTTAAAACTAGATATTTTGCGAGAAGTATTGGAAATCTAAAGTCTTGTATAAAATTTAGAAATTACGTTTTCTGAAATAAAAACATGCCTAGCTTCCGCTTCCGGTTTCGGATTTTTTAAAAGCTTATTTTCTTGAGAAATTTTTGATACATTTCAATATTCTGAAGTTCATGAAAATCGGACTATCCGTTCCGGAGTTATGGGGTGCACTTGCCCACTCACCCACAAACACACAATTTTTAAAAACACGAATTTGGTTTCTGGGGGTCTTTATCATGTCGAATTACAAAATTTGCATGGAATCAATACTTTCCTATAATGAAAGTACAGCGAAATATAAACAACATAAATATGTAGTACATTTGGTATATTCAGTTACTATTACTTAGTATTACCTTTAAACATTGTCTAAATATCTCGTTACTTAAAATAATGTAATATTATTTTCTACTAACCTTATAGTATTTATAAATAATGAAATTCTCATAACTTAGAAATTTTGTATATTTTTGAAAATTATAAATATTTTTGAAAATCTTAATGGTTTTGAAAAAAATTTATTTTATTTTGAATATTTTGAACCGTCTTACAAAGATAAAAAAATATGAATATTTTAGAAAATTATAAATAGTTGTAAGTTTTGAAAACTATCAAAATTTTAAAAGTTCTTGATAGCTGAACATTTATGAAAATTATAAAATTTTCATAATCTTGAAAACTGTCTATTTTTATAAAATATAAATATTTTGGAAAATAATGAAAATTTTGACCATTTTTGGATTTTTTCGAATTTCATCATTTTAAAAATTTTTGAAAGTTTTAAAAATTTTTGAAAGTTTTAAAAATTTTTTAAAATTTGGAAAATTTAGAAATATTTTTAACATTTTTAGGAATTTTAAAGATTATCAAGTTGTTAATAGATTTTATAACAATTTGATGGGCTTTCGCAGCATTTTCTTGTTTCAAACCGTAAAATAGTGAATTTGCTTTTAGGATAAAATTAATAATAATAAATTGATTCAAGAAAAAAGTAAATATAATAGCTTCCAGGTAATGCCTAACAAGCTACTCAATTTTTGCGTTACGGCAATTCTTTTTATTATTTGTTGTGAATAATAAGTAGAATAACGGTCTCGTTAATAGTGAATTACACTAACAATCACTATTTGATAGGTTGCCAGTAATGATGCATTAAAAAGCACTGTGATGATGATTGTAAGAAATCCACAGCATCAAAAATTTAAACGTATCATTTTTGAAGTATTTTTGAATAAAACAAATTTGGGTTTTACTGAAAGTGTAATATTGTACAGTTATAATGATAAAAAAGTGAATAAAATGAGTTAAGTTCTGAAAAAGTGAAACATAGTGAATGCACTTCGAAAAAGCGAAATAAGTAGAAACGCTGCATCCATAGCGAAGTGATTACAGCAGATTACAGGATTATGTAACATTTGTCTTAATGTTCTTCAAAAACCATTTGGTCGTAAAGAAAAAGATGTAACATATCTCACTTAATCTCTTTAAATAAATATTCTACAAGATTACCTCTGTTGTCTAAAAAGTATTTTATTTGCAACTTGCTCATCATGGTATACAAACACGGGAATAACCGTTTGAATAAATGACTGACTGTTTATTTATTTATCAAGATTTGTTAGAATAGTTCTGAATATTGCAGTAGTTGGTTATGCTGCTGGGGTCTCATTATATCAGGCGTCAGTAGAACCGAGGCACGCTTTACATGACTGTGGTTTTGTGAATTTAGATAGGACACTAAATCATTTAGGGAAGAAGTAAAAGAAAGGAATTTCCACATATAAGGCTGCGGAATCGATCAGATCTGCGCTCAGATTTCTTCTGTTATTCGCTTTTTATCCAAGTTGGGATGTCTTTAATTCATTTATTTAAATGTTTTTCCTCCCTGCGACCTCTATTTTGAAGTTGTACCCCTCTTTTCCGCAACGCTCTCTCTAACTCGTTTTATGTGGGTGTGTTTGGCTAAATATATTTCCATACTTACATAAAACTAATGACTATACATATTTAATTTTGCATTCATATTAAATTGTTTATTTTATGCTGCTGTTACAACTCATGCATTCAAGTGTTTAAAGTTTTCTTAGCTACTTTTATAATTTTAATGATTCTAAAAGGTTTCGTATTTCCGTTCCTTTTTTAAGTTTCCAAAGTTAGTATAAATAATTAAATAACTTAAGGCGATTTAAGTCGTTCGTATTATTCAAAGAGGAATATTGACATTCTCATCGGATTTTATTGTTCATACACTCCAGCCACAAAGTGATATTTTCTAACTGTTGAAATAGCTACCTAAAACAATGAACTATTCTTCCCACTCTATGTATATAACCCCAAAACGTCCTGTCCAAATAAGTGTAGCGACGGTCTGTTATTGTTGCTACGGCACGTTTTACATAAGATCGCGGAGAAAATTAATTAATCCCAGTTAGCGACTTAATTGGAACATGAGTAAGAAAAATTGCAACTTGACCTACCCTGTCTACAAGATTTATATGAGCATGTTATAAATTTGATATCCTAATTTGAATTTTCTGCTCCCGTATTTATTATCGATATTGCTTGTCAAATGCAATATTATAAATGCGAATTCCACGCTACAATATACACAGCTGACGCACTAGTCGGTTAAGCACTCACCACATAATTTTAAATGCATACGAGTTATATGAGAAGAAAAACAAAATTTAATTTTGTAATAAACCGAATTTCTATCTGTTTTTATATACCTATATATTCTTATCGTTTCAGCCAACCCAAAAAGAAAAGAAATGTGATATTGCCATTTACTGATTCAAAGAAAATGCTTTTATAAGAATACGGAGCTTTGTGCGCGAGCTTTTGTTAATCAAAGATGTAGAAATGGAAACAATAATTAATTTCATTTAGAAATACAAGTGTATTTATACATTTTCTTCTGATTATGCAAACTCAAGCTTTAAAATGCGAAATCTGTCTTGTAAAAAAACAAAATAAAATGGTGGATTAAGTAGCAGTAAATACAATTATTATGCATTCTTATATAAAATACCAGATTTTTCAGCATAAAATATTCCTATGTCTGTGGGTTATAAATAGGAATAAGATTTATATGCATTTGCATGTTGTTTTGGCATGTACAGTAGAACTCCAATTATCCGAATCAATTGGGACCGGGTCCCGTTCGGATAATCGAAAATTCGGATAATTGGAGTTTTTTCCGTAGAAAGGGTCTATTAATTAACTTCTGTATGTATATTGAAAATGGGAGAAAAAAACTACATATATATAAAGAAAAAGAGCTATGTATTAATTAATTAAAAAAATTTACATACATACTTTGGTAAATGACAGTTATTGCTACTAAACATCTCCGTCAAATTAAGCTGTTTGGCTGCCTTAACCCGTTTTCGGGCAGCCAAGTCGCGCATCCGCTTGACAGTCAGAAGTTGCATATGCTTACCAAGTCAGCGAATTTAGAACTGCAATATGAGACGGTGTGTCCTAAAGCGATTCGGATAACCAGCGATTCGGATAGTCGGAGTTCGGATAATTGGAGTTCTACTGTAGTAAACATATGCAGAATTAAATTAGTACATGTTTTACTCACATGTGAACCACATATGTTAATTTGTAAATGCATGTTTTAGGTTTTTTTGAAAATTCATGCATATTTCTAAAAATTTAAGTTTGAAGGCGTATTTCATACCTTTTTTGCATCTTACATGCCATTTCGATGAAATTTCTAAATTTTTTCATCAATAAAACGGAAATCGTCGCCGATTATAGGAGTAAGTTCATTTTTAAAAATGTACGCTTTTGTAAATAGTAAGTCATTAAGTAAAAACATTGATTTTTAAAGTTTTATACAGGGTGACTAATTTTTAATTATACTGCATATATCTGCTTTCAGTGCTGTCTCTACGTGGGGCATGGGGGAGGTAGCTCCTAGCGCGGCATTTAGAAGGGGCGCGCCAAAGAAATGGTTGTGCTTGCTAATAGTTTTCTTTTAAATTTTAAAATAAGAGGTTAAAGTTAAAGTAAAGTCAATAGAATTCGCCTTCCCTGCCCTAAAAATACTAACTCAGAGATTCTCAGATGTACATATACAGTGTGTGGATAAAGTACGGAACAAATTCCGAAATATTATTTTTCTGTAACAACAATCGGACACGTAAACTTTAGTTTTATGGCAGCCACAATGTAAATATATTGCTATTGCTAAAGAGTCACGTGACACGGCACAGTGACTTGATTCTTATTTTTTGTAAATCTAACACTATGCCGTGTGACAGTTCATTTAAAAGCTATTTTCAAGACGAATTCAGAGTGCTGCTTTTTTGACAAATATTGACCGATAATGTTGGAAAGCCGTTGTTTAAATTAGATATCTCACAAAAAACACATTTTATGGAACACATTTATTTTGTGATTTTTAGTTTTGTTTGAATTTGAACGAACAATGTTTTGCTGATTTGGGTACTTGAGATTGAATATGTGGGATACTACTTTCTAAGTTTTAGTTCTATTACCACAGCCAACCATATGAATTCCAATTTATTAAGTTTTGGTCAACCCCATCACAATCCAATTATAAAGCTTTACACAATTAATTTGAGTAAACGGCAAAGTTAAAATTTAAAAAAAACTTTAAAATTGCACAGAAGATTTGTTCTAAAAATGTATGTTTTCTAAGATATCTGATTGAAACAATGGTTATCCATACAATATCGGTCAATTTTTGTCAAAAAAACAGCTCTGAATTCCTCTTGAAAAGAGCTTACAAATGAGCCGTGATAAAAAAGTAATTTCTGTAGGTTTTAACTGTATATAAAGATAAAATTTAGAACACAAATTGAAATAAAAACGCGAAAATGTAGTTGGTCTCGATCACGCAGCCTTTCAAAAATATCTCGAGCGCTATTCGCGAACGTTGATCAAAACCTGAAAAACTACTGTTGCTGTCGTTTAATTTAATAATCGTACATTTGTTATAACCAAAGCACGGAGTTTATGCAAATCCATATTCTAAAGTAACGATACGCCAACGAATTGCGTTCATCCGTATCTAGTTAAATGCAATTTAATGATACTACTTTCGTTTTGCATATTTTACCATATTTGAGTATATACTTATATTAAGTGCACATTAAAACTTATTTTGGTTTTAAAACTAAATTTTGGCGCCTTAACAAAAAGCGACCCGACGATGTACTCTATATTTTTCAGCAATGAGGTCGTTTGATAATTATGGGGATTAGTCCCCTACTGTGTACTTGTGTAGGTTAGAATATAGGACTATATAGGACTATAGGAATCGCAGCTTGGGGCTGGTTATTTCAAACACTGAAGCACAAGCAGCACTTGATTTGTATAGCTTGCGGAGAGTTAAAAATAATGATAATAAAGAAATGCAGTCACAGTAACTTAAATGCGACCAAAAAAAAAACTTTTGCTTATGGGGACTATTTACGGTTTTCGGTGAAAACATCACCAAAAAAAGTTCGAGAACAAATTTGCAAGAAAAAACATTGATGGAAAAAACACCTGCCGACTAACATTGTCTGAAAAAAGGCTCCAGTAAAGACATTCTCCGGTAAAATCACTACCCGAAACAATCAAACCAGGGAAAATAATTTACTACAGAAAACAAAAACGAAAACACATCCTAAACAAAAGCACGTCATGTTCTGCTGGTAGACATAATTGAGAAAGAGCTTTCCCTGAAAAAGTATAAAAAGTAAGTTTTGTTTCTATCTGATCGATTTATATGAACAAGGGCGGATGGGAAAATATATGGAAATGTCTAACAAGGTTTCTTTAGTGCATTTTTATTAGTTACAAAAACAATTTGAAAATCGCCGATAAGACACTCCCATGAAAATGAGGAAAAGTGCTAAGTTTAACGGCTTACCTAACTTTCTTCCGATGTTTTTAAGGGATAGTGTCTGGGGCTATGATAGAAGTTTATTTGGGGGATTACTTACCTGGAGATATTACGAGGACTTGTCTTTCCTAAATTCTTTACCGGGATGTTTTTTCGTTTTTTTTTTTCTAGACCGACTCAGCGGAGTAAGCATTCGAAACAGAGAGCGCTGGGTATAAAGTTACAAAAAAAAATAGGGAACGTCGCCCACTGGTTCTGCTAGTAAAGAATATCAGTGTACTTTTAGTTGTAAACAGGCAGAAAAATATAAATCATGATAGATTGCAGCAGGTAACCAACTGGGACTTTCTAGAAAGTAACGAATTAAAATATGCCTATAGTTGCAAATTTTCTTCCCATTTTGGTGTTAACCAGCAAAATTATTGTGAAAAATTTGTGTAACTTAATTTGCACATTTTTAAAGTCGTCATTTAGAATTAAAATGTGGAAATACAACTCACAAAAAAATTTATAAAATAATTAAAATTGTATGTAAAATTATATAATTAATCAATTTGTTGTAGTAATAATAATAAGTAGTTGGATATTGTAATTTTTAATGTACTTAAAAATTCGATTATAAAAATAACAGTTTTTTAAATCAGAGCGTATTTGCTTTAGCCATACTTTAACACTTTATCGTACCTGTAAACCTGTGCCGCAATGGAAGATTGATAACAATTGTGAATTTTTATTTCACCCGTACACGAATGATGGGACTGAAGCACATTATAAGTTAAAAGTGGGTAAAGATATTGCCTTTGCACCCTCAAAAATGTATACCTATAAAACGTAAATGTACTCTAAATGTCATTTTTATATATCGAATGGGAAGGGAAATTGAGAAAATATTTTACGGATAAAATGCAATGAATGCTAGCGCAAGCAAGAATTCTTATAATTTAAACAATAATTATACTATTAACCAATAAACTATTTTTTAACAAATTAATACTTGGTATTTTAACTGACTAAATTATTATGTGCAATTTTAACAAGCAAATATAAAAATATTAGTAATCATTGTGAAGATAAAAATAAAAGTTGTAGTACTACTAAATAGTAGTAACATTAAAACTGCATTGATTGATGGTGAAGTTCTAAGGACAAATTGGTCATTTTCCTCATAAGAAAGTGGATGATATTATCAAACTGTAGCTATTTTGGAGGGGAACATGTTGACAGATAATTACATAGAGCCACTACAACCAACTCGGAGTATGTAGACCTTTGGAAATAGGGTTTAAAGCCAAAGTTACTACGTGAATCTACTGCGTCATAGTTATGCAGTGATCGCGTATCCAACTATAATGCCTATGTGTTAAGGATCCACGGGAGCAATGCGCACGACACCTACTGTGCCTCCCCGTATTTTGATTGAGGCAAATAATTTGAAAAACAGCTTTCTAACTAAGCCGAAACTGAGAACTACTTAAGCCTGAGGTTTTAGAGTGGTTGACAGACGAATCTAAAACAGTAAACGATTTTGGGGCAGGAGTTTATGGCGATAAGCAGGTTCGTTCCAGTTTTCCGAGAAAATGTTTGCTATCTTACCATGTGTTTAAGAGAACATGTAGGATTTCTCCAACAAGCATAACCGATAGCCAAGCAGCTCTTGGATCTGGCATGATCAGATTAATGCTGGTCAAGGAATGTCGCCCTAGGCAGGCCTGGCTCATAAAATTGGAAGCTGTTTAGGGTGACTGTAAGTGTACACATTAGTGAAAACAAATAATCTGATGACTTTGGCTAGGAGGTTTTTATAGGAGCTGCTTATTAGTCTAGAGCCCATGCTTCTCACGACTATTGCAAGGCAGAAAAATAAAAATTGAATTCGTACCCAGTTAAAAGTGAGCTAGACTTTGCGTCCAGAATTTCGCCCATTGACGTTCCTTATTAGAACCTTCACCGGGACGTTTCATACAACTCCTAGGTTTAAGTAGGAAACACATTAAGATTGTGGTAAATTTCTTGACAAACACCTTATCACTATGAGAGTAGTCAATGACTCTAAGCGTAGGTGTTATAGAGACGAGAAAGAATGTTACCCCCATCTTCTCAACTATTGGACTATCGGTACTGAGGCACACACACGTCGGACCTAACCGGAGCCAAACGAACTACAGATTGTAAATTGCTAACGTTTCGTCTAGTCACTATTCTATTTGAAGAGAATTCTTAAATAAGCGGTGGATGCAGAATGGGCCAACTAGTCTGAAGAGAACTGAAAAAAATCACCCAGTTTTGTCGCAAAATAATTTCGCCTAGACGCCATATATTTCAAACTAACTCTTAGTCAAAAAAACCTCATGTCAATGTTACTGTTGCCTCTCGAGACCTCGTAATGTAAATATGAGGATGGAGAAATAATGGATCTAAGCTATGCAGCGTAGTTGTTATAATTTTAAATCCGTTTTATGTAAATTCTGTTTTGAATCTAGGAATATAACAAGATGAACTCTAGCTTAAATCTCAAGCTAAAGGTTCTAATAACAATATCAACATCACAAGAAAACTCCAGTTTAACGATAAACTTAGTTTAGCGTCGTACGGTATAACGGGCCGTAATTCAACTGAAGTTGTGCAATATAGCAATGCGGAGCCATATGATTATTGAAACATTTTGATTCACTTTAAGCCATCGAACTCATCGCTATTACAAAGAATCAGGTTACAAAGTAGCTATATTTTGATAACGACAACATACATTTTGAAAAAGGTTTATAGATACATCTATTAAAACTAAAAGAAGCAGTCAAACATTTTAAAATTGTGCACTCAACGTTAAGTATTCTACTAGGATGCATGGTTACTGTTCAATAATTTTTTTTTATGATTCTGTATATACGAGAATATTTTGAAAATCCGGAACGCTCAAAAATGAATCCCGTTTAAAATTATTTCTTTGACAATAAAAGTAAGTAGGTACCTTAATATTGGAATAACATGGTATTGTAATATTGTACAACATGTAGAAATTTTGGAAAATTAGAGATTATTGTTACTAGTGCTTCTGAACGCTATATCTATTGCCTCATCCATATTTAGATCTGCATCAGAAGCAGCATAAATTTAAATGAATTTGGGTATTTAAGTCTATGCTTTACATAAAATGGCGACTCCTCAGTATATAAATATCAAGTGAAAGTAATAAATAAAGACGACTTAAAACTTTTTAGTCAATAAAAGCTGCCATCCCAACGCTCATAAATTATTAAACTGTATACACAGTTATTAAGATATAATAATATTTAACAGTTTATTAGAACGAAGTGATTATAATAGTTTGACCTGACTAAAAATTGTTATTTCCCTTTTTTATAGGGCTCTGTTTGTTGTAACAACATAATTTGTCTAAGCATTTTCTTAGAAATACCTAAAAGACAATAAAAAGTCCAATGAGCATCGGAAGACGCCACAGGCAAAGCCTGATGCATACGTTAGGAAGAAGAAGAAGAAGCAGAAGAAAGATAAGTAGTTTTCTTGGTTGACTTACGGAGCCTGCCAGAGTCAAACTATCTCTATTTAACATATCTTAAATTAAAAACAATTACTCATAAAGAAAAATTGTGTCGATCTTTTTCGTTTTGCTTAAAAACCTCAACACTTCTAGGAAAAGTTCAATAAACGGGAATCGAACCCACTTGCCTTTAGGGGCGCACGTCAAGACAAGACGAATAGTTCCAATTAATTTAGCCGCAAAAGTACTTTGTTACTAAAATACAGTCATTACAATCTAATATATAATAACATAATATATCTACAATAATAATACCTATGCGATACTTGCGACATTTATTGATATATTTATACTTTGCTGTACGTATTAAAGTTATAAGATAGTATCTATTATCGTACAATTTTTCTGTCTAAGTTATTGACGAGCGTAGAAGGTGAATTCTCTTCTTTTTACGGTTCCCTAACTCTTGCGAGGTGTATATTATCTTTCTGTTACTTTCTGTTCTTTGTGGTGCTAAAAGTGACACCATACAGTGGAGACCTACAGATTTACGTAAAAGCCGAACCACGGAAGTGTATGCGTTTTATCTCCAGAGAAGATTTTACTAGGAAAGCTCTAATGTGCGAAATAAAGCTAAAGCCGGCTAAACCTACGAGCTATAGCAATACAACCTACATCAACACAACAACCATACGTTGACGGTTGTCCAAGGCCTTTTAGCGGAACACGCCTGTTTTTAAAATATTTTTATTACTTCAGAGAATTGACAGCCGGTCACGTACATCACTACAACAATCGACGACGAATATTATAGTAACAAAATATCTATTTATATTAGTTCAGTATAAATTAAAAACATGTAGTTACTACCACGATAACCACTAAAGAAATTTGTGGCAGAATAACTGAGATATTTAGTAGTTAAGCATATGCCATCTGTCTCAAGACTAGCTCAACATAGGCAGATAACATGGAGTAACTTAAAATCTCGTATATCTCCCTGAAATGCTCCCGTCAATTTTAGACGTCAAAACGATGAAACACGACTGCAATAAACAAGTTTAGCTTATAACTCCGAAATTACACTTCCCGCATGCGTGTGTCTGTAGCGCGGTTGGTAAACGGGTGTTACACGCTCGCGACACAACAACTGTACCAAAAGGGCAGCGGTTCAAATCGTGCCACCGCGTAATCAGGCTTTATATCCCATTGTTAGGCTCCGGTACTCTTCACTGCCATGTACTTTCCTTAGCGCTAAGGTAAAGTACGGGAGACCAACAGTTTAACGTCGAATCCGAACGACGAAATACCAGAGAATGTTTCAGGCATTAATACCCCACGGCTGCCTACACCGGATTGGGGAATTGAGGGGCGGGTTGTGGCATAGATTTTTATTGCTGCATAGCTGCGGCGGAAAATTGAACCCCAGACCTTTAGCGTTAGGTAGGCCAAGTGCTTCACCTCTAAGCTACGCCACTCGCTTTTTTGTTATATTTTTTTTATTTCTAATTATCTATTTTAATATATAACAGCTAGATATTATTTTTGTACTGTTAGTTGTTATTAAAAACTGCCAAATTAAACTAAATACTATATTTAATTAAACCTCCATCGAGTTATCATCGCATAATAATGTATTCTACAAATAAAATCTAAAAAAATAATTCAGTTATTTCAAAAATACTGAATCATAGATCATGATGATCAACGATTTTAGATGTTTCAATTGAATTTATATCAACTGATTTTAGCTTAATTTGCGGTTTTTCAATATTTAATAAAAAAAATTTATTAGACATAAGTAAAACAATGGATAATGTTTACTAAGTAGTTTTATTGCGCTTTTTATTTAGCATTTAATTTTAAAAGTATGATTCAACAGTTGTAAAGTAGCTGAATTATTATTCCAGGTATTTAATTGTCAAATACTTTATTATGCAAAGATGACTCAATGAAGATTTAATTAAATGTATAAAGTTATTGTAATTTAGGTTTTTGTAAAACTGTACAAAAATAATGTTTAGTTTATATAAAATAAAACAGATATGTCTAAATTTAAAAAAAAGTGGTGAACGGGATTTAAACGGGTGCACTTTCGGTACCCTTGTTGTATTACGGGCGTGTAACTCCATTTACCAACTGAGTAATGAACACACAAATGTTAAACTTGTTTATTGCAATCGTAAATTAATTACTTTAGGCTGTAATTATACCGCCAGCTTACCAAAATTTCTAACGAGTAATATAAATATATGCGTGCTTCATCGCTATGACGTCTAAAATCGAAGCATTTCAAGGAGATATTATACGAGATTTTCAGTTTCCCCATGTTATCTGCGTATATTCGGCTAGTCTTGGGACACGTTTTATGTAGTGCAACTCTAATTGTAGACAGTAAATGACACAATGGTACAGCTAACATTAATTATAACTTGAAAATAACTAAAGCTGGTAAAATGTTTCCAGTATAAGCTTTGGGATGTAATACATTAAAAAGACAGTTATTGTGGATATTAAACAAACCGAGACAAAATCATAACGTCGCTTGTATATTAAAAATAATACCGGTATGCTATCGTAATATTAAAAACGGAAAACAATTTATCAAATTGTAAATGTATTAAGCGAAATACGTTCCACAAAAGATGTCTTTTGTGGGGTGTGACGATAGGTTTTAAGAAACTTGACATCGTCAATGGAATACAGACTTAATTTATGGTGCCTCGAGTAAGACAAGCTACCTAAACTATCTTACAACTTTGGTTTACAGTTCATTAATTTTTTCAGACAATTTCGACATACAAAACGTCTGTAATCAATTATGTTTACAGAATATAGACGTTACATAGACATGGTACCGTGAAAGGGTAAAGAGCAAGAAAGTTTAATCTCCACTACAAAACAGGATTACACGTAAGAATAGCGGCGAACGCCAAGCGCTGACAAAAGGCGTGTTATGCACAATTAATAATGTGCCACAAATGAGCAAGCGACACAGAAGCTTAGGCCGTCGAGACCGCAGGAGTCAGTATTTACCCACCCCGTCAATAGTGACAACGGTGGCGGCTTAGTGGCATGCGAAGACCGCGGATCTTAAGATGACGCATATATATGGCACTGAACGCGAGGTTCCCGTGATATTTGCCAAAGACGGGGGCTTGGCGCACCCCCTTGTACTGTCGTACTTATATATAACTGAAAAGGTTAAGGGTGGAGCAGAAATATCAAAATTAATGTTAAACTACCGTACCCACAAATGTCTAGCTTTACTCCTGAATTACAGCCGATTCACGACCCGAATGACTATTTCGTAGAAATTAATTTAACCTGAGATGCGCTACCTTGACTGTAACGCCTGAAACGAATTTTCGAAAACCGCCGTTTTTCCGACACAAAATAGTTCATCTTAAATTTTAAATGTAGCTTTATTGCTGAACCAACAATTATAACTAGTGTAATTAGATAGCTGATACTAAAACGACGGACGTACATATTGATTTCTTTTTTGACTTTTTACAATGAACTTTATATTAGCACTGTCTTGAAGGTCACTTCATACTACAAATTTGCTTGAAAGCATATTATTGAGATTATATACGTCAAGCTTGCAAGATTCTACAGATAATATGTTAATACTACAGAGGGTTTAACTTTTAATTTAATTTGTCATACAAACAACTTACGCGTTTTCCCCGAAAGCACTTAAAATCATCGTTCCCCAACTAATAATGATATTTTAATAAGTTTATCTCATATTTCACATTCTACATCAAAACCAGTAACTTATGACTGATCACCCTAAATATCACAGGAACCTTATTATCTAGTAGATATTTAGAAGTCACTTTGTCTTTCAAAACGATCAACAAGAGCGTGGAAAGACGCCAACTAAGTTGTATAAAGGGATTTGTAATACTTCAGGAAATGGTGAGAAGATTTAGGGAAATTTCGACAGATTCGAAACTTTGGGGGTTGATTCCTTATTAAAAAAAATAAATAAAAAAACTTTGGAACCAAAAATATAGAGGAATACACGAGGTGGCGCTGTAGTTTCGTTTGCAGGAGTCTCGTAGAAAATTCATATCAAGATCGATGAGAAATTGAATTTTCTTCATTGGCCTATTACATTTTTTGGCCGGCAGTGGTCGGATGTATTTAAAAATAGTAAAAATTTAGTATTTTTTATGACATAAATGATTTTGGCGCTCATTTTAAATGACATCCGCTCACGTCCGTTAAAAAATGTTCTAGACCATTGAAGACAATTCAATTTCCCTTTGATCTTGATATTAAAATCAAAAAACCATTTTTAGCCGAAATATGAATTTGTTTACGAAACTCTTGCCTAGTTCTCTTATCTATTAGTTTGTTTAAATTTTTAGTAGTACCTTTTTGACCATCTTAGGAAATGGCCACTGTATGGTATAGCATAGAAATTCGCTAAATTCGTATACGACTATTTTTTAAGACAAATTCAAAAAAAATTGCAATCAATATACAAAACTGTACATTTTAGCCACAAATAGTCGTGTTTTTTTACTAGCGGTGAGTTTTAGGGCGTGGTAGTTTTAATATACTCTCTAATTTCATATTTAGGCTTAAACTGGTCACTCACATAAGGACAATTGTTGGTTCTGCCTAAAGGCAAGAGTTGAATATTGCAACAAAATTAAGGCATCAAGAATAAAGTACTGGGCACGTATTAGAGACTGTAAGATAAACATCCACTACAACAGTCCGAACAAACGGAAGAAAATAAAATGGGACGATCATGTTATACTTTGATAACTGCGAAAACTCGGACAGACCCAAACAAAAATAAGAAGAATGGACAAGAAGCAGAACAGACATAAGCAGAGAAACAGAAAAAATCTACGCATGGATCGAAGAATCAGGCCAAGAAACACCAGAACTGGAACAAGAACCAAATATAGAAAAAGTAGCAGAAAGACAATAAGGAGGAATAAGTCAAAGAAAGAAATGGGACGGAACTAGAAGAGGCAGAGAAGAAGAAAGAAATGGTAAGCTCACTGAAAAGGGAAGATGTAATAAATGAAGTCTCCTACTAACTATCATGGTTACCTACACAAAAGACTTGTTGATACGTAGTTTACTAACTACCTGATGTCGCAGCAGCGGTGTGTGGCAGTATACACCATCAGTATAAGAGACTCATTCTATGAAAGTTGTTGAGATCAAAATTTGAACGAAAAATGAAACGATTGAATCCCACACGACGATCAATACGTTCCTGTCGCATTTGCTCTTTATCATACACGATGGCGACGATCGGTACCGTGAGCATGTCAACGATCTGCATCACCCTACTCGATTGCAACACATTATTAAAATTCGAACCCGCCTAGTGAAAAAGGGTGGGGTTGGAGTAACTTTGGATTGGCAGAAATTCCTGTTCCATGTTGAATGATGATATTGATGATGAAAAACTCGAATCGCATTTTTTCCACAATTTTCTATGTTTATGACAATCTGTCATAAACACATCCCCAGAAGATTAGCAAGTAAAACAAAGAACTTTATTTTTTCTTTGCTTGCTTTTTGCTGATCTTATTCCGCGAAAAGAGGCAAACTTCAATGAAATACAGTTGTTTTCGCTCTTGGTTTGAAAGAACAATGTTAATTATTGAATTACGTATCTTGTTCCTTCCGTGGTGCTATAGTCCAATTTTAGATCTGCATGTAAATTATGCACCACCTTCAATCTGTATTTCTTGCCACTTCACTCAAATTTCTCAAATAGCTGTGGGGCATTTTTCTCGATGTTGTTTTTCGATCTTACTTTTGGCCTGTTCCTTGCCCTTCTTGCTTCTATTCTACCCTAGAGAATTTTTTATTACTTTCACGGTCTTTAGATCGCTTAGGTCGTGGTTATATCTAATGTGCCGCTTAGTATTTGCTCTTATCGGTTCAAAATTAACATTTTGTGTTACATTTTGACCTAATCTTCTGTTCCATTTATTTTGCATCATTTTTGTTTTCTTTTCGTTCGCCTCCAGTTCTTACTTGACCATACTTCTCTAACTGAGCGTTCTGACCTTCCGACTAAATTTACATCGCCCGCATACAATATTTATTATGAGGATTAAGTGAATTTATTAAAAATTGCTCCATTAAAATCTACTCGCCGTTTTCTCGTTATATTTTTAATACAATATTGAAAAGCACCAGAGCGATACTATTTTCTTGTCTTTAGCCCTTGTTTGAATTAAATCTCTTCGAAGATTCACTTTATGTTATGTTCGTTGGTATACATAATACAAAGTATTTTCTTACTAGACAGTAATTTTAATAGATATGACAGTTATTCCACAACGGTTTCTATTTTCTAGCGAAGATGTGATAAAGCAGCTGCTGCGTCAGTAGACGATCCGCAGAACTAAATTGTGTAGACGGATGTAAAGCGACAAACATAGTATATGTCAGGCAAGCTGACAAAACATGCATAAGCTAGGATTTTAGAATGGGACTTAGACGCTCGACAGGCAGTAAATATGTTGTCGTAGAATACGATCGGAAGTTCGAGTTTTACACATCGAACTATTCGAAGAAGAAAATTCCTCGTAAATTCTGCATTCTTATAAAGTTATAAGTCATTAAGGGATGGTCGATAGACAACATACCGTAAGCTTGTTTTATTAATTGTATTTACTATTGCTTGCACTGTTTCGGGTATTAATATCTCATCTATACATTGTCCGAGTTTATTAGGCTGAAAATTTGTTCCAATTTAATTAAAAAATAATGTCGTTTATTGAAATTATATTGTCGTATTTAGATAAACCGTGTTAATTTCATCAATCGGTGTTAGCTTTCACCATACAGTTGTGTCGGTATTTTAAAAGGTTTCACACATAAAAAGAACAAGTGCATACTGTGTCCAATAACCGGGAAATTGAATTTCCTTAGAACTGGATCAGCACCATTCAAGAAGTTTGCCAAAGAAGCTTTATCCTAAAATGTGTTTCCGGATGCATTTAAATGTGAATAATTCTGATTATGTGCAGCTTGGTTTCTGCATCAAATATCAATGCAATCCTGATAGCAACTTAGACTTTTAACTATTATACATATAGTTAATAACCCGCTTTTTCTAATTACATAAATATAAATGAAATTCGTTCAACAGAACAATTAAGTCGAAAAGGTTAAGATCGTTAACCATTCCTTATTCAATTTATTTCGACGTACCAGATGAGTCGTATGATATTAATAACAAAAGAAAATACACTTCACTGTTTTATTTGTCTTTCGTGTAAGTGATGACATATTTCACCAAAACTTACCCAAAAAAATAAACTTAATTGTATATAAATGTTACATTATGTAGAACGTGACCTAGTCATAAAAAAGTCAAATACATTTATTCGTTCTATTAATAACTAAAAATACCTCTCTTTTAATAACATTCGTTTAACTTTGTATGGTAATACCTACACAGCAAATTTAAGTAATTTAATTTGATTGTTTGTTTTATTACAAATGTTTTGTTTAATAAAACAAAGTTAAATTTAACACAGTACTAATTTTTAACATCAAAGCATGTAGGATGACATATTTGAATATAAAATATATTTAATTTGCATTCCTAGTTGCATTAATACAACAAACAAATACACTATAGGAAAATTATATTAACATGAAATGTAAAAAACCCTTTTATCCAAACAATAAATTTACCTACACATATTTGTCCATATAAGCACCTCAAAGCTTTGACTTCTTCTCCAAAAATAACTGAAATACAACAGAATCTAAATGTTATAAATTTGTAATATTAATTTCGAATTATTATACAAATTTAATATGACGAAACAAAGCAAACGAATGAAATTGTTGTTTTAATTGACAACAAATATTTCAGAAGGAAAACTCTTAGTTATACACGAATAAACTGAATTACACAATTTGTAGGTTTACAAACAAAGACAGAAAAGTTTATATGTATAGTTAGAATTCCAATAAAAGTATATGAATATGCGGTTGCTGCTTTCTATTGTCAAATAACGAATCGGTTTAGAAGAATAATAAATTTTATATTCGTCTATACTAAGTATGTAAACGAAATTCCCTACGGGCTAAGTAAATACGACCGAGTTTTATCCACATCCGCATTTTCTGTGAGTTGATTTGCCTCGTTTCAATTTTGACGGAACAGAATATTCTACACAATTAACGATTTGGAATTCAGATCTTGTCATTGGTTATGTAAAATAATAATGCTTGGGGGACCACAAACATTACTAATTCTTGAGGTCTATGTAATACAACGTAACTCATGGAAACAGCCCACACACATACTTCTTTATTAAGGTGAATTTACATTAGGATTTATCAACGCGAGCGATTTACGGGTATCGTTGGCGTTCCGTTTAGTTAAAAGGCGTTCTGCCCTTAATTTTTTTATTTATTATATCTGGGTGCTCACGCGAGCTTCCAGTTTCAAATTTAGTCGATACTAACCCGCATACATTTAGTTGTAAGAGAAAATTAGATAATTAAATAGGTACCCGTTAACAAGAGTAAAAGGTTTTCCTGCTTTGCCGAAGAAAAACATACTTGGAAGTTACACGCAGACAGAAAATAAGATAAAGTTTTGATAACATAAAATTAAAACCCTCTTATAACAAAATATTTTTATAAAAACAAAGCAATTCTGTGCAAAACACGCGTTGTCTGTAAATAAATACCGACGGCTTAAACAACACTTTACAAATTCATTTAGTAGAAATATAAAATACTTATTGTTTTGGGTTGTTATACGAAACATTCCCATGTTTATTAAAAGCTTGAAATAACTTGTGAATCGCAATTTTCATTCATAAAGTAGCGAAATAAAAATTGAGAATTAACCCGTACCCGCCTTATCGTTTTGCCTGAAAATATATAAAGTCAACAACAGAAGAAAGCACAACAAAGGCATATTGCAAATTCCTTTATTGCATAAAGTGAAGTGCTGGCTAGAAATTAATAAAAAAAGACGAACAACTGGTACTCAGCTAACATCGCATTCTAATTAATCCGGGATGTTAAACAATAAGAACCTCTTCAGACTACTCGAAAAAGAGACGGATGCTTTGAATAGGAAATTCGTCGATATTTTCCAGACATTGTATTGTTAACGCATTTTTATAACTGCGAAACATTTTCTACTTCAGACAGTTTTCGTAATATTCAGTGTGACCACAAATTTCTGTACGTAAGGTGTAAAAATAACGTTTCTACACGTTAGAAATTGTTTTATCACATTTCAGTTTGTTTGTAATTTGTATCATCGTTTTGCGCGCGAACAGTGACTTGTAAGATTGCATTAGTGCTGCCACTGAGCCGGCTTGGCTAGGATAAGGGTACATACAGAAAGAAAGCAGGTTACCTGCTTACTGGTAACCGGCGCCGATAAGTCAGCGTCTATTTCGCTGGTGTCCGCACAGAATAAAAACGGGTACCTGCCAGTTATTTAGCAGCTAGTATCAAGTGAAGATGTCATCTTCTTCCTCAGATGAGCAATTTCTAATTGACAATCCTTTTTTAAAAATAAAAAGGTACATACATAAGTATAGTTTTTTTATAAAAGTCTTATTACTTACCATCTACACCCATTTCCTTGCTAATGTTTTGCCAGCACTTTTCCACTATATTTCTATTACTTTGGGACTTTACTCGTTTGTCCCATATAGCAGATTTTTTAGAAACTGCGGCAATTAACACATCGATATTCATATTCGAACAAATTCATACGATCTTTATCCGAAACCTACTTGCCGATAATTGAAAGTTCATTCCGGTAAAATTGTCGGCGCTGACTGCAAGTACGAACAAGTTACAACCTGCTTCTTTTCTGTTCAGCCACGTCTAACAACATTGTCACATTATCGGCACCGATCAGCGCCGGTTACCAGTAAGCAGGTAACCTGCTTTCTTTCTGTATGTACCCTAAGATCATACGTCAGTAACCTGTTAGTCTATACCTGCTCGCATATGTTATTGCGGTTTTTGAATTTAAAAAAAAAATTTTTTTCTGGAAAGAGATTCTATGGGATTAAAGAAAACAAAAACCAGAAGAACAAATTGGTTCGTCAAAATTTGGGTATGAGAGAGAAAATTAACGTTCCCTAAATATTACTGCGCCTAAAAATTAACTTACATTTGTACATATCGCAACAGAGTATGTCTGCGGACCTGGGATCTCTGCGACTAAACACTCCGTCTGTTATAGGTATCCCAGCAGCCTACTTTGTTTAATAATACTTTTGAAATCTCCAGCTATATCTGCATTTGTATTAATAAAATATTTATGCTGTGTCAAATTCATCAAATATGTTGGTACAATTTTTTTTATGTGATGCTTTATTTTTCATCTTAGGCTATCTTTTTGTTTTTGTGAACAGAGGCTCGGAATTTAAACATATCGAGTTCAATATTTGTGTACGTACGCCTTGCGTATAATGACAAAACTAATGTAAATAAATCAATATTAAAATTTCATTACAAAGAGCATAGGTATTTTAGGCACTGTATTAAAAATAGGGAGGCAAGAAGGTAGAAAAAAAATACATTTTAGGAACCAAGGGTCAACAATAATAATATAATAATACATTATTTAACAACGAAATATAGAACTATAACTCAAACATATTATAAAAAAGAGATACCTGTGGTAAATTAATAATATTGACCGTTCCTATAACAAACAATGAGTGTTTCAATATAATTATCTGAAGGCAAGCTGCGATTCTTGTCAGTATATTTTTATATTTTTTATTTTGAAATTTTTTCACGTCACAGTTATAATAGTACCAAAAATTCTCGCAATTTGTAATATTGTGTTTATCTAGGGAATTTACGGTATCAAATTACATCTTTGATAATGGGCTAATAATCCTGAAAAATTATAAATTTTACACAGTTTTGATACGCTTAAAAACTCTCGTACATGGTAATTTTGTATACTCCTAGAGCAATTTAATCCCGATCTTGATTTTTAGTAATGAGGCGTTGAAGTAAAAATATTCAAAAACATCGTAGCAATCGCCATATTGCAGCTAGAATGTTCTCAAACAAAATGCTTTCCCCTAAGGTCTCCTATCAGATTCCGCTTTGAGATTTAGAAAATTCGTTTTCCGAAAAAAAAACCACACAAAAAACGTCTAATTTCCGCTTCCGAGTTCGGATTTTCTTAAAAGCTTATTTTGTCTATGAATTTTTAATATACTCCCACGCTCATGGAAATATTGTAAATCATTCTAAACATGTATTTCCGTCAAAAAATCGATTAACAAAATTGTCATGAAATCATTACTAAAAGTATAGGAAAGGAATAATTGGAAGAAAATAATAGTACCCAGCTGTCCACGTAATAACTAAAATAAAGTTAAAGAAAGTAATTAATTATTAATATTTTAATGGGATATCGTCGCTTTTATCGTCCCGTTTCTATTAAGAAAGATAAAACCAAACACATTATTAAAGAAAAGCGGATTTTAGGTTTCACTTCTATAATTCAGTGTAATCCTGTTTTATTTATCCATCGGTTAATAAAATATGTATACCAATTACTTAAATGTGAGATTTTGGCGCAAGACAATTCAGAATCAATAATTAAAAAAGTTTTAAAGTGTTTTGTATTAAAAACAAACAATACAATAATTCGGAAATGTAGTTACATGTTTGGAATTACACATTTTTTAATTTTCAACAACACTAGTTTTTTCAAATAGCAGATTCGGTTACCTATTCGCTAAAAGCTTTGAAAACACCTACGTAATTTAGCTAAACATTTAACGAATTTCCATTATTTTTCCATTAGTTTCAGAATATCAACATCAAGCGTAACAAATTTATGTTGGTGCTTGAAAGTTAAATAAAACCCAAAATAATCGCAGTGTATAATTACCAAGTAAATATCAAACCTGGCCTTTGTAATGTTGGGAAAATTTCGCTAATAGTTTAACAAAAATTAAAAGTATTCTCGTTAAGCTGCCATGGAGTATGTAATTTTTTTAATGCTAACAACCAGTAAATAAGTTTATTTGTAGCATATGATAAATAATATATTATCTAGCATTTCAGTCGTCGTGTTTTAAAATTTTACACTCGATATTGAAATATACAGTAGGATCAAACTATTCATAACGAACAATGCGACAATGTAATTAGAAGGCATAATTTTCAATGTAATACAGAATACTTTCACCGAAGTATAAATAGAGTTGAATTGTAGCATTTATTGACTTATAGTCGTCAACTAAGAAACGTTGTTACCATTTTCCAAAGAAAAATTAAGAATTGCTTAATTCTAGCTTTTATTCGGAGATTTTTCTGCAACAACTAACAACGCGCCTCCAGGGACATTCTCCGGAAGCGAGAATATTCCAGGAAAGTTCCCAGGAGTAAAATTTTCAAGAAAACTTACATCGCTAATGTTTTGTGCAAACAATAGAAAATTACTATACTTATTTCTCATTAATTCATTATATTATCGTATGGGCTATTACGTTCAAAAATAAATCATTATGAACCAGCACATATTCAATAATCGTGATTATTTTAAAGCAAATTTATTTTATATTGAACTTGAAACAGTTAAAAATTTTAGTGAATTGATTTGCTAAGTTTGTGTGTCTTATCATTTTGTAGTAGCAAGAACATTGCAAGATAAACCAATTTATACGTATTAATACAGCTGCTCAATTATTTATAGCTGTATAAACGTTATAAAAAATTTCAATGTTAATAATATAAGTATAAAAACAAAAGAAACCTTGTATTATGCAAGACAATAAAGCCTTACAAAATTAAATATTTATGCCGATTCAGGTTCAATGTGCCTCGGAATACACGCGAAGATTCTAAATCTATTTAGATTTACTTTAATTTTTACACCTAGCAAAAGTTTTAAAACAATATTTATGTAATTTTCTATACCTAACGGTAATTTTTTTTATATAATAATTGTTTTATACGAACTTCATTTTCAAGAGTCTTTTGCATTATTACGCAATAGCTAGCAATCAAATCTAAAAGGGTAAACCCCTTTGTTACTTCATACAGCTTTGCTGTATCTTGATCGTGCACTAAGGAAATCTAAAAGAGTGTAGTTTGTCCCTCCTTAGATCTTACCACTGATCTACTGCTCTAAATAAATCGCAAGCATCCCGCGAGGGATCAGGAAAGTTGGGATCGAATTTTATAGTTTACCCAAAACCATTCCTGTGGCGTCAATGCGTTCAGTTCTCAATATGCTAGTTTTATAAATAATTTGTAGTACATTGTAAATTACTAGAAGCATAGTTTATACTATAAACTAATCGCAAACTGTTTATCAAGTGTGTCGAAATATCCTAAAAAGATCCCGAATTAAGCGACCCGTATTAGATAGCAAATACGAAAAACTTTTAGAAACATACAAACAAATGCAAATTGTGTTTCGCGCAATTTACAGTTTAAACAGGTCGAAATAAAGTGTTGCACAATTAGCATTTCGTTCGTAGGAATCAGAAACGTTATTAAAAATGTAATTGCTTAAACATAGTCAATTTTTCGGTTTACAAATTTTAAATCGGAAATGGGTCGTAAACAAATGCGTTGGTAATTTATCCACGATTAACATGCAGGTACATAAATTTCTAGATTGCAAAATAATTTTAATTCCCTTTCAGATAAGAAATTTAAACTAGGTTGGCTCCTAAATCAACACCGAATTATTAGCTGATTGAAAGTGTATACCAGCTTTGCGGTTTCGTTATATGCTATCTACCGAAACGCACACGGGCTCTTGTTGATTAGCAAAGTTATCGTTAGTGCTGTTGATAGATGATGTTTGAATTTTGTATTACAGCTCAATTCGTATTCAGCCTGGTACATTTCTGGTGGTGACAAGCTAATGCGTCTAAACCAGAACAAATTTGTTAATAAATGACGCGCCTACCAGCTGGTGTCGCAAAGTTGTATAATATAGTAATATACTGGACGTTCTAATGAAAAATTTGTCCAAGATGAAAGACGCGCAAACTAACCGAGTTAGACACGGACCCGTCGCCTTATTTTTTTCGAATGAGTGAAAAACAAAAACTGACATTCCCCTAACGGGTCGCCGTAGGAGTAGACTTTACCGATGCTCGAAATGTTTTCGACGCTCTGAAAAATAAATTTGGCGCCAGTAATGTGAGTTTCTGTGTTGAACATCTTTTTTGTAAAACATTGCATCTATTACAAAAAATACGAAGAATTAACTTAGCAGCCGGTGATTCACATTATGGGGAGAGGGCAGATATAAAACACAAAATTTCGAAATGCAAAAGATTGTTACCTGTAATGCAGAGAATCGCGGCAACAACCAACAGGCATTTCACCACGCGGACCCCCATCGAAGAAGTCGATTATGCGCCCATGCACGTTCACTCACCACTCACCACCCACAAGGTGCATATCTTTAAAATAGTAAATAGTAACCAGGGGCACGCAGTTCGTTCCGTGTCCGTCGCAACCACTATTAGAAGCCGGAACTTGCCACGCCTGCCTTATAAATCACGGTGCAAAATTTCAATGTTTGCTTTTCATAATTAATGCCAAACAAGACTTCTTATTCAAACCGGGAGAGCCGAGGGTTCGCACAATATAAATTTTCTCAGTACGAAAATGAGAAAATATTTTAATTACCATTCAAGGTCTTATATCCAAAATAATACATAGTATACTCGAGCACGTGAACAACTACTATCAAATAACTATAGTGTTACACTGCGTGTTATTGTTGATATCCAAATTTCTGAGAGCAAAGGTTTACGACAAGTCGTTTTAAACTACGGCGGGTAAAAATGGGGAGCTGGCAGCTGGTGGAAGAGGCGGCGGGTCTCGCAACACTGACTGGTCGTCGCGACGCCGCCGTTATAAAGAGCGCGTCCCGACGTAAGCGCTCTCATCTGAGTGCGCGCTCAACTAGGCCGCTTTCATGTTTGGGTATCGACCTCCATCAGGAAGCCGCCCCACGTCCAAAAGACTCGAATCTCTATCCGAATCTCTTTCCTAGACCCCACTTTATGCCATAAAGCCTGTATTTTGATTCACTAAAATCGGAACCCAAAAACAAACACTCCCCACTGAAGCAAAACCCGGCTAATCAACTCTCTTATCTTTCAAACGGCTTACCCTTTCATCATATTGCTTGTCATAGCCACATTAATCCGAACAAAAATATTCTATTACATCAAAGAAGAAGTTTTTTTGCGTAATTTAATGTTAGAGTGGAACAGAAATTAATGTTTTTTTCGAGTTACTACATCATTAAATTTTTGCGTTTTTGTTTTAAGAGAGATTAGGAAAAATTTCCATATTAGTACTCTTCTAAAGCCAGTACAAATTCAGCAACTCTCAATTGAACTCCAGTTTATTCCACATGTTATGTTATAAGTGGAACAAAGTTAATTCCTTACTCGTGTTGCGATCAAAGCATTTAAATCCTCTTTGCCAACATATAGAAGTAAATGTAAACAAGAAAATAAAACTAGCGGGAGCATACGGCACACCGGGTACATCATAGGTACGAGTGCGGAAAGCTGCTTGCCTTCATTTTGCTTTTTTTGTGTAGAAAAACTCGTATTTTTATTTATAACAAACAGTTTCCTTGGGAAAAACAGAGAAAAACGAGAAAATTCGTCAGTCAATAATTTTTAACCACTCCCGTTTATTACATAAAGGGCCATGTATTTCCATTTATGAAAAATTAATAGAAGGCGTCTCAACATTGCGGACTGGGTAAGCAACTAAATTGTAGTGTATAAATAATAGTATATTATACACCAAGATAGAAAAGTCTACTATTATAGCCTGAGGGCTAAGGTTAGATCCCGAGGCGCGTAGCGCCGAGGGATGTAAGGCCCGAGGGCTATAAGACTTTTCTACCGAGGCGTATATACTTTTTTTTCACTACTAGTGATATAAACCCTTATAATTGTCGAAAAATGATAATTTTAACTTAAATCCCTGTTAATTTCAAATTATAAAACAAATGACAGTTTTTTGTTTTGTTGACATGACAGTTGTTTGAAAATTGTTAAATCATCCTTGGTATTCAAAAACATTGTTTTTAAGAACTGGTTTCATATAAAATACTGAAATTATTAACAATTTTCTCATTTTTACTTTGTGTGGTTGTATTATAGGCGAAATTGATATTGACAGAGTTGTCATTTATTACGGCGCGAAAAACGTATATTCAAATACACCAAAGTTTTTAAAATTAAATTAATTTATTTAAACAACTATTTTATGCATAAAATACCATTAAATAGAATCTCTCCATTATATTAAATCGTGCTATAAAAACGTTCTCTTTAAAACTGTCACAGGATTATCACAAAATATAAATTTGTTCATTATTTACCAGTGGTTAATAATGAAAAATTAGTTACCTGTCAGTGAGCAAAGGTAGAGAAATTGAATTTCACAGCATTCTATTATGTGTCAAAATGCTATGCCATATTACTAGTAGTGAAAAAAATACTTTATTACTTTAGCAATATTTATTTATTTTAACATGATGCGTATTTTGACATTTTTACATGTCATTATCAAAGGTAAAACTAGAACTATGTCGTATACGTATCAGGTTTAAATAATTAAATGTTCTTAAAATTATAAAAGCATTTTATTACCTAGTACGTTAATATAAACTTTAACAAAGTAAAGCTGGAACTTATTAATAACTAAATTGCAGCTCATTCCTAGATCTCGGAAACCACAAATTAAAACAAAAAGTCGCGTAGTCAGTTTTTGAGCAATATATTTTAGAAAATTTCCAAACACTTCACAGTCGTCATTCTTCCAAAAATTCTCGTACAGTCATAACATTGTGTTCCGCCAGGGCTGTCTTAAATTTATTTCATACAATAAACAAGCTTTTATACAATGAAAGGTTGATTTGTATCAAAAAGAATTGATTTTTACAATAAACTTGAAACGCAAGAAAATATGCCTTCACACAAAAAAAGACTGTTATTACTACAGTAAAATAAAAAAGACAAAAAAACATCATTTATTACAACAACAAAATTTTTGTGCGATGAAGTGTATTCGTACAAATTAAGGTTAGGAAGAGTTATATTTTTACAAAAATCAAGGTTTGTTTTTAAACAATGGTAATATGTACCCAAAAAAGCACAGTTTGACATATTTGACACATTTCCTTGACGTTCGGTTTTACCGGAAATGATCTCAATTTTGAATTTCAAACAGAACACCTTGTATGTTTCGACATTTAAAATATCTTGAAGCAATTCATAGTTTATATCATGAACTATTATTGAAAATGTTTAAGTCTACTTGGATTTTTAGAATCAATTTTTGTTTTAAGTCTAAAGTGCCGGCTCAAATCAGAAGAAGACATCAAAAGAATACAAACTTGATTTTTTAGAAGTGTTCTATTGGGTAATTGCATTAATATTTGAAGAAATCACTTTTTTGTGAAACACTTATTTTTTTCAAATAGCAAAACGGTTCAGACACTAAGTAGGGATATTAATCGCAGATTTTCACCGCAAATCCAATGATTTCAACTTCAAATATTACAGTAACAGACTGAATTATATGCCGGATGCTTTTTAAAAATTTAAAACTTTTTGAAAATTAAAAAACTGAAAATATTGTAAATTCTTAAAACTTCCAAAAATTTTAAAACTGAAGATTTTTAGGAATTATGTAAATTAATAGATAATTAAATATAGAACATTTTTAGACATTAAAATACTTCGGAAAGCGAGCAAGGTAAAATGTGTAAAAGCACTATAAATGTTTACGTTCTGTAAATATAATTTTTGCATTTTATTTTCATTTTTTAAAATTTCCGAAAATGTTCTGAAGTTTTTACGATGGATGGCCTATTCTGTCAAATCAGACAGACAAGATGCCGTTTCGCCGTCAAGAATTTCTTGTTTTGGCCTCTTCCAGTTAATAATTTTATAAATTTTTTTAAATATCAAAAACCACTTATAACATTAAGTGTTCTGTGGGAAACCATTAAACAATTGTTTTTAGTTTAAATATTTGGGCATTTTTATAATATTGTAATTAATTGTTTAATTAATAAATGTATTTAGGCGCTTAGTGTTGAATTTTTGATTTTATTCTTATTGAGTTAGTTTAGGTTAATAATAAAATTAATAAATATGTATTTATAACTTTTATAAAGAGTAAAATTTTTTTAGAAACTAATAATAAAAAACTTCCCCATTTTTTGCATACTTTTTAAGAAACATTGTATATTGGGTTGACGGCGAAATAGCCGACGGCGAAACTGTGACGGCGAAACGGTCGACGGCGAAACGGCAATGGCGGAATAGCCGACGGCGAAACAACCGACGGCAAAACGGCGACGGCGAAACGGCGACGGCGGAACGGCGACGGCGAAACGTCGTAGACCGACAGCACGCAACGCGTTGTAAAACAACCACCATTTACTGTAAGCAGCTACGAACTGTACTCGATTATAATTATGGAGTAAGAATTTTTTGTCAAGTTGTTATAAAGAGGACTAAACTTTGTTCTTCCTTTTGTGTTTTCACATGAAAATGTTTCCTTTTCAAACATCAAGTACAACCTCAGTTCTAGTATATCATAAAAGCTTTTTATGTACAACAAACATCAAACGTCTTGTTTACCAAATTATGTAAAAAAACAATTTCATATTTTATATATTATAAAACGAGCAACTTAAGTTACATTTGATACGCGATTAGCGAAAACATCTCCCATTGTTGTATTGTTTTCTCGAGTACCAAATTTCCAGCGTATTAGACCAAGCTGCTCTCACATGGTTAACAACTCTCGAAAATTCCACTTAGATTTGAACCCTTTTTGCCGTTTAGCCACTAACGTGAATGAGTATTTTCCTGTAAACGACGGATGTACGTAATTTCCAAATGAATTACTACCAATATATCACAATGATTGGGCAGTTCTCCGTCAACAATTCAAACCCGATAATGCTTTCGCTAGCATCTACCGTTATCACCGAACGCCCCATCGAACTGCCCCTGCTGACACTGTATTTATTTACCGTAGCAGTTGTTGTTAATAAGTACTTCTACAGTTACCTACATGTAAATTCCCGATAGACAAACATGGTTGCTTGGTTTACGTGTCAGTTGTAAATAAATTAGCAACGCTAGCGCTTCGACTGAGCCTGCCCGTTAAAATATAAAACATAATATTCTCCTTCGAATTCGCGTCTGTAATAATTATAATAACGAGGAATAGATAATCGACAGAGCTGCGCAAAAATTTAAGGACAAGAAATGACGAAAGGCACGCGCTTCAAAATAATTCAAAATTCCTAAGGAAAAGAAAAATCGAAGGGGCATAAAATGCCGAATTCCGAGCTTCCTCAATTTATGAACCTACAACCTGGCAGGCATGACAACGATTATCCAGAAATTTCATACAAAAAATCGCCAAACCGTCTAACATTAAAAACAAGTATTTTACAGACGAATTAACAATTTATAATTTTGCTGTGGGTCTTTAATTCCGTAGAAATAAGCACAAACATCTATGGAATGATCAGTTTGATATTTTATAAATACGTACTTTGTTACGTGTTTAAAACACATTCATTTTATGTTACATTGTTTTCCTTTACGTTTACAAGATAAATCTATCGTATATTAACTTATACACGTATCGGGTATGTTAATATTATCTAATTAGAAACCAAATTCTCAATAATCTAAAGAGAGGATTATATTCAGCCAATTTTAAAGCTACCTACAAAATAATTACGAATTGTACAGCTTGAACTGGAACTTCAGTATTGAATTTAATAATTATAAAACAACCAACTAAAATCAAACGAAGGACATTCATTCATTATTAGTAGTACTTAAAAAGCACAGCACCTGCTATTCATTTAATAAAAGTGTTTTGTATGAATACTATTTTTTTGCCAGTACGTATTAACGGGGGCAGCAACACACGTTATGCCATTATAAAAACTAGAAAATTTATTAAATATACTAGCTGAACTCCTGGGTTATGCCCCACGATTTTTAAAAATAATAAATAAACTATTTAAATTGGTAGTGCAGCGGACCGTGTATCATAGGCCTAGATTTATGAATTTTTAGAGATTGCATTAATTCAATATAAATCGATTTGGACAAATTTGTTTGCCAACATTAGGAAAGGAGAGAGGAAATCAACCCTCCAAAAATGTTGCTGAACCTAAAAATTAAGTTCTGCATCTTATTCTACTATTACTCATGAGCACTTTAGTTTAAACAGAATTTCTTATCGCCCCCTGTTTACTAAAGAGAGAAACATGAATTTACGTTTTTCAAAAATTTATAGTAAGCGTCAGACGGAAATTAGTGGACTAGGTCACGACACAAATAGTAGCTCATTCCTAGCTCTATAAGCTTACAAAGATTTAAAAAAAGTCGTGAGCCCAGTTTTCGAACAATAGTTTTTTGACAATGTTGAAACTTTTCATATACTTTCAAAACATGTTTACTTCGCAGTTTTCATCTGAAAAAAATTTCTGTTATATAGTACCAATATGTTCGTCTAGGACTGTTGTAGTACCAAAATTAATCCCAATCCGTCAACTCGTTTTTGAGTAAATAGGCGTTAAAACCGAAAATTTATCGTAGCGGCAGCCATTTTAAAATAAACGCTGCTAAAAAACACGCGCAACTTCCGTTTCCTGTTTCGGTTCGTAAATTAATATTTAATAGCTCGACAACTTTTAGTTGTACCTAGGTACACCAAATTTCATTTAAATCGGTCCAATAGTTTCTGAGATTTCACGTGACACACACGCACAGTACAGACCGTAATTTTTTTAATCATTGTTCTGTGTTCCTGGAGGCCCAAAACATGCGCTTCCGTCAATATGTTACTTTTGGAAAATTGTCGCGATCACAATGTATTTCTATACTGGATGTATGGGAAAGTAGAAAAGCGTACGGATTCAGCTAGTTCGTCATGAAATGTACACGCAGCAGTTTTTTTACGCGAAAGTTTATGTTATGACCAATATCTACCACTACACCAAATGGAGCGTGTAATGCGTAGCAGATATTTGTATATTTTGTAAAATGTCTGAGTAGAACTTTGTTGCACGTTGCAGATTTTTAATATTTAAGGTGGCAAAATATAGCAGCGTTACTAATAAAAATTGTAATAATGCTCTGTGTGCGAAAGTATTATTATTATATTAATTGGTGTTATTAAAACAAATTACATAAAAGTAGCAACACCCGTGGGCTATGCGCTTTTTTTTGTAACTTCCAATGTTTCCTCCGTTAGGTTGGTCTCAAAACTGAGAGCTGCTCTTTAAAAGAAAATTCCGTGAAAAAAATCAAAAAAAACGATAAAAAAGACTCGAAAGAGAAACCGGAAGGGAGGTCCAGAAAACAGCTTCGTAAGAAAATGTGAAAACAGAAAAACCTTCGTAAAATCATCAGGAAAAACATCTCTCGAAAACAAATCTAATCATAGAGTCAGAAAATTCTTTAAAAGAAAAGCGGAAAAAAAGTTAGTTACACTTACTATTTTTCACCAGTCCCAGGACATTGCTAGGAACTGGTTTCTAAATGTTTTTGTAACCAATAAATAAACAGAAAAAAATCCTGTTATACTTTTGCATCTAATTCCAAAATGAATTAGCCCGTATTGATAAAAATCTATCAGCGAGGAAAAACACGTATCTTTCTAAGACAAAGCTCTTTTTTAATTATGCAACGATCCACCAGCAGGTATTTCTGAACAATAACAGCATCCCCAATAAGTGAGGATTAGTTGGTAGCAAGTAGTAGGAGGTGTGTGAAACCGTACGCCCCAACAATAAAGAAGGCGCCTGTGTAGTGTGTATGTATTAATAGTGTAAACTAAAGCAATATGTATAACAATGAGTCTACCGAAGCTGTTCGCTGGGCCGGCGCCCGCTGCGGCTCTGTCGAGTGGTTCGTGTTATGAAATCTATCAGCAAATTATGTTACAATAATACCAATAAATATTGTTTTATAAACGTGTCTAAAATAGGATTATTGTTTTAAACTTGCCGCACGCGGGCCTTGTCTTTGTTGAGAAAACAGAATGTGTTGGCATTCCGGTAATTACAAATAGACAAACAAAGCGTGCTTACGCAAAAAGTGATCTGTGCTTCTTATTTGCACTTACATAATATAGTTTATAAAAATCAATTTTTATAGTCTAACCATTAGACACTCAACGCGTTTAACATATAGATAGATGCGTTTGAAAATAATATTTTTAAACTACCGGAATCCGTAGTTTACGTTCCACGCATTTTGGTAACTTTTTTAAAATGTAATAAATAATCTGTGTCGAGTTGCAAGACATGTACCGAATGCGCCCCGCAGTATTGTATGTTCTCAAATACACAGAGTCAGCGACTGAACTTAACATACGTAACTACTACCCAATCTTGCGAATGTTTATTATTTTGTAGTTAAATCCCTACCCAGCGTGAGTTGATCGACATCAAATAATCTTTAAAATAAATATACCCACTTTTCCTTCAATTTGACCCCGTTAATTAGTGTTTTGAATTTAAATTTTCACATTAGGTACTCTTCTAACAGTAGAAATTATTGTCTGTTTTTGATTTCTATTAATGGTGTTTGTGTATAGCAGGTTCGGTTAGTTTTATCTAAAATTTTGTGTTTTTAAATTGTAAATCGTAATTCAGTACCCGAGGGTGATAAAATAATTGTAGGTAATAAAACATTTCCAGATATCTGCCTTCTTGAAATCTCAACTGCAATGCAATTAATAAACTCAAAATGAGTTATTTATGATGATTTTAGCGCACGCCATCATCTGATCTGCATTTCTCTCGTTTTTGGTACTGATCTGTCCCTGATCCCGTAATAATTAAAAGTCTAGCCCGATGGAAGGGATTCGTAAGCACAGCGTTTCCCGAGGAGTCTGATGTGGGACTTTTAGCTATCGATAGAATTTGTCCCAATCATACACACAATCCGTAGTCATTAAATTTTGCTTATTTTTATCGAAAACTGCACCTTATATAACAGACGCGTAAACATGTGGCTTCTAGTAGCGAGGCCTCTCACAACTAAAAGTTGAGAAAGCTGGAAGGGATTCCGATTGAATATATAGGTAGATATATAAATAGTAGAACCCGTGGACTATTCACTCCGTATTTTTTAGTAACAATAAATAAGAGAATGAAGTAGGTAGCATAGCGGGCTTATAGTATATTCGGATCCCTTCCCTCTGTCACAAGCTTTAGTGACGACGTATTCAGTAACATTCTCGAGACACCTTATTTATTATGTTAACGGATTCGATGTTTATGTAACAGTCACGCAGGGTAATTGGAGCCATGCAGCTGCAATACCAACTAAATGTAATAATTGCATCACTTTTAACAAATTTGCTAGCAAATGTTTGGAAAGAAAAGCGGGTTCTGCTGGTTTTATAAATTAATTTTCGATTGCTTTAATTCTTGGAGAAATGCTAGCGTTATTTGGGTTAGTGAATCGTTGCTTCTGTTAATGATTTCTTAGCCGGTCTACCTGTAAATCGTCAAAACAAAATGACAAAGTAAACCCGAGTAGGATGTAAATGTATATTTTCACGCTAAATTGGTGAATTAAGAACACGCAGCTAACCACTACCGCTTTTAACTAACCAATTTGAAACATTTCCTTGGGGTTTGATGTAATATTCGCGGAATTTGTTTCAGGTATGAGCGCCGCCCTACATCTCTCCACGACAGCCGAGGCGTGACTAAGTGCAGGCGGCAGGTATTAATAAAAGAAAGTACGACCCGTACTTAGGCAGCCGAAAGCTGAGTCAAGCCGAAGATCAGCTTTTAATATTATAGATTGTTGTTTTTACTATCCTAAACTTTCAATAAAGGGAAAGTATTGATTTCGTCGAAATTTTCAACGAGAAAATGTCTGTCTGTGAGTGGGTATGTATGCGGGTTAGTGCGGCGGGTCTGCGTCAAAAATTATTGGGAAAATAAGATTATAAAAAACTCGAAACCGGAAAGTTAAACATGTTTTTTCTGGAGCATATTTTTTAAAATTGAATTATCTAAATCTGGAAACGGAATCTGATAGAAGACAGTTCCAACGTATTATTCTGAACTTTCTAGCTGCGCATTATTATAAATTTTGTTTTTAACGTCTTATTAGTAGAAATTTGAATAAAGTAAACATTTGGTACACAGCGAAATTCAAAGTAACTAACTAACATGAAAAAGACTGTTGGGCAAACGCCACAAGACCTCCTTGCTTCTCTTCCTATTCTCCGATTTAAACTATTAAATTACTTTCTATTGTAAAAAGTCATGTTAACACGTTCTTGTCCTTTTTATAAATTTTTTAAGTTCGTAAAAATTATTTAATTCAATTATTGTCATTAATTTTAAAAATGTCTTCTTGTTTAAAATTGCGTTATTAACTAGCACGTTCTCAGTTTTAGTCATAATTTGTACTAGACGTGACGTTTAATAGGTTATATCATTAGAAAAAAAAACGATATCTTTAGAAGTACAATTGATTTCAATCTGTTCTGATACTGATTGTGCTCATGGTTTTCTTTTGGTTTACTTATATTACTTTGATTGTCGAATTGCGATTTCGACGGGACCTCGTTCGTGCGTGTTTATATGACATCATATAAACTGGGCTTGTGTAGTGCAGCAACAAATGGTATATATTTGTATGCTGTGGTGCAGTTTACCAGTTGTACATAAATACTTTAACAAATAGAAAAAGTTTCTTAAGTATACTAATGTCCAAGCTAATTGTCAGCCTTTTTTTAGATGACCGGGTCAAATGGTAAAACTATAAAAACAAAAAAAATCGCTTTTAAATTCATGCAACGAGCGGTTTACTATTTTAAAATGTGATTTTATTATACCAAACGAGAACCAGATCATTTACACCACCAATATTTTGAACAACTTTCACGATAACAAAATTAAACTTCAAAGGTTTTATGGCATTATTCGGCAAAAATTAAATTATGAGTATAACAACAAATAACGCAAGTGATGTACAACAAACTGTGAAAGATAATTGATGTATTCGCAGATTTCATCAAAAGCCAAATATAGATGAACAATAACATGCCCCTCTAAATAGCACCGGCAGCAATCCGACTATCTCATCTGTACAAATTCATTAAATTTCTGAACATAGCTGCAATCCGGTCCTGCTTGCCTTGCATTCCAAGTGGCTAGTTGCCGCTTCCAAAGAAGTAACAAAATAAAGTAATGCTTTCGTAAACAAAAATCGGAAAAACTCCTAAACAATTGTTTGGTAGAGCAGCCAGAAGAAAAAGACTCCTAAAATACTTTCCAAACGAAACTTTTAAAAATAATTGTAGCAGTAAATTAATGTAAATGTTGAACTTGAGAATGTAGCTTTCATAAACTATTTTCGATGATAAAAGAAACAATAATAATCATTTCTTATGGTTTCGACATCTACCACAACGATAAATACTACTGCTAAAACTACTTTTTTTAGTTGAAAAATACAGCACTCTTCCACACAAGTAACTAAATACCAGATATGTATTTCGACAGCAAAGCTATCATCATCAGTGGCAAACTGACACAAACACTACTTTTTGTAGTGATGACGTTGCTTGAAACAGATTTTAATTCTAAAAGAAGTTTCCCATACATTTTGTAAGCTTCCTTGAAAATTTTTTTCAAAGTTTTGCAACTTTTCGTTTCAAATGCGTGAGAAACTGTTCCATACTTTCCCAACGTACAGACTTACAAAGTGAGATGAAATACAAGTCCGTCTATATTATATACATAATGTAATTTTCAACGTGTGTATTACGTTACGAATAAATTATATTGAAATTAATTAAATTTGGAATATTACTTTGGTTAATTATTTTTATTTTCAAACGGAAAGAGTGGTAAATTTTCCCTTTAATGGCCATATCATATCAACCAGGAAACAACTTAACAACATAATTCTGAACAAGTCTTATAAGGAAAGTTATAATCAATTTTTTTAAACTCTGTACGTTATCTTCGTAATGTTGTGTTATGTTTATTATAACTAATTGGTTACAATTAAGTAAATCTATCAATTTTCTTTTACTTTTTTAGCGTTACGTTTGTTCTATACTGTAAGTTTAAAATAAAATAGAAAATAATAACAATAATAATAAATAGCATGAGTAACACCACTTTTTACTCATACACTGCACCAAGAGCTTAGCTGCGTAGTAGTAATAACATGAGAACATTCTCCACGATACTAATTTTTTAATACAAGAATAATAATATAATCTCCCGAGAATTATTTATTTAACTACTGACTACAAAGAAAGACGTTATAACAGGTAGCTGTGTAGTAGTGTATACTTTGGTCAGTGCATGGGTCTCTCACAGGAAGAATCCTTGGGATCAAAGAAAAACGAAAACGAAAATACAACTTCGTCCCCTAAAAGTTGTGTGGGAAACAAAATTTTTATCGGTTGCCGTTTATTGAATAAAGAGATAGACATTTTCGATTTTCAAAAATACATAGAAGGTGTCACAGAGAAATCAGCGAACGGGGACACAAACCGTATTGTACATCCTCCCTATGAGCCTAAAAAATTTAAAAAAATCGTTTGCCAGTTTTCAAGCAAAATTATTTTGAAAATTTCAAAATCTTTAAAATATTTTTCAGGTCATACTTTTTATGTTCTGAAAAATGTTTGTGCACAGTAACATCGTGTTTCTATAAGGCTATTACGATAAAACATTTTATCCCGATTTGTAACTGATTTTTGAGTAAATATAAGGTATTCAAGTCAAAAATTTCAAAAAATCGTAGCGGCCGCCATTTTAAAGATAGTGATTTAAACAAAACGTTCGATTTGTCCTAAGGGCTTCTATCAGTTGCGGTTTTCAGAATTAAAAAACCGTTTTCCGGAAAAAACGCTATCAAAAAAATATTTTTAACTTCCGCTTCCGGCTTCTGATTTATTAGAAGCTTATTTTGCAGGTAAATTTTTGATATACCCCCACATTTCAAACCTCATCGAAATCAGTCCAGTTCCTGTAGTCACATGCATTCTTGTCAAAATCTCGAATTCTAAAATTGCCACAAAATCAATACTTTCCTATACTGAAAGTATAGGAAAGCGGATAACCTACTATAAATTTTTCAAAATATACTTTTTCCATTTTTACGTTGTTCTATATTTTATGGTAAGCAGCCGATACTCTACAAAATCTTTGACTATACTATCCAATTTTTTGTAATTACTATAAAGATGTCGGAAACTATGAAAGATACGAAGCCGATTAAATTAGATAAAAGTTTAACATTAAAGGGGAATTACACCAGTAACGCCCTCTATTATGTGCGGCGAGGAAAAGTTGCAAAGCAACAAACCGGCAAATTTGCGATCGGAACCTGCTAAGCTGGTATCTGCGATCGCACCGGCCTCTAAGCACAAAACACAGAAACGCCCGTGTGGCAAGAAATAAGAAAGAAGAGATTTGGTTTCAAGTATGTCCACCTGATGAGTTCAAATAAGAACGAAACATGTAGTGGTCTATTCTAGCCATAATTGAAACCAAATCTCTTCTTTCTTAGGTAAAAGTTGCCTGATTAGGGAAACAATGTAATGGCGAGTTGGTTTTTTTCAAGATACCCATAGCTTACTAGATATGACCAAAAAAATATTCTTTTAATGTGATATACATATATCTGTTTATAGCAAAAACAGAAAATAATTATAAAGAAAAAAGTTGTAGATGTATTGCAGTTGTATTAAGAAAACGATTATGTTTTGTTTTATTTTTGAGTTGATTATAACCGTTTATACAGCTAGTTGTGTACTTGGGATCTATTTAGTAACTAGGCGAAGAGTTATTGAAGTTCCTCGACTTGTTAATTGAAAGAATATAACCAGTGACTTCAGAACTTATATTTTGGGGTGGTCAGGGCGAATCCAAAGTTCCCAATGGATTCCTAGTGGCTTACATACTTTCGGTGGAACGGACTAGTATACTAAGGATAATGTTGTGGCACTCAATCATTTAACTATTAGATGCCTGGTGCGATTTCCACAGAGAGAAATACCTCCCCCGTAAGTAAATCGGTTTATACCTAACTTACATAATTTATGTTTTAATTTTCTTCTTTTTCACTTACATTATTTTGAGTATTAAATAATTCCGAAAATAATGAAAAATAATTATTTTTACTGTTGTATTCAATAAAAATAATATTGTTTACTATTCATAAATTTCATTACGATGGAATAAATAAATATTTTTAATACGGAGTTAACATTCTGATTTTATTTGTTAAACAAACAATAAAACATAAAATACAGTATACATTTTAAGTTTGAACAAATTTTCAATCTGTTTAAACCCCTGCAAAAACTAACATGTATTGTTTAAATTGTCATAGCTGCAAACTGTCGATGCGTTACACACCACTTTAATTAAAATGTCAAGTAGAGCAATCAGGTTTACCTAGAAACATAATATTTTATATTTACGAACACTGGTAAGCAAAACAGAACAAATTTTTACAATAGCGTCGATAGTATCCACAAAATCTACAGCACATTGTCACATAATGTTTATTTAAATAATTTACTACGAAATATTGGATAATTAAAACCCATTGTACAACAATGTTTAACGTAATTAATCGAGGCTGCTGAGAGATGAAACAGGAAACCATCACAGTGTTATCAGCAGACACACATTTTAAGCTCCGCTAGTAGAATGACGGACAGAATTTCACAGTTAGTAAGAAGGTATGTATTAAGAAGCATTGTTTTCAAATACACGAACCCTTCTAAAGGAAGCAGTAATGCGTGTATGTAAATTGGCAGGCAAACGACATACGCCAACGATGGCATAGGCCCGGGTGCTTAATCTTAGTAACGTGAACTAGCAGTAGAACTGTCACAGACAGCGACACTAATTACTAGTTGGCGGTAGTAGTGGCGGCAGCGGGTGAGCGGTAAAGTCGTCGCATCTTAAGTATAAATGAAACTACACACCGGTTCTGGATTTATACACATGTTTGTAACCCGACTATAACACCCTCGCTTTTATGGTAATTCATATTAAGGCACCGTCTTATAACGAACCAGGACGCCTACGTTTCTCTAGGCAATCACTAAAACGTCCGACCGTGCTGTATTTGAAACTTTATATATAACGGCAATTAAGCCCACAAGTTGATCTTTCATCACTTATTAAATGTTATTCTAGCGTTTTCATCAGTTAAACTTTAAATAAACTATGCTAAAACTTCAAAACATCTCGGTAAAAGTTATAGTGGCTAGAGTCACTATACAGGTTCCCCAGCCCTATATATTGTGTTTAATTCTGAAAACAACCTTAATAAACCATACCTATTAATGGTATAAGAATCACTAAAAAGTAGTGATAACAATTTACGGAATTAGTGATGGCTCGTGTTTTATCGTAATGCGAGGGCCGTCTGTCTATAAAGTACCCCCCCCCCCCCCCCCCCCAACTAACTTTTGAACGACTTGATATTTTACCACAACATTTGATGTGCTTTAATGGGAAATTAAATACTATTTTTTAGCCAATAATTACATTTTCTATCATTCAAAATGGCGGCTGGGTGCCATTTTAGTTCTGCATCTGATCCTAGAGTTTTAAAGAAAAATATTTAGTCATGACAAAATGGCGGATTTTAAACAAATGGACTCACTCAATTCACAATTGTTTTGATTTTTTTATCCAGGATCGAGTGGCCCCTCATTTGAAAGGTCTTTTTAGTTCTGCGTCTGGTCCTAGAGTTTCGAAGAAGAATATTCATCCATAACAAAATGGCGGATTTAAACAAATGGACTCACTCAATTCTAAATTGTTTTGATTTTTTTTGCAGCAGTCCACTTTTTCATTTGCAGGACAAAATTTTCCCAGAAATATCTTAGGTGGCTGGAAATAATATTGAAAACGTTATGTTCCAACAAGACGGCGCGCCGCCTCATTATTATAGACCTGTTTCTGACTTTCTAAACGGATATTTTCTTGGAAGATGGATTGGTAGGCGGGGGCCTGTAGAATAGCCGGCTCGCCCCCCAGATTTAACTTCCTTAGATTTTTTTCTATGGGAATATCTGAAATCGAAAGTGTACACAACCCGTCCAGAAACAATTGAAGAACTGGAGCAACGCATTGCAGAAGTTTGCAGAATTATCACTCCAGAAACTTATGAAAATGTAAGGCAGGAATTTCCTAACCGACATTTTATGTGCCAAGAAGTGAATAGTAAACATTTCGAACACTTAATTTAATTAATTTAAGCTTTAATTCTTAGTTCTTTTAAATAGACTTCTTTAGCTTAAAACATTGTCATTTTGTTATGGCTGAATATTTTTTCTTGAAACTGTAGGATCAGACGCAAAACTAAAAGACCTTTCCAATGAGGTGTCACTAG